>CAWUFW010000493.1:2400000-3600000 GCA_963921515.1 Calotriton arnoldi | reverse complement strand
CATTTTTTCACCCAGCTCACGCATATGGGAGACTTTACGGAGGTCAGGCACCTGGCGCGGGGGATCTCGGACCATTCCCCAGTGAGGGTGTTTCTCCAGGGACCAGTAGTCAATAAGGCCACCTTCCCGAGGATAGATCCCTGGAGACTCCGGGACCCGACCCTCTGCGATAAGCTCAGAGAGGGCTCCAAACTCTACTTTGAGGAGAATCAGGGGTCTGTCGCCTCCCAGATCACGATATGGGAAGCATTTAAGACGGTCTTGCGGGGCCAAGCGCAGGCTTTAATTGGGGGCAAAAAAAGGAGGAATTGCTGCAGATCAGGGGACTTGAGAGGGAGGTGGAGACGTTAGAGGCTGACCCGGCCTTGACGGAGTCAGCTGACCTGCAACACAAATTGTCTCTGAAACAGAAGGACTTAAGGGCCTTGGCGCGAGAGGAGGCGCGGGCCTATGCGCTGGCGACTCAGCACCGGCTATACGATGTAGGGGACAAGGGGCTTAAGTTACTAGCATGGCTGGAACGCCGCAATAGGGACCGCTCCTGGGTACCAGGGATACGAGACAAATCGGGAGCGTTCTGCTCCACCAGTGGAGACATAGCAGAGGCCTTTGCTGTGCATTATGAACAGGTATATTCGCCGGTTTGTGCGAGGTCAGAGGCAGACTGCGGGGAGTTCCTGCGAGACTTTGCCCTCCCCTCGCTCTCGCCAGAGGCTCGGGACAGACTTGAGGCAGACCTGACAGTGGAGGAACTGGGGCTTGCCTTGGGATCCTTACAATCGGGGAAAGCGGCCGGGCCTAATGGGCTACCGGTCGAGATCTATAAGAAACAAGCAGCGGTGGTTCTGGGCCCTCTCCTACGGATGCTGGTTGAGGCCAGGGAAGTGGGGTGGCTCCCTCCGGACCAGAGAGAAGCCACTATAGTAACGATCCATAAAGCAGGCAAACCACCAGACAGATGCGATTCCTATCGCCCGATCTCTCTAATCAATGTGGAGGCAAAGATCCTGGCAAAGGCCCTGGCTGGGAGACTCGTGTCCGTCATCACAGACCTGGTACATGTGGACCAATCTGGGTTCATGCCCCGAAGGAGTACGCGCCACAATCTGAGGAGACTCTACGGGGTGCTCCACATGACGGATGGGGTGGGCTTGCCCCAGGCTGCGGCGGTAGCATTAGATGCCTCCATGGCTTTCGACAGCATTGAATGGCCCTATCTTTTCATGACCCTGCAGCGACTGGGCTGTGGGCCGATCTTCTGTAGCTGGGTGAAACTGCTGTATACGCTGCCAACGGCGAGGGTGAGGGTCAATGGGGCGGTGTCCAGGTCCTTCCCCTTGAGGCGGGGTACGCGACAGGGGTGCCCGCTTTCGCCCCTCCTGTTTGCCCTAGCCTTGGAGCCTTTAGCCCATTGGATACGGAGGGATCCCATGTTATGGGGCATCGTGTCGCCCGGGGGGTGGGAGGAGCGGATATCGCTCTATGCGGACGACATTGTCCTCTACCTCGCCAGACCGTACAACTCGCTTGCCAGGGCGATGCACATTTTGAGCTCTTTGGCAGCTATTCCGGGTATCGGATTAACTGGCAGAAGTCGGCGGTCTTTTCACTATCGGGTCCTCCACCGCGTATCCCAGCTTGCTGCGCGGCACCGCTGGTCACGAGTGGGTTTAAATACCTGGGTATATACGTTACAAGGAATAGGGATGTCTTCCTAACTGCAAACCTGGAGCCGCTGCTCGCTCGTATGGGGACGGATGTCGCCCACTGGCGCGCTCTTCCGCTCTCCCTCATGGGCCGGGCGGCCTTATACAAAATGCTTACGCTACCAAGAATCCTCTACATCATACAGAATGCGCCGTTCCTGATACCTCCGCATTCCTTCAAAAGGGTGGCTCAAGCGGTGCGCGCGTTGCTATGGGACGGGGGCCCCCCGAGGATTGCGTTGAATAAACTCCATAGAGGGGTATACGATGGTGGTCTAGCAATCCCGGACGCCAAGTTGTATTACTGGGCGTCCCATTTACAGGTCATAAACGACTGGGTGTATGCGGATGTCTCGGAACCAGCGTATCGGGTAGATAGGGAGGCAATGGAGGGGGGTGCGTGCGAGTCTCTTCTTTACGCCCGAAGGGTGGGGAAACACTGGCCAGAACATACCAGGGTGGTGGTGCAATGTTGGAGGGAAGCTAATCGGCTCCTGGGCTGGGATCGGAAACTAACAGGCAAGACCCCATTGTGGCTGGGAGACCAGCTCCGGGAGGTGACTGCCCTGGCGGGATTCCGGGGGTGGCGTCTTATAGGTGTAGAATACCTGGGTGATGTATGGCGAGGGACTCCCCCGGACGTTTGAGTATTTACAGGCCGAATACGACATGAACCCGGCACAGAGGTACCAATACATCAGACTCATGCACGCCCTCAAAGTACACGTTAAACCCGGGGTGGAGATACCCGACTACTCGCCGCTCGAGGACCGCCTGTTGCTAGACCCGATCATGGCTAAACCCATCTCCACGATATACCGTAAGCTGGTGAATAACTGCCCTGATCCACTGATCCCCCTGCGAGCGGCGTGGGTGGCAGACCTAGGGGACATAGATGACGACAGTTGGCAGGAAGCGCTACAGAGTCCCAGGGAGGTCGCCATCCGGGCCAGATTCCGATTAGTACAGTTAAAAATACTCCACCGCACGTACTATCCCTGCACACTTTTACACCGCTGGGGCAGGCTCCAGTCGGGACATTGCAGACGGGGGTGTCACCAAGAAGGCTCATTCTTCCATATATTGTGGGAGTGCCCAGAGATTGCGTCATACTGGGCGGAGATCACGGGTAGCATGTCCAGAGTCTTGGGGAGGGAGGTGCCGTTAGACCCAAGATGGCTACTCCTCCAAATTAAGGGAGATGAGGGATGGCCCAGGTACACAGAGTTGTGGCTGACCCTAGCAGCAGGGGTGGCCAAACGTAATATTGCACGGAGCTGGGGTGCGCTGGCGCCACCGCGGCTGGCTGACTGGAAGAGGGACCTCGACTGGTGCCAGAGGGCGGAGGAAGTGGTGTATAGGAGCAGGGGATGTACCAAAAAGTGGCAGAAGATCTGGTCACCGTGGAGGAAGTACCGTACCCCGAGTATAGTAGAGCAGGACTGAGGCTGCAAAATTTAGTGGGGACGCAGGAGGATAGGCATGAGCCCACACCCTTGTTGCTAAATGTACTATGTATGTATAAATTGCTGCTGAGCTGCGAATGTCATGATACAATGTATGGTCTTATGAGCTGTATTAATAAAAAGAGTTTAAAAAAAAAAAAAAAAAAAAGTTAGCACTTATTAAATGTAATAAGGTAACCCAATGTTATCCTATGGAACAGATAGGCCTCACAGTATTGAAAAAGAATTTAGGAGTTTTTCACTACCAGGACATGTAAAACTTAAAAGTACATGACAAAACTTTTGATTACAATGGACCCTGCCCTGTAGGCTGCCTAGAGCCTACCTTAGGAGTGACGTATATGCAATAAAAGGGGGGTTTAAGGCTTGGCAAGGGGGTTATATTGGCAAGTGGAATTGTCAGTTTAAAACTGCATTCAGACTGCAATGGCAGACCTGGGACATGTTTTACAGGGCTACTTAAGTGGGTGTCACAATATGTCAATATGCCAATCCGGTATAAACCAATTAAACCATGTTCAGGGGAGCGAGCACACACATTTTAGCACTGGTCAGCATTGGTAAAATACACAGAGTTCTAAGGCCAACAAAAATGAATTTCATCGTAAAACCGGGGTTAAGTAGGCAAAAGGGTTGAGGGAAGACCACCCTAAGGCTGACAGATCTAACAATGCCCAATCTACGTTACAGATACCAGTAGAACAAGCATTGGCAAAGCCAATAGGTTTGCCCATGCGAGAGCTACTGGCATTTTCAATGTCTTTTAGCCATGTTGTACAGCAGGGCGGCGGTTGTGCACCATAGCTTGAAAGTAAAGAAATAAAGCGTCATGACATGGTCACTGATGATTTCAACCACGCTGCTGTTCTACATGGCTAAACAAAACATTGGCAAACCCAATAGCTCTCACATAGTCATGGCCTATCAGCTTTGCCACTGCTTTTTCTTACAGCTTGCTAATGCATAGTTCGAAATTAGATGCTAGATACAGCTCACACATTCCATCACCAGTATGTAATGTGCATCTGCAATTATGTCATTAAGGAGTGATGTGGTGTAAATACACTGCAATAGCTCCATTGTACAATTGGATAGAACAACTTGACAAATAAAGAAATACCTCAATTGATTATCCCTTCGGATGGCAATCAGAATAGGGCATGTTTCGCATTCTTTGGCATACTGCTCCTAGAGACCACATGGAGGCACAGGGGTCATACACGCATTTACTATGATTTGTTATTGTATTTATAGGAGTTATCTTTTAGTGTTTGCTGTTTTGCTTTAACCATTTTATTGGGACTCAAATGCAGAGTTGCAATAACTCTGGCATTCACTTCATCATGTTTTTGAATATACAAGTGTTGTATCAGTAGGTATTATTGATACTTATCTATGTAACTATTTTACATGTTTTACCCACCTCACTATCTCTCTCTCTCGCTATATATATCTCTATCTATCTATCTATCTATCTATCTAACTAGCTATCTATCTCTCTATATATATATGTCTATATATATATATATATATCTATATATATATGTCTTTATATATATATACATATAAATATAGACATATATATAGACATATATATGTATATATGTTCACAGAAAAAACAAAGGTTACAGGGACATTATAGTTAGGTTCAAATTTTACACATGCATGATCATAGAAATTCAGCAGTTATAGTTATCTAAAGTAACTATAACTCGTGCCCTAAGGTAACTATGGGTTGTGCCCCCGCCATGCACAGTTTTCTCATCAATAATTTCACAACAAATGTTGCAGTGATATTATCAATGATGTGACAGAAAATGTCATGAGTGATGTGATATGTGGGGAAATTAGCAGTACATAGTGAGGGCATGAGCTATAGTTACCTTAGGGCATGATACTTGAGATAACTATAACTAAAACTGCCGAATTTCTATTTTTTTGTGTGTGTAAAATCTGAACCTAACTATAAAGTCTCTGTAACATTTGTTTTTTCAGTGAATTTCTAAGGTTTTTTACATTTTATTTCCTAACTATAACGTCTCTGCAACCTGGGTGTTTGAGGGGGTGTGCGAGTGGGTGTGTGAGTGGTTGTGTGGGTGTGTAAGTGGGTTCGTGAATGTTTGGCAGGTGTGTGAGTGCATGTATCACTGGCTGTATGGGTCTGTAAGTGGATGTGGCTGTGTGGGTATGTGAGTGGGTTTGCATGTCTGTGAGTGGGTGTGTGGGTGTGTAAGAGGTTGTATGGGTGTGTAAGTGGGTGTGTGAGTAGGTGTATGAAAGCTGTGTGGGTCTGTGAGTGAGTGTATTAGTGGTTTTGAGGGTCTGTGAGTGTGTTTGTGAGTGGCTGCATGGGTGTGTGAGTGGCTGTGTGGGTGTCTAAGTGGGTGTGTGACTGAGAGTGAGTAGCTATGTGGATCTGTGATTGAGTGACTGTTTTTTTTAAAATTGGGGTCTGGATCCGCGGATTCGCCCGATTGCACCTGAATCTGGGAAGGATCTGGCGAGGATCTGCAGGTCCCTTGCGTGGTTAATAAAAAATGGTTTTAGACAATTTCATGCCCATAAGAGGTCCCTCAAAGACCCCTCCATTATTCCCATGGGGTCAGGGTATATCTACCCTGACCCCTTCTATCACTTTTTAACTTTATTTTCCCTGCTGGGAACCGAATCCCGATGAACAAAATGGCAGCCGCAACTTTCCTCTCAGGTTGTGGGCAGCCAATCACGGCATTGCCGTTGACACGTGGATACATGAATCCGAGGAGTGTCGGCGGAGAATCTGCGTCCTTAGATATACAAATTTGGGTTTCCGTCAATATCTTAAAAACTGCTGAACAAATTTACACCAAATCACAAAAAGGTCATTTTCTGGACCAAGATGTACCTTTCTTCCAAATTTGGTGTGATTCCGTTCAGCGGCTCGGGCTATAGTCGTGCCTAGAATCCCTATGGGAAATTGCATGTGGAAAACGTTTTTTGGGACTCTCCCTTTTTCTCGGCCCACGCTTGATGAATCACCCCAAATCTTTCAATACAGCAGCTAAAGCAAGAGCTGTACTAATATTGAAAATTTAGTGAAGAGTCGTCAAACTGTGCAAAAGTCACTGGCAAAACAAAAAACGCTTTTCCTATCATAACTACCTATTGGCAACCACCAGTAGGTATATATATATATATATATATATATATATATATATATATATATATATATATATATATATATATATATATATATATATATATATTATATATATATATATATATATATATGCATATTGTGTGTGTGTATCCGAGGCGCAACTAGAGCCAAATTTCGGGGGCTCTGAAAAAATTTCGGGGGGGACTAATTCTTCCAGCAATAGGCAGAGTGGAGATGCAGGGGCTCTAAGAAGGGTGAAAAAACAACAAAGCCTCATTAACAAGCAAATGGTCTTTTAAAGACCTGTGAAGTACTCGGGTGCGGCTGTGTATGTGCCCAGGAAGCTGTCTCAGCCCGGGCTGCCACACACGACGGGGGGGCTGGAGCCCTTTGAGCCCAATGGGCATTGTGCGCCTGGCGTGTATATATAGAGCTGCCCATGAAGAGGAGGCTGTGTCCTTGAAACGCGTCGGCATGAACTGTTATCTGGAGTGAAGATGCCGGTTTTTCCATAATAAAGCTTGTGCTTCAGCTGCTGTGAGTGCGTCCTTTGAAGCTTTCGGGCGATTGGATAATAAAATTAACTACACGGCTGCCCTGCCGTGAAAGGATGCACCGTCTCCAGGACTGTAAAGGAGGGGCTGCGAGGCGTATGTAACCTTACAGAAGCCACGGTCAGCGCAGCAACTGAGGAAAATAAAGAACCAGCATGTCACTTTGGAGCCCACTGGAGGGAGAACAATGCTCTTTTAATTTTAGCAGCACACGGAACTCACTGCGAGGAATAATAATCTCCAATAGGGACTCAATGTCCCAGCATGCTTTGTACTACACAGACGCACTGCGCATGACCCACTGGGGGTCCAGCATGTATTTAAATTCTTTGATTGGAGCCATCTGTGTGTTGCTAGAGCTGCCCATGAAGAAGAGGCTGTGTCCTTGAAACGCGTCGGCATGAACTGTTATCTGGAGTGAAGATGCCGGTTTTTCCATAATAAAGCTTGTGCTTCAGCTGCTGTGAGTGCGTCCTTTGAAGCTTTCGGGCGATTGGATAATAAAATTAACTACACGGCTGCCCTGCCGTGAAAGGATGCACCGTCTCCAGGACTGTAAAGGAGGGGCTGCGAGGCGTATGTAACCTTACAGAAGCCACGGTCAGCGCAGCAACTGAGGAAAATAAAGAACCAGCATGTCACTTTGGAGCCCACTGGAGGGAGAACAATGCTCTTTTAATTTTAGCAGCACACGGAACTCACTGCGAGGAATAATAATCTCCAATAGGGACTCAATGTCCCAGCATGCTTTGTACTACACAGACGCACTGCGCATGACCCACTGGGGGTCCAGCATGTATTTAAATTCTTTGATTGGAGCCATCTGTGTGTTGCTAGAGCTGCCCATGAAGAAGAGGCTGTGTCCTTGAAACGCGTCGGCATGAACTGTTATCTGGAGTGAAGATGCCGGTTTTTCCATAATAAAGCTTGTGCTTCAGCTGCTGTGAGTGCGTCCTTTGAAGCTTTCGGGCGATTGGATAATAAAATTAACTACACGGCTGCCCTGCCGTGAAAGGATGCACCGTCTCCAGGACTGTAAAGGAGGGGCTGCGAGGCGTATGTAACCTTACAGAAGCCACGGTCAGCGCAGCAACTGAGGAAAATAAAGAACCAGCATGTCACTTTGGAGCCCACTGGAGGGAGAACAATGCTCTTTTAATTTTAGCAGCACACGGAACTCACTGCGAGGAATAATAATCTCCAATAGGGACTCAATGTCCCAGCATGCTTTGTACTACACAGACGCACTGCGCATGACCCACTGGGGGTCCAGCATGTATTTAAATTCTTTGATTGGAGCCATCTGTGTGTTGCTAGAGCTGCCCATGAAGAAGAGGCTGTGTCCTTGAAACGCGTCGGCATGAACTGTTATCTGGAGTGAAGATGCCGGTTTTTCCATAATAAAGCTTGTGCTTCAGCTGCTGTGAGTGCGTCCTTTGAAGCTTTCGGGCGATTGGATAATAAAATTAACTACACGGCTGCCCTGCCGTGAAAGGATGCACCGTCTCCAGGACTGTAAAGGAGGGGCTGCGAGGCGTATGTAACCTTACAGAAGCCACGGTCAGCGCAGCAACTGAGGAAAATAAAGAACCAGCATGTCACTTTGGAGCCCACTGGAGGGAGAACAATGCTCTTTTAATTTTAGCAGCACACGGAACTCACTGCGAGGAATAATAATCTCCAATAGGGACTCAATGTCCCAGCATGCTTTGTACTACACAGACGCACTGCGCATGACCCACTGGGGGTCCAGCATGTATTTAAATTCTTTGATTGGAGCCATCTGTGTGTTGCTAGAGCTGCCCATGAAGAAGAGGCTGTGTCCTTGAAACGCGTCGGCATGAACTGTTATCTGGAGTGAAGATGCCGGTTTTTCCATAATAAAGCTTGTGCTTCAGCTGCTGTGAGTGCGTCCTTTGAAGCTTTCGGGCGATTGGATAATAAAATTAACTACACGGCTGCCCTGCCGTGAAAGGATGCACCGTCTCCAGGACTGTAAAGGAGGGGCTGCGAGGCGTATGTAACCTTACAGAAGCCACGGTCAGCGCAGCAACTGAGGAAAATAAAGAACCAGCATGTCACTTTGGAGCCCACTGGAGGGAGAACAATGCTCTTTTAATTTTAGCAGCACACGGAACTCACTGCGAGGAATAATAATCTCCAATAGGGACTCAATGTCCCAGCATGCTTTGTACTACACAGACGCACTGCGCATGACCCACTGGGGGTCCAGCATGTATTTAAATTCTTTGATTGGAGCCATCTGTGTGTTGCTAGAGCTGCCCATGAAGAAGAGGCTGTGTCCTTGAAACGCGTCGGCATGAACTGTTATCTGGAGTGAAGATGCCGGTTTTTCCATAATAAAGCTTGTGCTTCAGCTGCTGTGAGTGCGTCCTTTGAAGCTTTCGGGCGATTGGATAATAAAATTAACTACACGGCTGCCCTGCCGTGAAAGGATGCACCGTCTCCAGGACTGTAAAGGAGGGGCTGCGAGGCGTATGTAACCTTACAGAAGCCACGGTCAGCGCAGCAACTGAGGAAAATAAAGAACCAGCATGTCACTTTGGAGCCCACTGGAGGGAGAACAATGCTCTTTTAATTTTAGCAGCACACGGAACTCACTGCGAGGAATAATAATCTCCAATAGGGACTCAATGTCCCAGCATGCTTTGTACTACACAGACGCACTGCGCATGACCCACTGGGGGTCCAGCATGTATTTAAATTCTTTGATTGGAGCCATCTGTGTGTTGCTAGAGCTGCCCATGAAGAAGAGGCTGTGTCCTTGAAACGCGTCGGCATGAACTGTTATCTGGAGTGAAGATGCCGGTTTTTCCATAATAAAGCTTGTGCTTCAGCTGCTGTGAGTGCGTCCTTTGAAGCTTTCGGGCGATTGGATAATAAAATTAACTACACGGCTGCCCTGCCGTGAAAGGATGCACCGTCTCCAGGACTGTAAAGGAGGGGCTGCGAGGCGTATGTAACCTTACAGAAGCCACGGTCAGCGCAGCAACTGAGGAAAATAAAGAACCAGCATGTCACTTTGGAGCCCACTGGAGGGAGAACAATGCTCTTTTAATTTTAGCAGCACACGGAACTCACTGCGAGGAATAATAATCTCCAATAGGGACTCAATGTCCCAGCATGCTTTGTACTACACAGACGCACTGCGCATGACCCACTGGGGGTCCAGCATGTATTTAAATTCTTTGATTGGAGCCATCTGTGTGTTGCTAGAGCTGCCCATGAAGAAGAGGCTGTGTCCTTGAAACGCGTCGGCATGAACTGTTATCTGGAGTGAAGATGCCGGTTTTTCCATAATAAAGCTTGTGCTTCAGCTGCTGTGAGTGCGTCCTTTGAAGCTTTCGGGCGATTGGATAATAAAATTAACTACACGGCTGCCCTGCCGTGAAAGGATGCACCGTCTCCAGGACTGTAAAGGAGGGGCTGCGAGGCGTATGTAACCTTACAGAAGCCACGGTCAGCGCAGCAACTGAGGAAAATAAAGAACCAGCATGTCACTTTGGAGCCCACTGGAGGGAGAACAATGCTCTTTTAATTTTAGCAGCACACGGAACTCACTGCGAGGAATAATAATCTCCAATAGGGACTCAATGTCCCAGCATGCTTTGTACTACACAGACGCACTGCGCATGACCCACTGGGGGTCCAGCATGTATTTAAATTCTTTGATTGGAGCCATCTGTGTGTTGCTAGAGCTGCCCATGAAGAAGAGGCTGTGTCCTTGAAACGCGTCGGCATGAACTGTTATCTGGAGTGAAGATGCCGGTTTTTCCATAATAAAGCTTGTGCTTCAGCTGCTGTGAGTGCGTCCTTTGAAGCTTTCGGGCGATTGGATAATAAAATTAACTACACGGCTGCCCTGCCGTGAAAGGATGCACCGTCTCCAGGACTGTAAAGGAGGGGCTGCGAGGCGTATGTAACCTTACAGAAGCCACGGTCAGCGCAGCAACTGAGGAAAATAAAGAACCAGCATGTCACTTTGGAGCCCACTGGAGGGAGAACAATGCTCTTTTAATTTTAGCAGCACACGGAACTCACTGCGAGGAATAATAATCTCCAATAGGGACTCAATGTCCCAGCATGCTTTGTACTACACAGACGCACTGCGCATGACCCACTGGGGGTCCAGCATGTATTTAAATTCTTTGATTGGAGCCATCTGTGTGTTGCTAGAGCTGCCCATGAAGAAGAGGCTGTGTCCTTGAAACGCGTCGGCATGAACTGTTATCTGGAGTGAAGATGCCGGTTTTTCCATAATAAAGCTTGTGCTTCAGCTGCTGTGAGTGCGTCCTTTGAAGCTTTCGGGCGATTGGATAATAAAAATATATATATATATATATATATATATATATTTATTTATTTATTTTTATTTTTTTCTTTTCTTTTTTTAATATATAACAGTAGGTCTTATAATTTAATTGTTAAATAATATGGTTGATAAGACATCTTAAGATGGCCGCTGTTTGAACCTAAGATTTGTGATAATTTACAATAACCCCTTGTCGCTCTCTACGCACAACCCGGATGAACTGCTTTTTCCTTTTCTATGTCGATGATTTAATTTTTTAAAAAGAGAAAGTAATGTTTACCCTACTGACATTGACGAAGGCGTGTAGCCGAAACACGTCTGTCGGGTGTGTTTGTTTGTGTGTGGCTTCAATAAATTAAGAAAAATAACCCATCAGTGTGCGCCTCGTGTACGGCCCTCGAGAAGGGCCATCAAGGAGGAATATATATATATATATATATATATATATATATATATATATATATATATATATATATCGTATTTGTTGTTGTCTGGGCCTCTCTGACTTTTTCATAAGAAAATCCAGCCATTTATGAACAATTTCTGGTTCGTAATGTACTAGTCAAGTACTACCTTCGGACACTTTTTTCCGGGCCCCTATTTTACCCCCATTTCACTTGAGGAATCAGCATGTGAGCATGCAAACTGTAAGTTAGGCTCTCCTCTTGACCCCTGCCCTCCTGCCATTCTCAATCTTGCCACGTCAGTGGCGAACTGTTAAAAAATTGGGGTCTTGGGGCGTGGCTAGCAGCCGACAAGAATGGCTGCGCACTAGCGAGGCTCCGAAGCCCTCGCCACATATCCGGCAATTATCCTGATGCCCAAGCTGTAAATATCCAAAATTGAGGTGAACCCCGGCCCCTGACTCCACGGGCGACGGCTCACGACTAAAACCTGCCTGAAGACCGGTAAAACGAAGTGGGGCTGTGACGACGCGACCGGAGGCCAGGGGAAAATGGCAGTTGTCTCTGGATGTGGAGGAGGCGACGCAATATCTCAAGTGATTCCCTGGTCCCATTAATTCAGTGGCGAGGCGCAGACATGGGGAATGTCTTTCCATATCTCCGACACGGCAGAGAGGGGCCCGAAACGACGAGCGGACGTGAGGTGAGTTGCCTAATGCCAAAATCGAGGCCCCGGCTTTAGAGGCCTGCAGGATTAACTGTGCCGGTGCTCCGGGCATTTAACCCCCTAGACGCACGCCCATAGCGGTGATTACCGCACGCACGTCCCCCGCTCCGGCGGGAGAAAGCGACACCCCCGTGCCTGGGCACCTGGGGCAGCGGAGACAACAGCGGGCTGTGGCGGATAGAGGGGAGGCACACCTTTTATGAGCTGGAAGCGGGACCAGGCCGGTGCAGGGGAGCCACGGCGCGTCATCTGGCATTACTGGAGTGGGAGCCTGCTGTGAGGGAGACGTGCCCACAGCATGAAACAAGTGCGTTAAGAGCAGGTTGGAGCTCGATTGGAGATCCCGACTTCGGGGACCTGATGGGTCCTTCTTGCCGGCTCCCAGAGACTCAGGCCCCCTACGCCCATAGAGAAAGCAGATAACAACACGTGGGACCCTTGTAATCCATAGAGGAACTCTGCAAAGCCTCTGAACTCCCATCCAGTGACATAATTGGGACCGGTGGGACAGATAAGAGCCCGGTTAATGGGCGGTGAGAGACCATACCCCAAGTGGCTTGCAACCCACAGATAAACCGAGAGTGGGGGGGTGGCTGCTGTTACCGGGGATTGGGAACCCAGGAAACCCGACCGGCCGCTGGAGGGACACAACCCCCCCCCTGGGCAGGCGGCGGGGACTACTGGGACTGATCTCGGAGAGCCGGAGCAGGCCGTTGTAGTGCTGCTTGGTAATGGCTAGTGGGAAGGGGCCTAAACCAATGGCCCAAAACAAACTGGCCAAATTCACCTGGACTAAAGCGGGAGAGGGGCAAGACACAGCACGCCTAGAGGCCCCGGACAGGCAGACAAACCCCCAATCGCAGCAAGACCTAACGCTCCACGATATTATGGAGGCAATTACAGGTGTGCGTACATCCCTGGAGTCTCGGATTGATACTGTAAACATAGAAGTATCCCTCATCAGAGCGGATCTTCGTAAAATGGATGCCAAAGTGTAAGACCTGGAGGATACCACTATTGTACTCCATAAAGACACTACCCTGCTTCAACAGCAAGTGAGTAAATTACAGGACCAGCGAAGCGCGATGGAGAGACAACTGGATGACTATGAAGGCAGAGCGCGCAGAAACAATATACGCATTCTTGGAGTTCCGGAACGCTTGGAGGGACCTGCGACGGATCTATTTGTGGAGGATCTAATCCTGAAACATCTACAGCCTAAGAGACTCTCGAGCTACTTCTCTATTGAGCGGGCCCATCGAGTCCCTGGAGGGCGACCTAAACCGGGGGCGCCCCCACGGCCGATTATAGCTCGAGTCTTTAATTATAGAGACCGCGACATCATACTTCAAACCGCGCGGGCCAACCCTCCGCTCAAACTTGAGAATAATGTGGTCACGTTCTTCCCTGACTTCACCACGAAAGTCCAACAGCAAGCGTCACAGCTTTTTAGCAGTCAAACGGGCGTTGCGAGACAAAGAAGTGAAATATGCCATGCTTTTTCCAGCAAAACTTCGAGTAGAATCGGAGGGCAAGACGTGGTTCTTCTCCTCACCTGAAGATGCGTGGGAATGGCTAGAGGGATGGCGCAGAGTTGAAAAACCGCACAAAGAGAGAAATGGCAGCAGCCGATCTAATAGATCCAACCAGGGGACTGATTGACGCGACGATCCCTCCCGGACGGAGTCGGAATCGACAACAAGTAGCTGAAGTAATGACGCCCCTGGCATGGACATGGACACACTACCCACAGATAAGTGATTTGGACGTTGTGAAGTAGTGCACCGGGGACGCCCAGTGGTTTCCCCCCATTTAAGGGCTTGAACATACAGAAATCCGGTGTCTCTGCCTTTTACCTGAGAACTGCCTTGAGATACAGGGATGGGTAATGATGTGAATGGGGGCCGGACTCACCCCTCGAACAATAGTTAAATAATGGCATTTTCAGCTTAGGGCGGGGAAGGGAGGGCTGTCAGCCAAGCACCTACTAGTATTCAGGGGGGGTGGTAGGCACTCTGCCTGGTTGGGGAGTGGGTAGTTCGAAATCCACTGGCAGGGAGGGGGGAGTTGCTGACGTTGCGGGGGGAGGGTGAGGGGGTAAAGGTTTGTGGGGGTTTACGAGTCACAAAGTGCAAAAAGTCATACCTAGGTACAGCTACTTCTACTAGCTACACAGGAAAAACAGTTACTGTGTTTTTTACTGTCTATGCTCCCAACTGTCCGGATATATGTATACATTTTCTGCTAGGACTGCAGGTACAGGGGTTGTGCCCCGGGGGGACTCCGAATACTCCTGGTTTCTTTGTCCAACACGCCTATGACGGAACCTAGGAAAGAAACATCACTCTCTGTTTTGACATGGAATGTAAATGGGATGGGGGATAAAATTAAACGGGGTATAGTGCAGCAATATCTTATGAGACAAGCCCACGATCTCGTTTTGCTACAGGAGACACACTTAGTTGACAACAAAAGTAAAGCCCTTACACGATGGGGATACAAACTCCTAGTTCACGCGGACAATTCCTCAGGATCCCGAGGGACTGGTATACTAGTTAAAAAAAGCCTTCCACTCACACCGCTGCGTATGTGGGCAGATCCGCGGGAAGATACGCAGTTTTGGAAGCACAGTGGGAAGGGAAAGCGCTTAATGTAGTCTCAGTGTACCTCCCTCCGGCGCTAGGTAAGGAGGCACTTGTAGACCTGGGGAAAGTCATAGTTGACCTACTCTGGGAACACTTGTCCTGGGGGGAGACTTTAATATGACAATGGACGATCAAAAGGACAGGCATTCACAACGCCCTCAGACACGACCTAATACACGCATGGCCGAGTTCACGAAGGCCATGGGCCTAACTGATGTATGGCGCTCTCTACAACCAGATGGGTCCCAGTACACTTACTACTCCAATGCACATAAGAGCATGTCCTGCATCGACTATTTTTTGACACACTCAGCAGATCTCGGTCACTTCCACAACCCTCATTCCCTGCCAAGAGGCATTTCTGATCACTCCCCGGTGTGGGTCGAACTCACATACTATAATCAACGTCCGCGGGGCACCATAATCCTCAGCCCATGGTTGCTTAAATTCCCAGACATTAGAGCGAATTTGCTTACGCAGACCTCCAATTATTTTAAGGAAAACGTCGGGTCAGTGGACTCAGCACAGACCATACGGGAGGCCTTTAAGGCAGTACTCAAGGGACAGGTACTCGCACTAAAAGTGGGCTATATTAAAAAACAACAACAACAAATCCAGCAGTTGGAAAGTGAACTCCAACAGCTGGAAGCGGACAGTATTAGATCTCCCACTGACATAGCCCTACATAGGCTAACTACTAAGCAGTTAGAATATAGGACTTTAGCTAAGGAAAACATGAGGGCCAAACTATTACACACCCAACATAAGCTGTATGAAATGGGGGATAGGGCCGGGAAACTACTCGCCTGGCTGGAGAAAAGGGAGCATGGAGAGAGATGGGTACCCAGGCTGACCCTCCATGGTAAGCAGTAAATCTCAGACCCACAAGACATAGCAAACGCATTTGCGGATCACTTGGAGAAGGTATACACCTCCTCAACAACATACACAGCAGACGACTCCCACCAACTGCTAACAGATATCCGTCTGCCTACACTATCAGAGAGCGACAGAGATGCACTAGACGAAGAGCTCACAGATTATGAAATCCGGAAGGCTATTAATAGTATTCAATCAGGGAAGGCGATGGGACCCAATAGGATCCCTATAGAATTTCTTAAAATGGTCGCTTCCCACGCTGCGCCACATTTGAGGACCATGTATGAGGAAAGCTATGATAAAGGAGTCCTGCCAGCAGACCAACGGTTGGCCTCTATAGTAGTTATCCGTAAGCCGGGGAAACCCGCCGAGAATTGCGTCTCCTACAGGCCGATTTCTTTAATCAACGCTGAAGTGAAAATCCTTGCGAAACTTCTTGCCTCACGCTTGGTCTCGGTAATCCCATCTTTGGTCCACCCCGACCAATCTGGCTTTATGCCGGGGAGGAATACGGCGTTGAACATCCGTCGCCTTCACAATGTCCTTGGGTGACAGAAATATATAGAGGAAGATGCAGTGGTGTTGTCCCTAGATGCCTCAATGGTGTTCGATTCTATAGAGTGGCCCTATCTCTTTGAAGTACTGAGACGCCTGGGATTTGGCCTGAACTTTTTGGGTTGGGTAAAACAGCTATATACGGATCTGTGGGGCCAAGTACGGGTTAATAACCATACGTCCAGAACATTCCAGCTGAGGAGAGGTACCAGGCAGGGCTGCCCCCTGTCCCCCTTAATTTTCGCTTTGATGCTGGAACCACTGGCATCCTGGGTAAGAGGAGATGTAATGCTTAGGGGGTTGAAATGGGCGGAAGGACATGATGATAGGATATCACTCTATGCTGACGATATCCTGCTATATCTCGCGTCCCCATACAAATCAATACATGTAATCTTAAATATCTTTACAAATTTTTGGAAGTACTCCGGCTATGCGATCAATTGAAGCAAATCGGTGTTATTTGTCCTTCGGGGCCCAGTTCCTAAACTCCCCCCCGGGCTGTAAAGTAGAGGTTGCCCTTGACGGATTTCGTTACCTCAGGGTTTTCATAACTCCAGATCCCCAACTCTTTTATGAGCGAAACCTGGTGGCACCCTTAGATACGTTGCGTAACGACGTCAAGCACTGGAGATCCCTGCCCCTTTCCTTATTGGGCCGAGCTGCCCTATTCAAGATGCTAGCTCTTCCACGCTTTTTATACATCCTTCAAAACTGTCCAAATAAGGTTCCTGACGCCTATTTTATAAGTGTGGAAAGTGAAGTTAGAACGTTACTGTGGAATGGAGGTCCGCCCCGTATAGCGATGCGGAAATTGACTAAGGGGTGGTACGATGGGGGGATCACCCTCCCTGATGTGAGACTTTACTACTGGGCCTCGCAACTTGTGGCAGTAAACAACTGGATATATCGTTCCCCGATGGACCGGGCCTACATGCTCGACAGATACCAGATGGGTCGAGAGGGATGCATTGGGGCTCTATGTATACGAAAGTCCAGAAAGGACGATATCTTGGCCCAACGGCCCATACAGTAGAGATTTGGCACCAGACGACTAGACGCCTCGGATGGTCGAATGTAATGACTCAAACCACACCACTATGGTCTTCCCAAAAACTAGGACTGTTATGCAATCAGCCTGGGTTCGATAAGTGGGATACCATCGGAATTTCCACTATAGGGCACCTAGTGAAAAAGGGCAAAATCATTAAATTTGGGGAACTGAGGGAGAAATATGACCTAGCTCAAGGGGAGGTTTTTCGATACTTACAGGTCCGCCATGCCTTAGCTGCCGCACTCCCGGACATGAGCAAGCTGCCGGAGTCATCCCTCTAGAGGATCGGCTGCTGTCCGAACCAATTTTAAATAAAGCTATCTCATTGACATTCCGAAAACTGTGTAATAACTTACCAGACCCGTTTCAGGCGCTCCGAGAAAAATGGCAAACTGATCTAGGACCCATCAAAGATGAGGACTGGCAGGCGGCGCTGATGTCCCCGAGGGAGGCGGCTATCACCCTCCGTTTCCATTTGATACAACTCAAAATCCTACACAGAACATATCTTACAGGGATCAAGTTAGCGAAAATAGGATCGAGACCAGACTCGCTATGCCTGCGAGGGTGCCACCAAGATGCAACCTTTTTCCACACTATCTGGGAATGTCTGATCGTACGACCCATATGGGACGTGGCGACGAAACATATACAGGATGCTCTAGGGAAGGAACTAACCCTTACACCACCACTTGGGCTCCTTAACATATGGGAGGCGACTGACCTCACAGAGGTGGAACAACAACTGGCCACGTTGGGGTTTACCTTAGTAAAACGTGAAATAGCTAAAAAGTGGGGAGTGGCGGACAGACCATCACATGGGATATGGGCAAGGGAACTAGATAAGTGCATGATCGCTGAGAAGGAGGTTTTTAAATCGAGAGGATGCCCTAAGAAGTGGGACAAAAAATGGGGCAATTGGAATGTGTATCGGGGGGACCTGTGTATTTCCCCAACAGTAGAAATGGAACTACGGCAAACTACGGCGCAATCTTTTGAACTAAGTGACTGAAAACTGTACATAGCCTGATATTATGAATATACTCCAGAAATGGCTGTAATGTATACCTACCAATGTCTGTGACTTTCAAAGTTTGAAATTAATAAAAATATATAAAAAAAATAAATAAATTGGGGTCTCAAGTTGGCAGAGGTATGCACCTTGTCCAAGTAGAGACCCGCCTTCTAGTCAGGGTAAGGGGATACACTTCTAAAATAACCCCTGCTCACCCCCTTGGTAGCTTCGCATGAGCAGTCAGGCTTATCTCACAGGCAATGTGTAAAGCATTTGCACATAACACATAGTAATACAGTGAAAAAACTACAAAAGGACACCACACCAGTTTTAGAAAAATAGCCAATATTTATCTGGGTAAAACAAGACCAAAACGATAAAAATCCAACATGCAGTAATCAAAATCCGAATATTGCAAAGAATAGACTTAAAATACAGCTCCTTGAAATAATTAGCTCTGTTCACGGCATCGTGAACAAACAAATCCAACAGTTGAGGCCGACTGTGGCTTTGCGGGCCAGCTACGGTGTCAGGAAGACCCGCAAACAGTACCTTGGAAATGCAGGGCTTCATGGACCTTGGGATGAGCTCTGAAGTGGCGGCGTTGGCAGGCGTCAGTCCCGGAGGACGGTGCAGGAGTCGTCGGGCCCTTGAAGTTACACACGTTGCAGATTGAACTCCTTGAGGTTGAGGTCAGGAGCGCCGGCATTGGCAGCCGTCAGGGCTGCAGTGCGAAGTGCAGCAGTGCCCTCAGGTCACGGTGCAGGCAGCGGCTCGTTGACAGCGTCGGTGAGACCAGGGCTGCAGTGCGAAGTTGGTTGATGCTCGTCATGGTGCAAGCAGCATCGTTGTTGTAGCTGAAGCGTTGTCGTTGGCAGACAAACTGGAGTCATTGGCGCAGGCATCGGTAGGCCAAGGCTTCGATGTGGGACGGGATGGTGCGTTGAGTAACTTATGAGCAGTGCCCCCAGGCCACAGTGCAGGCAGCAACATCAACGTTGGTGTGCTGCACATCATCGGGGATACCAGGGCGGTGATGTGAAGCGAGGCGGTGCGGTGCCCTCAGGTCATAGTGCAAGCAGCGGCTCAGGGCCGCGTCGGTGAGACCAGGGTTGTGGTGCAAAGCGGGCAGTTCTCTGTGCAGTGCTAACAGGTCACGGAGCTGGCAGCGGCATCGTTGACGGCATCGGGTTGCTTTTTCTTCTCTTGCAGCACAAAAAGCACAGTTCCCAGTCCTGGTAGAAGATTATCTTGGAGTCTTTGCTGTTCCTGAGACTTCTTGAACAGGGAGCAAGCTCTACCTCAAGCCCTTGGAGAAACTCAGGAAAATAAGTAGCAGAAACTCCAGTCCAGTCCTTTCACTGCCCAAGACAGAAGCAGACACCATAGGCCAACACAGCAAAGCACACAGCAAAGTGGTAGTTCCTCCTCAAAGCTTCTCCAGCTCTTCTTCTTGGCAGGTTCCTTAGTCCAAATGAATTCTGAAGTTCTGGGGTCAGGGCCCCAATATGTCTACTACTTTTACCTTTGAAGTTTTAGGCAGAAAGTCTCTTTGGCTCAACAAAAACCAGTACTGTCCTACCTGGTCCAGCTTCACTACAGGAGGTGGGGACAGCATTGTGCAGAGCAGACACAGCCTATTCCGGTGCTAGTGAAAACTCCTCCCACCACTCTAAATGCAGAAATGGTCTAGTCAGCCTGACTATGAGTCACCCAGGAAAGGCAACACACACCCTAGCCCCCCTTGTGACTGTTTAGAGTGAATAAACATCCCAGCTCCTGTCACTCCAAAATAAGACGGTGAATACACAAACAGGCAGAGGCACACAGGATGGTTAAGTAGGAAAATGCCCATTTTCTAAAAGTGGCATTTTCAAACTCACAATTTAAAAACCACCTTTACTAAAAGATGCGTCATTAAATTCTGAGTTCAGAGGGACTAAACTCCATTTCTCCATCTTGTCCCAATGGAAAGTTACACTTGTAAGATGTTCCGATGCTGGTCCCATGTTAACCTATGGGACAGACAGCTTTTCACTAGTGAATAATGAAATGCACAGTATTTCACTATCAGGACATGTAAATCACACTACTTACTACATGTCCTGCCTTTCACATACACTGCACCCTGCCCACAGGGCTACCTTAGGAGTGACGTACATGTAGGAAAAGAGAAGGTTAGGACCTGGCAAGTGGGTGCACTTGCCAGGTCAACAAGGTAGTAAAACCTGCGCGCAGACACTGCCGTGGCAGGTGTGAGGCACCTTTGAAAGGCTACTTTTGAGGGTGGCACAACCAGTGCTGCAGGCCCACTAGTAGCATTTGATTTACAGGCCCTGGACACACGTGTGCACAATACTAGGGACTTACTAGTAAATCAATCATGAAAAATTAATCAATACACAGTTTTACATGGAGAGCATATGCACTTTAGCACTGAATAGCAGTAGTTAATTGCCCAGAGTCCTAAAACCAATGAAAAATGGGTCAAAAACAGGAGGCCAAAAAGCAAAACGTCTAGGGATAAACCTGTCAAAAATGCCAAGTCTAACATGAACCCTTGGCTGAATAGGCTGCTTAATGAATCTCTTGATCAGGCGTTGGTTCCGCTAGCTGGAAACAGCTCTTCTGCTTCCCTTGATGAAGAAGCCTTCTGCTGAGCCCAACGGCTTTGACAACTTTAGACCTATTTATTTCTCTCCTGCCTACGGGCGCTTAACTTTTGGAGAAGAATATAAATAAGCAGCTATCTAATTTTCTTGATTCAAGTCACTTGATCCATGACTCCCAATCAGGATTCTGTGCTTGATATAGCACAGAGACTGCCCTTTTTTAAAGTCTTGGAATACATTAAAGCTAACCTTGATTTAAACACTCTGGTCATGGTGATGCTTTTGGATCTCTCAATGGCTTTCGACACGGTCTCCCATGCTATTTTGCTAGAGAGACTGAACATGATTGGTGTCAGCGATCAAGCCCAATGTTGGCGTAAATCCTTCATTAGTGGACGATCGCAGGCTGTTTTCCTTCCCCCTTTTACTTCTGAGGGTAAACTTCTAGTTGGCGGGGTTCCGCAAGGTTCAGCTCTCAGCCCAACACTTTGCAATATTTATCTGGAGCCTCTGGCTAGGTTAGTGGAATCCTGGGGAGTGAGAGTTATATCCTACGCAAATGATACTCAACTCCTTCTGGCTTTCCATGAAAACATGCCCACGACCATTGACTCCTTCAAGTTCTGCCTGACATCTGTGGTGGACTGGATGAACACAAGCTGTCTGAGACTTAACTCAGACAAGACCAAGGTTCTTTTTTTTGCTACAAAGTCCTCCCCCTCACCCAGTCTTTGGTGGGCATAGGAGCTGGGGATTCCCCCCAGCACTGCTTCCTTGGTTAGAAACCTAGTGGTGAAATTTGACTCAGGCTTGACGTTTGAGCTTTCGGTTAAGGCTTTATCCTTTTCCTGTTTTTTCACCCCAGGGTCTTTAGGAAGGATGCTGCACCTTATCCCAATAGAGCATCGTAAGACGATTATCCATGCCTTAATAACATCTATGCTGGACTATTCCAACAGTCTGTTTCTGGGCCTTCTTGCCTTTTTGATTAAGTCCCTTCAGACCATTCAAAAGCTGCTGCCTGGCTGATCTTGAAGATCCTGCAGTGAACTTAGGTGTCGGGTAACACACGTGTCATTCACCGGCTTCTGGTCATTAAGAGAATCCAGTTCAAAGCTCTGATATTAGCCTACAGGGCCTACAATCATAAGGGTCCTCATTACCTTAGGATTAATTTCAAACCCTATTCACAGGAGAGATGTTTGAGATTTAATAATATCAAACTTTTCCACATCCCCCGCATTCACAGGGCCAGAAGAGGAGGCAGATCTCTGACCTTTCTGACAACTAAGCTGTGGAATGCCCTCCCTCTTAAACTTAGAAGTATCATATCTGAAGTTGCTTTCAGAAAGTTGTTAAAAATCTTTCTTTTTGAGTCAAGTTACGGCAGTTGTTAGTCCCTTTCTGCTCCCTTCCTAGGGTGATCTTTACAGCAAGTACCAGAACACCTCTTCGGAGGAATCTGTGCACTCTACATATGTGATTGTATTGTAATATTTTATGTCTTAACTGTAGAATTGGTTGGAGGGTAGCCAATAAAGTAGCTCAAGTAGCTGAGTGCTTGCTGTTAAGATCTCAGTGTAATCTAAGTGGAAGTCATACATTTGAATCCTGGTAAGGTCTTTAATTCATCCAAGGTCGATAAAATAAGTACCATTGTTGGTTGGGCAATAATAATTGAGCATAATATTATTCTATGTAAAGCGGTTTGGATAAAAGTGCTATATAAATAAAATATTATTATTATAACCCACAACCACTCAAATATAATCAGCAGCAAACTTGGTGTAAAATAAAAACGTATTATGTTCTTTACTGTAATGCTCATGTGGGTTCCTTATTTCAGTTTTAAATATGCAATTCTGTTCTATATAGCACTCAGGTCTCCACACCACCAATTTTAAGCACTAGTTTACGCTGCTGTGTCCAACCTGTGTAACCTGTACAGTGCTCCGATGCCTTTTAGATAGGTTTGTGTTATTAAAATATCACATGCATACAAAAAAATATTCCTCAATTAAATTAATATATTTAAATAAAATTAATATTTATCAAACTTTTAATTTGATGAATGTTCTAATCAGGAATAGAACATTGAACATGCTACACTTACAGCCCGTGTCAGGCTATTTGCAAAGAAAATGATGTAATTCCTAAGAGATATAGTAATCACATCAATGAATCGTACGGGATGAAAATGCTCCTGGGTAGTACTACTTGAAATATTTGTGCACATCAGGTATATTTCTCAAAAATAATTATTTAAATCTGGCTTAATGGCTGTAAAAATAGTTGTGTTGTGCCTCTGCATACTGCAGTATCGTGCAATTCCTACCTTTTGTAATTAGCACATTTTTTTCACATTTTTTGTGGGTCTTCAGTAGTCTATGGGAATCTGACATAATTTGTAAACAGAAAAATGTGTTTGCTAAAAAGCCAGAAGTGTCTGACTATGAATACTAAGACAAGCAACCTCTTGACAGCTAAAGCATTGTCCTTTGAGCGTGGGTTTGCTTTCTTGTTGTTAGCTAGTTCTTCATATTGATTCTTTTTGTGTGTAGTGGATCCTGGTGTTTTAACTATGCAGCAGGAGCATATACCTGAGGAAAATGTTCATATCTTGTTTCTATTAAATTGGCCAACAGCACTAGTGAAGTCATTGCTACCACCACCTAACCCTGGCAATGCATGACTACTTTTCAATTATTATTATTTTATTTTGGAATTGTAAGAGGAACTAAATCTGTTACATCAGAGAGATAGATGAAGAACACGTGTACTGTAGGAAGATCGAGAGAGACAAAGTTAGAGTACAGCCAGAGCATTTGGCTGCCCATAGCTGATGTTGTTCTAACCTTCATGTCGTTTATAAGAAGAATCAAAATTGCTTACTTTTCAGGAGTTCCCAAATCCCATGCATCGCAATCAAATATCAAGGAGGGATCTAGGGTGCCTCCATGTTTCATTCTTTTAAAAGAAGTTGACGGATCAAGTTTGTGGATGAAGAGTGGAAGTCTCTAGCCACATGTCGTTCTGAGCTAAATTCTGCCCAGTAGGCTCTGTGGACTGGGCAGAGAGCCTTGAGATTGATTCTGGTTTTGTCAGGTAGACTAAGACAGAGGAGAAGCTTTATTTGGTCGCATTATCAGAGGCACGTTCCAGCTGCTTGATCTATGTCATTGTGTAATAGTTCAGAAATGACAGAAGCTCTTGACAATTCCACCTAACACAGGTGTAGCTTGGGGGGGGAGGGTGCCCTGAGTTGGGTCTGCTATGCCTGTATCGGTTGTTTTCATTGTGTATATAGAATAGAAGACAAAACAGTGACCTTTGATGTTAAACAGGAGACATAGACATAGAGAAGAGAGAGAGAGAGAGCGAGAGAGAGAGCGAGAGAGAGAGATACATCTGGTGGCTAAATTTCAAAATGTGGAATCAGTTAATCTCGAATCAATAACTGCTTCCTTGTTTGTTCAAATTGTGTGATCTTAGGCAAACATTTTATTTCCCTGAGCATCCTTTTTCTTTATCGTTACATATGGGAGCACTTTTAAATACTTGAATTCAGGAGGTGCACTTTGCAAGCACATATTATGTTTAATTTAACAGACAATAATTTTGCTACATCTATAATAAGAATCTAGGCAACATTTTGGGGTTTTTATGACTACTGACTTGCCTCTTAGTTCACTACCTGCATTGTCATTAGGGGCGAGCTACTGTTTCTAAGTCACTTTTAATTAATAAATGTCTGTCTACGAAGTGATATAATCTGATGCACTACGGGAAACCCTTCCATATGTTAAAATAATAAACTTTTTGGAATTGTAAAGAAACTGTACCATTTTTAGGTCGAGCCTCGAGTAGCGCGCAAGCGCTGCTCTGCGAGACTTTAAGTTAGGGGCTTTTAAAAGCTGACCAGACGCTCGTGCGTCATGGCCTTTTCCCTGCGGTTACCCGCACGGCAGACATCTGTTTCCAATTATCGTGCCCAGACTCGGGCGCGATAATTGAAACCACATGTCTCGCTTTGGCGCGCGCGCGCCCACCACTCGTTTAGATTTGTCTTTGCTTCATTCAAATCACACAGTTCACCAAGGCTTCCGTTGATAAAGCAGGTAGATATTTATTAAAAATAACGAGACGAGCAGATGTGCAAGCTGGACTAGGGCGCAGAAAGGTCGCTGTAACCAGACGCTAATTTTAACAACCCTGTCGAGACTGCGCTGCCTGTAGAAGGAATTGTTTCATTCGTCCAGCTCCCCCTGCTTTTCTTAAACCCTTTCCTTCTCCTGCTACATTCAGGGCCTCTCCTCGCACCCTCTTTTCCCAGCTTGCCACCCTGCCCCCGCCTTGCCGTTCACACCCTTTCTCACAAGAACCAGAGGAATTTTACAACTGTGCGCAGTCGACGAAGAATTTGTTTGAATGCCTAGCTGCTGCTGGTTATTTTTGATCTAAGGTAACGTCAATTAATTTTTGTTGGAACATTTGCTTAGAGCTGCGTGTAATCGAATCATCTTTTCTGGTGAAACTTTGGAAAACATATGTGAAAATACTCTTTCAGCTTGCCGGTAACCGGGGCCTGTGTGTGTTTTTATTTTTACGGGGAAAAATGCTTTGCGTGAAAAAAGTCAGAAAAGATGTCAGCAGGAACTGGTTCAAGCAGGAAAATGTCTCATAGCAAGGCATTTTCTTAACGAACCAGTCTCTTGCAGGTCACTGAGCTATCCTGCTCTCCCTGCATAACTTGAATAACGTCTGTACTTCGAAGTCTACAAGCGCACGGCCAGAAATCAGTTTTTCCTTTCCATACAGTCCTTGCTACCAAGGCCGATCCTATCGCTACACGATACAAATGAAAGGACAAATCGTGCCACCCTGGGAAACAAAACCAATCCGGCGGTGTAAAATATTGCCCCCAATAAGTAGCATCATGCCCAGAATGTAGCAACCAGAGCAGGCCTTTACTTTACATTTTAAGCCACTACAAGCACAGTGTTCCTTAGGCAGGCTGCTGTTAATAATGTAAACAGATGGCTTAGGGTCACGCTTGCGCACCTGAAGCTGAGACTACATCATGGGAGTGATTTGCACAGATGCCAAAGGCAGGGGTGCAAGCCTGGGCCCCACGGCTACTGATTTACTAAGGCAAAAACAAAATAATGGCACTCACATAAAGGAAGGAAACTCAAATCTCCGAAGCCTGGTGTTTCATCCTCATTAGGTGGGAAAGTATCTACACCTGCCTCAGGCAAATACGAGGAACTTAGGGGCATATTAGCAAGGAATAGTGATATTTATCGCTAAACGCGCTTAGCGCGAATCCTGTTAACGCCGCCTATCGCTGGAAAATATCGCTGAGATAACACCCTATTAGTAAGGTTTATCTCCATAGCGATAATATTTCCAGCGATAGCGGCAAAATGCGAGAATATCGCTGGAAAACCAGCGATATTCTTGCATTAACGCTAAGGTGGATTCAGCATTAGAATCCACCTCCTATACCTTAAACAGGTAAGTCATAGTCAGTAGCAGGTGTTAAAATCTAGCGATAAACGCGCTTAGCGCGATTTATTTTATCGCTTCGCCTGCCTTGATAATAGGGGTTAGTGGTGTTAGCGACTGTTCACAGTCGCTTTTAGTGAGGAACGCCTACCTTGCATGTCATTAGCGATAAATATCGCTGACATGCAAGGCGATGTAATTCCCGGCCTCTAACGCCTGAAAGCTGTCGCTAACGCCTGTTAGCGACAGCTTGCTAATAGGGCGTTAAAAATATCGCCGATTTAGCGGCAAAAAGTGCTGCTAAATCGGCGATAAAGCCCTTGATAATATGCCCCTTAGTGCTTTTTCTCAAAATTGCGAATTTCACCAAATTCTGTTTATGGGGGCCTGATTCAAAATCTGCCCACCCCTAACTGCAAACTTAAACACAGATAATGCTCTTTTCATGTTTCCTGTCAAGAAAGACAAACATTTTCTTTAACAAGCATTGGCATAGCCAATAGGTCTCGCCTTTGGGACCTTATGAGTGTTTAGTTATCCAGCACAATATCCTTGGTGCAACAACATCAACTGTTGCATGGCTAAACACTTATAAGGTCCCAAAGGCGAGACCTATTGGCTATGCCAATGCTTGTTTTACATTATGTTTGTTACACGATTTACATGCCAAGAGTTTTCATGGCTTGTCTTGTGCACAGACTCTTAGAGCAAAGCTTGACCATCGGCTCAGCTCTGGCTCACCCTATTAATTTGGTGACGCACCCACCTCTATTTACAACTTGTTCTTAGTACATGAGGCCACCAGTCACTTGATAAAATAATTCATAAAAGACGAGTACTGGGAACACGGAGCCCTGCCTCCATGCACTGATTTGACAACTCTGCCATCAAGGCTTCTGTAGCAGAGGCGAAGAAAAGTATGAGGAGTGAAAATACATGTAAAAAGGGTGATCCCAAGGCAGGGACTCTAGGCCGTTGTGTTGTACGTGACCATAGTCATACGTTCCCAGGGAAAACTACCAGGCCCAGGTGGGATGGCATGTGCGCAGTTTCAGGGGCAGGGGAGTAATTTGGGGTGTAAAACCCCTAAAATGCATTTTGGGCTTGGTAGTTGGGTCTGGGGGGCCTGAATCGGGTGTGCCACATCTGTGTGGGTTTTTATCATCATTCTCATGTCGCTAAGAGCATTTAGCTTTTTTTATTTTTTGGAGCAGAAACTTACATGTATATAAGTTTACTACTTTTTGGAATTCACAAATATTGGCAGTACTTGGCTTATGAAGCTATGCCATTCTCAGGTTTCCAGGCATACTCCTGGCAATTAAACACCCAAAGGTGATGGGTTGAATGCTTGCAAATAGTCTAACCAGTAGCAATCGCTCAGGGTATCATTGCAACCCATCGGTTTTCACCCATTGTGTCAATTTAGACAGAGACCCACCCAGTGCAAATCAGTACTGACCGTGTTCTTCTTGGAAAATGTCCATCCTAAGCCTTGGTCATATCATCCCTCCATCCTGCAACCCACTGCTTCTTTTAGTTCGGAAATTTGAGATTCACACCTCCTCCGAATCTCACTGATTAAGCTATGCCCCTGACACCTGGTGATCAGTTTGGAGTAATGGGTTGATTTTACAAAGTACAGAGAACTGCATTTGAAGTGGTTGAACAAGGAGTTCTGAAGCCTCAGAGACAGTTGAAGGCTAGGGAGACATGCCCATTTTCCAATATTATAATGCGGTGGAGCAAATTTTTTACATAGTAAAATTCAGACTAATTATATGCTAACTTGCGTCTATGTTTGGTTATAGACATACATTGAAGGAGCACTTTGTATAATCGATTATAGTCATTGATTTCACAGTTTACTCACGTTTAACTAAATATATTTTCTTAAGTTAGCCCGAGTCAAAGTAGGGCTCCGACATTTTCCATGTTAGACGCAAACCTTCCCTGAATTTTGCTTTCACGTTTTTCTTTAAAACTGTAAAATAACACGCAAGTTACAAGTTTAGATCATTGTTTGTCTTTAGTGAACGTAAGATTATGCATTTTAATTGGACCAAGTTTTGCATCACACTGTGCATCAGGATGAGAAGAAGCTACTTGTACCATACCATCTTGACTGATGATACTGCCAAGGTCGTGCAACTGTGTGCTTCTTTGTCCAACGATGGGAAATAAGGGAGTTTACCTACTTCAAGAAGGCTCTCTATTTTGATTGGTCCTTGGGTCTTGAGAACTGGTGGGAAGGCATTTTGGGTGAAATGGAATGGTTTAGTTGTGTGTTAGAGTAGTAGTTAGGCAGAACCCTTTCGATTTCGATATTTTCTGATCATGAGTCATACTCCAGAAAGCATATACTTTTGCTTGCCTTGACTGAACCTTCATTTTGTTCAATTCTTGAGTTTCCTTAAATGACACCTTCTGCTAGTATTTCCCCAATTATTCAAGTACCTTTGTTTAGTAATGGGGAAGTTCAGTTAAGGAACAGAAACTGATTCTAATTTGCAGTTAAACTGCTTGAATGGTTCATGTCTGCATGTGTTCATTTGTATTCTGTTTGGATTGACTAACTTTACTGAAATCGGAAAATTATTGGTAGACGGCTAATTGATTGAATACATTTGTAACTTTACTAATTTGTTTATAAACCTTTCTAGTTTCAAATTATTGCTCTCTGTAGTTTAGGTGGCGCCCAATGGGTTTCATTGTAAATTAAGAATTATTTTATCTGATGTACCTTCCTCTGCTGAAAACCGAAGATCCATTTGACCAGTAGCGCAACTGGTGATGGTGAATGTACCAGAGATCTATTAGGTGTAGAAATTTGCTGTCCCTCAAATGTTACTTAATGATTTATTGTATTATGTGCTGTGCTATTTTTAGTATTTTGTTTTGATAGAGTGCAACTGAAATTTAGCACTAAGTTGATATTTTCACTTAGTAAATCTGAAGGCATTTTTTCCTCTGTTGAAGAATGGGGGATGTTTATTGTTACACTACACGAGGGAGTTTTTCTTATACACCACTTTTTCATGACGTGTACTTGATATGAACAATACATGACATTATACGTGCATAGAACACTAAGGGGGATATTCACAAGAACGTGTGCTAAACATCTCCAGAAAATGTTAACGCAACTTTACACATCGCAGTCTATCGCGGGAAAATAACCCTGTGCTAACGTGGAATTCACAACACGGCGGTACCATGCAATAACCTCCCGAAACCGCGGCCAATGTCCGCGATACAACCACTGCGATGGCGATAAAAACACAAACTTCAACGCGCAAAAAGACGCGATGGGCCCAAACGCGATAAGAAATCAGTGATAACCAGCAAGAGGCCAGCAATACCCACGCGTAATGCGGGAAAAAGCACAAGAACAGCATACGGAAAATGCCACCAAAAAGGAAATGAACTGCGGAGTACCACGGATGCACCTTGACCGACTGCAGAGGACAACATGAACCCCACAATCCCCACGGAGGAACACCCAGGAATCCAGGGCTCGTGGAAGGGCAATGAGAAGAGGAAGAGGAAGACGGGGTACAGTCTGCAGGAAAACACGATTATCGACACAGATGAGATAGAACACCACCACCAACTGTACTTCACCTCCAACGTGTCATTGGCAACAAAGAGGCAAAGATGGCACACCATCTCGGACCATGTGAATGCCGTCGCAGCGCCGAGGAGGACAATGGAAGAGGACAAGAGGCGCTGGAGTGATGTGAATGGCAAAACCAAGCAGAAACACGCTGCCAACACGAAAGCAGCAACGCACTTCGGAGGAGGGGGGCCAGCAGAACACCAGGAGCTGAATGACATGGAGAAGATGGTGGCCACAGTCATCAGTGGGTAGACGGTGACAGGAGTTGGGGATCTGGACACTGCCCAACATGACCCGACACTACATCAACAGGGTGCGTACCGACCAGGGAGGAGGGGAACGGGGGGAAATGGGCACAATGGCACACATGCACAATTAAGCAGAGCACACTGCACACCCACAATGGCTCAGGATCATGTCCCTGATCCCACTGGAACACTTCAGCACACACACAAACACCAAGTAGTCCCATGTACACCATGTGCCCAAAGGGGCACCCACCCAACACATCAACAATCACACAACCAACACATGCACACGTGCGAAACACAGCAAACATGCATATACGTCAGCCACACTGACAATGCAAGAGACACCACATGACGAGTAGCATGGCTGCAGTCCAATCATCATGACAATGTACACGGCACGACAGTGAGGTGGCTGAGTGCGGACCACAACCGGAAAGGAGCAGGTCACACTCGGACACAACCACCTGCACAAACAACCCCTGACGTCAATGACACATCTGCGGACAAGCCATGCCCAAGAGTCACAACTCGACAAAGAGCACAAGTTACCCAAATCTGCAACATCTCAGCACTGTGGAAGCACAGAACTGAAAGGCACACCGCATGAAAGGGGTAAGTGGCAGCCGAATCAGAGCCGCAGGAGCGACTCACCCACCGTGCAACATACGCACATAAGAATAAGTGCACCTCGACATTGACAATATTCTGGTACAAACAGCAACACCTCCACAACAGAACACAGGACACAACTGGTGCCGCATATGTGCACAAGATGGGCAATCACATCTGGCACAGCAGGAAACTGTGACATGACAATGTACAAGTACAACCTGCAACCTGCAACTATTTATTATTCACACATGCCGTGCTTGTGGACATTTAGTACTGTCCCATGATTGCCAAGGACGGCCAAAATGTGTCGTGCTCATGAGAAGAAATTGGCAATGAGGGTGTTCCTACGGGCTATTCCTGCCGCAGCTGCAGTGACATGTGGGCTACCTGCCCCATCGTCCGGTATCTCTGGAACTGGGATCCATGGGGCATTGGTGCGTACACAGATGTTGTGCAACACACAACATGCAACAATCATCTTGCACACGATGTCTGGGCTGTACAGGAGCCTTCCACCTGTGACGTCCAGGCACCTGAAACGTGACTTCAACACGCCAAATGTGCGTTCCACGATGCCCCTGGTGCGTATGTGGGCCGCATTGTACTGCCTCTGGGCGGGTGTGTTCGGGTCTCGGAGGGGTGTCATTATCCAAGGCAGAGTGCATATCCTTGATCATCTGTGACAGTGCAGAGAGATAAGAGTCAATACTTGGTTCGGCATGATGTGTTGGCAGGCCCACTAGTCCAGTGACGCCTGTGCTGGCTGTGTGTGGGGTGTGTGTAAGCCAGCCCTCAGGGAGTAGCTGGTGCTGGCAACAACTTCAACAGTCATCAGGCACTCAGGAATGCAATGTACGAACAGCTAGGGAGCATGACTTGAGTTGCACAGAGTTAGTGGCCCCGGATGCACAGCGGCCCACACGGGCCTACCGCCATGGACGCTGACTTGCGGGAGACTGGGGTAGGGACATGAGGGCAGAGCAGGGTCTCGTATGTATCAAAGGTGGTTTTCGTGGAGTGTCTCCGAGGTGAGTGGGAGGTGTACCCCCAGGGCAGAGGGCACATACCAGCTATATCCGGCAACATGGCGGATATGAATGCCACAGACTCATGCCAAACACCAAGTCCGTACCTGCCAGTTGCTGATGACAACCCCCAGGCCACAGGCTCAGACACCAACAATGCTCTGCCGGAGGCTGACAGTGACTCACGGCGCACAGGGTTAGTGGCACCAGGTCAGTCCTTGCGAGTGGTTGATCTCCTCCGTAACGGTGATCCGTGTTCCCACCTGACTGACACGCATCTGTCAGTCCGGACACGCATCTGTCTCTCACTCCTCTCCCTGCGTTCACTGGCATGAACTCTGCCATTGATTAATGAAGACTCAGTTCTAGATGTGGGACATACTGGACTGCAGTGTAGGCCGGCTGCAGAGGTGGGGTATGTCAACGGATGTGGACTCCTGGGGGCCTGTGTCACGGAGGACAGCGATGGTCTGAGGAGGCTGCCAAGCTCGCGGGTATGGGTCTTGGAGCTAGCACCGGCACGTGGTGGGCCCTCTTTGACACACAACGGTGTTGGCAGGTGAGCAGTGTGGCCTTGGAGCGCTGGGGCAGGCAAGCCGGGTCTGGGTATCAGCGGCCTGGGGTGCAGCAGGCGCACAGGCTCACAGGCCCCGCTGCTCACGGTGTCGGCCTCGTGGCGGGCTGAGAGGCGCCACCCTGGCAGTGACGTTGGCCATTCCGGGAGAGCACCACGCTCAGCGCAACAGTGTTTCCATCCACACCCCTGCGCTGGCCTGGCGTAAGCCGGGCCAACCCACTACGCTCACGCACACAGGGGGGGACGCAGCGATTGACATTTCCACAATCTAACCCACAGCCGGGGGTGACATGATTGCGTTCACTGTTCACTACTCCCCAGACACCAGCAGTTAATGTCTGCATGGACATATCTGTGGTTTGCATAACCAGGTCTGTCCAGCACATTCACGCCACACTTGTTGTTGTGTACATTCCCATTCATGGGTCACTTGCATCCTTCGCACATGCCTGCTTTCCGCCTCTCCACACGTTCAGCTGTTGTGTGGCTGTGGTGCCATGATATAGCTGGCTTGTGTACATGGGAAGCCCAGTATCCCATTGGAGTTGTGTTGTCGTGTCTGGTAGGTGGGCATGTTGATTGACATGTTGTATGTGGTTTGGTCACATGTGCATTCCCACAGTTGTGCGTTGTGTGATGGTGGCTTTGAGGTGTGTGGTGTGTTGATTTGGTACTTACCAACGAGCAGTCCAGTTCCATAGATGCCACCCTGGAAGCGCTGGTTGATGATGGACTGTCGGAAGATGTAGGAATCGTGCACACTGCCTGAGTAGTTTGCGATGACATTGGTGAACATTCCCCGGTGGTCCACTATTGCCTGCACATTGATGGAGTGGGTGTGCTTTCTGTTGCGGTAGATGTGTGCAGTGTCCACAGGGGGCACAAGTGGGACATGTGTGCAGTCAATGGCCCCCAACACGTGTGGGAAGCTAGCAATGGCGTAGAAGCCTTGCTTGGTCTCCAGCTGTCCCTGCGCAGTGTGGGGGAAGTGAAGGTACTGGGGTATGAAGCTGATGATGGCATCCAGGACAGGTGTGAGGAACTTTGATAGGGCTGGCTGTGAGACTCCTCCGACTCTGGCTGTTGTTGGTTGGAAGGTACCAGAGGCCAATGTGTGCAGCACAGCCAGCAGCTTTGTCTGCGGTGGGATGTTGGTTGTCCGCTGTGTTGGGACCGTCAGCCTGTGGCCGATGTGGGTCATGATGCGGAGGATGGTTGTCTTTTTGAGCCTGTAGTGGGCAATGACTTCCTCTGGCGTTAGGTCTGTGAGACTGGTGCGTTTTCGGTAGGTCCGCTGTCTTACTCTGCGCTGCCTCTGTGGTGGTCCGGGGGGGTGCCGGTCCGGGTCCTGGGGGTGGTGGCGGTCCTGGGGGTGGTGGCGGTGGGTGTTGTGGCCCTGTTGGGGCTCCGAGCTGCATGATGAGTAGCTCCATGGCGTCGGTTGTTCTTCGGCTGTGGCTGTGTGCGGGGCTGCGTTGCCTGCTGCAGGTAGTCGTCCTGCTTAACTAATTTAGAAAAAGATCAGTAGCAAGCTTCTAATTGACCACATGAAACATTCTAGGTGCGTGAAAATGGTAACCAACACTTCACAACATACGTAAAAAATATAATAGCCACTTTATATTAAATTTATATTTATTTCAGATATTAAAAAATACTTTTTTGTTCATTCAATTAATTTGTTTTTTTACACAATAATAAATACATTCACATAGAGTAATAGCAGCATCAATATTAAAGTGCACAAGGTAGAGTGATAGAATGAAAAAATCTTTGTTTTTAGAAAAGAAGGGGAGAGAAAACAATTTTTATCTTATTAAATTTTCCATGATTTTGTTCAAATTCTGAGACAAATTAAGGCAATGGATGAAGACTTGATGTTGGCAAGCAGTAGATAAAAAACAGAAAAGAAAGGGAGAGAAAACAATTTTTATCTTATTAAATTTTCCATGATTTTGTTCAAATTCTGAGACAAATTAAGGCAATGGATGAAGACTTGATGTTGGCAAGCGGTAGATAAAAAACTACGCGCATTTCGGCACTACTGCCTTCATCAGGGAACCGTCTATTGCAAGACAACTATATAAAACATAAAACAAACCAATGATTACAGACTTATAAAATATATACACACACCCAGAATATTTACATCATTTGCTATAGCCTAACAAATTAATACTAATAAATGATAATGACGGCAAATCTATAATCCAAAAAGCTAATATATATATCTGATAATGCAATACATGATTCGATCTCTTATTTTAGCTTTCATTTTACTGATAAACAATCAATTTATGAACATGAGAAAAAAGATGTCTACATACATAATAATACAACATACAATATATATATATGAAAGAATAAAGTGTGAAGACATCAAAATTAATAAAGACAGAATAAAAAAGAAAAGAAAGGAAAGCCCATTAATTTAAATAAATATTCCGCTTCTAACTAATTATGGTATCCCTATAGGAAACCCCATGGATAGCTAATACCACATAAGCAATAATAAAAGAGTCCATGTACGCTTACGTTCACAGTTTATATGTTTTTGAGAAAATTGTAACTAAAAATTCTATGAAAAATGGATCTCATCATAGCAATCTTAAATCCAGAGAGATATATCATACCCTATAGACAATAAGTAAATAAGGGACTATATATAACACTCATAATATCATAGAAAAATGTTAAACAATCTACTCGCCCAGCTGATTATGTAGACCACACTTACTCATATAAATGAGAGCTTGAATCGTGATAAACTATCGTGAACAATTGCCCAAGGAGAATACCAAAAGACTACAAGATAAGAAAAAGAAAAAAGGAAATTATATATGTATGGTACGATTAATTATTGCCGCCTAATTGAGTAACTGAATAGATCTTTAAGAGTAAAGAAAAAGATGAAGGAAAAGAGAAGAGTGAAATGTGAAACACTCACATTATAACAAGGAGGCAACCTGTCACTCCTACAGGTAATTAAATAAGTTGATATGGACATATGCCAAACTCCATGTTGTGTACAAGTGAATCAAGTACTTTGACACTATATATGGAGCAAAATAAAACCTTTTGTTAGTTTAAGTGTGAACCGAAGCTCTATATTGTACAAAGAAAAGGGAGACAGAGTCCTACACACTTACTTAAAAGAGGAGCAACTCTCGTTCCCGTAGATAAATCTGTGTGCTGTTTGAAACATCATTGATATAGCACAATATGTAATTCAATGTTTTCTGAAGCTGTATATGGAACACAAGGGATAATCGTAATCACTATATAGGTATATGAATATGGCAAAAGGCCAAATGGCCACAACCAAAGACTGTATATAACTACTAAGGGAAGTAGAAATACTTAAAATCGAAAGGACACTTACTTCATGCCAGCAGTATTAGTCCTCCCACAGAGGTATCTCTATACTTATTGTAGAGTGGGAACACGATAAAAACTGGTCATTGCGCCACTCTCTGAAGCTACAGCTAGGGACAGAAAAAACAGAAAAAGCAAACATGACCTCATTGTGAATAGACATAGGGGGGACACTACATATAACTTGAGGCATAGGAATACCCCGACTTTATCATTTACCTTCATATTTCCGTATGCTTCGGACAGATAATCCTGGATGTCGGCGATACGTTCTACTTCTTTGGCGCAACAAGATACAAATGATGGAATGAGGTTCTATATTTAAAGCCTATGAAAAGCGCGCGTTTTTCTTACAAAGTCTAATTGACGAGTGCTATGTAACGACGACGGACATAAACATGGTAATGTGGCCGCCATATTGGATTGGGAAATGAATTTATCCGACGAACAATAATTTTAATTTTAATGCCGTATGTATGGTTAGGAATCAAATAAAATGTTCTTATCGGTTTTTATACCAGATAATAGATTCATTTATATGAAGGCATTTAAAGGCTAGAAAGTACTGAGAATTGACGACGGTCTTCAAATTGGAAATATGGCCACCATATTGGAATAGGCAAAACTTTTAACAAAGGTGTAATAATGGATATAATGAAAAATATATCATCCTAGTTCTACTTCTTTGGCATAACAAGAAACAAATGGTAGAGTGAGGTTCTCTATTAGAACCTATTGAAAACGCACGTTTTTCTTACGAAGTCTAATTAACGAGTACTATGTAGCGACGACGGACATTAATGTGACCGCCATATTGGCATGGACAATAAATTTAAGCAACGAACAATGATTATGATGCCATATGGATGGTTAGGGATCAGAAAAAATGTTCTATTCTTTTTACACCACACAAAAGATATAATAGATTCATTTAAGTGAAGGCATTAAAACACACCAGCTAGACGGTACTAAATGATGAAGACAAACTTCAAAATGGAAATGTGGCCGCCGTATGAAGATAAATAACGATTTTAACAAAAAACAATAGTGGATGTAATAAAGTAAATCGTCCAAATATGAAACACAATGTATATTTTAATTACAAATATGTGATTCAATAACATAAATAAACCAAATTGCTAAATGATGGCCTGTTCCCAAGGAATTTCCTGGTTCAGACCCTTGTTTTCTGTATCTAAAAGAAAAATCCAAAGGACTTCGCGTTTTTTTCTGATAGTATCTGAACACTGACCTTCCTTTCCAAGAATTTTTTCAATGATATACCAATGTATATCATCAGGAGTATGATTATTGTCTATATAATGTGGTACCAAAGGTGATGTCAATTTTTTGGTCCTAATGGCTGATCTATGTTCAGTTAATCTCACATTGAGGGTCCGTGATGTTTCCCCCACATATCCTTTGTTGCAAGGGCAGATTAATAAATATATAATGTTTTTTGTCTTACAATTAGTCATGCCCTTTGGTACAATAATCTGTCCATTAAAGTTCAGTCTGTTCGTTTCTATCGCAAACGGGCAAACTTTGCAGATACCACACTTGTGATTTCCTTCAATTGGAAGCATGCCATCAATACTTCTCTGTATTGGCTCTTTATTTATTATTGGCATACGTGATCTAACAATTAGATCTTTCAGATTTCTATTTTTGCGATACGCAAAGAGAGGTTTCTGCAACATGTCCGTTTGTTCTCTATTTGTATTGAGTAGGTGCCAGTTAGAGCAAGTTTTTATCGTGTTCCCACTCTACAATAAGTATAGAGATACCTCTGTGGGAGGACTAATACTGCTGGCATGAAGTAAGCGTCCTTTCGATTTTAAGTATTTCTACTTCCCTTAGTAGTTATATACAGTCTTTGGTTGTGGCCATTTGGCCTTTTGCCATATTCATATACCTATATAGTGATTACGATTATCCCTTGTGTTCCATATACAGCTTCAGAAAACATTGAATTACATATTGTGCTATATCAATGATGTTTCAAACAGCACACAGATTTATCTACGGGAACGAGAGTTGCTCCCTCTTTTAAGTAAGTGTATAGGACTCTGTCTCCCTTTTCTTTGTACAATATAGAGCTTCGGTTCACACTTAAACTAACAAAAGGTTTTATTTTGCTCCATATATAGTGTCAAAGTACTTGATTCACTTATACACAACATGGAGTTTGGCATATGTCCATATCAACTTATTTAATTACCTGTAGGAGTGACAGGTTGCCTCCTTGTTATAATGTGAGTGTTTCACATTTCACTCTTCTCTTTTCCTTCATCTTTTTTCTTTACTCTTAAAGATCTATTGAGTTACTCAATTAGGCGGCAATAATTAATCGTACCATACATATATAATTTCCTTTTTTCTTTTTCTTATCTTGTAGTCTTTTGGTATTCTCCTTGGGCAATTGTTCACGATAGTTTATCACGATTCAAGCTCTCATTTATATGAGTAAGTGTGGTCTACATAATCAGCTGGGCGAGTAGATTGTTTAACATTTTTTTATGATATTATGAGTGTTATATATAGTCCCTTATTTACTTATTGTCTATAGGGTATGATATATCTCTCTGGATTTAAGATTGCTATGATGAGATCCATTTTTCATAGAATTTTTAGTTACAATTTTCTCAAAAACATATAAACTGTGAACGTAAGCGTACATGGACTCTTTTATTATTGCTTATGTGGTATTAGCTATCCATGGGGTTTCCTATAGGGATACCATAATTAGTTAGAAGCGGAATATTTATTTAAATTAATGGGCTTTCCTTTCTTTTCTTTTTATTCTGTCTTTATTAATTTTGATGTCTTCACACTTTATTCTTTCATATATATATATTGTATGTTGTATTATTATGTATGTAGACATCTTTTTCTCATGTTCATAAATTGATTGTTTATCAGTAAAATGAAAGCTAAAATAAGAGATCGAATCATGTATTGCATTATCAGATATATATATTAGCTTTTTGGATTATAGATTTGCCGTCATTATCATTTATTAGTATTAATTTGTTAGGCTATAGCAAATGATGTAAATATTCTGGGTGTGTGTATATATTTTATAAGTCTGTAATCATTGGTTTGTTTTATGTTTTATATAGTTGTCTTGCAATAGACGGTTCCCTGATGAAGGCAGTAGTGCCGAAATGCGCGTAGTTTTTATCTACCGCTTGCCAACATCAAGTCTTCATCCATTGCCTTAATTTGTCTCAGAATTTGAACAAAATCATGGAAAATTTAATAAGATAAAAATTGTTTTCTCTCCCCTTCTTTTCTGTTTTTTATCTACCGCTTGCCAACATCAAGTCTTCATCCATTGCCTTAATTTGTCTCAGAATTTGAACAAAATCATGGAAAATTTAATAAGATAAAAATTGTTTTCTCTCCCCTTCTTTTCTAAAAACAAAGATTTTTTCATTCTATCACTCTACCTTGTGCACTTTAATATTGATGCTGCTATTACTCTATGTGAATGTATTTATTATTGTGTAAAAAAACAAATTAATTGAATGAACAAAAAAGTATTTTTTAATATCTGAAATAAATATAAATTTAATATAAAGTGGCTATTATATTTTTTACGTATGTTGTGAAGTGTTGGTTACCATTTTCACGCACCTAGAATGTTTCATGTGGTCAATTAGAAGCTTGCTACTGATCTTTTTCTAAATTAGCTTTCTTCCCTACGATTAGCAAGTACATTGTCTTGGTAGGGGTCCCCTTCTTTCCAATAGTAGAGTCGTCCTGCTTAACACCAGCAAGAGGCAGGTGTTAAATAGCTGCTGCTACCGCGGCTTATCGCGTGGTTTTGGTTCGCATCGCAGATTTGGCAGTTCGTTGTGAAAGTGGTGTTGTGGTGTTTTCGTGTGTTTTTGCAAGGGAACGCCTACTCTGCATCTCATTAGGGTTAGTTGGTGGTGTCACCCGTGGGGATGAAATTTGCGGCAGTTATCGCGGGAATACTGGCGATGTCTGCAGTTTGCACCCACTTGTGAATGGGGCGTTAAATCTATCTCCACTTTTGATGCGTTAAGGTGGCGATAACTCGGCGATAAGTCCTGGTGAATATCCCCCTAAGTCCGCTACATCTAATTTGATTATCTATGTCGAGACATTATTTTTCCTGGAGGAGCTATGAGCCTCACATTTTCGCATTCACATGCAGAATTAACCCTCTTACAACATGACCGAAAGAAGATACAAATTTAGGTAAAGAATTCATATTGTTCGATTTTTTTGTCCTTTCCGAAAGATAAAAAGAAAATATAATTGTGTGCAAAACAACTTCACAGTTTCTTTTTCACCTCTAGGAGACATGGTGTTAGCATGTCATGGATTCGTTTCCAGGGACATTCGTGTAGCTAAAATTAAATTTCAATTTTAGATTGCAAAACTCTCATGGGAAAACAAGCAACAGCAATTTCTGAATACAAAATGAAGTCTACGATGGCAAGCAACTGCTGTTCATTCCGTAGTTACCAAATTAATGGCATTGCCAGTCTTGTGACAGGCCGACCATTCACATGGAAATGAATGATGCCATGAGGGCACAAAATACCAGAATAACAGAATCCGTAAATAGAAAGAACTGGAAAAATATATGTGCAATCTGAGTCAAATGTATTATTTAGATTGACAGAAAATGATTCAGTTTTATGTTGAAAGGTATTGTTTGCGCACCTCTAGGTGCAGACGTCCAATTTGCAGACACACGCTCCCTTCTGATTAGCACAAATGCGAGCATTCCAATTGTCATCAATTATTCCACATTGACGAAATTGTGCCTAAGAGGCAAATGTATTTTTTGACATATTCTCTGTTAAGAAGTCACAACAGGGGGATGTGCACAAAGAGGTGATTAGGTATGTAAATCACAAAAGCGTGGTTTCACACTTGTAAACAGAGTTGGGCACTTATAAGAAAAGTCTGCACATATAAGGAATGACGGCACATATAAGGGAATGACGGCACATATAAGGGAATGACTAATGGCTATGGTCCTAAACACACTTTGGAAGATCCTGGACAGGTGGGGCCAGATACCGTAAATCTAGTATTCCGCATTAGTAAGGGGTACTAAGGCTGGGAGTGCCCGCCACGGGGGCTTAGCAGACAGTTGTCTCAGGTTTAGGACTGAGGTCAGGTATAAAGACAACCTGCATAAGATGCAGCCTGATGGAAGAAGGCGGGCATACATCTTATTCAGATCAAGCATATTCCCATCAAAGTCATATCTTGTAAAAATAAAACAGCTTAAAGAGGAGGAATCAATATGTAGTTGCTGGGGGGACCTATAATTAACCTATTACTATTTTGTACATTTATATCCGAATTTAGTGGCTCCATCCCCTTATTGAGTTATATGGGATTAATAGTATGACAGATGTAATTGCATTACGCAATAGAATAGATAGGGAGGACATATTTTATAATATATCAACCTTTTTTGTGGGGGACTCAGCCGGTCGGCAAACAACTGATTGGAACATCTAAAACCCAGACATCAGAGATAGTACTCTGAGACCGATATGAAGACACCAGTACAATTTCCATATACGTATTGTACATATTTTAAGAGCATGCACTGCACTTTGAATCATTCCGACTGTTTACTATACTAGGCACTTTGCGCCTGTAAGCACTTTATATCAAGCGATGCTCCGGATGGCGAATGGTAACCCGAGCCAAGCCATAAATGTCTATATTGACTCTCGTATTTCGGCACTCAAAGAGCACACATGCCATCTATGCTGGGGTATACTAGTATAGTCTATTACAGACTGTGGTAAAGATAATTAAATTGATCGATCCTCTGCTGAGTGCTGTATTCTCAAACTGTAAGATACCTGCCCTCTATAGATGTTTTCTTTTATCTTTTATCATGTCTTATCCAGTCCTTTAAGCAGTAATTAGTACTTTATTTCAAATGTTTTTATCTGTTGCTTTTCTGTGCTTTAAGGTTTAAAGGAAGTATTTTATTAGTATGTATATTATTAAAGGGTAAGATGATTTTATATTTACATAATAATACAGAGCACTTTATGAACACTGTATTCTTGCATTTATGTAGGAACTACTGTGAAGGATTATCTTCTATTTGGTTTTAAATTGATTGTAAGGCTTTTTGGCTGGTACAATAAAACCAATAAATAAAAAAAAAATAAAGGAGTTGCGCATACTAACATTCACACTGGGGCACATGGTTAATGATAGGCCCCAAGTCCCCGTCTTAAAATATTATCAAATATGCCTTTGGATTTAACACTTGACACTTACGAAACTTTGATTTACAGATCCGATTGTCTGAAAGCTTTGACTTAGCATATCTTTACAGGACATCCTAACTTCATTCTTGAGGATAGAGAGCAGGTAGCATGTATGAAACCATACTCTTCCAAAGTCAAACAGTTGAGATGGGAGGGGAGTGTGCCTCAGGGATCTGTTCTGGGCCCTACCCTTTTCAACATTTACCTGTCCACTCATTAAGATTATATCTTATGCTTATCATATACAGCTCCTGCTAACCTATGAAAGGGACTCAGTGAGTGCCAAAGAAACTTTTGCTCTTTGTTTAAAGGCGTTACTTGATTGACTCAGGAAGAACAAATGTCAGTGTAACACAGACAAGACTGAGGTCCTGTTGTTTGGGCCGAATTCCCTAACAGGATGGACAGGAGCCTAGCCGAATAATGTTCTACCCCTGCTACCCCCCAAGGAGATGGCAGGAAACCTGGACGTTCTGTTCAATTCAAATTTCTCCTTTAATGCCCAGGGTTGATCAGTAAAATCTTGTCTCTGGTTTCTCCGCCTGCTCAGGAGATTTTTTTACTTGATTCCCCCAGGAAGCACTGGTCACAGTGGTTAGGGCTTTGATATTATCGCTGCTGGATCATGTCAATGTTCTGTACCTGGGGATCCCAGAGTATTCAATCTAGTGTCTCCAGGTAGTGCAAAACATCACGATCCGCCTACTGTACAAGCTACCTAAGCACCGATATCTGTTTCATTTTTACGAGAGAAGCTTCATTGGCTTCCAGTGTGCAAGCGAGTAATGTTTAAAGCATTAACTTTGACACACCAAGCCCTCCACGACAAGAGTCTTTCGTATCTGAACGAAAGTATCAAGGCCTGCATACCAGGGAGAATGCTGCGCTCCAGTCAGGCTGGGCTGTTAACAGTTCAACAGTTTAAAAAGCTGCAGAGAGGGCGTTCTTCCTTTATGCTCCTGGCTGCGGGTCTGTGGAATCAGCTGCCTAGACAAGTGGTTCCCAACCTGTGGTCCTGGGACCCTTTGGGGGTCTGCGAAACCTCCTCAGGGATCCGTGACTGCTTAGAAAGTTAATTAATATTTACAGATTAATAAGGTGTATATAAATAAAGTCTACATGTACAATGAAAATTTGAAAACGTACTGTAAATGTCAAGGTATTTGAAATTGGTGGCTGAAAATTAAATTAGTATCCTCAGATTGATTCGTGGGAGCAGTGCAGGTGCATCAAACAGAAAATAGCATGGACTGTGAGCAGCTATTAAACTATTAAAATGACATTTTTTAATGTTTTTATTTATATTTGTTTGCAAATTAAATATAATGTGTTATCATATTTGTATATGTTTCATCAACAATGTTTAGGCTGGCATCCCTGGCTTCCAGTAATGATTCAGTGGGGGGTCCCCTGTTCCAAAGTAAGCCCTGTGCACCCTCATTTTTTGATGACTGGTACTGGTGGTAACTGACTCTGACTGTCCCTGGGCTCTGTCTAACCAGGCCCAGGGCCAGTGCTATGTTGAAAACACAGTGAAGCACACACATACATGAGGGTACACTATATATTAGGATACACTTATAATTGGCATTACCTACCCTATTAGTCCCTAGTACATAATAGGGCAGGGGGATTAAAACTATCTTTAAGTCCCTAGTACATAATAGGGCATGGCAGTTTAGAGGGCAGAAGTCTTTTCTGCACTTGCATGTGTACACTGCTGGGAGCCTGAGGGCATTTTAAATGTAGCCCTGTGTTGCACCACTGCGTTTAAATGTAAATTGTGCCCAAACTCGAGTTTGGTGGTAGGGGCACTTAAAACGCGATAAACTACAATATTTTGGCATTTTAGGAACCCCCAGGGTCGCACCTAGGTGTTCCAAGGGTGGGAGGTCCTGTCATTATAAGGAGGGCTCTTATAAAATATGTTTTATATGCCATGGGGATACAGAATTTGCACATTTCACTTTCCCCATTGTAGTAAAGTGCCTCCCAAAATCGACTTTGGTGCTACGAGCACTATGGAATGAGGATCTACACTATTCTTGCATATTCAGAACCCCTAAAGTATCCCCTAGGTGTCCCAGGGGTGTGGGATCATGTAAGTATAATTAGGGCCTTTATAAAAGATGTTTTATATGCCCTGGTGATGGAGAAAGTGCACTTTTCATTTCCCACATTGCTGATACCTAGCCCCATAGGATGACATGGCAATAGTTTATGAATGCATAACTATCACTAGAAATTAAAGAAATATAATTCAGGGATTTAGGAGAATGGTATTGATAAATCCAAAAATATGCTATTGTTGAATTTATCCTAAAATATACAGAAAATAAGTTATAGGAGTTTCCTGTTTGTAAGCCAAAATGCAGCCTTCCTGTGGTCTCCTCTGATTGGTCAGAGTTAACAGGATTAGCCAGGCTGCTTTGATGAAGTGATAAGTGGTTCACCCACAGAGAGACTATCTGTTGGAGAGAGCTCTGCTACACAGGAATGCCAGAGCAGGGAGGAGGGGTGGTAAAGCATGAGCTTTAAAGGAGGAATAGCACAGACAGAGAATGCCAGGTCCATCTACCCCAGCCCCTCTGACCCAGCCAGGTGGCAGGCTTAAGGCAGGAATTTGCAGATGGTAGGGGGAGGAGAGATATGGAAATGGGCCATACTGGAGGTTGGTTTAACTAGTTCTTGCCCCTCTGCTGATATTTCAGCCATACTGAATTTTGGAGGAATAGTGCTTTCTGGAAGAAGAATATGCCACACTTTGGAGGACGTAGTCATGCTCTGGGGTGTTGCCCTGCACCTCATTTGACAGGAGTGCTCTCTTGCTTAACCCCAGAGAACACTGAATAAATATGTGAGAGGTGTAGAGCCTCTCATATCTGCTGCTTGAAACTAAAAGAAGAAGAAGGCTTGCCAAGCTGGAAACTTGATTTGCACCATCAGGCCCTGCATTCTGACTGACTGTGCCTGCTGCATTATCTGGAAGTACATCCATTTAGATGTACCTTGCTTCAAAAGAAATAAAGCGTGGACTACCTGAAAGCTACAGGTTAACAGAGCTCACCTGGACCATCACCACCAAGAATCCCCAGCCTGGAGTGCTTCCAGTGGATTTGTAAGGGCATTGTCCAAGTGTATTGTGGGAACTGAAGTCCCAACCCTTCAAGGATCATCTTGGAGATTCCAGACTCTTGGATTGTGTTTTGGACACTTCAGACCCTCAAGAGGAACTTCAGGATGAAGTTCCAGAAGTTTGGAGACGTTTGGAGCAACTTTGGAAAAAAGCTTCATAAGAGGACCGTCTCAACCACGAGAGCCAAGTCGGCCACCTTCAACCATGAGCCAGCCTGACCTGCTGGTTCGTCCTGCTGAAAAGCTTCGGAGGTCCGAGTTCCAGAGTTTGACCGTGAGCGCCCTGGAAAGCAAGCAGGAGAACCCTCACTGAATCTAGACTGGTGAAGAGCATCCAGGGACACCAAAAGAAAAAGCTCCAGAAAAGTTTCAAAGTCCGAAGGTAAAATCTTGACCGAGACCAACCACGAGGGGTATCCGAGCAGGGCTCCTTCACGGTCGGCCTGAAACTTTGACTTTGTCCCGGTCAAGTGCGACTAGATGTCCCCAAGTGGCGCTATAGGTTTCCAAGTGTTATAGTGTTGAATCTTTAAAAACTCATATCTCCAGGTCACTACATTGGATTTTTGTCATTCTGGTGTCATTTTAAAGATAACAATATTTCCTGTTTTTATAAATTGGTGTTGGATTTCTATTGTGTGTTTTGACCTAATTATTTTTTGAAATTGGTGTTTTTAAATGCTTTACACACCTGTCTCCTAAGTTAAGCCTGCCTGCTCACTGCCAAGCTACCCAGGGTTGATCATGGGAATAATTTATTTAGCCCTAGACTGTGTTAGTGGCCTTATTGCCAGTGGTAGATGCATATTAAGCACTACTAATAACCCACTTTCCAAAATCCCCAGAATCCAATGATGATTTAGTGGGGTTCCCCGGGTTCCTGTGATGATAAATTGGGGGTCCACAGGTTGAGAACCTCTGGCCTAGATATCTGAGACTAATGATAAAGGAAGTTAGCTTTAAAAAAGCACTGAAAACATACCTCTTTAGCATGTAGGGTATAGGGGCTAGTGGCTGGGTTCTGTTTTTTTGTATCTGCCTTTGATGCTTAGGGCCGGGACACTCTCTGAGTTCGCTGTGCGCTATATACATAACCTTCTTTCATTCATTCATTCTAACGTGAGGCATGGTTCCTTAGTAGAATGCTGTTTCTATCTATTTTCATTATTTCAAATTTAGTCCAAAGTTTTTTGGGTGAATTAAACTCATTGTCATGTTTATAATATTATATCCACTTAAAGAGAGGACTTCATGAGTTTTGGTATTTTTCACATTATTTGGGAAAACACAAAAACTTTGGTCGAAATGCCTAACTGGAAAGAACCTTGCAATAGAATTCGAATTCTCTTCTCCTTTACACATTCCTCCAAGCAGTGGGGGCTGGTAACCTTTGGAAGTGAAAATACTACCCTGAAATTGCACCAAGCAAGCTGAACATCCTCCATGGGAGGTTGTAGCCATTATCTTCTTGCCCCCAAGCAAATGTTGAAAAAATGTAGATAAACAGGGTATTGTACAGCACTATCATAGCATACATTTGCTAAACACGGAAAGATTGTGAAGAGACTCATGAAATATTCCAATACTTTCTTGGTGTACCAGGATAAGCTGAATTTAACCCAAGATGTTGGTGATTCATTCATAGCAAGCAAAGTTTGCGTCAATGAAGGCAAAACCGTCAATCTGTCAGCTCTAGTTCAAATATATCTAAAGAGCCACTTACGATTTAGGGCTTACAGAAATGCAATTTCGTGCGGTCATTTATTTTTAATAGCTTCTTTTTTCACTTCGAATTTTTATATCCTTTTATTATTCATTCGTGCCCCTTATATGTAGCAATTTCAGTCACATTTTCTGACCGACAATCTTCTAGAAAGGGGCATTTAAAAAACACACAAAAAGGATTAGGGCATATTCATATTGAAGGTATTCTAAATGTGTCCTAGTTAGGATTTTGTAAGTCTGCTACTTTATAAATTATGAGGTATTGTACAAGTGGAGTATTAAACTTCATCAAATATCCCTTTGTCGTGTGGATGTGGGGGACGCTCTTCCTTCCACATGGAAGAATAGTTTATTGTTGTAGAAACATTTATTAAAAAAGTAAAATATGGTGATGCAGATTTAGGCAAAACTTACTTTTATGCATTGTCTGGCCTGCAGATAATACATTGATGTACATATATTTGTTTTGTGATGGAACCACACATGCGCTTACCACGCATGCCGGTTCCATGCAGTCTCAACAATGTAAGTCTTAACCACTCATATGCCTTTACCACACATGCCTTTACAATGAATTATGCGTTGTTAAGGCATGTACTGTAAAGACATATCCGTGGTTAAGACTGGACAGGTAAGTCTTATCCCCCTGAACTCTGCCCCCGCCCTGAGTCCTAGACTACCCCCTCCCTCCTGAAAACCAACCCCCTCCCCACTTGAGCCCCAAAAACTTCCCTGCCCCAGTCCTAAAAACTACCCGCCCTCCCCTAAGCCCTAAGAAGTACTCTGACCCCCCTGAGCCCTAAAAACTACCCGCCCTCCCCTAAGCCCTAAAATCTACCCCAACCCCGCAAGCCCTTAAAACTACCCTTCCCCTCTAAGCCTTAACCCCTTCGCTGCTAGGCCTTTTCCCCACCTGTGCTAAGCCCTTTTTTGGCTATTTGGGGTAGTTTGCGCTTAGGCCCCTGTAACTTTTTGACCACATAAGGTATCCATGCCAAATTTGCGTCCTTTTCTTCCAACATCATGTGGATTCTAAGGGTACCCAGGGTTTGTGGATTCCCAATTAGCCAAAATACAGCAACATTTTGTTTTTTTGGGGAAAAATGGGAAAAAAGGGCTACAGATGAAAGCGTCTGTTTTTTCCCTGCAAATGGTATCAAAAAGGGGTTGTGGTGCTGAAATCACCATCTTTCCAGCTTTCAGGGACAAGCAGACTTTTGTCAGAAAACCAAAATGTTTTACACAGTTTTGGCATTTTTCTGGGACATAGCCTATTTTTGCTAATTTTTGTACTTTCAACCTTCTTCCAGTTAATGGTAGAAATGGGAATGAAAGCAATAATGGATCCTGGAAAGCTATACATTTTTGAAAAGTAGACAAAATTCTGAATTCAGCAAGGGGTCATTTGTGTAGATCCTTCAAGGTTTCTTTATAGAAACTAACAGTTGAATATAGGAAAAATTGAAAATTAGTTGAAAAAAGCTGCCATTTGTGCCAACGTTTTCACCTGTAACTTCTTCAAATTATGAGAGCTGTTTAAAATCAATATACTGTTACATCCGCGGGACCTTTCTGGTTGTGGGGATATATAGGACTTGTAGGTTCACCAAGACCCAGACGAACCCTGAGACAATAACTGAGCAGCGTCTTGCAATGTTTTTTTATTATGTACGGGTATAGAGCAATTCATTTGGGAAAATATATACATGGAAAAATCGGTATGAAAGACACCTATGTATTTCTGAAATAGGAACAAAATATAAAGTTTAGAAACAGTAGATATTTGCACATTTCCGAAATTGTGAGTACCCATACTAGCATGAGAATTATAGGTCATTTTTCAAAATGACTTCTTTTTTACACATTGTCTTTCATTTGGAAGGCAGAAACGCATCGAAAGTCAAAAGGTAATAACAGTTGCTCTGCAATTATGTGTTACCCTAAGTCTCCCGATAAAAATGGTACCTCACTTGTGTGGGTAGGCCTAGTGCCCGCGACCGGAAACGGCTCAAAACGCAACGTGGACACACTTTTATTTTTACAGTGAAAACTGACCCTTTTTTTGCAAAGTGCCTAGCTGTAGATTTTGAACCCTAGCTCTGCCAACACCTAGGGAAACCTAGCAAACCTATACATTTTTGAAAACTAGACACCCAGGGGAATCCAGGATGGGGGGACTTGACTGGCTCTCACCAGGTTCTGTTACCCAGAATCCCTTGCAAACCTAAATATTTGTCCAAAAAAACACATTTTCCTCACATTTCTGTGGTGGAAAGTTTTGGAATCTGCGTGGATCCACAAATTTCCACCCACCCCGCGTTCCCCAATGTCTTCCGAGAAAAATGGTACCTCACTTGTGTGGGTAGGCCTAGTGCCTGCGACAGGAAACGGCCCAAAAAGCAACGTGGACACACTACATTTTCAGAGTGAAAACTGACCCTTTTTTTGCAAAGTGCCTAGCTGTAGATTTTGAACCCTAGCTCTGCCGGCACCTATGGAAACCTGGCAAACCTATACTTTTTTTGAAAACTAGACACCCAGGGGAATCCAGGATGGGGTGACTTGACTGGCTCTCACCAGGTTCTGTTACCCAGAATCCCTTGCAAACCTAAAAATGTGTCCCAAAAAACACATTTTCCTCACATTTCTGTGGTGGAAAGTTCTGGAATCTGCGTGGATCCACAAATTTCCACCCACCCCGCGTTCCCCAATGTCTTCCGAGAAAAATGGTACCTCACTTGTGTGGGTAGGCCTAGTGCCCGCGACAGGAAATGGCCCAAAACTCAACGTGGACACACCACATTTTCAGAGTGAAAACTGACCCTTTTTTTCCAAAGTGCCTAGCTGTAGATTTTGAACCCTAGCTCTGCCGGCACCTAGGGAAACCTGGCAAACCTATACATTTTTGAAAACTAGACAACCAGGGGAATCCAGGATGGGGTGACTTGACTGGCTCTCACCAGGTTCTGTTACCCAGAATGCCTTGCAAACCTAAAAATGTGTACAAAAAAACACATTTTCCTCACATTTCTGTGGTGGAAAGTTCTGGAATCTGCGTAGATCCACAAATTTCCACCCACCTCGCGTTCCCCAAAGTCTTCCGAGAAATATGGTACCTCACTTGTGTGGGTAGGCCTAGTGCCTGCGACAGGAAACGGCCCAAAACCTATTGAGGCGACATCAAAATTACCTATCACAAAACAACCTGGTTTTGCAAGGGGGGTCCAATGAGTTTTTGGCCCCGGGCTGGGCGGCCATCTAGGGAAACCTACAAAACCCACACATTTCTGAAAACTAGACACCCGGGGGAGTCCAGCGAGGTATGGCTTGCATGGGTCCCCCAACGTTTTCCTACCCAGAATCCCCTGCAAATCTCAAATTTTGATGAAAAAATCAATTTATTCCCACATTTCTTTGTGGGAAAGTTCTGGAATCTGGGTGGATCCACAAATTTCCTCGCACCCAGCGTTCCCCCAGGTCTCCCGATAAAAATGATACCTCACTCGCGTGGGTGGGTCAAGTACCAGCGACAGGCAAGGGCCCAAAACCTATTGAGGCGACATCAAAATTACCTATCACAAAACAACCTGGTTTTGCAAGGGGGGTCCCGTGAGTTTTTGGCCCCGGGCTCGGCGGCCATCTAGGGAAACATACCAAACCCACACATTTCTGAAAATTAGACACCCGGGGGAGTCCAGCGAGGTATGGCTTGCGTGGTACCCTAACGTTTTCCTACCCAGAATCCCCTGCAAACCTCAAATATAGCTGAAAAAATCACCTTTTTCTCATATTTCTGTGTTGGAAAGTTCTGGAATCTATGTGGATCCACAAATTTCCTCCCACCCAGCGTTCCCCCAGGTCTCCCGAGAAAAATGATACCTCACTCGCGTGGGTGGGTCAAGTACCCGCGACAGGCAAGGGCCCAAAACCTATTGAGGCAACATCAAAATTACCTATCACAAAACAACCTGGTTTTGCAAGGGGGGTCACCTGGGTTTTTGTCCCCGGTCTCGGCGGCCATCTTGGGAAACTACCAAACCTAAACATTTCTGACAACTAGACACCCGGGGGAGTCCAGCGAGGTATGGCTTGCGTGGGTCCCCCAACGTTTTCCTACCCAGAATCCCTTGCAAACCTCAAATTTAGCTGAAAAAATCACTTTTTCCATAAATTTTTGCGTGGGATCACCGTGCCGGCACAAATGTCCTACCACCCAGCGTTCCACTTGTTCTCCCGAGTAAAATGATACCTCACTTGTGTGGGTGGGCCAAAGGCCTGTGACTAGGAAGAGCCCAAAACATAGGGATTTTGAGTATAGCACCGATAATTCTAAGCGGTCCATTTGTTTAAAAATACATTTTTAGCCAATTCTGCTTTGGACACCCACACAAGTGAGGTATCATTTTACTCAGGAGAACAAGGTGAACGCTGGGTGGTATGACATTTGTGCCAGCACAGTGATTCCACGCAAAAATATGTGGAAAATATGTTTTTTCCAGCTAAATTTGAGGTTTGCAGGGGATTCTGGGTAGGGAAATGTTGGGGGATCCATGCAAGCCATACCTCATTGGACTCTCCAGGGTGTCTAGTTTTCAGAAACGTGTGGATTTGGTAGGTTTCCCTAGATGGCGGCGAGCCCGGGGCCAAAAAACCAGGTGCCCCCCCCCCAAAACCAAGTAGTTTTGTTATAGGTGATTTTGAAGTCTTGTAATTATTTTTGTATTCATGATTTCATGTTTTATTTGTAAAAAAAAGAAAAAAGAAATAAGATATTATCAAGAATAATAAATCAATTCTAATAATCACATGTGTTTTTGATACATTTCGTTTGATACTTACCCAGAGTGGATTAAATCACTGTAGAAGAAATACAGGTCAAAGGGGAGTATTTCTTAGTAAAAATATTTGGTTGCTTTTTTCCCCTCTTACTCCCAGACCTTATTGTTTGATAGAGGGGGTCCCTTGTACTCACATAATTTTGAAGTCTCCACAATACGATTTTGGGCCATTTCCTGTTTCAGCCACTTTGCCTACCCACACAAGTGAGGTACCATTTTTATCGGGAGACCTGGGGGAACGCTGGGTGGGAGGAAATTTGTGGATCCATGCAGATTCCAGAACTTTCCCACACAGAAATTTGAGAAAAAAGGGATTTTTTCAGCTAAATTTGAGGTTTGCAGGGAATTCTGGGTAGGAAAATGTTGGGGGACCCACGCAAGCCATATCTCGCTGGACTCCCCCAGGTGTCTACTTTTCAGAAATGTGTGGGTTTGGAAGTTTCCCAAGATGGCCGCTGAGCCAGGGGCCAAAAACCCAGGTGACCCCCCTTGCAATTCCAGGTTGTTTTGTGATAGGTAATTTTGATGTCTCCTCAATACGATTTGGGCCCTTGCCTGTCGTGGGTACTTGAGCCACCAACGCGAGTGAGGTACCATTTTTATCGGGAGACCTGGGTGAACATTGGGTGGTAGGAAATTTGTGGATCCACGTAGATTCCAGAACTTTCCCACACAGAAATTTGAGAAAAAAGTGATTTTTTCAGCTAAATTTGAGGTTTGCAGGGGATTCTGGGTAGGAAAACGTTAGGGGACCCACGCAAGCCATACCTCGCTGGACTCCCCCGGGTGTCTAGTTTTCAGAAATGTGTAAGTTTGGTAGGTTTCTCTAGATGGCCGCCGAGCCCGGGGCCAAAAACTCATGGGACCCCCCTTGCAAAACCAGGTTGTTTTGTGATCGGTAATTTTGATGTTGCCTCAATAGGTTTTGGGCCGTTTCCTGTCGCGGGCACTAGGCCTACCCACACAAGTGAGGTACCATTTTTCTCGGAAGGCTTTGGGGAATGCGGGGTGGGTGGAATTTTGTGGATCCACACAGATTACAAAACTTTCCACCACAGAAATGTTAGGAAAATGTGTTTTTTTAAGACAAATTTTTAGGTTTGCAAGGGATTCTGGGTAACAGAACCTGGTGAGAGCCAGTCAAGTCACCCCATCATGGATTCCCCTAGGTGTCTAGTTTAAAAAAATGTATAGGTTTGCTAGGTTTCCCTAGGTGCCAGCAGAGCTAGGGTTGAAAATCTACAGCTAGACACTTTGCAAAAAAAGGGTCAGTTTTCACTGTGAAAATGTGGTGTGTCCACGTTGCGTTTTGGGCCATTTTTCTGTCGCGGGCACTAGGCCTACCCACACAAGTGAGGTACCATTTTTCTCGGAAGACTTTGGGGAACGCGGGGTGGGTGGAATTTTGTGGATCCGCGCAGATTCCAGATCTTTTCACCACAGAAATGAGAGGAAAATGTGGTGTTGTTTTTAGGTTTGCAAGGGATTCTGGGTAACAGAACCTGGTGAGAGCCAGTCAAGTCACCCCATCCTGGATTCCCCTGGGTGTCTAGTTATTAAAAATGTATAGGTTTGCTAGGTTTCCCTAGGTGCCGGCAGAGCTAGGGTTCAAAATCTACAGCTAGGCACTTTGCAAAAAAAGGGTCAGTTCTCACTGTGAAAATGTGGTGTGTCCACGTTGCGTTTTGGGGCGTTTCCTGTCGCGGGCACTACGCCTACCCACACAAGTGAGGTACCATTTTTCTCGGAAGACTTTGGGGAATGCGGGGTGGGTGGAAATTTGTGGATCCACCCAGATTCCAGAACTTTCCACCACAGAAATGTGAGGAAAATGTGTTTTTTTGGACACATTTTTAGGTTTGCAAGGGATTCTGGGTAACAGAACCTGGTGAGAGCCAGTCAAGTCAACCCATCCTGGATTCCCCTGGGTGTCTAGTTTGCAAAAATGTACAGGTTTGCTAGGTTTCCCTATGTGCCGGCTGCGCTAGGGCCCAAAATCCACAGGTAGGCACATTGCTAAAAACAAGTCCGTGCCTAGTCGGCTTTCTGCCGCCCTGGGGGGGGTATCGGGGGTGGGGTTGCCCGGTATGCCCCCAAGGGGGCAGAAACACTGTGGCTATTTTTTTGGGGGGTGGGGGCATTGGTATGCCCATTCTGGGCAGCCCCCACCCCCACGCCTAAAAAAAGCCAGCGTAATCGTTGGCGTCTAGTGGGCTTTTTGCCCCCATCGGGGGGGGGGCAGATTGGGGGCTACTGTCCCATATGCCCCTCAGGGGGGGGCAGGAAGGCTGTAGTTTTTGCGGGAGGGTGGGGGCATTGGCATGCCCGTTTTGGGCAGCCCCCACCCTAATTCAAATTTGCCCAAAAAATCCCTGGAGTCTAGTGGGCTTTTTGCCCCCGGGGGCAGATTGGGGGCTACTGCCCCATCTGCCCCCAGGGGGAGCAGAAAGGCTGTAATTTTGCAGGGGATGGGGTAGGGGCATGGGCATGCCCGCTTTGGGCAGCCCCACCCTAATTCAAATTTGCCCAAAAAAATCCCTGGAGTCTAGTGGGCTTTTGCCCCCGGGGGGCAGATTGGGGGCTAATGCCCCATCTGCCCCCCAGGGGGAGCAGAAAGGCTGTAATTTTTGCAGGGGATGGGGTAGGGGCATGGGCATGCCCGTTTTGGGCAGCCCCCACCCTAATTTACATTTGCCAAAAAAAATCCCTGGCATCTAGTGGGCTTTTTGCCCCCCCCCCGGGGGGCAGGAAGGCTGTAATTTTTGCGGGGGAGGGGGTGGGGGCATTGGCATGCCAGTTTTGGGCAGCCCCACCCTAATTCAAATTTGCCCCAAAAAAATCCCTGGCGTCTAGTGGGCTTTTGCCCCCCCTGGGGGCAGATTGGGGGCTAATGCCCCCATCTGCCCCCTAGGGGCAGAAAGCCCACTAGACGCCAGGGATGCTTGGGCAAATTTTAATTAGGGTGGGGCTGCCCAAAACGGGCATGCCAATGCCCCCACCCTAATTAAAATTTGCCCAAACAAAACCCTGGCATCTAGTGGGCTTTTTGCCCCCCGGGGGGGGGCAGAAAGCCCACTAGATGCCAGGGATTTTTTGGGGCAAATTGTAATTAGGGTGGGAGCTGCCCAAAACGGGCAGGCCAATGCCCCCACCCTAATTAAAATTTGCCCCAAAAAATCCCTGGCATCTAGTGGGCTTTTTGCCCCCCCGGGGGCAGATTGGGGGCTACTGCCCCATCTGCCACCCAGGGGGGCAGGAAGGCTGTAATTTTTGCGGGGGAGGGGGTGGGGGCATTGGCATGCCCGTTTTGGGCAGCCCCACCCTAATTCAAATTTGCCAAAAAAAATCCCTGGCGTCTAGTGGGCTTTTTGCCCCCCGGGGGGGCAGATTGGGGGCTAATACCCCCATCTGCCCCCCGGGGGGCAGAAAGGCTGTAATTTTTGCGGGGTAGGGGTGGGGGCATTGGCATGCCCATTTTGGGCAGCCCCCACCCTAATTCAGATTTGCCCCAAAAAATCCCTGGCGTCTAGTGGGCTTTTTGCCCTCCCGGGGGGCAGAAAGACTGACGTTTCTCTGGGGAGGGGGTGGGGGCATTGCCCTGCCCTTTTTTGGGCAGCCCCCACCCCAACGTCAATAAAAAAAAACATCCCTGGTTTCTAGTGGGCTTTCTGCCCCCCCGGGGGGGCAGAAAGACTCTAATTGTGCAGGGGGGGGTGGGGGCTATGGCGTGCCCATATTGGGCAGCCCCCACCCCTATTTTGCAGTAAACAAAAAATCCCTGGCTTCTAGTGGGCTTCCTGCCCCCCCGGGGGGCAGATTGGGGGCTACTGCCCCATCTGCCCCCCAGAGGGGGCAGAAAGACTGAATTTGGCCCAAAATACATGGGGGGAGCAAAGGCCCTTGCCCAAGGGGCCGCTCCCCCCTCCCTGGTGCTAGTGGGTGGATCCCTGCTTGGGGATCGCCCTCCTGTGGTGATCCCCAAGCAGGGATCCACTAGGGAAGGATACCATTGGAAAGGGGAGATTCTCCCCTTTCCAACGATACCTCTCCCAAGTGTTTCGGTGCTCGGGGGGCTGAGATAGCCCCACGAGCACTGAAACACTGAAACTGAAACTAAGTTTCAGTTTCGTTTTTGTTTCAATGACGATCGCGCGCCATGCGCGCGATCGTCATTGCAACAAAAACTAAAAATATGCCTGGGGAGGTTGGGGGAGCTCTTCCCCACCTCCCCAGGCAAAAAAAAAAATGGGAAATCCCTCTGCTGCCTGCAGCAGAGGGATTCTCTATGCATGTGCTCGTGACGGAATGGTTCCGTCATGAGCACAGCAGCACTTGTGCTCATGACGGAACCATTCCGTCATGAGCACTGAAAGGGTTAAAGGTATTCCTATCCCTGCCCCCAACCCCTGCCCTCACACCAAAAACTACCCCCTCCCTCCTAAAAACCAACCCCCTGAGCCCTGAAAACTACCCCAACCCTCCAGCCCTGAAAACGACACCCACAACCCATACAAACTACCCCCCAAAACCTGGCGCCAGCGCCACTTACCTCACTGGGTCCTCTGGCTCTCCATCCCGATCCTTCCTTCTTCTGCCAGCCAGCAGCTAGACCGCATACTGCCTCATATGCGTGGTTAAGGCAAGCGTGGTAGCGCTTGCATTGTTGGAACACATGTGGCTCTGCTCACATTGTCCCGACTGTTTCCCCATATAATAGAGGCTGAGTAGGCATAGAAATCTATAAAGATTTCTACAATTGATCGAAGGACTTTTGTTAATTCCCTGAACGTTGTGTGCGAAAGTTAGCTAATAAATGAGGAGTTGGTCAACCTATCTACTTAATTTAAAATACAATCACAATCTTGTTTGATAACAGCACAGTTAACAAAGAAACTCTTCTTAGCCGAGTTATTGCACAAGCAGCAGGCATTTCCCCAGAGAAATGCATGATAGGTTCAGACAAAACCATCAAGTTCAGAACACAACACAATAAAATCCCCACTACATACTATCTTTAAATCTGGGGATCAAATTGGCAGCCAGATATTACCCTAAAAATCTCCCCAGTCATGGAAGGAGGCACAGAAAAATTACAGAGAAGTCCTTTCTGTGAATACCTTCCAACCAATACCATCATACCTCTCACAGACAGAACAACGTGTTACCACCTACACTCCTGTTGCCAACAGTTTTTTTTAACATTTTTTCATTTATTTCTTTATTTGTGTTTTATATAGTGTTAGCTAGACCCAAGGGTATCAGAGCACTCTACAAGTTATGAGATTATGTTTATAAGAGGTATGTGAGGGAATTACTATGAGTCGGAGTTAGAGAAACAATACAGCATTAAGTGGTTATAACGTCACAAAAGTATATCACAGGGACGCATTGAGGAATGGCATTGGGGCAGAATAGGAGACTGAAAGAGTCATGTGACCGTTTTGAAGGAATCAGTCAACGAGGGAAACATTGAACAGCTTGTGCGTGGGTTGAAATAGTTGTTGAGCAGTAGAAATTTAAGTTCCCGTTTGAAGGCAGGAAAGTAGGGGTTGCAGCAGAGATCCATTGGGAGTGAGTTCCAGATCTTAGGAGCATTTCCTGAGAAGGAGCGCGCATGGGATGATTTCTTTTTTAGGTTAGGAGGAATGAGAAGAAGAGCGTTGGAGCTTCTCAGTGCCTGGACTCCTCCTGCTCTTGAAATTTGGTTTCTAAGTATTTGGGGTTTTATGTATGAAGTGCTTTGTGGGTGATACAGGCTGTCTTGAAGTTGCATCTTCCTTCGCTTGGAAGCCAGTTGAGACTCTTGAGTGCAGGAGAGATGTGATTGAATCTTTTAGTTCCTGTGAAGAGTGTGTAAGCTGTGTTTGAGGGGCGCAAGGTGACATTTCGGAGTTACTGTAAAGAGGGCATTGCCTTAGTCAGATTTTGAGATGACAAGTGATTGCACGACCCCCTTGAGATCATCTGGGGCAATAAACTGTTTCATTTTCTTGAGGTGCGCAAGTGTGCAGAGCGCTGCTTTGGCTGAGTTGTTGATGTGCTCCTTCATCAACATGTTTTTATCCAGGGTGATGGACTTGACGGAGTTGGAAGGGTAAAGAGATCAGTTAAGCGCGTCAACATTCTTGATTCATTTTTGGATAGGGTAAAGGATTGTTTTTGGGGGAGAAGTATAGTAGTTCGGTCTTTTTGGGATTCTGTTTAAGGTGACTGGTTTTCAGTCATGCTTGTATCTTAATTAGTGTGGTGTTCAGATGTCGAAGGTCACAGGGTGATTTTATTTTGTAGTAGAGTTGTGTATCATCAACATATAGGTGATATTTGACCCTTGGTTGGTTCAAAATGGAAGTGAGGGGTTCCATGTAGAGATTAACAAGGGCTGGAGAAAGGATTGAGCCTTGCGGTACACCTTGTGTAAATGGAGTAAGTAGAGCTGGATGATTTACTGTATCGAAAGCCGTAGATAGGTCAAGTGGGATTAGGAGGCAGGCGCCGTCTTCATCTAAGGATGTGTGAATGTCATCGGAAATATTGGGCATGGTGGTTTCAGCGCTACAGCCTTTTCTGAATCCTGATTGGAAAGTTTTGTGTTGATTTAATTCCTCTATGTGTCAGTTTAGTTGAAGGAGGACACACTTCTCCAGCGTTTCGGCTAGGAAGGAAAGGTTGGTGATAGGTCAGAGGTTGTTGAGGTCGTTGGGATCTGCTCCTGGTTTTTTGAGAAGGGGTGTGAATTGGCCTCTTTGGAGGGCATTTGGAACACAGCCTGATGAGAGAGATGTTGATGATTTTGGTCCAAAATGGGCAGATGATATGGTTGAGGTTCTGTACTAGGGTGGAGGGCAGCGGATGAGAAGTGTGGAATGTGGGTTTCAGGTTTGCGATTATTTGGAAGACTTCAGTTTCAGTCATGGGTTTGAAGTCTGTCCTCTTAGCGTTGTTTTTTTGGTTGTAGGCGATCATGATTGTTTTGGGGTTTTGTAGGGTCATTCTGGTCTTTTGTTAAACTTTGGAAGGGGGTGACAGTGGTGACCAGAGGGTCAATGACGTAGGTCGGCAGGGGTGTCCGACTAGTATCATGGATAAGAGATTGTTCGATTTTTGCAACTCTGTCAGTGAGGTAGTTAGCTATTTCTTCACAGCGTTCAATGATGACAGGTGTATCAGGTTGGGAGGTAGTGGTAGTTTGATGTTTAATTATGTTAAAGAGCTCCCTAGGTCGGTTCTTCTCACGATCCAGTTGATTGTGAAAGAAGGTGGCTTTTTCTCTAAAGATGTGTTTCTTGTAGGAGAGCCATTCGGATCTTAGGAGTGTGAGGTGAGCCAGTGAGGGGTTTTGTCTCCACAGCCTTTCAGTTTCAATGTTTAAAGAAGCAACATAAAAGCACTGACCCTTGCTCAATATTGACCAAGGGGACTGCCCAAAAACCTTAACAAGGATTTGTAATTTCTGTGATTAATTGGTCTATACATGCCTTAAGAGATCTAGTGTGCACAATGCCCAGTTGACACATTTGCAGACTCTCAAGGATCCCTGTGGAGTTTGCACTATGTGTAATCAAACAGAACCGCCAAATCCATCACCTTGGTTTGCAGCTACTGGAAGAAAGGAAGTTTTTGAACTGTAACACTGACAGTGTAGTCTACCATATTAAATGACTTTGCAATCTTGTGTACGTGGGTATGACAACTCAGATACTAAAACAGCAGATGCTTGAACATAAAAGCAGCATCCGACATACGAAACTTGCCACTTAATTGTTGACAAAATTTATGGCAGAGCAGCATACACCAGAAAACCTTAGATGAACTTATATTGAGCACATACTTTCTGGTATGAACAATATGGTGGTTGTTCCACTTTATAGCACATCTCATAGGCGTAACGTATGCAGTAGAGGAGTGCCAAGAAGAAACATGCATTAGGTTTACATCATCTTTGAGTCACATTATGAATAGCAGCACACTTGATTATTCACAAATAAATATGCTCGTTCTTGAAACTAGATGCAATATTCTGACATTATGTTATCTTGTTTCGGATTACAGGCTGCAAATTTACAAAAACTTTCTTTGATTGTGTATTCCTCAACTGACTACTTTGCTCTTATTCACTCAGACAGAGGGGATCGGTCTCTTGTGTTCAAATATATTCACAACAACCATCATGGTTGCTAGGCGACATTAGCGCTTTCAGCACATCAATACATGTCCCACTGCCACGAGAATCCAATGAACAACTTTCAAGTAACATTGCAGACATGTGTACGTAACTGCACACCAGTGTCTCAAGTAACCATTATCTGAGGCACAGATTCCATTGGAAACTCCACATTGAAACTCAACTCTTCACAGGCAGACTCAATGGTGCTGGCTGGGTGGTTGGCTTTTAGAGTACAGTGTTTGTTACTGAATGGGTTTGCAAGGAGCTCTAGAAGACTAAGGGCATAACTTAGATCTTTGCAGACGGGTTACTCTGTCACAACGGTGACGGATATCCTGTAAACCGAAATATAAATCCTATAGGATATAATGGGATATATATTTTGACAAATGGAATATCCATCATCTTTGTGACAGAGTAATCTATTCACCAAGATCTAAATCAGGCACTTAGTATCTAGGTTTAAGTATAACAGAGGCATTATCAAAATACTGGTTGACTTTTCTCATGTCCCTTTTAGCCCTGGCTGTAGACCACTGGGGAATGGTAAGTTCACTTGGCACAGCAACATAACAATGGGCATAAAAACGTATTTTCCCTCTTCTAATGTTTTTTTTAGAGTAATTTATGTCCAGTTCTGTTTACTTGCTTACTGGGATGAAACATAAATAATTCCTGATAAACATTGGGTAAAACAAATCATGTTTGAGTGAACAAACCATTGCTTGCCTGCATAAGGCATCTCACCTCTGGTGATCTATTTTGACCCCTTTGAATACAGACACCCGTTCTTCTCTTTGGTTAATTATCACATCACTCTAAAATGAGTAGAACTCTGAAGCACTATCTTGAATACAAAGTTGATATTTGCTAACCACAAACTAAAATAAATAACTTTGTCTATGTTTGAGGAAACCCTGTGACATTCCAATTGTCTTGATTGATTGATTAATGTATCCATTTTTTTTAAACTAGTCTTGATGAAAGGAGTATATCCCTGAAGGGTGCTGAAACGTGTTGTAATAACATATGAAGGAAGTTAGATTTGATGGTGAATCCAAAAGGTAATTTATTCTTTATATTAAAGTAGGAATCTTAGGTTACAGGAATTTTAGATTATATGACAATTGTAGCAGTAGCCTCACTGGGAGCAGCATCCCACCTGCTCAGCCCACATACATCAACCGACATTTCACTCAACCAGACACACAGGAATATTCCATGACATCACTCACGAATGTATGACGATACAACGCGTGGTGTTACCACGCGGTAGGTAACAACGCAGTCGTTACAACGACCGCGTTGTTACCACGCGTGACTTACATCGCAAGTCGTTTCTACGACTTGCGCTAGATGGCACGCTGGACTTAGGAATAGTATAAATTACTATTCCTACTCCAGTTAACGCAACAGCAGGGAATGTGTTGGATTTAAAATCCAACACATTCCCTGGTGTTGCATCGCCACCTAGCGCAAGTCGTAGAAATGACTTGCGATGTAAAGCCACGCGTGGTAACAACGCGGTCGTTGTAACGACCGCGTTGTTACCTACCTGCGTGGTAACAACAGCGTTGTAACCGCTGTTTCCCATCACTCACATAATGGCTGAGCAGCAGGGCACAGGAATCAAAGGAAGGGCTGAAAATCAAGAAAAGCAGGATACCACACATGTCAACTAGTAAGACATGCATGGTCTGAGGCAGAGACCTGCTTGTTGTTAACCTTGTAAACATGGAGGCAGGAATGCATTACATACCATTGAGTAGCCCACCTTTACACAATTTTAATCTTTCATCGTTTCCTTCGTATCATATGACCTAACACTCTTCAAACATAATACCCTCCTCACCACACAGTATATTCAAACTTGACAACAGGTTTTAATCGAGATGCTTCTCAGTGCTAAATTGAGGTTCCTATAATGAAGCATGGCACACTAGATGGATGAGGTTCCTTTGAGTGCATTCACCTTAGTTGGTGTTTTAAATATCAAACGCAATTGGGCTGAAACTTTAGTGTTTAACAAACTTATCTAGTGAGGATATTTAGCTCACCTTTCTTTGAAGAAACTCCTCTCCCTCCTCATATATTCATGGTGGCCTGCCAGCTAACCAGGTCAGTGGAGACTATGACTTGCACTTCACTAGCCAAAGACTGTCCATCAAATGTAGAGATCTCAATATGACAAGGGGTTATTTGTTCCTTGAGTAAAGCTGTTGTGTGGTGGCTCCACCCGAAGGCATTGAACTTTGCTGAGCGGTCACCACGGACTTGATTCACGTAAATATATACATTTATATGCACTACTATGTATAGATGTAACTCTACACTTCTTTGCTATTCACCATTTCCATTTGTAGATTTACACCGAGGTGTTGACTAACATGTCTCCACCACCTGCAATCAGGGGATAGAGACTCCTATAACAGGATGTACAAGTGTAAAGTAACTGCTAGTAACTTTGCATACTAAGTTTAGATCTCTGCCATCATAGCAAAGATACCCCTAAGACAGAGTACAGGGAAAATTATTAAAGTAAAGTTTATTATTCTATAACAAATATAAATTTGATGCATACTATAAATGTAAATTCATTTAAAATATGTATTGTTAACCTTGAACAAAAAAAAAAAACATGGTACAGCGCATTAACTTGTCAAACTAAATGTGCATTAAAAACAGATTCATTTAATTTAAATATTTTATTTTATTTTATAAAAAAGTAATAAGCAATAATTTTAAAATAATCTCTCCCTCACTAATATTTTTATTTATTATGTAGTAATTTTAAAGTAAAGTTATGTGTTGAATTAATTTAAATTGAGTAATTATTTTCATAAAAATGCAATTACATTTTTAATTATGCTTATTACATTTTAATTAATAATTATATATAACTTATCTAAACACTAATATATATTTGAATATATATATGTTTTGAATATACATTTTTATATTTATATATATACATACAACCTAAAAAAATATATCTAAAAAGTGAATTATTGTTCTGGCTCAAACTCGTCAAGTCACTGAAATTCAACAGTTATGGTTAGCAATGCATCCAACCATGCCATAACTTGCGTCACTCTTTATGGGTTGGCACAAAACTTGGCATAATAACAGAAAACTAGTCCTTGACACTTTTTGCCAAATTTTGCGCAGAATCATCACACAATTCAAACTTTATTAGCAAATGAACCCTCTTTTGGCCTACTCCCTTGTAAATTTCCCCCATCCCTTCACGGACATACACAAATCAAAAATGTCAATAGTAATCTGAATGTACTCGGTGTCGGCTAAAGGTTCAGGCATATTCAACAAATGCTGTAAAAGTTATGAGCAAATTAAAAAAATGGCTTTTTAACTAACAAGATATATAGAAGAGATGACCCTTTAAATCCTGAAGGAAGATTTTTTAAAACATGAATATCTTTAAAAATGCTGAACTGATTAAAATGTCTAAATAATTAAATATTAATACCTGTGGAGTGTTATTTTATTTCTCTGCCTTCAATGTTTTCTGTAGGAGTATATAGGAGTACCTGTGAGTGGCTATGTGGGTGTTTGACTTACTCCAGGGCTGGGCTTGAATACATTCGAGTTGTATGAAAAAGTGCCTGTTTTTGCGTGGTCTCCCCTATTTGTTGTGGACTGATACTGCTGGTGTGTTAACTCTGCACAGAGGTACTGCTGTCCTTTGCAAGGTGTATGCACTCTGACCCCTAAAACATGGTAAAATTGCCTAACTGGCACATTTAATTTTCCAGTATGGCCCCATAGTGTATGGTACAGGAAATACACCAAAGGGATGGAACGGTTGCCTGCAGCACATGCTGTGCTATCCTCTAGGCTAACAAAGGAAGCATGGCTTCAGGATTCAGCCTTTAAACCTGCAAACGATCCTCTTAAAATAACCTTTTTCGATTGAAGAGAACCCTACTGTTAATTATTTAATATGTCAACCCAAAGTAGGCCTTGAAGCCTAGTATTTAAAAGTGGTACATGTGAGAATCTAATTTTGGCTTGTACCTACAGTGATTAATCTTCTAAAGCTATTTTAACTGTAATTGGTTGCAGCTGTCCTATGAGAAAAACTAAAGTTCTGAATAAAATCATAACTTTGCTAACTCTGGCTTGGGACAAGCTATGGGAACAATGCACATTCTATTTTTAAGGTTTTTTAAAAGTCAATGCAGTGATGAAGTCTGACTGTTTATAAATATTCAGGAAAAGTCCCTTTTAAAACATTAGACTTTGCCTAGCTGCTGGCATATAGTCCTGCCATTGCTACCTTTTATGAAGTATGAATTTGATTCCAGAGGAGAAATAATGGCTATGGTCTTTTGGCAAGAAGACCTGGGTATAAGGTATGTGAGATATCTAGGAAAGGGTAGCTGAGGAATGTTAGGGAACTTGATTACATTGAAAGGGATCAGTGTATAGTTTAAAGTAAGCAAGACTTGGGAAAGGTAAGCCTTTGGTCACCTGGGCTCTCTATAGCCAGATTGGCAACATCCCAGTGACAAGGGGATCTGTTACCAGAACTAGGATGGTGTAGCTCAGTAGGAGGAGACTGCTAATTTCCTTAAACACATCCCTGGCTAACACACAAGTTCTCTCTAGGGTCAGAAAAATCTTGTTGGATTGTATATAGTACAGAGCACTGTAGAATAGTTTCCTGTAAGGCAAACAGGATGTGCTGAAAAACTGGGAAGGTTTGTCTCTGTGAACCTTTTCCTCATTGTTTAGGAAGTGTCCAGGAGTCACCACCACCCAAAAGTAGGACCTCACCCACAGCTTATCACGCTTACATTTGGACTTGGGAAAGAACATAGGAGAACTGGATTTGCTGTTTGAGACCTGTGTGGAAACCTGAAGGACTAAACCTGCTCTCACTTGTACCCAGGACTAAGATGCCGACTCGAAGAGTCAGTTCGCTGACCTTTTGTGTGGCAACAGGGACACAACAAAGCTACAAGAAGCCTTTTTCCTTATGTACCAAACTGACCAGTGGGAAATGGCCTGAACTGCACCCTGCTGGTAGCCACTGCTAGATTAAATCCTGGCCCCTAAGTGCTGTCCCTGAAGTTCTGCAAGCCTTAGAAGGGACCAACAGGAGCTTTTTTAGAAGCTGAAAAGTTGGCACTTGGAACCGTTCTGGCCTTCCTTGACATCCCGCACTTCAGTGGAAACTTGCTGCAAAGGTGTCTAATTTCGAAGCAACCTCATTGTATGTAGCTTCTGGCTTGCCCGGCTGCAGGATTCTGAGCTCCATAAAAATCTGGACAGGGTGAAGGCACGAAAAGTATCTGCCTGAAGCGAAGACTTCCGCGGGCATGAAATTTGAATTTCTCCAACTCAAAGATTTTTCACCGAAACCAACAGCTATTGTGCTTTGAGAGGACGTCATGTAATACATCTTGTAACCTTGTCCCATTGGAGGATTTTGGCTTCCATTTCAGAGACTAGATCAGAAGGTAAACTGTTTGACCCGGCATTCCCACTTGATGTATCCAAACCACGCTCCCTCGTAGTCAGCCTGAAATCGCACCTTTTCCTGGTCCACCGTGAACAGTGACTTCTGATTAGCGCTTTACATTTTCCTGGCACTTTTTGCCTTAAATCTTTAAAAATTCATATCTCTACTTCCCCTTATTGGATTGTTATAATTTTGGTGTCATTGCACTCATTACATTTTTCTCTATTCTAAATCTGTTGAGGGATTTTCATTTTGTTGTGCTTTGACTTTTTAACTGTTTTGTTGCTGTGTAGCAATTAACATAGTTCAGCTTGTTTGCTCTGTGTTACACCTGGGGTTTGATCCCAGGTTTCAATTACTGAAACTGTGTTTCACCTCAACAAGTGAGTGGTCTCATTCCTTGTGATGGACTCCCATCACCCCAATTAATAACCAACACTCTTAAAAGTCTGTATTGACACATTTAGGGATGTAGTACCTCTTGAAGTGTAGCTTGTGAATAATAATGGTTTTACTTGCGAATGTGTGTGTGTTTTTTAATTAGATTGTTCTTCCCTAAACTTCTCCCTAAATTTCTGTAAACCTCACATTCAGTTGTAAGTATTCTCCATTTCCCAGCCTGTTGTATTCCTCTTAGGGTGTCCATAAAAGGGCTTTCCAGTATCATGTCCTTATATAGGCACAATTCGCCCTGCCCTTATATAGGCATAAAATCCCAGCCCTTATTTAGGCATTAAACCGTGCACTCCAAATACAGGCATGGTCTCCGACATCCGTCCACCCTAACGTCACAACGAGTACATGAAGAACAGACCCTTAGGCTGCGGGAGTTTCCCTAGTCCAGGACTATTGATTTCTTCAAGGACTCACATATTATGCATGAACCATTATTCCTTAGGGGTTTATTCATGACGTCTTTCGCTGTCCGACTCACGTCAATACTAACATTCCTAGGTACTCTCAGGTATAAATATACCATCCCTAGCCCCTGTAAATCAGAGGAGACCTCGACTTCAGAGGAGCCCGTTTCCCGGCCTGACGCACTGAGAAGACGCTGTCATCCCTGCATGCAGAGAGTCCAGCTTCCAGTGATCTGACTTCCCTTGCGGGGTGTTGGAGTTCGAGTCTGGCAAAGAGATTCCTACCTCTCTCATTCTTCAGGTATGGAGCTGATAAGAACCTAGAGGGACTCTTGGCATACTAGGCATACTAGGCATACTAGGTTTAACATACTCTTAGTATACCATAGTAAGGAATACTTCACCTGCTTCCTACCTCTCCCTACACCTAGGTTAGGTTAGGTACATTGGGGTAGAACTAGATTAGAAACGCATCGTATGAGTAATCGCATTTTTAGTCTGTGTTATTTATGTAAAGGCATATGTACTAAAAGATAATGCTCTCGCAGTATTATTTATTTCTACTGCTCACACTGTACATTATTTATCTTGCATACTGTCTTGTGATCGTAACAGCACATTTTACTTACACCAGAAACAAGACTGTTCAATAAATCTTTTATTGAAACGCCCGTCTGTTCTTTCTGTGTAACTTGGAGAAAACTAAGCATGCACGATTGAGCTGAGTGAAATAGTTATCTATTGTTTCCACGACTCTGGGACACGTTCTGATTCTAAAGGGAAACAAAGTGGTCATGTTTTGCGGCTGCCAGAAACTACTCCCTTCTTGTTGTCAAGGAGTTTCTAGTGGCCTCTGAGCTAGCTGGCACAAGTAATTAAGTTTAATATACTCGATAGGGACATACTGACCTTAGTCCTATGTCAAACCTATAGGATATATTATTCCAATGCGCAGAGCCTATTAGGGAAATAGGAGCTACACTACATGGCACCCAACGGTTTGGTAAGGCGGTAATTCAACGTTAGATACTGAGTAACTCAGCCGTGCTTTTTTCTCTCAGAGACCCTTACCCATATACTCCAAAAGACGTCTGGAGTGGGCAGGGTTAAGTATCCACCACGGCTACATAGGGAAACACCCTATATATTAGCTGTTTGGTTTGCTCAACGTTGAAGGATACAGTGTTCCAAAATATTGTGCACCTAATCTTTGTTTCCTTGAAACTTGTTCTACATTTTTCAAACAACAAAATGCCTGACTCCGACAATGACGCCGGAAACGGTGGAGCTGCGGCTGATCCAGCCCAAGCAGCAGTTTTTAACATTACAGGTTTAAATGAAACCGAGGAGGGTGTCATAAACATCGCTCCAAACTTAAGAAGAGCCATTACTCTAAAACTTATAAAACATGGCCTACCACCAAGAGGCGGTAGAGCAGTTTTCGTGATAGAGGCACATGAATCCTTTCAGACAGAGGTATTCTATTCATGGGTAATATTTCCTGAATCCAATTCAGTAACACACATGTTTCACTTCTACAAAGAAGATGATCCACCAGAGGAATACATTCCTTTCGAGGATATTGAAATTCCATTAACATACCAGGAGCATCAGCTCTGGTTTAAAGGCGCCCTAAAACATCACAAAAACATTACCAGGCTCGGTCCACTAGGTAGACCAGGAGCAACATGGCCGATTCTAGCCGGGCTACACACCTCATCCTGACATTGAAGAGATGTCAGACGAGGATTTACTTACTCAACTCACAGAGTTAATAAAAATTTACAGACAATTGGTCCAATATGTCATGCGGACTTTCACAGTCCAGCAACCATTAACAATTCCAAATCAAACTCCTCACCAGGGGAATACACTAAAAATTACACCACAGACTCTATATGCAGTCATGGGTAAAATGCCCACAAAACGTGAGCAGATTCCATTCTGGATAGCTCAAAAAATTACTCAAATCGAAGCAGTATTTCCAAATACTAGCCCGTATGAGAAACACAGAATACTAACAATCAGTTTACCAATGGGGATCACACCACAACTGGAAGACTGCACCACTTGGGGCTCAGTCTTTGCTGCAATCTATACTAAAACACATGGCATTCCGTCAATTGCGGTAATACCTGATGTCCTGAAACAAATTCAAAACGAATACGGGGCAGAGCCTGCTCTAAATTTAGGTATGAAGTTACTGAAAAATTTCGACCAGGTCTCAACAATAATATTATCTAATATTAAAGGGGAGGCAGCAGCAGTGGCGATCCGCCAAAATTAAGGGAATTTGATGTTACAGAACATCAAACTGAGCTACCCAGAAAAATTGAACAATCTTATGCAGAATTAGGCAGAGATAGTTTGGGTGGAAGACCAGTGAAGCCGAAGCTATCTGAAAGTCCTGAGAAGGACTCAATTAAACAAACTCCTACATCTTCTAAAAAGAAGTGGGAGACTAATAAACAAAATTCAAACGAGAAACGTTCTCAATCTCGGGGTAGGTCTCCTCAAAAGGAGCCCTCTGAAAGGAGGTATAACCTCAGGAATAGGGATAATTTGAGAAAACCTGACAGGTATCAAGATACTGATACACGTTCCTCTCGTCCCTTTCAGATCTCATCACAGACTTCGGAAAGAAGAGGACGATCGGAACATAGAGAAGAACGCGTGAAATCGAAAGACGACAAACACGCTCCAAAAACTAAAGCAAAATCTCAATTCTCGAAAAAGAAAGTAGCAGGTCTAAAGATCAGACATGCCGAGAATACTGAGAACACAACTCAAGAATGGAGAATGGGCTCAGACAATGCTGGACAGTGCAGCAGAAGTCACAATAGTTCGCCAGAACCTGAAGGAACTTCTGGAGATAGTGGACTTGAATGAGTACAATACAGTTGAGACTGTAGACACCAGGGTTAGTACTCCACAAAAGTTATATGAAATAACACTCCGGATGGAGGGAGACAAACCTAGACAGGTGAAAGGACTTTTTTGGGAAAGACTATCAAGGGGCTATGACATACTTCTAGCAGAAAAGGACTGGCCACCACAATTTGTCAGGGAGTGCCCACATGACGAGGACATTATTATGCCTGCCTTCTCCAACCATATTCCAATTCACCTAAAATATACATATGCCAGGAAATGGGCAGTGGCCCAGGCCCCAGCATTATATAAAAATCATGTAGGATGGGACGAGGACTCACCTCACCATAAAATACATCTGAAACATGAACCAACTGCACAAAGGCAGTACCCAATAAAGCAAGAAGCTAAACAACAGGTCAGGGAGATCCTAGATCAACTTGAATACCAAGGGGTGATTGAAACATGCACCTCCTCAATGAACAATCCTTTGTTTCCTGTCTCCAAACCAGACAATACATATCGTCTAGTTTTGGACTACAGACACCTAAACACTTGTTCTAAAACTTTTGCAGTGCAAAATGCACATAGCACAGCATTAATGAATAACATTGTGCGTAAAAAATATAAAACAACATTAGACATCTCAAATGGTTTCTTTTGTCAATACATAGCACCTGAAAGCAGGTACTTAACAGCATTCTCCATAATGGGGACCCAGCGTCACTTTTGTCGACTCCCACAAGGGTTCAAGAACAGCCCAGGTTTATTCTCAGCGAGGGTAACGGAGTTACTACAAATTTATGACAATGAGGCATTGTCCTATGTCGATGACATTTATCTGACAGACGATGACCTGGAAAAACACTTGAACAGGGTGAGAACCATTATACTGGGTTTCGCCTCTGAGGGCTACAAGTTCAACTTTAAAAAGTCCAGAATTGCCCATCTCAATGTCCTATTTCTAGGATATGAACTTTCAAGTGAAGGCAAGAGCTTGGCAGCTAACTTTTTAGAAAAGTGTGCGCTGCTCCAACCTCCAAAAACGCAAAAAAACTTACAATCCATCCTGGGTTTCCTAAACTTTGGAAGAACATACATTCTAAATTACGCAGAAAGGGTTAAACCTCTCTACGCATTAATCAAACCTGATTTTTCGATCAGAAACTGGACACAAGAACACACAGAAATCTTGCGTTCACTCCAGGCTAACATGTTAGCAACAAATCACTTACAAACACGCGTAAGTCAACGCAATTTGGTGATCCGAATAATTTCGGGTCAATGCGGATTCACCTACTTAACATTCAATGAGGGTGAGAAAATACCAATAGCATACAAATCTCATTTGTACACACAAGCGGAAATGCGCTTCAGTTCAACTGAAAAAATTCTGACAGCAGTTCAAACCGCTGTAGCAAAAGAAAGAGCCTTAGCCCAAGGGAAACGCATTATTGTCGTAACCCCGGTACCAGCTTTAGAAGCGGTCACAAAAGCTAGCATTCCAAATGCTAAAGCATTACATCCAAGATGGATACAATGGGTTAATTCTCTTGCTGCAACAGATGTTGAATATGTTTTTGATCCGGATTTAAAAACACAAGCATTCCTGCAATACGAACATGAATGTCCTCTGCCTACTGAAATTCTGCCTCTCGATCAGTACAAATTCATAATTTACACTGACGGATCCGCACAGCCCGCAACAGGGAGTAAGCAAGCTTACAGTGCAGCATGTGCAATCGTTAAAGGTCGCATGCGAAATGGCATCTTCAGACCTATGGTCACAAAAACTCAGTCTCTAGGAGATTGTACAGCTCAGCGAGCTGAACTACAAGCATTCAAACTGGCACTTGAAAGTACAGATCGAGAATTCCCCACGCTAATAGTGTGCGATTCCTTTTACTGTGTTCAGTCGTATAATGAATATTTACAAAACTGGCTTGAAAATGGTTTCAAAGTTGCGAAAGGTGGCACAATAAAGCACAAAATGCTTTGGGAACAAGTAGTTCAGTTGAAAAACGAACTACCAAAGGCTCACGTGATCCACACACTGAGTCATCAACGTGATGGCGTTCACGTTGCAGGGAATTCATTGGCTGATGAAGCCGCAAAGGGGGCTGTGCAGACGGCTTCCGTAGCTGCGATCACTCGTTCAAAAACAAAAATAGACGGTGAGATAATGTTGGCTGTCAATGCATCAAGCAAAGGCAGCAGTGCAGCGTTACCAAAAAAGTTTCCACTCAAGTACTCTTATGTAATTGATGCGACCAACGTTCCTTTTGCTCGAATCCCTGGAGTGGGGGATAGGGTAATTCCAAACATGGAACGTAGAGCAGCCTTGATTTATGAAACACATTTGGGGGAGGGTCTGTCACATCAAGGGATCTTTAAAACAATTTTGACGTTAAAAGAGATTACTGGTGGCCTGGAATGAATACAGAAATTCACATATTCATCAACAACTGCTTAGACTGTAAATTACAGCGAGAGAGCCACCAGACACCATGCTGCGAATGCGGCAACCCAGTACAGACACCATTGTTAGACAGCATTAGACTATCTACACGCCTGCGTCCTACTGGACAAAGGCATTCCCACAAATAATGAATCTAGGTTCCTATGGTTATGGCCTCAGCGCTCGGCTGACGCTTGAACTGTTATAAAAGATTTGCGAGTCTTTATCGGCACATACGCAATAGGCACGCTACATTCTGACCAGGGTCCTGCGTTTAGCTCTCGGGCTTACAAAGAACCCATGGCCAGTCTGGGCATTGCACTGCGGTACTCCTCTCCATTCCATCCTGAGGGAAATTCGGTTGTGGAAAGGAAAAACCGGGACATAAAGCAGTCTATAACAGCTAGGGTATTAGGTTCGGGTGATGGGTGGGTCAAACACCTTAGTGGGGTCCAACACTCATTGAATGATCTGCCAAGAAGTTCTCATGGGGGGGTCACTCCATATGAGATCTTATTTGGGACAAGAATGTGGGTACCAGACCTTGAACACATAGGCACAGTGGTGGAAAATAAACCCTTTGATATCAAAGATCGTTTGGCTGTTTTACAGGAACTCAATAAGTTAAGAACGAAACAAAGCAACGTATTCCTACAGCCAACCACCACTGGGGAAAAATCGGCGGTCCCAGCAAGGCCTGTCTGGATTCCAAAAGTTGGGGATCTACTCAGAGAACAAATTGCGGACAAGAAGGAATTTGGACCTTCTTACAGACAACCAGTACCTGTCCTAGCAGTTCAAGGAACAAGAACAGTACTTCTGCCGCCCCTTGCTGGAAGAAAGGAGAAAAGATTTGTGTCCATCGACCTGATCAAACCACAGTATGTGGCCAATACTAAATAGTAGGCCTTGTGGACTCCGACCTAGTATCAGACGCACTCCTCTCGCTACTATCCAAGAGGTTTAGACTGAAAGACTGATAACAATCGAGAATTCAGCTGTAACAGATGGAGGACTAAGCAACAACGCTATGGAACTCATCCCTCTTGAACACCAAGTAACAGTTCGTCCAAATACACCTGTCTACACCAATGTGGCAAGTGATGAACTGGTTCCAGTGATTTCTACAAATCCTGATGCAATTCCAACAATTGACAGAACTGCTTCTGGCTATTTCATTAACTTTGATACGTTCTCAGAAGATCCGAGTGAACCTGAAACGACGCCAGCATCATTCAAATTCAAGCAGCAAGTACAAGACTTTCTTCACTTTCTGAAAAAGACTTATTTGGTTTCTCCATGGATTGAACTCTGGATTACATCTGGACTTTTAGTTTTCCTACTCTGGCTAGCTTTGGTTACAACTGTGAGCGTGCTTATAAGTGGCAGATACATCCATGTGAACACTGAAGGAAAAGACGTGAACGTACTTTTGAAACCTCATAAATCTTCCCATCGTGAAGCAAGAGACTTGTCATCAGTGAACATCACAGCTGTTCCTATACAGGATGGTATAGTGTGGGAAAAAACAGATTTTGACATCTTCGGTCCGACGAAACAATTGAACATTCCACATTTGTTTAAAATTTCACTAAGTGATCTAATTTCGTCCAGTACCTATTCTGATGATTGGGACTTTGAGACTGTTAATGACATAATGTTTGACTTAGAAAAATCTGCTGCATTTTCTAAAAATGAATATTTAGAGGGTTCATCAGACTATGAACAACTGTATTGTTATAACCACTATGGTCATCATTATTTGCATACATCTGCATATCCAAGAAACGTGTTTATGTTTAACCAATGGGAACATTGTCCTACACCACCTAAAGGTAGTTCAAAAACATTTGCTAGTAAATTTCCATATTTTTCAGGGTTCAATACATCTGATCCAGAAATGTTTTACTATAAAAATGTAAACAAGACAGGACTGAAAATTATGTTAACAAATACAAAACAGATTTACTCTGCATTATTTAATGCCCAACTCTCTAGACAGGGTTTCGACTTTTGGAAAGACACAGTAGACACCAAAACAGTCTGGGGTACTAAAGATTGGCAAGTGCAGGGGATAGAAGCTTTATTTAGAGCCTGTATCATCCCTGAACAAATAATGTTTTTGAATGAAACCATCCAGCAAACATCTTGTCTTGGATTAGCCAAGATCAAAGATCTGAGAAGTTGGCCTGGCATATGCTGTCCACTAATTATAGTGGGCACCTTGCACCAGTCCAAACAACCCCTTATTGGAGATAGGTTAAAGACAACCTTTATTGAAAGCTATCCTAGTGGTAGCTATGGAGAGCAGCCTTCAGGCTAAGTCTTGAAGGAATGTAAAGCAGCTTGTTTTACCAGTCTATAATCTCTTGAGTGACAAAATGAAAGAGGACCACACCAGGTATATATTCAAAATATATGTATTTATTGCTAAACACACCCCTCTAGTCTCTTTATGAGGCTAGAGTTCGAAGTACACAAGTTATAAGTTAGTTATCTACAGTAATAGCACAAATACACGTTTGAGCCCTAGGGGCGTACCAAACCATATACCAATAAAGTGGTATAAGAACCACGACTGAGCTAGACACAAGGCCTAGAGCCTGTAGAAGTGCTTGGACCACAAGGAACCACCCACGGTAGTGACACAGGGGACCCACGGGGGACGCGTGCAGTGTGAGAACACAGCCGCGAATCGCCGTTGACTTCTATGGGGAAAGTCGCGGTTGGAAGTTTAAAGAAAAGGGACACTTAGAGGAGGACTTGGAGCAAACCCTTTTAGAACTAGGCTGTTCTAGTGTCAATGCCCACGGGAGAACCGGAGTACTCGAGTGACCTCACCCAGGGGAGCCGGGTGCATAGGTGTCTTTCGGGGTCGGGTTTCGTCGTCGTTTTCAATGGCGATCTGCTGCAAAGTGCTGCTGGCGGCCAAGTCGAAAGTGTTCGGGTGGATCCAAAGGTGGATCGAAGATCTGAAGAACCTGAAAGCAGAGGGGACAGAGTCTGGGCCACTAGCCCGTGACCAGGAAGGCGATGAGCAGATGCCCACCGATGTCGAGTGCTTCAGGTAGGTTGACGGTCGTCTTGACTCTTCAGCCACGATGTCCAGGAGGTGTCGACGACGACCAGGAGCTGGATTCGAGCTGTCCCATGATGTCTGTCGATTGCAGGGGTGTCAGCGACCGGATTGGACCCAACAAGCCTTGGCAACGGCAAGTCTTGTGGAAATGGAAGAAGGACAATGGTGCAGACCAGCAAGGTCTGTGGGACTCACCCAGCGAGGGTAAGTCAGGGCACGCCTGGAGCAACCAGCGAGCCCAAGCAGAAGAAGATTGACCTTCGGGAGGGCCTACTAGCCAACGGACTAGCGACCACAAAGGAGCCTCGAGTGGACACACTTGGAGCTGTCTCACAGGACACTCGTGGAGTGGAGGCCAGCGATCTTCGGTGCAGTCGGTGCTGGAGGCTGGGGCTACTCGGAGCTCAAAGCACAACTTCGTGGGAGACCCAGAAGAGGATGCACTTGCAAATGCGATCGGTGTCCAGGGGTCACGGTTCCACATTACCCACGACAGCTACGGGCCTCAGCTTTGCTGGGGACTCAGTGCAGCCTCGGGGAAGTCTGGAAATCCACATCTGGTGATGCAAATACTTCGGCGTCCGGCGGGAGCTTCAGCGATGCAGACCGGACAATTGCTTCTTTGGTGCCTGCCAAGCAGGGGAGTCACTCCTTGACCCCAAGGGAGATTCTTCAGTCCTCTAATCTTGAAGTAGAGTGTCGAAGGTCCAGGATTCTGTGTCAGAGTTTCGTCCAGGTAAATCTAAAGTCCTAAGGACTGGGGTCCCATACTTATACCAAGTTAGGGGTTGGACATACTCTGGGGACCCACCTATGGGAGGGTCAGGGCAGAGGGGTGGTTACACCCCTTTCCCTTTGTCCAGTTTCGCACCAGAGCAGGGGCTGGAAGCCCCTGAGCCGGTTTGAACTGGGGTATGCACAGGGACACCAAATGTGCCCCCAGTGCAGGACTTCAAAGCACCAGAGAGTGCTCCCGCCCAGCCCCAATACACACTATCCTGTCTGGGGAGGTGGTTACACCTCCCTGGGACAGGAAACCTATTGTCCAGGCCTCCCCTGCCGGAGTTTCGGTCAGCAGCAGGAGGCCAGACTCGTGTCTGTGGCAGCGGCATCCATTTTGTGATGCCAGGGCTTGGAAAGAAGTTACCGGGCAGGCCGGTGTGTACATGTCTCTCCCTCTAGAAGGGTGGAATGCTACCCCCGCCGCCAGAACTGGCGGGGGGTAGTATTCCAAGATGTTTGACACCAAACACGACATGTTTCCGTGCAGCCATCCCAAAGTTAGCATTTAACGCGAGGTTATAATGCGCTTAAGAGTATATGGTCGGGCTGCACTACAAACAGCATCAGAGAAGGGTCTCCGAACGCTGCAGAGGGGCCCTGCTCATGCAGGGGCACCCTCACACATAGGAACCACGCACTCTGCCTTCAGGATTGATAAGGCCTGCCATAGGAGTCACTTATAGGTTTATATGTGTGTATGTATGTAGTGATATAGGTAGCCTATATCACAGTAAGGGGTGCATGCACCACCTTACCCAGGCTGCAGTAGCAGACCTGTGGTGTTCTTTTGGCTGGCCTTCCAGGGGTGGCACAATACATGCTTTAGCCCCTGGCAGGCCTCTGAGGTACCTATGCCCTGGGTACATAGTATACCATATACTAGGGACTTATAAGGGCACTCCAGATTCCAATCAGAGATGTGCCTAAGGCACATGGAAACCATTTTAGAGAGGAAGCAGCTAGGCTGGGGTTCTGATTAGCAGGGCCCCAGCCAGACTAAAGTCGAAAAACAGTGAAGCATCAGCAAAAAGTGGGAGTACCCATGTGAAGCAGATCCTACTCTCCTACACAACCCCCCCCAAACATAGGGACATTAAACTAATCTTGCCCAGTTAAGTCTTCATGTTCTAAGTGGAAGTACCTAGAGAGTCCATCTGCATTGGCATGGTTACTCCCAGGTCTATGTTCCACTGTGAAGTCCATCCCCTGTAGGGAAATGGACCACCTAAGCAGTTTGGGGTTTTCACCCTTCATTTGTTTTAGCCATAAGAGGGGCTTATGGTCTGTTTGAACAAGGAAGTGAGTACCAAACAAGTATGGCCTCAACTTCTTCAGAGCCCAGACCACAGCAAAGGCCTCCTCTCAATGGCTGACCAACGTTTCTCTCTAGGGGTCAGCCTTCTGCTAATAAAAGCTACTGGCTGATCCTGACCTTCATCATTCAATTGTGACAGTACAGCCCCTACCCCCAATTCAGATGCATCTGTCTGGACAATGAACTTCTTGGAGTAATCAGGACTCTGTAGAATGGGAGCAGTGCACATGGCCTGCTTTAGGTCATCAAATGCCTTTTGACAGCTAACTGTCCACTGAACCTTTTTGGGCATTTTCTTGGAAGTTAAGTCATTCAGGGGTGTCACTATTGATCCATACCCCTTGACAAATCTCCTATAGTACCCAGTCAGGCCTAAAAAGGCTCTCACCTGAGTCTGGGTAGTTGGAGCAGTCCAGTCCATGATGGTCTGGATCTTGCTCTGCAGTGGTTGAACCTGGCCTCCACCCACAAGGTGGCCCAGGTACACAACCTGACTCTGCCCTATCTGGCACTTGGTGGCCTTGATAGTCAGGCCTGCTTTCTGCAGGGCCTGCAAAACATTTCTGAGGTGGACCAGGTGATCCTCCCAGGTGGAGCTAAAGACAGCAATATCATCTAGATATGCTGCACTATAGGCTTCCAGACCTGTAAGGACTGTATTCACCAACCTCTGAAAAGTGGCAGGTGCATTCTTCAGACCAAACGGCATCACCACAAATTGATAATGCCCACTAGGGGTTGAGAATGCTGTCTTTGGCTTTGCATCATCAGCTAGTCTGATCTGCCAGTAGCCAGCTGTTAGGTCAAATGTGCTTAGATACTTGGCCGAGGCCAAAGTGTCTATTAGCTCATCTGCCCTAGGTATTGGATGGGCATCAGTCCTAGTGACTGCATTGAGACCCCTGTAGTCCACACAAAACCTCATCTCTCTTTTCCCACCATTGGTGTGAGGTTTTGGCACAAGGACCACTGGACTAGCCCAAGGGCTATCTGAGGGTTCAATAACTCCCAAATCCAACATCTTCTGGACTTCTGTCCTGATACAGTCCCTGACATGGTCAGGTTGCCTATAAATCTTATTTTTAATAGGCAGACTGTCCCCAGTGTCCACTTCATGAGTGCACCAGGTGGTCTGACTGGGTGTCAGTGAGAATATGTGCCTGAACTGATTGAGCACCTGTCTGCAATCAGTTTGCTGCTGGGCAGTGAGGCTGCCTGCCAAGGCTACACCATCCACTGACCCATCATCAGGGTTCTGTGAGAGCAGGTCAGGGAGTGGGTCACTCTCTTCCTCCTGTCCCTCATCAGTAGCCATGAGCAAGCCCATGTCTGCCCTGTCCACATATGGTTTTAACCTGTTGACATGGAGAACCCTGTGGGGACTCCTGGGTGTTCCTAGGTCGACTAAATAGGTAACCTCACCCTTCTGTTCAACAATGGTATGGGGTCCACTCCATTTGTCTTGGAGAGCTGCTGGGGCCACTGGCTCCAACACCCACACCTTCTGTCCTGGCTGGTAAACAGTCAGTACAGCCTTTGGTCATGCCAGGCTTTTTGAAGTTCCTGGCTAGCCTCAAGGTTTTTAGTTGCCTTTTTCATGTACTCAGCCATCCTGGAGCGGAGACCAAGTACATAGTCCACTATGTCTTGCTTTGGGGGCTTGAGAGGCAACTCCCATCCTTCCTTCACCAAGCACAATGGACCCCTGACAGGGTGACCAAACAAAAGTTCAAAAGGGCTGTAGCCAACCCCTTTTGAGGCACCTCCCTGTATGCAAATAAAAGGCAGGGCAAGAGTATGTCCCATCTTCGCCTAAGCTTTTCTGGGAGCCCTTTAATCATGCCCTTCAAGGTTTTGTTGAATCTCTCAACTAAACCATTGCATTGTGGGTGATAGGGTGTGGTGAACTTGTAAGTCACTCCACACTCCTTCCACATTGCTTTCAAGTATCCAGACATAAAGTTAGCACCCCTGTCTGATACAACCTCCTTAGGGAAGCCCACTCTTGAGAAAATTCCCAGGAGGGCTCTTGCCACCACAGGTGCTGTAGTGGTCCTAAGGGGAATAGCCTCTGGGTACCTGGTGGCATGATCCACTACCACCAGGATAAACCTGTGCCCAGATGCTGTTTGGGGATCCATGGGACCAACAATGTCAATCCCCACCCTTTCAAAGGGAACCCCCACCACAGGTAGTGGTATCAGGGGGCCTTTGTAGTGCCACCTGCCTTGCCACTGGCCTGGCAGGTTACACAGGAGCGACAAAACTCCTTGGTGTCTTCAGACATGTGTGGCCAGTGAAAGTGAGGGACAATTCTGTCCCAAGTCTTGTTCTGGCCCAGGTGACCTGCTAAGGGAATGTCATGGGCTAGGGTCAATAGGAAGCCCCTGAACTTCAGAGGTATAACCAACCTCCTGGTGGCACCAGGCTTGGGGTCTCTACACTCTGAGTACAAGAGTCCATCATCCCAATACACTGTATGGGGACCACTAGCTTTCCCAGCAGCCTCAGCAGCAGCTTGCTGTCTGAGGGGTTCAAGAGAGGGGCAGCTCTGCTGCTCCTGGCTGAGATCTGCCCTGGAAGGGCCCCTGTCCCCAAGAACTCAACCTGGTCAGGTTCAAGCTCCTCTGGGACAGTTCCTTCCTCAGGACTGAGATCATCCCCCTCAAGAGACTGATCTTCCTTCTGAGCCAAGGGGAAGGCACTGCCTTTACCCTACTACTCCTCTTCTTGGAGGGCACTTGGTCCATTATTCCAGAATCCAAGGCCTGTTCAGTGTTAGACATTTTGGCTTGTGACCTGGTCACAGCAAACACATCTGCAGGGATGCCCAGCATTTCTGCATGGGTCCTGAGCTCCACTTCTGCCCAAGCTGAAGTTTCTAAATCATTGCCAAGCAAGCATTCAACGGGTAGGTCTGCACTTACCACAACCTTCTTAAGGCCAGTTACCCCTCCCCAGGAGAAGTTAACAACTGCCAGAGTATGGTCTGTTCTGACATTGCTAGCATTGGTCACTTGGTACATTTCACCAAGTATAATCTGCCCAGGATTCACAAGGTCTTGTGTCACCATGGTGACACTTGCCCCTGTGTCCCTAAATGCCAAAGCCTCTTTTCCATTGATTAAGGGCTGTTGCCTGTACTTGCCCAGATTACTGGGACTCACAGAGGAGGTCACATCCAGGCCTCCATCACAGACTAGGACAGCCTGAGTGAGTTCTCTGATGAGGTCAGAGCTCATCTCCTTACCCAGGGTCAACCCTACTAAACCCTTGGCTTGTGTAGTCCCACCACCAATTGTAACTGCACTAGGGGGAGCAGGTGCCTTAGGGGCATTGGTGGGGGCTGGAGTAGAGTCTTTGGACTTGGTGCAATCACTGGTCCAGTGGGTCTTTTGCTTACAGACCTTGCACCATGGTTTCTTTTGGCCTCTTCCCTTGTTAGACTGTGAATCCCCACCTGAAGAAGATTTTTGGGGGCCTTGTGAAGACTTTTGGTCTTTACCCTTCTCCCCACCCTTATCAGAGTTTTTAGAATCTTGCTTCTTAGGGTCACCACCTTGGTTCTGTACCTTCTGCCTCACCCTGGTTCTGACCCATTTGTCTGCCTTCTTTCCCAATTCTTGGGGAGAGGTCAGATCAGAGTCCACCAGGTGCTGATGCAACAGCTGATTTTGACAATTATTAAGGATCTGCTCCCTCATGATAAGATTGTACAATCCTGTGAAGTCACATACCTTACTGCCCAATAACCAACCTTCCAGAGCCTTGGCAGAACAATCAACAAAGTCCACCCAGTCTTGAGTCTGTGCCTTTTGGGTATCTCTGAACTTTAACCTGTATTGTTCAGTGGTTAGGCCAAACCCATCAATCAGAGCACTCTTTAAGACTGTGTATTTATCAGCATCCTCCTCTTTAACAGTGAGGAGCTTATCTCTACCTTTGTCTGCAAAGGAGAGCCACAAGATTGCTGCCCACTGCTCCTGAGGGACCCTCTGTACTTTACAGGCCCTCTCCAGTGCAGTTATCCATTTGTGGATGTCATCCCCACTCTGGTAGGGAGGGACAATCTTGCTCAGGTTTCTATGGTCATAAGACCTTTCCCTATCTCTGGGGAAATTGCTGCCACCATGGGACTCTAGTCCCATCTTTTTCTCTCTTTGTAGAGATCTAGGGACTCCCTGTCTATAGCCAACTGCTGTTTTCTGAGTTCAAGCTGGGCTTGCTCATACTCAATCAGTCTCTTTCTCCTGTCATGAGAGGATTCTCTCCTATGAGAAGAGACAGAGGTCCCTATTGAGGTGTCAGAGTGGTTAGACTCCTGAGAAGGAGATCTAGACCTTCTGGGCACACTCACAATTCTTCCTGGGGGACAAAGGGGAGGTCATTCTGATCCTCCTCCTCCTCCACAGGAGGAATTGGGTTCTCCAGGTCAAGGTCATTTTCACCTTCCTGGCCAGTTTCAGAGGGGGGCCTGGGTTTCTTCACCCCTGACCCCTTCCTCATCTTCTGCCCCACCCTCTCTGCCTACCCCTTCAGACCCTAGGGGCCTGCTGAGATCATCAGCTAGTAGCACCTCCCTGAGGTGTTGGGTGCTGGCACTTTTGCCTGCCTTCAGCTTCCTAGTATTGCATAATGCTCTCAATTCCAAGAATGGGAGTTTATCATACTCGGAGGGAAGAAGCCCACTGGCTTCTGGCAAGGACTCACTGGGTCCTGGCTTTGAAGACATTACTAGTGAGGTGTGGTGTATGCACTACCTACTCTAGTGTGGCCTACTAAACTCTCTTGAGTTGTAGAAAGGGTGTGCTATCCCTTAACACACAACTCTAAGTTCAGTAGAACTTACTGTATACTAAGCTTGATTTATATGTACCTTAGGTACCCTTAGTGGTTTTCAGTTGATCAATTCAATTGAGATTATCTGGTAAAACAATAGCAAGCTGGAATCCCACACGCTGCACACCAATGTGAGAAGTTGGCCTGGCATATGCTGTCCACTAATTATAGTGGGCACCTTGCACCAGTCCAAACAACCCCTTATTGGAGATAGGTTAAAGACAACCTTTATTGAAAGCTATCCTAGTGGTAGCTATGGAGAGCAGCCTTCAGGCTAAGTCTTGAAGGAATGTAAAGCAGCTTGTTTTACCAGTCTATAATCTCTTGAGTGACCAAATGAAAGAGGACCACACCAGGTATATATTCAAAATATATGTATTTATTGCTAAACACACCCCTCTAGTCTCTTTATGAGGCTAGAGTTCGAAGTACACAAGTTATAAGTTAGTTATCTACAGTAATAGCACAAATACACGTTTGAGCCCTAGGGGCGTACCAAACCATATACCAATAAAGTGGTATAAGAACCACGACTGAGCTAGACACAAGGCCTAGAGCCTGTAGAAGTGCTTGGACCACAAGGAACCACCCAAAGTAGTGACACAGGGGACCCACGGGGGACGTGTGCAGTGTGAGAACACAGCCGCGAATCGCCGTTGACTTCTATGGGGAAAGTCGCGGTTGGAAGTTTAAAGAAAAGGGACACTTAGAGGAGGACTTGGAGCAAACCCTTTTAGAACTAGGCTGTTCTAGTGTCAATGCCCACGGGAGCACTGGAGTACTCGAGTTACCTCACCCAGGGGAGCCGGGTGCATAGGTGTCTTTCGGGGTCGGGTTTCGTCGTCGTTTTCAATGGCGATCTGCTGCAAAGTGCTGCTGGCGGCCAAGTCGAAAGTGTTCGGGTGGATCCAAAGGTGGATCGAAGATCTGAAGAACCTGAAAGCAGAGGGGACAGAGTCTGGGCCACTAGCCCGTGACCAGGAAGGCGATGAGCAGATGCCCACCGATGTCGAGTGCTTCAGGTAGGCTGACGGTCGTCTTGACTCTTCAGCCACGAGGTCCAGGAGGCGTCGACGATGACCAGGAGCTGGATTCGAGCTGTCCCACAACGTCTGTCGATTGCAGGGGTGTCGGCGACCGGATTGGACCCAACAAGCCTTGGCAACGGCAAGTCTCGTGGAAATGGAAGAAGGACGATGGTGCAGACCAGCAAGGTCTGTGGGACTCACCCAGCGAGGGTAAGTCAGGGCACGCCTGGAGCAAACAGGGAGCCCAAGCAGAAGAAGATTGACCTTCGGGAGGGCCTACTAGCCAACGGACTAGCGACCGCAAAGGAGCCTCAAGTGGACGCACTTGGAGCTGTCTCACAGGACACTCGTGGAGTGGAGGCCAGCGATCTTCGGTGCAGTCGGTGCTGGAGGCTGGGGCTACTCGGAGCCCAAAGCACAAATTCGTGGGAGACCCAGAAGAGGATGCACTTGCAAATGCGATCGGTGTTCAGGGGTCACGGTTCCACGTTATCCACGACAGCTACGGGCCTCAGCTTTGCTGGGGACTCAGGGCAGCCTCGGGGAAGTCTGGAAATCCACCTCTGGTGATGCAAAGACTTCGGCGTCCGGCGGGAGCTTCAGCGATGCAGACTGGACAATTGCTTCTTTGGTGCCTGCCAAGCAGGGGATTCACTCCTTGACCCCAAGGGAGATTCTTCAGTCCTCTAATCTTGAAGTAGAGCGTCGAAGGTCCAGGATTCTGTGTCAGAGTTTCGTCCAGGTAAATCTAAAGTCCTAAGGACTGGGGTCCCATACTTATACCAAGTTAGGGGGTTGGACATACTCTGGGGACCCACCTATGGGAGGGTCAGGGCAGAGGGGTGGTTACACCCCTTTCCCTTTGTCCAGTTTCGCAGCCAGAGCAGGGGCTGGAAGCCCCTGAGCCGGTTTGAACTGGGGTATGCACAGGGACACCAAATGTGCCCCCAGTGCAGGACTTCAAAGCACCAGAGAGTGCTCCCGCCCAGCCCCAATACACACTATCCTGTCTGGGGAGGTGGTTACACCTCCCTGGGACAGGAAACCTATTGTCCAGGCCTCCCCTGCCGGAGTTTCGGTCAGCAGCAGGAGGCCAGACTCGTGTCTGTGGCAGCGGCATCCATTTTGTGATGCCAGGGCTTGGAAAGAAGTTACCGGGCAGGCCGGTGTGTACATGTCTCTCCCTCTAGAAGGGTGGAATGCTACCCCCGCCGCCAGAACTGGCGGGGGGTAGTATTTCAAGATGTTTGACACCAAACACGACATGTTTCCGTGCAGCCATCCCAAAGTTAGCATTTAACGCGAGGTTATAATGCGCTTAAGAGTATATGGTCGGGCTGCACTACAAACAGCATCAGAGAAGGGTCTCCGAACGCTGCAGAGGGGCCCTGCTCATGCAGGGGCACCCTCTCACATAGGAACCACGCACTCTGCCTTCAGGATTGATAAGGCCTGCCATAGGAGTGACTTATAGGTTTATATGTGTGTATGTATGTAGTGATATAGGTAGCCTATATCACAGTAAGGGGTGCATGCACCACCTTACCCAGGCTGCAGTAGCAGACCTGTGGTGTCCTTTTGGCTGGCCTTCCAGGGGTGGCACAATACATGCTTCAGCCCCTGGCAGGCCTCTGAGGTACCTATGCCCTGGGTACATAGTATACCATATACTAGGGACTTATAAGGGCACTCCAGATTCCAATCAGAGATGTGCCTAAGGCACATGGAAACCATTTTAGAGAGGAAGCAGCTAGGCTGGGTTTCTGATTAGCAGGGCCCCAGCCAGACTAAAGTCGAAAAACAGTGAAGCATCAGCAAAAAGTGGGGGTACCCATGTGAAGCAGATCCTACTCTCCTACAAAAGAGATGAACACACCTTCTGTACCAGCACCTGCAAGTGATAACGATACACAGGCAGTGGTAACAGTTGACAATATACTACAACTCAACAGATCTAATCCTGATTGGAAAAAATGGTTGATCTGGCCCACAGACACGAACAACTGTCAGGAAAGATTCCTGAATAAAACTCAGGGCTTTACTATTAATAGGCCAGACCCAAGATACGTCCAAAGACAACATCCGGGGGTAGTAACAACATACAGTGTAGGAAAATTATGCCTCAATTGGCTGCATAAATCTACACTACAGGATGTGAAACAACACTTAACCTTACTTAAAAAGGACGCAGACCTTAGGGAATTCTTGCTTGGACCAAGAAAACCGCGTCAAAAACGTTTCATATATGCCGGCATTTATGCTGCCTATAATGAAGCATGGAAAGTATCACAGATGGAGGCTGCAGAACGAATACGTGAACTTGATCGTATTAATTTAGAGAAAACACTCTCTGTGGTCGACAATGGGTTAACAACTTTGTCCTCCAGAATATATTCATTGGATGGCATTGTATCCTCTGCTATCGACATACTAGAACAAGATTTGGCGATGTTACAACAAGGCCAGTCTCAATTACGTTCTATTGTGTTATTAAGCTGGACGCTGCAATCTTTGCGAGCGGGCTATGTGCCTTGGCGTTTTATCAACACAACGGCTCTGTTTGCAGAATACAATCTCACTGATAAACAGATCGAATTGGCACAAAGAGGAGCAAGGTATACAGTGATAAGCATTGAAAAACTGGAAAAGTTACCATTCACAGTGGCAGAAAACCAGCTACAGAATGGCTTATTCATGGCAAAATAACATCACCTGTGAGTACTTTTCAGTTTCAGTATTGCCTCAGACAAATGCAAGCAGGCAAATATGAAAGGTTGGGTAAGGAATACATTAAGACATCTTGGGATTTACCGTATACATATAGATGTTGGAGTGGGGATCGTGAAGTGTTTTTGAGCGGTACACACTGTAAACGTGCACTGAGCGGTTCACTTATATGTCAGGACATTTCTTTACACGGGCTTGTAATGGTTCTGTGGCAAATTTGTCTTGCCATCAGCAGGGTACACCAGCTGCTGTGATTAATCCAACGTTTGGACAACTTTCTAATGGGAGTTACCTCATGTTGAATGATCAGAGTTGCTGCGGCATGCTGCCAGGCATCCCATATCTAGTAATGGTCAACTCCAGGGTTACTTGCTGTATGCAAGTATTGTTTGCCCCAATAGACACAGTCAGGGAGTCGCCTCTATGGCCTTCGCTGAACGTCTCTTTTATAAGATTTGATACTTTGAGCAGAATGAAAGCCATGCTTTTACAGCAAACAGTGCCTTTGACCTTGGCCAAAGAAACCTATGATCTACAAGTAGCAAGGACTTCGGCTGAGATACAGACTTTAATACGTACAAACTGCCCTACACATTTCGTAGAAATGATAGGACGTATCTTCAATATGTCTGATACAACCGGAATTGTACATGTATTTAAGAGCATCTGCTCCGGTCTGTTAGCACCTTTCCAGGCAATACTGGAATCATCCCGAACTTTGCACATTCGGTGTTTGGTGGCATACCATTAATTCTAGCACTTGTTGCCGGAATTCTATTTCTCTTCCTGCTATTGCGCTATGGCCAGCCTATTCGCAGACATCACTCCAAGCGAAATGGAGAAAGCTCTCCTTGAACGAAAGTGCCGTGAGCGAATAGTACAGCTATTGGGCACGACTCGTCTACGGGACCTTAATACAACTTGGTTCCTGTCATTCAGACCAATCTGGCAAGATTGCATCTTACCTGTTCTACGATGCCTGCTATGCGGTGAAGAATGCGTGTTGGACACCTGTCTAACATTTCCATCAGCTACGCCAACGGATATCGATACTCTGCTGGACCCGATAACGGCCCATGCTCTGTGTTGTCCCCAGAGGCTACCAATCCTGATGTCAGCATTCATTGAGATCTCACAGACGCTTCCGGCTGCTGCTGAGGTACGAGAAAGAACTACAGGCACACAGGTAACAACGGACGTGAACATTGCTGCTGCGACCAATGCTGAAAGCAATGCTTCCCATCTCTGTGCAATTAATCTACTTCACGAGGTGTTCCAACTGACACCAACTACAGTGGATGATGTTTTGTCTATAGAAATAGATGATCTCATGTTTACACCAGACCCTTAAACTGACTCTGATTCAGCATACAGTGTTCCAGAGATGCAGTAACAATTTGGCCTTCATTCTACAAAAACTTGGAACTCTACCAAAATTGAACTTTTTCCCATTTTTTCGAACGCAAATGTCACTGACTTGGCGGTAGTTCCACGGACACTTAGTCATCCTGTGTGTCTAAAACAGTTCATTAATTTTCATGACATGAAATGACTTTGATTTTTTAACAACTTATCGATCATTTTCTGTCACATGTAAATATTACTGCTTCTTTCATTCCAATTGCATTTATTTTCGAACTTTATGCCTGAAATGAAAAGCATTTGCTTCAAATGTACAGTACCTTTTGCATTTTTTACTATGTTTTTTAATGCTTTTAAGAAATATTTGTAAATATGCGGTACTCCATTTAATGTTTAGCATTTTATATGTTTAGCATTTTAGTATTATCGTACACACGAAAGCGGAGTGGGTGTTGTATTCCTCTTAGGGTGTCCATAAACGGGCTTTCCAGTATCATGTCCTTATATAGGCACAATTCGCCCTGCCCTTATATAGGCATAAAATCCCAGCCCTTATTTAGGCATTAAACCGTGCAATCCAAATACAGGCATGGTCTCCGACATCCGTCCACCCTAACGTCACAACGAGTACATGAAGAACAGACCCTTAGGCTGCAGGAGTTTCCCTAGTCCAGGACTATTGATTTCTTCAAGGACTCATATATTATGCATGAACCATTATTCCTTAGGGGTTCATTCATGGCGTCTTTCGCTGTCCGACTCACGTCAATACTAACATTCCTAGGTACTCTCAGGTATAAATATACCTTCCCTAGCCCCTGTAAATCAGAGGAGACCTCGACGTCAGAGGAGCCCGTTTCCCGGCCTGACGCACTGAGAAGACGCTGTCATCCCTGCACGCAGAGAGTCCAGCTTCCAGTGATCTGACTTCCCTTGCGGGGTGTTGGAGTTCGAGTCTGGCAAAGAGATTCCTACCTCTCATTCTTCAGGTATTGAGCTGATAAGAACCTAGAGGGACTCTTGGCATACTAGGCATACTAGGCATACTAGGCATACTAGGTTTAACATACTCTTAGTTTACCATAGTAAGGAATACTTCACCTACTTCCTACCTCTTCCTACACCTAGGTTAGGTTAGGTACATTGGGGTAGAACTAGATTAGAAACGCATCGTATGAGTACTCGCATTTTTAGTCTGTGTTATTTATGTAAAGGCATATGTACTAAAAGATAATGCTCTCGCAGTATTATTTATTTCTACTGCTCACACTGTACATTATTTATCTCGCATACTGTCTTGTGATCGTAACAGCACAATTTACTTACACCAGAAACAAGACTGTTCAATAAATCTTTTATTGAAACGCCCGTCTGTTCTTTCTGTGTAACTTGGAGAAAACTAAGCATGCACGATTGAGCTGAGTGAAATAGTTATCTATTGTTTCCACGACTCTGGGACACGTTCTGATTCTAAAGGGAAACAAAGTGGTCATGTTTTGCGGCTGCCAGAAACTACTCCCTTCTTGTTGTCAAGGAGTTTCTAGTGGCCTCTGAGCTCGCTGGCACAAGTAATTAAGTTTAATATACTCGATAGGGACATACTGACCTTAGTCCTATGTCAAACCTATAGGATATATTATTCCAATGCGCAGAGCCTATTAGGGAAATAGGAGCTACATTACAAGCCTGTCCCCTTATCCCGCCCACACTTAATACAAATAGGTACACCTATGGGTGTGGAGATCTTCACCACCCTGGCAGGGCTTTCACACAGAATAGATAGGGTAGGTGTGGGCGGAGGTCTTGGGTTTGTAAATAACCTTTTGAAGTATGTGAGTAGTACTCATGATGTACTTACTACTTTATGTATGTTGGGATGCAAAAGTCCTTTGCATGGTAAGAGGCATGTACCCGTGCCCTGAGTGCCCAGCTGTATTGTTGTCTGGATCTCTAATGCTGATTTTTGTTATGGGTGAACACGGATAATGCATGTGGGCTGTGACATAGGCTTTTCTCACAGATTGCGGTCTGGTTGGGCCGTAAAGGGCACCCAAAGTGCTATTCTCATAGCGATGGAAGGCTACCGCCTTCCCCAGGAGTTAAGCAGCACGAGTGTGGTGGTGGCAGCATACCGTGTAGTGATCAGTAGTAGTGAACAGGACCTTTTTACCCTGTGTCACTGGAGTGAGGCCTACTGGCTCACTCATCTTTTTCAAAGTTTTGCTGCTGTTTGCTTAACTAACCCCTTGGCCAACATGTGAAGTGCTGCACAGCACAGGAGTAGTGACTGTGCTCGATGTATGTGTGCTCGGAAAGGGTACAGTACAGGAATACATCAGTAATGTGCAGTGCATGTGTGGTTAGTGCATTTTCTGGGTAAATGTATGCCTATGAGCAATACATTACATGAGAGAGGTAGTGCTGTGCAGTGTACGCACAATAAAAGCATGTGCAGGTGTATGTGTGCTGCGTGAAGTATAATAGATGAAGGGTGAAGTGTTGCACAGCGTGCACATGGCAAGGGTATGTGCTGGCAGTATGCACATTTGTAAATAGCACACCCTGGTTAAATATAGAAAACATTTAGTGCTGAACAGTGCATGCTGGCTGAGTCGGTGTGCTGAATGCATGTGTACTTGTAATGGTACAATGCATGGCAGTAACAGTGGTGGACAATAAGTGTGCTGTGAATGCACACTGAGAAAGTGTGCCTGCAATGGTACATTACATAGAGGACCCTCAGTTCTATTTTGGGGTGCTCAGACCCACCAGGTGAATACATGAGTAGGAGAGGAGTTCCCCGATAGATTTGTGTATTGCTGTGTTCCTGTGAGCTGAGTAGGACACACACTGGAGGAGAAAAGGAAGAGAGTCCCTTTAAACTTCAAAAGACTGCTCTTTGATTCAGTGATAGATCACGAGGAAAGGGTCTGGACACATCTCAGGAAGGGAGATGGGGCTGATAAGGAAATCTTAAGGAGTAGGGCTGCGAGTCTAGGATTAACCTTTTGATGCACATATCACTGTGGCTGACATTCAGGTGTGAATTCTGGTCACTACTATGAATTGTGTTGTAGGACAATCAGCTTCGGAGTCTTGCTTGCTGTGACAGACAGTTTTTCATGAGGAAAGAAGAAATAGAGAAGTGCCCACTTCAAAAGAAGCAGAACCACAACATTAAATTTCAAAGACTCAGACTCAAAGTTACATTTTGTGTCTGGAAATTGGACTATAAGAAGGGGAGGTTGATACCCCAAACTTTGTCCTCTGCTAAGCAACCAGATATGCTGTGTGAGAAGGGGAAGTTCTGCAAGACTTCTGCCAGTGACCAGGACTGGGGGCAAAGGCCTGCTAGTCCCCCTGCTGGATGAGGGGACATCACCCAGGGAAACCAAGATCACCTGCCCTGGAGCCTGGAGCACCAGTGCCTGCCTGCTTGTCAAGACCAGTGTGCCCTGTGAGGAGTGCTATGAGAGCACTGGAGGGAGCGGGGTCCAGTGGGGAGTCCTAACATGAGGACTCCCTGTGCGAGGTGTTAGGATTTTGTCTTGCTAAGCCCATGCCACCGCACTGCAGTGACCCAATGTACCAGAGTAGGCCACCGGTAAAGTTGATACTTTGAGAAGTACAGAGACTTGCACTCATCCTGGAAGGGGAGCTTCTGCTGGAGGAGCCTACACCTGAATTATGTCATACTGCGCCAACCCCATATGTTAGGAGGGGCTGCCAGTACCAATGTTGTCAAAGGATTTGGGCCGCCACCCAAAGGAGAGACTGAGTCTACCTTCAGCGAGCTGGACCCATACTGCGAGGGAACTGCCCCGACTCACCACTGAGGACTACCAAGGATGCTGGATATCCTCGCTGGCTCCAGCCAGAAGCTGAAGAAAGAAATCCAATCCCATCGCTGGGTAAAGTCAACTGGCTGCGTCTTTGTGAACTTGGATCTGCTCCGACAACTGAGCGAACTCCAGCAGCGCCACTCAGGAAGAGAGCCTGCACCACAGGTTGCTGCTCCGTGGGCCGTGGTTAAGATATGAACTGGGATGTTGGGCCCTGGGGGACTCACTGCTAATGGTGCTGTGGCACCATAGACTCTTTTGACTGAAACCTGAAAATTCAAAGGGGAACTCTTGAGTGCAACCGACTAGTGAGCATTCCATGGATGCAGTCACACATTTATTGGGAATAACCCCGAACACGTTACATGAAGAAGGGTGGGGCAGGGATTTGCTGACAAATAAAAGAGCCCCGAACTTAAGGGAATTGTGTTGCTGCTTCTGAATGTCGTTTTCCTTTGCATGTGTAGAGTTATAAATAAAATATGACTTTTTCTTAGAAAAGCTAGTATTTGACAGGACATTGATTTATTGGTCATACTCTTTGCAGTTTAATTTATGAGCCGTGTTTACTGACCTTTATCTACACCTCCCCCCGGCACCAAGGGAGCCTTGACTACTCGACCACAGCTAACCACTGAGACTCAAGTGCAGAAGGGGTACTTGGCCCAGCTGGCTCTGACTCCATAGTAGAATGGCCCTTGGGACATCAGGAGTAAAAGGCCTCAACCATCACTGTTGGGCCCAGTAGCCACTGTGTGCCCTCTGGAACTCTGAAAGGAGTTCTGACAAGGTGCAACAAACTGCAGTTTGTAAATCGGGCCCCATGCTTATTGCACATTCACTCTTAATGCAACATAGTGCTTCAGGTTTCTTTTTGATGATTGAAGAAGTAATCTCTTATGGGTTTGGGTTAATGCAAGCCTAATTTGGTGTCATGTCAGTTTTCATGTGCAAGAACTGCATTTCAAGAGCTTTCCTAGCCTGACCGATGCAACAAAAAAATGTATGAAATTGTGCAAGGCTGCAAATAGTTGCTGGCAATTTCACAAAGAATTTGACACTTCCCTTCTATGTATTCCTCTTAACCATGCAAGCAGGCACAGCTTTACCGGGTTTAAATCTGGACATTGTTCAGCTGGGCCTTGGTGCTTTAAGGCATAATTATAATCATCTTGCTTAATGTCAGATTTAGGGCCTGATTTAGAGTTTGGAGAATAGGTATGCCATCACTAAGGTGGCAGAATACCATGTTTGTCAAGCCCTCGGTCCACCTGCTTTAATATGATTCGAGAAGACCATCATCTTTCTGATGGCTGTACCCCTGCTGGCTTTGCCATCGAAAAGCTTAATCTGACAGCTTTATGAAGAAATGGATGGACATCAGACCACCTGCTCTGTTTAGAGCAGATGGTTTGATGCATTGTTTTCTATTCATCACCACTAGGAAAAACCTGGCAGTCTCACAGAGAAAAAAAGAAAAAAACTCCCAGGGTGTGGGGGGGGGGGGGGGGATTCATTCATTTTTTGGATTCCAATAACAAACTCGCACTTTGAAAATGAAATGCCTTCAGAGGAACTGTAGTGACAGCAGTTCCTCTAAAGACACAGACAACACCCCTGGGTCAGCAGTGATCTCTAAATATGTTGGCCTTCTGTTTGTCATGATGGTGGATGTTATGTCTCTGCCACCCTGACAGACAGATTAAAGATCACCATACACTAAACAGGCACTTCAACACTGTGAACCAGGCCAGAGTTCTTCCTATGTTTATCCCTAGTGCAAGTGGCTAGTGTCTCACTGAGGCGTGCAGGGACATTTGTCAAATACTCAGTTTAAATGCACTTAACACTAGCCTTGCACAATAGGTGAATACGAAAATTACTGTTTTTAAATTACCATGTATTAGAAGAAATAGCATCGCTTGCAGTGAGAGCTATATGACCAGGGGTCCAAAGCACTTCATTCCTGTGAGAAATTGGGCTGTTCGGTTGAGTGGGGTGCTTACACTGTTCAAACACCAGCCACAATCCCTGTCAGGGTGAACAACAAAAAGCCACTAAATTAACCTGTGCTTAACCCTCTGGTAGCTTGGCACAAAAGCAGTCAGGCTAAACTTAGAGGCAATCTGGAAAGTATTTTTGCAGCACACAAACAGTACTAAAGTAATAATACAACTCAAGAAAAAACTCACACCAATTAAAAAAAATCTAGAAGATTTTTTAAAAATGCGGACACAAAAACAACAAAAATCTAATCATTACAACCAGAGTTATGAATCTTTAAAGTGTAAGGTAAAAACTAGCACATAGAATATCAAAGCGCTAACCACTGGCATCTAGTTGCATGAGACCAGGTCAAAGTAAAAAAATATGGTCAACCACGATGAAGCGAGAGTCGGACACAAAAAGTGGATTGAGCCCGGTTTGCGCTTATCTTCAGAATTAGAAGACATTTTGACAACAAGTTGCTTGAGAAGGTAAAGTTCAGTGGGGCAAGGCTGTAGGTGGTGTCCAAGGAGGAGGTGTTGATGTCAGGGAGCTGATGGGTGAAGTCGTTTTGAAGATTTCTTCTTTCAGACTTAGGGGCCGATTCCGATTCAGGCCGGAAATCTCTCCGACCGAGCCGGACCCGGAGAGATTTCCGACTGAATCGGACTCTGGCAGTCCGACCGAACGAGTACGATGCGAACGCATGCAATCGGACTCGAGCCGGTCGGACTCCCATTGAGTCAATGGGAGCCGGACGTACAACGCGTACGCGGGCTCCCATTGACCCAATGGGTGCGAGGCGAACAAGGGTGCCCCCTACAGCGGGTACGCCTCGAAGCGACTTGCGGCGTACATGCACAGCTAGGGGGGACCCATGGGTAGCCCCTGTGTGCGACTCGCGCGTCTACGCGTACAGGGGGGTCCGACACGGACCCCCAAAGTGCGGCTTCGACTGCTCTTTCGAGCCGGACGGCGCGAGTCGGTCGGACTGCTCGCGGCGCGCATCGTACTTGCCCAGCCGGGGAACGTCTCCATCGCGCGGTGCGAGTCGTGTCCGTGCGAGTCGGTCGGAGCGCTTCGGACCCGCGAACAAGTCGGTCGGCGATTTCGCGTGCGCTCGCATCGTACTCGCTCGACCGGACGCACGTACGAATCGGTCGGGAAAGAGGGCTCCGAATCGGATCCGGTTAAGCCAAATCCGATTCGGTGCCCTACCGGCCGAGATCGGAATCGGCCCCATAGTCTCTATTCTGGAAGTTGAAAATCTCCTGAGAGATGAAGCTGGAGGCTGTAGCTGACAAGAGTTCCACGAGGCCGGGTAACCATTTGGCTAAAGACAGCTGAACAGGATTTGCTACTGCAGAGAAGAATGTAGTGGGAGCTGCCATGACATCAGACCGACCGGTGATGCATCTTGGGCGCATAGACGAGCAGGTTGGTCCAGGTCTCCTCCAAGTTCTCTGGATATTTTTTAGCCAAAATGTTCTAAGTCCGAAGTTTGGATTTTGGCTATCAGGGCACCTTTAACACCACAACCAAGGGTCTAAGACTGGAGGAGCACCAATTGGGAGTTAAGGACTCACTCAGGCTGGGTACAAGTGCGGGGCCAAGGTGGTTAGAACCTTTTCTGTCCCTGATGCTCTGATCAGGAGTCCAGCCATCTAGCCCTTGGAGACACTCTGGTAGTCCTGGTTTCAAGCAGTGGAACAGGGCTCAAGCAGCAGAGCAGGACTCTGAGGGTTCAAGTCAGGCTCCAGGCAGCACAGCAGTCCTTCCAGGTGCAGTAAAGCAGTATTGTGGAGTACACAGCAGGCCACAGCAGCAGACTGTCCTCGGAGAGCCCATCCGCAGGTTCAGAAAGTGAATTGAAGAGTGGGTCTGAGTATCCTATTATTTTATACCAGGTGCCTTCTTTGAAGTATGTGACATAGCTACAGAATTACCTTTGAAGTGCTTGAAATTTCTTGCTTCCCCTGACATGGCTGTCTGCATTAACAATGCAGGGGTGACAAGTCCTATGTGTGAAGGCAGAGCACATCCTATTCAGTTGCAGGGATGCCCAGCTCCGCCCCCGCATCCTGCCAGTTGAGGGTCCATCCAGGCACATCTAATCCCTCTATTTTGTGGCTGTCTCGGACGAATAAACAAAGTCCAATTGCCAACAACACCCATTCATGTGACCCAAGAACAGGCTGCAGACACCAAATAGTTAGGGCAGGATAATGCCAACTTTCTAAAAGTGATACAAAAGGGGATGATGGACGGAACGTTTGAGCCAATCAAACACTCACCCCCAGTCAACTGATCTGGGTTTAATCCATCATCATTCTTTAGCTCACTCCACCACCCCAGTTCAGACATGGCCATATGCAAATCAGTCTGACCCTGTGCCTCATGGGAACAGTCCAGCCCGAACTGCCAAGCCATGTCTTCCCTGGACCGGAAACAAGCATCCTAGGACCGGTTTCTGGCATTCCAGCCGTCATCAGCCAGGCTTGCTTGAATCCAGTGGCAAAGTGAGCAAGGGACCCACGTCTGGGCATACCCCCGCCAACTTAGGGCGAACAAAGCGATACAAAAGGGGATGATGGACGGAACGTTTGAGCCAATCAAACACTCACCCCCAGTCAACTGATCTGGGTTTAATCCATCATCATTCTTTAGCTCACTCCACCACCCCAGTTCAGACATGGCCATATGCAAATCAGTCTGACCCTGTGCCTCATGGGAACAGTCCAGCCCGAACTGCCAAGCCATGTCTTCCCTGGACCGGAAACAAGCATCCTAGGACCTGTTTCTGGCATTCCAGCCGTCATCAGCCAGGCTTGCTTGAATCCAGTGGCAAAGTGAGCAAGGGACCCACGTCTGGGCATACCCCCGCCAACTTAGGGCGAACAAAGCGATACAAAATGATGATGGATTAAACCCAGATCAGTTGACTGGGGGTGAGTGTTTGATTGGCTCAAACGTTCCGTCTATCATCCCCTTTTGTATCGCTTTGGTCGCCCTAAGTTGCCACTGGATTCAAGCAAGCCTGGCTGATGACGGCTGAAATGCCAGAAACCGGTCCTAGGATGCTTGTTTCCGGTCCAGGGAAGACATGGCTTGGCAGTTCGGGCTGGACTGTTCCCATGAGGCACAGGGTCAGACTGATTTGCATATGGCCATGTCTGAACTGGGGTGGTGGAGTGAGCTAAAGAATGATGATGGATTAAACCCAGATCAGTTGACTGGGGGTGAGTGTTTGATTGGCTCAAACGTTCCGTCCATCATCCCCTTTTGTATAACTTTCTAAAAGTGGCATTTCCAAAATTGTAACTTAAAATCCGACTTTACCATTAAAGAGGATTTTTAATTAACAATTTCTCAGGCACCAAACAATTAAACATGAAATGTTTACCTGTTCCCAATTAAAAGTTAGCACTGTAATAAGGCAACCAAATGTTATCCTATGGCAGAGCTAGGCCTCACGGTAGTGAAAGATAAATGTAGGAGTTTTTCACTAACAAGACATGTAAAACTTAAAAGTTCAGGCCCCCTTTCAATTAAAATGCACCCTGCCCTATGGGCTACCTAGGGGCTTACCTTAGGAGTGACATATGCAATAAAAGGGGAGTTTAAGGCTTGACAAGGGGGTCATATTGTCAAGTGGAATTTGCAGTTTTAAATTGCATTTAGGCTGCAATGGCAGACATGGGACATGTTTAAAGGGGCTTCTTAAGTGGATGGCACAGTTAGTGATGCAGGCCTACTAGCAGTATTTCATTTACAGGCCCTGGGTATATGGTATGACACTTTATTATGGACTTATAAGTGAACTGTGTCTGCCAATCAGGTGTAAGCTAATTTTAGCATGTTTTAGGGAGCGAGCACAAACACTTTAGCACTGGTTAGCAGTGGGAAAGTGCACAGAGTCCTAAATCCAACAAAAACTAATTTCAGCAAAAGTAGGAGGGTGAGGGCAAAAGGTTTGTGTAAATACCACCCTAAGGTTGACAGGTCTAACAATCCTATACTACCAAATGTTCAGATATCAGTGCAGTTAATGAAGGGATAGTAATATGAGAAGACAAACCTGGTAGCATCTTCCCCTTACATCCTTTCATTCTCTAAACAAATCACAGCAGAGGGGAAGCAAGTCCAGGCAGGAATAAGTAAATGATCCCGTTGAGTTCTAAGACAGGATCCCATAAAAAACAAATGGTCTACAAGTGTGAAAGACATGTTAGAGCCTGAAATTCAAATGTAGCTTACTGCCTATAGAAGTGTTTTCTTGGACAGCATGCTAATTCCACCTATCCTATTGGTGATTTAGAATATAAATATTACTACAAACACCAACTGTTGCCATGCTTTATGTAGCCTATGACATAGTGTGCATGTATGTATGATTACAGAGTCTTAGGTCAAGTATAGCCTGAGGAGGCCGAAACCTTCTTCACTGCCGTGGATATACATTAGCAGAAACATGCTTACCTTGTTTCATGCTATTACCAAAAGTGGGGTTTGGTACTCTGAAGTGAAACTGGACTAATATTTATTGTAATAACATAATATCCATATTAAAATATAGATATAAAAATATATGCTACTATTTGGTTACAATATTACCATCAGAGTCTCCTCTAGACTTTGGAGTTGCTGCCCAGCTCTTGATTTGATTTCTTTGTGACACTTAATTAAAATGATTCACTGTAAAAATAATAAATCTATCCTTTTTAATTTTCCCTTTCACTTCCCCTTGTAATGCAATGCAAATGTGCTTGAGAATAGTAATAACATTTCAAAACCCCTTGCACTATGGACTTTGTGAAGCTTTTGCACAAAATCTCTCTGTCTGTAGATGTGTGGTACTGCTGAGTTAGGCTTTACATACTACTGAATTTTCAGGAGTAATCAAGAAAGATCCATGCAAAAAAACGTTTTGTAAATGGTTCCAAAAAAGTGAATAACATGTATTTTGTAAGTACATATTGAAAAGAGGTAACAGGAAGGTGATCATTATTTGTGATGGTAACAATTGTCAAATTCGCCTGCGATATTTTTATTTTCCCCTGCAAAAAGTACAATTTTATTTAATGGTTTACAGGCAGCAGCTGAAATGTGTTCCTTGGTACAAAGTTAACTTATACAGCTATTCTGCATTTAATGGTGAGAACGGTGTTAAAAAAAGTATTGGCAAAATCAATCAGACTGGCCTTGGGAAGCTTTTGCAAACATATGCAGGGGCAGATTTACGTTGAACTAACGCAGCGGGGTACAGCAAGTCATTTTGCTGCGCCGCGCTGCGTTAGTTTTGAAGCACAGGGATGCGACATATTTACAAGAATATGTCGCATCCTTGTGCTTCCCCTGCGCTGGCGCACAAACTGCAGCCATGTGCTGGCGCAGGCACCCTTGCACCATGGTGCAAGGATGCCTGCGTCGTGGGAGATTGGTTTTGTGCAGGAAGGGGAACCTTCCTGCACAAAAACAATCACTACACCATTTTCCTCTTTCAATGCATGCTGCAGAATGCAGCACGCATTGAAAGAGGAAACGAGAAGAAATGAAAACATTTCTCCTCGATGCGCCTCGCTACGCCACTTCTAGGGTGGCGTAGCTTTCAGACGCATCTCCAGAGTTACGATTTCTCGTAAATCTGGAGATGTGTCTTGTTCCAAGGGTGTTGCGTGGGAACACCCACAGCAACACCCATGAAATGCCCCTTCAACGCAGAGTGCTGCGTGTGAAGGGGCCGTATTTACAAGGAGAGGAAAAGTCACGCAGGGTGGCTTTTCCTCTCCTTGTAAATATGGAGCAGCCCCCTGCGCCACCAGTACGTCACGAAAAGTGACGTACTGGTGGCGCAGGGGGCTCGTAAATCTGCCCCGCAATGTGCAAAAATATTGGTATAAATAATGCAGTGGCGCAGCAGCAAAAGCACTGAAGTGTCCATCTTTTCAGGTGGCTGTGCATGTATGATCAGACAAAATGCTACCACTCACAGTGCAAGAGAGCCAAAAGATGAAGTGGCTGACCTGTTGCCCCATGCTGTATGCTGTGGTGGGTGAAAGCAACATGTGAATACATATATATGTATTTTAATTATGACTTTTTGGAAAACATGAGGCTAGAGAGAGCTGTCTCTAGGACAGAGCTAAAATGTGTTCATGGTGTCATAGTGCCATCTTCAAGAAATCTGTGAGGAGTTCAATAATTCACACTGTTGGAATTTCACATGCCACATGTGTGTTAGTAGAAAAGATGTTCAGGGCTTCCAAGCATCAATGTCAGTTACTCAAAATGCCAGTTTCAGTGAAGGGAATTCTAGCACCATGTGATGCCCAAATGTCAACACAGAGTTGACTCTTAGTCCCACTTCTCTTATTGGCTGCTTACGAGCTGGGAAACAGCCTTTACAACGAAGGCTGAACAACGACAATGTGTTTACAACAAATGTTTTTACAATTTTTTTAACAACGAGTTTGCCTTCACCACGGATACCATTACAACGAATTTCGTTGTAAATGCATTAAAGGTGAAGGCATACTCATAGTAAAAAAATATACATTTAAATGTAAGTATTTTTGTGAGTATTAATGGTAGGTATTACGTCTAATGTGATTAAGGCCCGAGTGGGGGTCGAAACGCGTTATGGCGGACATGCTGGGCATCTAATAAAACACTATTGAATTGCACCAAGAACTTTGGGTCCGCTCTTCGTCTTTCCATATGGGAGTTGGAGCAGCTGAGCAGCTGTTGCTGAGACGAATCCTGTGATATATATATATATAGTAGCAAGGGTATTTTTAAGGGTTTAGGCTGGCAATGGGTTTTTGGGTGGCAAGGGTAATTATAGGGTTTAGGGTGGGTGTGGCATTTGGGAAGCAAATGTATTTTTAGGGTTTAGGGTAGGTGTGGGTTTTTGGGTGGTAAGGCTATTTTTAGGGTTTAGGGTGGGTGTTTGGCTAGCAAAGTGCATCCACGCTCCAAAATCGCACGTGAACGGCACTGCGCAGTTCTCAAGTGTGTTCTCGCATTCTCCAATGTGGTGCTGGGCCTAAATTTTATCTGACCTTAATCTTTGTAATACACCTCCTTTATTACTTTTCTACCCCTAATTTTTATTCTTTATAATAGTGTGTGTCTTTGTGATTGTGTATTTTACATTTTTGTGTACATTTTTTCGTGTTTTTGTGACTTTTTGACTATTTCCCCTTTTTTCCTTCATTTTTCTTTCTTTTTTCTTTAGTTTCCTTTCCTTTTCCTTCTTATTATTTCTACCCCACCCAGCGCCATGGCAGAGGGATGACTTCCATGCAGGCAGCACCGCCGCACAGGTGTGAAGCCCAGGGTGATCTTTGGAGAGGAGGAGGTGGCAGCACGAGTGCTTTTTTATTCATTGCCACCTCCCCTCTATGCTGGAAGCAGGCAGCAAGCCCGGTAGCAGCTACCCCTCGCGGGAGTGTCGTTGGTGCTGGGGGGATGGTGCACCGGTGTGTGCGGCTCACTAGCCAGGTTCGGTACACCGCCCAGCAGCTGACGCAAAGCTGGCCGGAATTTCTGGACCAGGAACAGGACCTGCTCGACCTGCCAGGTGTCGAGATTCAAGGTGAATATTAATTATTTGTTGTGTTTGTGTTCTACAATGCTAACATTGTTTTCCCAATAGCATGCTGCTCACACTAAGAGGTAAATTATGTTTAGTTTATGCTGGAATATTATTGTGTGATCCAGTTTCTAGTTTCTGCTATGCAAGTGCTCAGCACTACCTAATAGCACTCATCAGGCGCTGGATTTGGCTAATTAATTAATAAGCCATTGCAGACTGTTCTCCTGTCACTATAGTGAATCAGTGATTAGCGCATTCTCTCTGTGACTTTTTTTATGTAGCTCATACAGTTCCAGGTTATTTAAAAGAATTGAGAGTGATGTGAAGTATGCATCTAAGTATTGCAAAAAGGGAGACTGAGTTGGTCCATTAAGGGTGTTGAGAAATGGGAATAGAATCAAAGATCATTCACTGCATACATTAGTTCCAAATGTAGTTTTTGTTAAGGAAATTTGGAATATGGATTTAACGACAGTCGATAGACTTGAGTCGCAGCTAGTAGTACTATAGGCGATTTGTTTTATCGAAGTATGTGACTGCATTTGCTTTTCATAAAACATTTTGTGTAGATTATTAACTGAATCACTAATCTATTTTTATATATCTTCTTAATTTCTTTCATCAGCACCCAAGGGCAAGAAGAGGGACATTTCTGAGGGTCTGGGAGAAGCTAGTCAGCTGGTGCCGACCATCAGCGCCACTGCCGAGGGCTCTGCTGATCCCAGTAAGTCATTTTATGATTGTTGTGGACTTCTTAGGGTAGAATCTTGGGGTATTGGAAGAATGTTGGTGCTGCCTATTGTGGAGAATCAGATAGCAGGCCCAAGTAAGCTAGTATTTTAAATACAAATCACCATGAATGTTTGTTGAGAAAGCTTTCCTTTTCCTGCTTATGCCTAGCTCTAACACAGTTCAGTTCACGAGAGAGTGGCCATGGTCATCATGGACCACCCCACCCCCCCAATGTAGTGTGATGCAGACTCATTCATTTATAGTTACAGTATACCAGCAGTTTCCCATGACAGTGCAGCAATGCTGGAAAAAAGTATGAGGTCCCATTCCCATTGCATCTGCCAACCAACGCCATATGTCTTTCATTGACCATTATTCCATGCCTGGCTTGTCTAACTTTGTGAACCAACCAATTAAATGCGCAGAGTGATATTTGGAAGATACTGACGCGCAAACTGTGCTGTAGTGCTGCATTGTAGTTGTATTTGGGGTTGTGTATCTGGGATCTAAATTATGTGTAATGTTTTATTCTAGCCACACAGAACATCAGTGATGCCAGCTCCAGTGCCACTGCAGGAGGAGACTGGCCAGTTGAAGGGGCAAAAGCGGCAGCAGGGACGGGCACTGGTAAGTCACATAATTTCTTGCAATTACTATGCTCACTAGCTATTGCCATGGCGTAGCTCATCATCAGAAATGACCCTGAAGTGAACCCCCCCCCCCCCCAGCTTTACCAGCCACAGCAGTGTTTGAGTTGTTATGGCCTCTTCTATCTGCAACACAGAAAAATCTCACATAATGAGCTTTGATAGTTTGATGGAGATATGAAAGAACGGTAGGTAACTTTAAAAAAAGGAAATTGTATATGAATGAAAGGGTAAGTGGGTGAAAGGGTGCGCGGGTGGGTAAAGGGATGGATGGGCGAAGGCATGGTTTGAAGAAAGCGTTGCTATTGAATGGGTGGATGATGTATTGGAAATTTTGGTGAAAAACTGGATGGGAGAAAGTAAAGCTTAAGCATGGCGGCTATGGGTGAATTAGAATGAAAGGATGAATGAATATTTGGATTGTTTGGATAAATAAGCAAGGCAGCTCATCTTCTCATGAGAAGCATGCCGCTCATTTACTTTACTTACTTGGTTTATGTAGGGTTATCAATATCATTCAAAGCTATGGTTCTAAGTGTGGGTTATTTATTTTTATTCTTTTTTCTACTCCAGTGACTCGCTGTATTTGTTCAGTGAGCCAGATGTATCCTACCTATCATTCATCCCCCCCCCCCCTCCCTGCCCATGGCACTTTTGCCAACTATGACCGAAGTGCAGTATGGGTCAATCAATTTATGACTGCAGTGTTGGCTGCATAATGTGCGTCTGATTCAGTTAATGCAGCATTTTCAATATTGTCAATGCATTGCAAACCGAATACACAAGGTGTGTTGTCCCTTCGCCCACGCAGTCACCTCTTAGAACTTTGGGGCATATTATCAAGGAATAGCGATATTTATCGGTAACCGTGCTTAGCGCGAATTTGTTTAACGCTGCCTATCGCTGGAAAATATCGCTGAGATAACACCCTATTAACAAGGTTTATCTCCATAGCGATAAAATTTCCAGCGATAGCGGCAAAATGTGAGAATATCGCTGGAAAAGCAGCGATATTCTCGCATTATCGCTAAGGTGGATTCAGCATTAGAATCCACCTCCTATACTTTAAACAGGTAAGTCATCCTCACTAGCAGGTGATAAAATCTAGCGATAAACGCGCTTAGCGCGAATTATTTTATCGCTTCGCCTGCCTTGCTAATAGGGGGTAGTGGTGTTAGCGACTGTTTTCAGTCGCTTTAAGTAGGGAACGCCTTCCTTGCATGTCATTAGCGATAATTATCGCTGACATGCAAGGCGATGGAAAACGCGGCCTCTAACGCCTGAAAGCTGTCGCTAACGCCTGTTAGCGACAGCTTGCTAATAGGGCGATAAAATTATCGCCGCTTTAGCGGCAAAAAGTGCCCCTTGATAATATGCCCCTTAATTTCTTTATTTTTTCCTAAGTTCTTCCATCCCAGCCTACCAAATTGGAAAATCCATTCTTGGCATGTGCTACATTTAAGGCGATACCCATGTGAAGTGATTCTAGAATATATTTCATGGTTTCCCATAACAGATTTAATTTACACTTGTACCGTGACTGAATAAGCCAAAGATGATGAATCGATGATCAGTGTAGTGGTGCCTCTATTATATATATATATATATATATATATATATATATATATATATATATATATATATATATATATATATAATAATTATCTACTGGCGGTCGCCAGTAGATAGTTTTAGTTACAACCTATTATCCATAGGAAATCCGCGACATTCTATTTGAAATAACTCTCTTGCCGGTTGACGTATCTTCGCGAAATTTTCAAACTTTGTGGCCCGCTCCGGTCCGCTCCTACCCTGAAAGTCTCGGGGGATTCGTCAAGCGGTGGCCGAGGAAAAAGGGGGGTCCCAAAACGTGTTTTCCCCATGCATTTTTCCATAGGAAACTTTAGACACGGCTACAGCCCGAACTGCTGAACGGAATTACACCAAATTTGGCAAAGAGGTAGTTCTTGGTTCAGAAAGAACCCTTTTGTTAAATGGTGTAAATCCGTTCAGTAGTTGCTGAGAAAATGAAAAGTAAAAAGATAGTGATATCTATGGGCACGGAGGATTCGCGCACCCTCAGCGCACCCTGCGCGCACCGTCCCGATCACGAGCTGCATGTTAATTGGCTGTCAGCTGGCTGTCAACATTCCGATTCAGGAAATGTTAGCAGCCATTTTGTCCCTCGGTAGAACCGAGGGACAGAAACAAGTGCGCAAAGCGCACAAAGGGGGCAGGGTAGAAACACCCTGACCCCTAGGTTTGCTCAGGGGTCCCACAAGGACCCCCTGGGCAAAAAAAAAAAATGTTTTTAAAATCGGCAGGATGCGCTCAGGGTGCGCGAATCCTGCCGAGAAATCGAAGCGCGGTCTCCCGCGCTCGATGTAATTGGCCCCCGGGTGGCCCAAGTCCCGGGGGCATGGTGGGGGGGATAATTTGATGTGTGGGGGCCTCAAAGGGCCCCCAAGCCCGGGGACCGCCACCCCCGGGGCTTTTTAAGAAATGGTGCGGGAGGGCTCTGAGCCCTCCCGCAGCCCCGGGGACCACCACCTCCCCGGGGCTTTTTTTTATAGATTATAAAACCAGTGTGGGGGGCTCCAGCCCCCCACACGCCCGGGACCGCCACCTCCCCGGGCACTAAACATTTTAATATGGGGGTCCGTTACGGACCTCCATGAGCCCCGGGGACCACCACCTCCCCGGGGCTGTGTAGTGAATGGGAGGGGGCCGCGCGGCCCCCCTCCTGGAGCCCTTGATGGCCTTGGGGACCACCACCCCCCAGGGCCGGCTCCTGCAGTGTCCCGGGGTGCTTACCCCCGGGACACTGTAGTTTGCTATGGCAGGACGGGAGCCTCGCGGCTCCGTCCTGCCATAGCAAACTGCTTTGGATATTGGAAGAGAGAGCAGGAAACCTGCTCTCTCTTCCAATATCCAAAGCCGATTGCTTTTCCACATGGGGAGCAGCATGTCAGCTGCTCCCCATGTGGAACAGCAATGCCGGCTCCCAAGGGACGTGGGGAGCCGGCGGGACTGTGGGGGGATTGGGGACCCCCACAGTCCCCAACGGAGAGGGCCAGCCCCGGGGGATGGGGTCCCCGGGGCAAGTAGTGGCCCGGGAGGGGGCCACGCGGCCCCCTCCCCCAAAAAAAATAAAAATGGAAAGGCCGGCCCCGGGGATGGGGTCCCCGGGGCCTTAAAATGGCCAGAGGAGGGGGCCACGCTGCCCCCTCAAAATAATAAATATAGAGGCCATGCCCCGGGGGATGGGGTCCCCGGGGCCAATACAGGCCCAGGGAAGGGGGCCACGCGGCCCCCTTCCCGTTTTTTTTTTTTTTGTAATTTGAAAAGAGGGGTAAGGCCCTGGGGGATGGGGTCCCCAGGGCCCAAAAGAGAAAAAAGGAAGGGGGCCACACAGCCCCCCTTCAGGGGACACATTTTTTTTTTTTTTTTTTAAACGATCGGGCCCGCAGGCCCCGCCCCTTCCTTCACCACTCTGCAAACGCGCCCCTGGCGCGTTTGCAGAGGGGAACGAATTCCCTTGAATACTGGGGGTCCCTGGGGCCAACTAGCCCACCAGGAATCTCCAGTATGCGCCAGGAGCTGCCTTGCAGAGACATGTAGAGAGGCCACACCCCTTTTACACCTCTCTGCAATGCAGCTCTGTGGCGCTTTTGGAGGTATATGGTGGGCTAGTTGGACTCCGGGGACCCTCAGGATTCAAGGGGACTTAATCCCCCAACTTAAAACGCGCCACGGGGCGCGTTTGCACAGTGGTGAAGGGAGGGGCGGGGCTTCAGGTGACATGTGTGCAAACAGGCCCGTGGCGCGTTTTAAGATGGGGAATTAAATCCTCTTCAATCCTGAGGGTCCCTGGGGCCAACTAGCCCAACAGGTACATCCAGAAAGCGCCACAGAGCTGCGTTGCAGAGAGGTGTAAAAGGGTGTGGCCTCTCTACACGTCTCTGCAACGCAGCCCCTGGCGCATATTGGAGGTTCCTGGTGGGCTAGTTGGCCCCTAGGGACCCTCAGGATTCAAGGGGACTTAATCCCCCAACTTAAAACGCGCCACGGGCGCGTTTGCACAGATGTCACCTCAGGCCCCGCCCCTCCCTTCACCATTGTGCAAATATTCCTCTAAAATCAGCCGAAATACGAATTCCGATTTACTCACCTGTTATAAGGAGAGACCTCAGTGCTGTATCTTTGAGCCCAGTACTGGTCCTGAAAAGTAATTTTAACCGTACTTACCAGTAACTTCAATTTCCTTCCATAGGCTAACATTGACTGGTTTCACTTGGAAATTCTTCTAAGTGTGGAGTTTTGGAACTTTAAAATATTCCTCTAAAATCAGCCGAAATACGAATTCCGATTTACTCACCTGTTATCAGGAGAGACCTCAGTGCAGCATCTTTCAGCCCAGTACTGGTCCTGAAAAGTAATTTTAACCGTACTTACCGGTAACTTGAATTTCCTTCATAGGCTAACATTGACTGGTTTCACTTGGAAATTCTTCTAAGTGTGGAGTTTTGGAACTTTAAAATATTCCTCTAAAATCAGCCGAAATACGAATTCCGATTTACTCACCTGTTATCAGGAGAGACCTCAGTGCTGCATCTTTCAGCCCAGTACTGATCCTGAAAAGTAATTTTAACCGTACTTACCAGTAACTTGAATTTCCTTCATAGGCTAACATTGACTGGTTTCACTTGGAAATTCTTCTAAGTGTGGAGTTTTGGAACTTTAAAATATTCCTCTAAAATCTGCCGAAATACGAATTCCGATTTACTTACCTGTTATCAGGAGAGACCTCAGTGCTGCATCTTTCAGCCCAGTACTGATCCTCAAAAGTAATTTTAACCGTACTTACCAGTAACTTGAATTTCCTTCCATAGGATATCATTGCCTGCTTTTTGCTGAAAAAGTTTCTAAGTGTTGATTTTTGAAACATACAAATATTCCTCTAAAATCAGCCGAAATCCGAATTCTGATTTACTCACCTGTTATCAGGAGAGACCTCAGTGCTGCATCTTTCAGCCCAGTACTGGTCCTGAAAAGTAATTTTAACCGTACTTACCAGTAACTTGAATTTCCTTCCATAGGCTAACATTGACTGGTTTCACTTGGAAATTCTTCTAAGTGTGGAGTTTTGGAACTTTAAAATATTCCTCTAAAATCAGCCGAAATCCGAATTCCGATTTACTCACCTGTTATCAGGAGAGACCTCAGTGCTGCATCTTTCAGCCCAGTACTGATCCTGAAAAGTAATTTTAACCGTACTTACCGGTAACTTGAATTTCCTTCATAGGCTAACATTGACTGGTTTCACTTGGAAATTCTTCTAAGTGTGGAGTTTTGGAACTTTAAAATATTCCTCTAAAATCTGCCGAAATACGAATTCCGATTTACTTACCTGTTATCAGGAGAGACCTCAGTGCTGCATCTTTCAGCCCAGTACTGATCCTCGAAAGTAATTTTAACCGTACTTACCAGTAACTTGAATTTCCTTCCATAGGATATCATTGCCTGCTTTTTGCTGAAAAAGTTTCTAAGTGTGGAGTTTTGGAACTTTAAAATATTCCTCTAAAATCAGCCGAAATACGAATTCCGATTTACTCACCTGTTATCAGGAGAGACCTCAGTGCTGCATCTTTCAGCCCAGTACTGATCCTCAAAAGTAATTTTAACCGTACTTACCGGTAACTTGAATTTCCTTCATAGGCTAACATTGACTGGTTTTCAGCAAAAAAGTTTCAAAGTGTTGATTTTCACAAACTACAAATATTCCTTAAAAATCGCCTGTATGACTTAAACGCATTCTTTCAACTGTTTACAGGAGATGCACCAGTGCTGGATCCAGGATCCAACACTGAGTAAGAAAAAGTAACGATAACAGTTTTTACCTGCTAAGTGAATTTCCTTCCATAGGATAACATTGGTGATTCTATGAGAAAAAGTTTCTAAGTGTCAACTTTTAAAATACAATAATATTCCTTAAAAATCACGACTGTAACCAAAACGCTTTTACTCAACTGTTTACAGGAGATGTACCAGGACTGAATCTAGGATCCAGTCCTGTGGTTAGAAAAGTAATCCATAAAGTAACTAATTGCATTTAACTAGAAATTCACATTGAGCTGAATGTTGCATTGTGTTTGAAAATGTGTTGCCCATTGCAACAACTGTAACTACTGTACTTAAAAGTCTATTGCCTATCTGCAAAGTATTTAAACTAAAGTAATTCATTCTGAGAAAGTATTTTTTGTAATGTAATGTATAATGTAATTACAATGTAATTTAAAAATAAAATATGTAAAAAAAAATTTCTAAAAATGTAGTAAATTAGTATGAAAAAAATTAATATAACAATTAATACATTTAAAAATTGTCATTTACAAAACCTTTGAAATTCACTAAAAAAACGTAGGTTTCAGGCACGTTATAGTTAGAAATTAGCATTTAAAAAACCTTTGAAATTCACTGAAAAAACCATAGGTTTCAGACACGTTATAGTTACAAATTAGCATTTAAAAACCTTTGAAATTCACTGAAAAAATCATAGGTTTCAGACACGTTATAGTTACAAATTAGCATTTAAAAAACCTTTGAAATTCACTGAAAAAACCATAGGTTTTAGGGACAGTTATAGTTACTTGGACATTGCACTCGTACAAAACCCGTGAAATTCCCCGTTATAGTTAGTTCAGCTAACTATAACTCGCGCCCGCAATGCACTGCTGATGACGTCACATATTACATCACTCATGACATGGTCAGTGACATCACTGATGACATCACTGATGACATCTCAAATGACATCACTGATGACATCACTGATGACATCATCCAGTGACTGTGTGTTTCTCTAAAGTTTAAATATTTTTAATATATATAGGAAAAGACGTATTGAAGAATGAGTGGGTGTGTAAGTGTCTGTATGGATGATTTAGTAGTATGTCATCAGTGATGTCATCAGTGATGTCACTGACCATGTCATGAGTGATGTAATATGTGACGTCATCAGCAGTGCATTGCGGGGGCGCGAGTTATAGTTAGCGGGGGAATTTCACGGGTTTTGTACGAGTGCAATGTCCAAGTAACTATAACTGTCCCTAAAACCTATGGTTTTTTCAGTGAATTTCAAAGGTTTTTTAAATGCTAATTTGTAACTATAACGTGTCTGAAACCTATGGTTTTTTCAGTGAATATATATATATATATATGAAAACAAAAGTCCTGTCCGCAATCCTGCGGAACACCAGGCACGGACCTCAATACAGTTTCAGGAAATCACGGACTCCCACACAACATAGGTGGGTGAAGCAGTGTCAAATTTATTGGAGATAAAAACCAAAAATCACCACAGGAACAGTGCCTGCCATGACGCGTTTCGCTCCTCACTGGGATATATATATATATTTTAAAAAAAAGCTCTACCCTACCTGTTTAATCCCACTACCCTACCTCCTGCAGTAGAGAAAATCAAGTTTCCTTTCCTTGGTTACTGCCCAGCAAATGAAATTATTTGGAAATACTTGGTAACGGGTGAGGCCACAGAGTAAAGTGGAAGTAAGTGCATGATTTGATTTCAAGTTTGGCATATGGGATACACAGTGACGAATGTGTCAAATAAAATCTATATAGCCCGTTCCTTTACCTATAGTACAGTCCATTAGATTCATTTTCCTCAACTTCTGCTTACGGCAGACAGGATAATATATTAATATCTGCATTTCATACATGAGGTTTGTAACTGACAAAGTATCCTATTTATTATTCATCTGCCTCTTTGGAGACAGGGTAGAAAGAGAAATGCATTTGGCGAATAGCAGGGCCATTGGAATTATAAATAGATAATTGTCAACTACAGCTACTGAATGTAGGAAACTAGCAGACGCGCTGGCTAGCAATGAGCATGGCTTCATTATTTTAGAACCACACAACTTGTACTCCATATAGTGCATAATGCTGTACTCATTAATGAGAAGTCATTTATTTTTTAACTCAAAGTGTATGACTCTGTTTATAGTTATTTGAAAAGCCTTTAGAAGAAAACAAATAATCAAATCACAGTTTTTTTAATCATGTGATGTTAATCTCTGCCTGCTAATACTTTTCATCCACACAGTCAGCGCTTTAATATGTTTGGCAACATGTGTGGGTAAAACATAAAATTGGCCTTGTGGCTCTCCTAAACATAATCACATCAAATAAATTCCAATGGCCCTAGGGGACCAGCAATGTACTGCTGCTGTGTCACCTAGTAATTTAAAACAATTGTTTGCACAGAGCATTATTTAAAATTTGTCTTTTTTGTTTTTCTCAATATAGCTGCTCTTGCTGGTCAGAGGCTGGAGCGTATACAGCTGGAATACTGGCAGCTGGTGGTGCTGGAAGAGGAGGAGGAGGAAATTAACACACCACAGCCAGGCCCCAGTGCAGCCAGTACCCCTCAGCCTCCAGCCTCCCTGCCGGCCTCGCCACCAGCCAACTGCTGCCACACCCACACCACACTGGCAACAGGCCATTGCTGCGCCACTTCCTGCAGTGGCTGGACACCATCAAGGGCTGGCTCACTACGATGGAGCAGAGCCTAGACCAGCTCCAGACCGACATCCATAATGCCCTTTTCTAGCCATTTAAAAAAAAAATTGTTTTGGTGGGAGGGATTTGTTGTTTGTTGGGGCTGGGTGGAGAGGGTGGGAAGGGTGTTGAGACTGTGGAGACTTTGTCTTGGACATTTTGAATTTTGGGGCATGGGTCAATTTTGTTTGGGGAGAGGGGTGGGCATGTTGTGTGGGTGGAGAGGGTGGGTTTCTTTATAAATAAATAAAGGGGAAAACTATTTTTTTATCTAAATTTAAGCCTGAAGTAGTTTATTTTACTTTTACTTTGCACTTCTGCCTTCAAGTAGTTTTACACAACCTGTTTATGTGCTTGTAAATTAAGAGAGAGCGTAGCACTTAGTTATGGAGACTAGGCTTATGCTTCTCTACCTATCTTGACCATTATGGGGAATGCTGCCACGATGACCTATATTGTGTACAACTATCTAGATAAAAAACAGTAGCAGTTAATTTATTTCTTACTAAGTTAGATTTCATCCATACTAGTTGTCTTACCTGAATATACATGCAGCAATAACAGGGGAGGCATCACAACTTCACAAGCGAGTTCAACTTCCAGTTCCACCCATGTGAGCTCCAACTGTAGGATTGATCGGAATGATTGATTGATTATCCATTGTAGGCAACTAAATGGAAGTAGAAAGACTGAGCAAGCAGGTTATATATTTATCAAAGATTTACAAAGAATTGACACCACCTGAGTACTACGTGATGACACAATGAGAATGCCTGATTGTGCTAAAATAGAAAAAATAGTAATACTAGTAAGATTTGGCTAATGTGGAGCGAGCAGTATTATTTGTGAAATCCTCAATTTATAGACTCAAAGTCTGGAGTGGACAAGCTTAGGTTAGTTGTTTATGGTTAGGCAACACAAGGCCTGAATAATGATGCTGATGACTGATGTTCTTCATTCTATATCTAAAAGAAATATGGATCATTTTTATTGTGCGGGTTGGTAATGGACTGGTGTGGGCTACTGCTTAGAAGACTCTACAGTAAGTTGGTGTTGCTTTTACCACATCCGCCCCACCAAGTATGTGATCCATTGATGGTGTAATTTAAGACACACTTCAAAAAATCACACAGCTCGGGGTAAGAGGTTTAGGGGTTTGATGAATGGATAGATATGGGATTTGGGGAAAGGTTTGACAAAGACAAACACTACAACACAAGGCCAACATTCATCTGGGCAATTAGCAGCAACACATCATTCGCCATCAGTCTGTTGTTAGAAGGAAACAAAGGAATGAGTATGAGCGAGTACAGATAAATGCATTGCAAACAGTCCTTCTGCCCCCGAGAACCAATTGATCAGATATCTAAATATTCTATCTTCTAGGTTGGGGAGTGAACCCACTCACCCATCCACTTCTCTTAGTTAATATGATTGTGAAAGAAAAATGATACTGTATTGCAAAATTGGGTGGTGCATCTGCATTTTCCTCAGGAATGTTCACTCTTTGGAGCCTGTCTGCACTGGTGCGGTAGGTAAACAGGAGTGTTGATGAGCTCAGCTAGCTTTCGCCTTTCGTTCGTGAAGGAGACTAGAAGAAGGCCTGCGGATTGTAAAAGAAGAACTATATTTTAGAGTCAAGGAGAAGGACAGAATGAAGGTAAGCTTCATGAGGAGTGCATCAGGAAGTCTCAGAGCAAAAAAAAACAAAAGGGGGACACAGAGTATCACTTTTGCCACAAGTCTAACACACACACACACACACACAGAGCAGCATTTCACAAACTCACCTCTCTCTATTTCACGCAGCTGAGTACTAGGCCTCAGACTTGTTTACCGTTAACCTGAAGTCGATACTCGATAACTTCTTGCTTCTCGCTGTTGATGAGGTAGTCCTGCAGCACCCACCCTGAGTTCTTCCATGATACTCTTCCTGATTCTGAGTAACGCTGTCCCAGAATCACGATGACCCAAACAAGATAGACTTGGAGTGCACTGCTATTGAAGAACAAATAGAGAAACAGAATTGCAATATTTTGCATAGGTTTTTGTTTCTTAACTAAAGTGGCTGTTCTGGTCTCTGAAGAACCAGAAAAAAAGGAGAACACCTTGCAATTAAATCTGGCTAAGTGTGAAAGCGCTGATCACCTACAGGGAAAACAAATGAGCGCCCATTGCTCAAGCCCCAAACAATGCAAATCAATAATCATCTCAAGAAATGTCCCATATTACAGTTCAACAAACCCTCCCTCACTCCCAAAGCAACAACGGCGGACTTCCTATGCCGCACCTCGTGCCAGTTCCTATACGTGTGATCGCTGTGCAAACAACCTCTGCGTCAGCCGTTGAATGACGCCACTGTGTTCCAGATCAAAAAATACTACAAAAAACGAGGGTGCGCAGCTTAAGCAGTCCAGGTAGACCAGTGTAGGTGAGAAAATATAAATTCTTTATTTGAAACTTCTTTTAAAATTCATTAGGTAAAACATTCCAGCCAACGCGTTTCATTCCCATATAGGGAACTTCCTCAGGGCAAACAATATATCACGTATAGCAGTACACTACGAATGGGTATCAGCAAAATAGTTGTCACAAATAGTTGTTCTAGACTCGATGGCTTTTCAAATGGAGCAGTATACTCCTATGTGCTCCTGTGTCTGTCAAGAAAAACTTTCCACCGAAAATCTTGAAGGCGGTAGTCCCAATATGGTGAAAAGACCCCGTAGAGCTCGTTGATTTAGAAAGTAGGTTGGAAGTACCTCTATGGTTTCCTCATTTTACCGAAAGGTGTCCAGAAGAACAGTCGTCATAAGGATTAGTGTATTGCACCGTGAACCAATATATGGAGTCACTAAGAAAAGGGGGAAAGATTCCTCTAAGTCTGAAAAACGATCCTGTTCTTCTCCCTCACTGTCTGCCAGCACATGAATCATCAAAAAACGTAATTCATCACTCACGCAATCAGTCACTCACCGTTGCAACACTTGAAGTTACCTCATCCAATCCAAGCTTGGGTAGTTCCGGTATTAGGTAGTCAATCATCTTTGATGCAGGCAACACATTGGAATTTGGAATTTGGAATTGGCAGGCAGTCTTGTAGATAATAAATGATTTTATGTGGCAGGCCTGTTACTGCTAAGTGTTGCAAAAAGGGATATGCATTAGGCATAAAGCATGCGAGGGGGGCAGGCATTGTCCCCCAATGTCATGACGGAATTGTGGAGGCATCTTCAATGCATACTGGTCCAACAGCGGCAATATATATGTGACTAATAAAAAAGGTGGGGCAGCATAAATCTGACACAAAAATAATAATGTTCCTCTAGCTATTTTTGTTGTTTTTTTGCAAAGAAAGAACTAAGTTCAGCGAGAATTTTTTTCAAAGTTCTATGGGGCACTGGCAAACTTAGTCTGGGAAGAAGAGTTTGTCCTCAAACTCAAGTTGTTCACCCAGGAGTTAATCAGCTAACACATTTGATTCAATTTCAGACCAATCACCCTCCCCCTCCTCCTGTGCTGCTGTTTCAGGAATGGTGTAATTATGTGGTATAAAATGTTGGTTCATTTTGATCATAGTCAATCTCTCCACATTTTGAGGCAAAAGACTGGTCCTTCTCACTGTGAGAACCGCACCAGAGGCACTGAACACACATTCAGCAAACACACTGGTGATAGGACAAGCCAGATACTTTATTGCCAGCCTGCTGAGCTCTGGCCATTGGCTCATCTTCCCATACCAATACATAAATGGATTTTGATCCACATAGACCTCTTTTGGATCATCCAGGTACTCCTGGAACATCCTGTGGATGGTCATTGGTGCTGCCACTTGCTCAGCCTGTTTTGCCATCGCCTCTGCACTGGACTTGAATCTGCCAATTGAAACCAATACAATGCAGAGGTTGGGTCTGGTCCTTCTGTTGCTGTTGTCGCCGGTGTTCTGGTTGATGGTGCTGTTGGCTGGCTGTGAGACAATACTGTCCTCTCTGGAAGTTGAAGGCGGCACCCCAGAACTACGGGTAAGACTCGAAGTTCCAGACGTTCTTCTTCCAAGTCTCTGGCTTGCTGTATAATCCACCTCTTGTATTTTAAAACATCCCCTTCAGAAAAAAGGAATGAAAGTGGGCAGAATTATTTTGTACAGTGGATCAAGTAGTGTGGCACAGATGTACTCTTTAGACTCGATGATGTTATGTTGCAGCCTTATGTTAGAAGCCAAGCGAAGGACTAAGGTCTCAACCAAGGCATGCGCTTCTGTGTTTTCATTCACACCTGTGGGAGGAAACCTTTCAGACACCTTCATTATCTGGTCTTGTAGGAGATGCAACAACGGGATAGGTTGGCCCATCGTACTGTCCTCCATGATAACTTCCCATGTGAAAACTTCAAATGGGAGTAGCATCTGTGTCAGGCATTTGACTAGACCGTATTTGTCCGCATCCATGGTCATAGCTTTCCCAACTGCATCCCCTCCTCTTTGAATGACATAGTCTTTGTTCTGTTTGTACTGCTCAAACAGACATTTCAACATTTAAAAGGTGGAGTTCCATGTGTTGGCACCTCCTGTATCAAGGCTTTAACTGGTGGTCTAATATTACGCTGAATAATCCGCAGCTGCTTCCGGGCTTTAAAAGAACGGCTTAAATGAGTGCATATTCTTCTGCCGGGTGGTCAGTATGTTGCTGCTATGTCTTCCTTTATGAGGAAGTCTTGCACGACCAGGTTGATGCAATGGGCCAAACACAAGACCCTGAAATAGCCTTAATCTGACATGGTCTTGACTATGTTACTGCCATTGTCCGTGGCAACAAATCCAATTCTAAGACCTCTGGGTCACAGCCATTCATACACCTTGCTGTTAAATTCCTCCAAGATGTTTACAGCTGTATATGATTTCTCCATTGCGAACATGGCTGCTGTTGCATGCCACCGAACACTCTTAAAACTTTCTTCAGGGCCAAGGCCTGAAGATATCTTTTGCTTTACCCCTGTAACAGAGATCCAGTGTCCAGTGATTGACATGTAATCAGTCACCTGACAACTGGTCCACATGTCTGTCATCAGGTGGATGGTGTGAATAACACTTTGCTGTAAAGCTTGTCCAACCAACTGCAGCACATCTTGATGCAGCACTGGAACAGCCACTCTGGCAAAATAGGTCCTACTTGGTACCTTCCATTTTGGGCAGATGGCTGCCACAAGTTCCAAGAATCCCACTCCTTCCAAAAAAGAAAAAGGGAGGAGGTCCAGCACTAACATTTTTGCCAACTTCCCATTGTACAAATGTGCGGTTGGGTGGTTTCATTCATAGGGCCTCTCCTGCCTAAACATGCCCGTAATAGTAGCCTGGATTTTCTTCTTTTCTTGAAGCACTGACACAGACGTCTTTTGAGAAGTAGATGCTAGTGGTAGACTCAATGTACGTGGTGGTGGTGGGGCAGTCACTGTATGCTGTGGTGTCTCCATCTCGCTCTGAGTCTTCTTGTGCCATTGTGAAGTCGCTGAGGTGGGTGAATCTGCTGGTAACACAAATAAGGCTGTCCCTAGTAAGGCTTCCTACAAGTACCTACAGAATCTCTAGAGATGTATATCCACAAGGGGCATCTCAAAAAAGGTGAAAGACTGGCCTCACACACCACCTGGTGTCATGCTTCATCATAGGCCGTCCTCGCCCTCTAAAAACTCCGTTTGATAGAGGGCGGGCATACACCTGAAGACAGGGATGCACTTCTAAAACTACGTGGTGGCCCGTAAGTGAGTGAAAGTGTAATTTAAAAACCATTAAACTTGTCCCCAAGAAGTTTAATTAAGGGGCAGATCTATGGTATTAAAACAAGTGAGCGGTAATCTGGGAATTCAATATCCCTTTACCGAAATAAATGGTCAACATGTTTCTGCTCTGCGTCCCATATGGGTACATAGCATTCGTCAGGACCGAGATGGATATTGGGCTCTACCTTTTTACACAATGTGTATGAAAGGGTTACCACTCTAAGAAACGGGGGTGCAAATACCAACTCCCCATATAGTGCAAAATCTAAAATATGAGAGTATCTAAGGACACTATCCTATAAGCTTCATGGGAGGTCGAGGGTGGAAGAGCCTACTGTGGCTTATTTGTCATATTCAGCGCTTCCAGCAGTTCCATCTATGTTCATCCGCTTCGCCTCCCCGCCGGGAGTTGGTATTTGCACCCCCGTTTCTTAGAGTGGTAACCCTTTCATACACATTGTGTAAAAAGGTAGAGCCCAATATCCATCTCGGTCCTGACGAATGCTATGTACCCATATGGGACGCAGAGCAGAAACATGTTGACCATTTATTTCGGTAAAGGGATATTGAATTCCCAGATTACCGCTCACTTGTTTTAATACCATAGATCTGCCCCTTAATTAAACTTCTTGGGGACAAGTTTAATGGTTTTTAAATTACACTTTCACTCACTTACGGGCCACCACTTAGTTTTAGAAGTGCATCCCTGTCTTCAGGTGTATGCCCGCCCTCTATCAAACGGAGTTTTTAGAGGGCGAGGACGGCCTATGATGAAGCATGACACCAGGTGGTGTGTGAGGCCAGTCTTTCACCTTTTTTGAGATGCCCCTTGTGGATATACATCTCTAGAGATTCTGTAGGTACTTGTAGGAAGCCTTACTAGGGACAGCCTTATTTGTGTTTTAATACTAGATAGGAGGCTGGCTCGTCCCTAAGCCCTGTGCCTCTAGTTCCCTCCCCTAGTTTTATACTAGGGCTAGTGTGTGTGTCTGAATCTGCTGGTACACTGTTGGGGACAGGGCTGCTTTGCATAAAGATGCCACCCTCTTCTTCCTCATTATCAGCTTCCACCATGATAGGACTTGTAGCTGATGTTCTTCGGGCTCTCCCCACCGCCACAACCACGTTTAGCAATTTTTATTAGGTGCTCCTCCCACTTGATTGTGTGGTGTTTTTTCATATGGGTCGTCTGGCCTTCAGTACCATAATGTGTACCAGGCTTACCTCGACGAACATTTGTGTGGCAAATGGAGCATACTGCAATGTGCTCCTCCTCTTTGCTAACTGTAAAAAAGTCCCAAACTGGGGAGGAGTACTTTTTTACTGGGCCACTGCCAATGGCTGAAGAAGAACTGGAGGTAGGTGGGCATGTCGTCTATTGCCTCTCTGCTTCTCCTGAGGCAGTGGTTGGTGCAGGTCTCTGCTGGGGCTTTGCAAATATGGGAGCTGGTGGCAATGCAACCTGTGTGACATCCCTCGGAGCTGGTTGAATAGCAATGTCAGGTTCCTCTTTGTCACCTTGCACCATGACTACCTCATCATCACCATCCTCCTCTTCTTCCCCTTCCATAAGTATAAGTCTTTCTGGAACTTTTCTTTTCCCTTGCCTCTCCTGTTGTCTCCTGGTCTCTGTCGAGGTCCTCTCCATGTCTCTATCATCATCATCAGAAGTGGTGCTTGGAGAAGTTGGTGCAGTAGTACCCTTCCTTTTCCGTGCTGGAGATCTGGGAGCCAATGATTGTAAAAGAGGAGGTTCAACTTCTTGCTCGGAAAGAAGCTCAACCTCCTGTTCTACTCCAACATCAGACAAATATACTATTGCTGGTTGCGTCTGCTGTCCACTTTGCTGTGTTTCCTGAAATGATTGTGTACTACTTTGCGAAAGGGACAAATACAATCCATCATCACTACTCGTCGGCATGATTGCACTGGCTGCCTAACTGACAGACATGGTCTTGGGCTTAGGTTGGGGGGGTGGTGCTGTTGATGCAGGAGTGCTGCTCTCAGCTTGCTCGCCGTAGGCTGGTGGGGCAGGCACAACTTTCCTGAAAAAGGTTGCGGTCGGCACGCCAGTGGTAGAAATCTGCTTCTTCTGCTTCCCACAAGCCACTTTCTTGGCAGCACCTTTCTTTGGGGCCAACATGAAACTGTCAGTTGGCAGTGGCACTTAGCTTCACAACAAGTTGAAGAGATGGCCATGTTGCTTAGTCAGTCACAAGTCACGTTGTGCACAGGCCTTCTGTCTGGCAGTACTGTGGGTGATGTTTCTTCTCTTGTGCACCTAAAAGCAAACAAGCAATAAGAACATCAGTTTTGTTGCATTTCAAGTAGTAGCAAAAACAAACAATATCATGTAGTGTGGTGACATAGCAATAATACAGTCTAACTATCCATTCGTAAAGCCACACCAACAAACTTTCATTGTGTGCAGTGCTCTCAGGAAGGATCAGAAAGAGCAACAACAACATATAGATGTAACTTCTTGCTTTATGTGAATCACGTTGGGATGTGGCACTCAGGGAGGTGCAGGTGACAATGAAATAATTCTTAGACAATGAATGCTGCAGTCATGGTGTTGATGCTAGATGTTAGGAAAATAAAAAAAACATTTTTTTAGATCAAAATAAAAAAATGTAAATTAAAATAACAATTTTTGAAGAAAAAATGTAAAACATTTAAAAAAAATAAAGTAGAACTAAAAAATGCAAATTAAAACAAATCAATTTTGTTTTTAAAAAAGAATATATATTTTTTTAATTAAAATATTTTTTTAATTAAATATAAAAAAGCAACTACAAAAAAATGTAAAATTAAAAAAAACAAAATTCAAAAAGTTGAAATAAAAAAAGCATATTAATTTATTAAACTGATATCATTGTCAACCATCCATGCAAGCAAATGGCAAAGGGCCACACTGGCTGGATGCACAAAATGGCTGCTAGCCAGTGCAACATGGTCATCAACAACAACTAACACTGAGCAAGGAGGCATGGTCACAATGTCAGAGAAGACATGAAGGCGTATGGCAAAAGCACACTGGCTGGCTACACAAAATGGCCGACAGCCACATGGTCAGAACAACAACAACCATCCTGTCCATCAAATATGTTCAAGCATCGTCATTTGCAACACCAAAGACAATGCCTATTCTTCATCTATTACTTTTACTACATGAATACTCCTCCACATTATATTTCATGCTACGTTTTGCAGGTTACTTGACAAAGCCTCGTCCGTAATTGCTGCTTCTGCAATGCTTTACTCCGGCTACGTTGCCAATTCATCTCAAAGAGTCCATTTTTCTGATCGTGTTTTGATGGCCTTAGGACTCTGGGCACTTTACGACTGCCAAGTAGTGCTAAAGTGATTGTGCTCTCTCCTCTAAACATGGTAACGTTGGCATATAGTAAATTGGCATATTCAATTTTACTTCTAAGTCCCTAGTAAAGTGGCACTACCTGTGCTCAGGACCTGTAAATTTAATTCTACTAGTGGGACTGCAGCACTGATTGTGCCAATCACTCAAGTAGGCCTGTCATTGCAGACACTGTGTGTGCAATTTTAAACTGCCATTTCAACCTGGCAAAATAAACCTTTTGCCAGGCCCAAACCTTCCTTTTTAATACATATAGGTCACCCCTAGGGTAGGACCTGGATAGCCCAGAGGGCAGGGTGCAATGTATCTAAAAAGTTAGACATGTACTTTTAAGTTTTACAAGTCCTGGTAGTTAAAAACTCCTAAATTTGTTTTTCACTACAGCAAGGCCTACCTTTCCCATATGATACCATTGGAATTACCTTATTACATGTTATAAGTGATATTTCCAATTGGGAATAGGTGATCTCTTCATGTCTGGTGTCTCCTCTGGAATAGGAATTTAAAATCCTAACTTATGGTAAAGCCTGATTTTAAGTTACAATTTTGAAAATGCCACTTTTAGAAAATTGACATTTTCCTTCATTATCCCTTTAGTGCCTGTAGCCTATACCTGGATCACATGACTTGGCATAGCTGACAGTGGAGCTTTGTGTATACCTCCTAGACAGCCACACACACTAGGGAGCTTAGTTGTGCCTGGATGGGCCATCACTGGCAGTTTAGGAGAGGGGAGCTGGGCACAGCCCCACTCACACCTGAATAGGATGTGTCCTGCCTCCACACAAAGGGCTGCATACCCCTCTAGTTAATCTGGAGCCATAACAGGGAAGGAAGAATGCCTGGGGACTCCAAAGGGAAGCCTCTAGAAGCTTCTCTCCCAATTCAAAGGCACAGCTGAGTATAAATGCTGAACCTCAGACAGCAACTCAATAGTACACTTCTGGACCTGTGGATACTCTGTCAGGAAGAAGGACTGCTTTGCTGCGGAAGGACTGCCACTCTGCTGGACTGCACTCTGATGGTCTCTTGCTTAGCCGTGCTGACCTGCCTGCTGCTGTGTTCCTGCCTGGGTAAGAAGGACTGGACCTCCAGAACCCCAGAGTGACTCTAAGGGCTAGTTGGCTTGCTTCCTGACTTGAGCTTCAGGGACAGAAGTCTCCAATGACCTTGCACCTGTACCTGTCCAAGTGGTGCCACCCCATTCCTTAACCCTTGGAAGTAGGCCTAAGTTGGTCTGCCAGCCTGTGGACCCTGCTTAACTGACGCATCTACTCTGCTGTGCAGCGCAACCCCAAGCAGAAACCATGATTTTTCACTGCTGCCATGGATTGGACCTGTCGCTAAGACCCGCATCACCGCCACAGCCCTCATCGCATACAGAACCGCCGCTGCGCCATGCATCCTCGGTGAAGGCCTTCACATCTCTTGTTGATGGTGTTACAGGGATTCTGCTCAGGAATAGAACTATGCTTGGGACTACAGAAGTCAGTAGATAGGGACTGAGTCACCATACCACCTCAGTACTATGAGTAGCTATGATGTCTCACTTGACCGCCTAACCATATCCAGAGAGACAAGTGAAGAGCACAACACTCCCGACCCTCTCAAGGATCGTGGTAACAGGACACACTCTTTCGCTCTCACATTCGTACTCGTCCACAATAAGATATAACAGAGACACAAAGAAAGTTTGAAATTTCTATTTAAGCTATCGTGCTCTAGAGTGCAGTATACAGGCCACAATCAGAAAACAACTACCTATCAAGAATACCATCAGCATAGTCAGTAAACCATATATATTATTAAAGCCCTATCATATTATAAAACAGATTACCCTAACCCCGTCTACAGAAATGAAATGATTATACAACAAAGATTTCTTGGATTAGTAACAAACTCCGTACCTTAGCATATACAGATGGACGTTCTACATCTCAGGTAAAGCTGTGATCTCCTCTCAGAAAGTCTCTCTCTATATGTGTGAAACATTACTGTGCTTACCTATATGACAAGGCGTACATGGTCATAAACAACAGCTGCATTCTAATGTTGTGTCTCGGTGCTAGTGCCTGGCCAGAACAAAATGACAAGGGACATTGTTGTTTGACCTTGTCTGCTGTGTTCACACTAAATCCCAGGAAAGAACAGAACGCTAAAACAACTGCAGGTTCTGAGTCGAAATACAATGTGGCACAAAAGCAAATGTGTTTATATAATAAAGTGCGCAAAGCCAATGCGGTCTTGTTGTGCACAGTTAGGCTAACTTAGGGAAAACTACAATGGACCATGCACGGAACACATGACAATGGCAGTCAACGTTGACGCTGGACTCTGCATTGCAGCCATGCAGCTCCTCGAACCAACACATCATCCCAACTGCATGACGCATCCCTGACTCTGGACTTCTCATCGCTAGCCCTCATCGACGGGATCTTCGACGACAACGCAACAGGACCTCGCACCGCAGCCTCGCCACATCTCAGAACCGACACATCACCTAAACTCTGTGATGCATCTTTGACACAGATCCTCACAACCTTCTGTGAACCAGGATTGAAGATACTCTGTTCAATGGGCCTAACGGGTCCCTTTAGCCAGCCCGCACTCCATTGAGGTCGACCTGAACTTCTGACTTTTTTTCAGTCCGGTGCGACCAGATAACCTCAGTTACCATCTTATGCATTTTGGTGCTATGTTTACTAAAACCTTTAATATTGAATATCTACGGTTCTACTGATTGGAGTTTTTGTCGTTTTTTGTTGTTGTTTTTTTTTAAATTAAGCTCTGTTTTTCTAACCTGGTGTGGGATCTTTTTCTGTGATGTTTTCTCTGTTTTACTGTTTGTACAAATAATTTAAACATTGCCTCTAAGTTAAGCCTGACTGCTCTGTGCCAAGCTAGCCAGGGGTTGAGCACAGGTTAATTTAAGGTTTGCTTTTGCCTTACCCTGACAAGGATGCTCGATGCTGGATGCTGCTTGACCAGGGTTCACATCCCAGTCAACCAACAAACCCATTTCGTACCATAATGATCCTTTAACTTATGCCATTAGTCAAGTAGAGCAACTCCACTAAGATAGCTAATGATTGTGCTTAATGAAGCAGGGATTATTTACCAAACCAACCATAGAATGTCCCTTATTGTCACAATATTGATGTTTGTCTATCTCTCCAGAAGTATCAACTAAGCTATAAACATATCTAAAGAACCTCTATGACCCTACTGATAGCAATTCCTCTTTTTTGTGGAAGGATTGACTTAGACGATAAAGGTTTGCCTTAATAGTTACAAGTATGCAAACCTTTCTAAAAATTGGTGTGAAAGTAATGTACGTAATATATCACAAGTTCTCACACAATAAAGAAAACAAACCCTGCAATTGTCAGCACGTTTACTTGCACATTAATTTGAATCAAATCACTGCACTCGGCTTTTCAACAATTCACAATTTGCTGATGTTTGGCAGCTATTTTAGGTATTGTAGTATGCAATGGAGGAAACTTTCGATTGAATTACTTTTAGCAGAGGCTGTATCAGTAAAACTATATTTTGTAAAATACATTTTATTTTACTGCCACAGAGTTTATTAAGAGCAAGTATAGAAAGTCACGCAAGAGGCATTTTGTATTTAAAAACTGGGTTTGTTCCAAATAAATGAAGGGCCATCATACTTGAGAAACTGCTCTCTAAACATTAAAATGCATCTTTTCCTTGTTTTATGCCACTATCTATTTGATTCAATCCAACCAACAGAGAATAAGAGTTGATAAAGTGTTAGGCACTTCGCCAATATTTTATTTTATCTGTTCAGGTGCCCACAGTTTTATACTTATGTTTCTCAGAGCAATGTGGGGTGGGGGTGTTGTTTAATGAGCCAGACCGCAGCAAAGCTATTTTGATGCACAATTCATCATGAAAGCAGTAAGGAGCATTTTTCTTCTCGCTAGTAAAGTAACTCTGAAGTTCTTAAACAATAAAACCCCATATGTGTGCTTGTCAGTTGCCTACTTTTGTGCATTATAGCTAAATAATCTTGCAGAATGAAATTTGGTGACGTGCCTTAATGTGATTTAGCTCCTCGGTCCCTGAAATGTTGTGTGTGCCAGTTATTATTATTGCAACAACTTTACTGTCGTTAAACACTTTGAAATTCAGTAAGGTGTGCAATGGCAAGCAGACTAGCACAAGCAGTGGTTGCCAGTGCAAAATACAAGCAATGCATTTAGTAATCTGCACTACCTCATGCAGTTGGGAGACGAAATAAAGAATCTCTGCAAGAGGCTTCTAGGCTCCTTATAGTCTCTCCTCATTCAGGAGACCCATGTGATTCTTCTAACCAACATGGTCCTACCAAGCCCACCTGTAGGAAGCTTGAGTGGTAAATTAGGGTGTACAGGGGACCTGGTCTTGATATGATCTCTGGATGTGCTCCCATAAAGTTAAACAAACAGACATGGTAGTGTGCTGACCATAGCTGGCAACCATACTTGTGAAGGCCAACAATGGGAGCGTGGCACAGTTTGAAATCTATTTTACTTTATTAGTTCTTTACTGTTTGCAAAAATACTGTTTGCAGCAACCAGAATTTTGCAACCAGTTTTTGGTGCAGCGTGGCCCTAAACTCCATTGTTATTCAATGCGTTATGGGTAGCCAGATCTTAGGCACCCTTCACAGCAGATCAGTGTACCAAAATGGGTTATTAGTTGATGAGGCTGTGTATCCTTTCCAAGTGACAATCTCCTGTGTGAGAAAGTGAATTATTATTTGGGGTGCATGGTAGTCCAACACAAGTAATATTGTCACTATTCTTCTTAGGGCCAGTAAAGCTTTCAGTAATTTAAACCCGACCTCAACCCCAGGTGGCTATGGCACAGAGCAGACAGGCTTATCTTAAGAAACAAATGTGTATAGCAATTCTTAGTAATAAAACAGTTTAAAATGTTAAAAACACATCACAGTAGAAATCCCAAAAATGATTTCTAATAATCAAGAAAATATTAAAATGAAAAATGACATAAAAATGAGTAACAATAAATAAGGGAAACCGGAGATATGAATTTTTAGGCAAAAAGCTACAAGAAAAAGTAAAGGACCAATCAGAAATCACTGATCACTAGTCATGCTTGACTAAGACCTAGGAGTGATTTCAAGCTAACGGCAATGGAGTAGAGTGCAGAACAACAAGATTTGTGGCTTAATTTAGAGCTTGGCTACTCAGTCAGAGTACTCCATTGCAAAGGCGACATAGTACTCTGTCCGCCAAAATCTTGGCCTTCCATCCTGAGATGAGCAGAATGTAAGCCATTGATGGCATTGATTCGACAGCCCGACAGAGCAGGGGCCTTCGGAAGAAGAGCATTATTTAGCCCACCCTATTTAGGATGGACAGTGTAATTTCTTTTTTTTCCTGCCTGTCACTGCCAGGTAAAACATGGAGGTGAGCAGTAGCGGCTCCTCCACTAAGGCGGAGGAGCATCGCCCTACTGCTCAAAAGGAAAAATAAAATGACAATAACGTATGGTTATTATCATTTTATTATTCCTATTTCAGTCAGTGGTGGGCGGGGCTAGCCAAAGCAGGGGATGGGTGGTTTGCACTCCCTAAGTGCGCATGAAGTGTTTGGGCAGCCCTCTAGGGTCGGCCAAACACTTCATGTGTACTTTGCATGTTCCCCAACAGGCTGCATTACACAGCCTGGTGAGGAACATGAACAAGCTCCCTGTCCCCATCTGAACACTGAACCACAGCGCTCAGACCAATCACAATGCTGCATTGCAGCCTTGTTATTGGCTCAGGGGAGCCTGTGTGCCCGGGTGCTTCCTGCTACTGGCCGGGACTGCAGGAAGAAGGAAGATGAGGAGGACGGAGGAGAGACGGCGGCTAGCCGTTAAAGGTAAGTCTTTTTAAAATATTTTTTTCATTCTCCCCCACCCCACCACCCCCATCCAGTAGCCGCCGCTACTGGAGGTGAGAGACAGAAAAAAACAAATAATGGCATCCCATATCCTGTGAAGAAAATCCCAGGGTTTGGGAAGTCATTAGTCTTTTGTATTTTGGAAATAAACGTGCGTTTTGGCAAATTTGTTTCTGAAAATCGACAAAAGTTTAAAAGTGTGTAAACCGACAGCAGTGCTACACCAAACATTTTATACCTTGAAGCAAACCGTCATAATGGTGGTTCCTTTCAAGCTACAGAGATGACCACTGGGTTGGCGGTCATCTCTAAGTTTGACAGAGGGGATACTACTCCATCCGTCAAAGTCCAAATTAGGTCATTGGTCTTTTTCTTTGGAGATTGAAATCCTCTAGTGGGGCAAGGTTGAAGACTGTGTCTGATGAAGTCCACTTGGATGCCCATTGGACAAGGCCTTGTGTGAGAAAGTGGATTATTATTTGGGGTGTTTAGGAAATTGGGTTACTGGTTGACTGGGGTGAGAGCCCTGGTCAAGCAGCAACCTTAATCCTTGTCAGGGTAAGCCACAAGCAAACCTCAAATTAACCTGTGCTCAACCCTCTTGCAGCTTGGCAGAGAGACAACAGGCTTAACTTAGAGGCAACGTGTAAAGTATTTGTGGAACACTTCAAGCAGTAAAACAGTGAAAACACCAAACAAAAAGTTCCCACATCAAGTTAGGAAAAAGAGAGCAAAATTTAATAAATAAAACAAGACAAAAACTACAAAAACCCAATCAGAAGAGCCGAAGTTACCAATTTTTAAAGAATAAAGTGAAAAATACCACCTAAAAGCACAAACCACCAACGGTGGCTATCTGGTTGCGCTGTACTGGGTCAAAGTCAAAAGTTCAGGTTGACTGGAATGGAGCGCAGCTTGGATAGAGTCCCAGATTAGTCCTCTTGAAGATTTACCTTCTATAGTTTTGGGCCAAGTGTACTGTTTGTGTTGAAGAGGGCTGCGAGGAATAAGGAGACCGTCGTGGGTGTTTGCTAATGTGGCATGAGGAGCAGACTGGATGTCTCGGATGGGTGGACTGGGGCTTCACGTTGGCGGTTCCCCATGGGCTGTCGATGCTGTTGTGCGAAGAGACAGGCTGGGGGCGGCTTGTGCTGATTTTTGGTGCGAGTGGCGCTGTCTCAGTGCAAATTGGCCTGTTCGCCATTGCGAAGAGACAAAGCGCTTGATTGTAAAAGCACTAACCCACACCAAGGGTCCAGGAGCTGAGGGACAGCACTTGGGGGTCAGATACTCACTGCAGTTGGGTCCAGGAGGTGGTTGGGGAACCTTTTATGTCCCTGATGTTCAGGTCAGGAAGCCAGCCGACTAGCCCTTGAAGTCAGTCTGGGTCCTGGGTTCAAGATGATGTTGCAGGTCCAGTTCTTCTTCCCAAGGCAAGAGGGCAGCAGGCAGCAGGTCAGCATGCATGGTGACAGTTCCTTTAGAGCAGCAATCCAGCAGAGTGGTAGTCTTTGTAGCAGCATAGCAGTACTTCTTCCTGGCAGAGTAGCCACAAGTCCAGAAGTGTACTAAAGAGTTCACGTCTGAGGTCCTTCTTTTATACATAGTGGGGAGAAGCTTTTAGAGGCATGCTTTTGAAGTACGCAGATGCCCTGCTTTCCTGGCCCTGGCTCCAGACTAACCAAAGGGGCTATACAGCCCTTTTTGTGGAGACAAGACATAGCCTCTTCAAGTGTAAATGGGGCTGGGCCCAGCTCCTCCCACCCATCCTGCCAGTGATGGCCCATCCAGTCACAGCTAAGCTCCCATTGTATGTGGCTCTCTAGGAGGAATACACAAAGCCCAACTGTCTACTAAACCCAGTTATGTGACCCAGAGACATGATGCAGGCGCTAAATGGCTAAGGCAAGAAATTAGCGATACCAAAGGAGATGATGGACGGAGCTTTTGAGCTAATCAAACACTCACCCCAGTCAACTGATCTGGGTTTAATCCATCATCATTCTTTAGCTCACTCCACCACCCCAGTTCAGACATGGCCATATGCAAATCAGTCTGACCATGTGCCTCATGGGAACAGTCCAGCCCGAACTGCCAAGCCATGTCTTCCCTGGACCGGAAACAAGCATCCTGGGACCGGTTTCTGGCTATTCAGCCGTCATCAGCCAGGCTAGCTTGAATCCAGTGGCAAAGTGAGCAAGGGACCCACGTCTGGGCATACCCTGCCAACTTAGAGCGAACAAAGCGATACCAAAGGAGATGATGGACGGAGCGCTTGAGCTAATCAAACACTCACCCCCAGTCAACTGATCTGGGTTTAATCCATCATCATTCTTTAGCTCACTCCACCACCCCAGTTCAGACATGGCCATATGCAAATCAGTCTGACCCTGTGCCTCATGGGAACAGTCCAGCCCGAACTGCCAAGTCATGTCTTCCCTGGACCGGAAACAAGCATCCTGGGACCGGTTTCTGGCTATTCATCCGTCATCAGCCAGGCTAGCTTGAATCCAGTGGCAAAGTGAGCAAGGGACCCACGTCTGGGCATACCCTGCCAACTTAGGGCGAACAAAGCGATACCAAAGGAGATGATGGACGGAGCGCTTGAGCTAATCAAACTCTCACCCCCAGTCAACTGATCTGGGTTTAATCCATCATCATTCTTTAGCTCACTCCACCACCCCAGTTCAGACATGGCCATATGCAAATCAGTCTGACCCTGTGCCTCATGGGAACAGTCCAGCCCGAACTGCCAAGCCATGTCTTCCCTGGACCGGAAACAAGCATCCTGGGACCGGTTTCTGGCTATTCAGCCGTCATCAGCCAGGCTAGCTTGAATCCAGTGGCAAAGTGAACAAGGGACCCACGTCTGGGCATACCCTGCCAACTTAGGGCGAACAAAGTGATACCAAAGGAGATGATGGACGGAGCGCTTGAGCTAATCAAACACTCAATCCCAGTCAACTGATCTGGGTTTAATCCATCATTATTCTTTAGCTCACTCCACCCCCCCATTTCAGACATGGCCATATGCAAATCAGTCTGACCCTGTGCCTCGTGGGAACAGTCCAGCCCGAACTGCCAAGCCATGTCTTCCCTGGACCGGAAACAAGCATCCTGGGACCGGTTTCTGGCTATTCAGCCGTCATCAGCCAGGCTAGCTTGAATCCAGTGGCAAAGTGAGCAAGGGACCCACGTCTGGGCATACCCTGCCAACTTAGGGCGAACAAAGCGATACCAAAGGAGATGATGGACGGAGCGCTTGAGCTAATCAAACACTCACCCCCAGTCAACTGATCTGGGTTTAATCCATCATCATTCTTTAGCTCACTCCACCACCCCAGTTCAGACATGGCCATAGGCAAATCAGTCTGACCCTGTGCCTCATGGGAACAGTCCAGCCCGAACTGCCAAGCCATGTCTTCCCTGGACCAGAAACAAGCATCCTGGGACCGGTTTCTGGCTATTCAGCCGTCATCAGCCAGGCTAACTTGAATCCAGTGGCAAAGTGAGCAAGGGACCCACGTCTGGGCATACCCTGCCAACTTAGGGCGAACAAAGCGATACCAAAGGAGATGATGGACGGAGCGCTTGAGCTAATCAAACACTCACCCCCAGTCAACTGATCTGGGTTTAATCCATCATCATTCTTTAGCTCACTCCACCACCCCAGTTCAGACATGGCCATATGCAAATCAGTCTGACCCTGTGCCTCATGGGAACAGTCCAGCCCGAACTGCCATGCCAGGATCAAGACTAATTTGCATATGGCTGGGTTCAAACTGGAATGGCATGGTGAGCAAAAAAACGATGGATTTAGGCGTTTTTTGCATTTGTCACCCTGAGTGGGATGGGTATGCCCAGACGTGGGTCCCGTGCTCTCCATGCCACTGGAATTAAGCTATCCTGGCTGAAGAGGGGTGAAACCCCGAAACCGGTCCTAGGATGCTTGTTTCCAGTCCAGGGAGGACCTGGCTTGGCAGTTCGGGCTGGACTGTTCCCATGAGGCACAGGGTCAAGACTGATTTGCATATGGATGGGTTCAAACTGGAATGGCATGGTGAGCAAAAAACGAGGGATTTAGGCCCAGATCTCTGTACTGGGGTGAATGTATGACATTGTTCTGCATTCTGTCCATCAACTGTGTTTTTTGCATTTGTCACCCCGAGTGGGACGGGTATGCCCAGACGTGGGTCCCGTGCTCTCCATGCCACTGGAATCAAGCTATTCTGGCTGAAGAGGGGTGAAACACCGAAACCGGTCCTAGGATGCTTGTTTCCAGTCCAGGGAGGACCTGGCTTGGCAGTTCGGGCTGGACTGTTCCCATGAGGCACAGGGTCAAGACTGATTTGCATATGGCTGGGTTCAAACTGGAATGGCATGGTGAGCAAAAAAACGATGGATTTAGGCCCAGATCTCTGTACTGGGGTGAATGTATGACATTGTTCTGCATTCTGTCCATCAACTGTGTTTTTTGCATTTGTCACCCCGAATGGGACGGGTATGCCCAGACGTGGGTCCCGTGCTCTCCATGCCACTGGAATCAAGCTATCCTGGTTGAAGAGGGGTGAAACCCCGAAACCGGTCCTAGGATGCTTGTTTCCAGTCCAGGGAGGACCTGGCTTGGCAGTTCGGGCTGGACTGTTCCCATGAGGCACAGGGTCAAGACTGATTTGCATATGGCTGCGTTCAAACTGGAATGGCATGGTGAGCAAAAAAACGATGGATTTAGGCCCAGATCTCTGTACTGGGGTGAATGTATGACATTGTTCTGCATTCTGTCCATCAACTGTGTTTTTTGCATTTGTCACCCCGAGTGGGACGGGTATGCCCAGACGTGGGTCCCGTGCTCTCCATGCCACTGGAATCAAGCTATCCTGGCTGAAGAGGGGTGAAACCCGAAACCGGTCCTAGGATGCTTGTTTCCAGTCCAGGGAGGACCTGGCTTGGCAGTTCGGGCTGGACTGTTCCCATGAGGCACAGGGTCAATACTGATTTGCATATGGCTGGGTTCAAACTGGAATGGCATGGTGAGCAAAAAAACGATGGATTTAGGCCCAGATCTCTGTACTGGGGTGAATGTATGACATTGTTCTGCATTCTGTCCATCAACTGTGTTTTTTGCATAAGGCAAGAAATTGGCACGTTTCTAGAAGGGGCATTTTCAGAATGGTAATTTAAATTCTGGCTTCACCATAAGTTAGGACTTTAAACGGGGATTCCAGAGACACCAAAAATGAACTGCATATCTATTCCCATTTGAAAATGACACTTATAAAATAAGGCAATTACGATGTGATCCCATGGGAGAGATAGATCTTGCAGTAGTGAAAAACGAATTTAAGAGTTTTTCACTACCAGAACATGTAAAACATAGAAATACATGTCCTGCTTTTTAAATACATTGAACCTGTCCTCAGGGAAGGCTAGTGCCTACCCTAGGGGTAACATATATGTATTTAAAAGGAAGGTTTGAGCCTGGCAAAAGGTTTATTTTTCCAGGTCAAAATGGCAGTATAAACTAGGGGAGTGTGATCTATTCCGTTCCACCTCCGGAATTGGTGGAATTTTGGCGACTCAACGTTTCTCTTGTGATGCAGAGTTTCGGTCAAATTCAGCCAATCACTGCTTGCTGGAATGTTCTTGCACACTGCTCCAGAATGGTAAGTTGTTGAGCATGAGTGATATTTGGCGTCTGCTAGTGCAATTTGCGGTCGGTAGGGGGACATCCAGCAAAATATTTCTAATGTGGGCGCACGCAACTGTTCACGGTCAGAAGGTTGCCGCTCGGTAGAAAATCTACTCGAGCTGCAGCAAAATCAACTCAAGTAGCTGTGCCATTCATGTTGATTTTTCAGCACGAAATGTGCTCCCAGCTCTAAATCACAGTGCGAGCAGCGCGCCGTGCCTTTTTCTGCTCATTGGCAGTACTCCGCTGAATCTAGCAGAATTTTTATGTAACCGCGTGGAATTCCACAGAGTTATATTCTGTGAGTTCAGTCTACCCGTAGTTTAAACTGCACACACAGGCTCTACAATGGCAGGCCTGAAACATATTTAAAGTACTACTTGAGAGGGTTGTACAATCAGTGCTGCATGCCCACTAGTAGCATTTAATTTACAGGCCCCGGGCACATGTAGTGCCACTTTACTGGGGACTTACGCGTAAATTAAATACGCCAATTGAGTATTAGCCAATGTTACCATGTTTTAGGGAAAAACCAAAAGCCCTTAAGCACTGGTTAGCAGTGGTAAAGTGTGCAGAGTCCTAAGGCCAGCAAAAACGAAGTCAGCAAAAACAGGAGTTCTGCAGGCAAAACATTAGGGAGAAACTATCAAGGTTGCCAGGTCTAACAGGGTGGATGGTAATCCACCACAGGTAATAATGTTTCTATTCTTCTTAGGTCCAGTTAAGCTTTCAGTGATTTAAACCTGAGCTCAACACCGGGTAGCGATTACACAAAACAGACAGGCTTAACTTAAGAAAATGTGTATAGCATTTAGAAGTACCAAAACAGTTAAAAAGTTAAAAACACACATAATAAAAATCCCATCCCAATTTAAAGAAATAGAGAGCATTTCAATTAACAAAATAACACCAAAATGACAAAAATCCAACAAGGAGATCTGGAGGTATAAATCTTTAAAGAGTTTTAAAAAATAGCACCAAAAACTGCAAAGTGCCAAACGCGCCAACTGGTCACGCTAGACCGGGACAAGGGTAAGGTTTAAGGCTGACCTTGATTGAGTTTTGGTCACTTTACAAGGACTAGGTTGCTACTGGTCAAAGAGTTACCTTCGGACTAAGAATTGTTCTGAGAAGAAAGAGTCCTCAGCAGGGCAAGGTTGCAGGCGGGAGCCAATGATGGGCTTGTCGATGATTTGGTGAAGAACAAGGTCTCAGTGAAGCTGTTGACGAAGGTGGGAAAAGCCCCAAGTGGGAAAAGTTCAGAGTTCACAATCAGAAAGCAGTCAACATCGATCTGATGCTGCTTGGCATCAGACCCGGTGAAGATTTCTACCTTAGGACTTAGACTCTTTTCTGTAAATCGGATTTCATCAGCGGGGCACGGCTGCTGATGGTTTCACCATTGTTGAGTGCCAGTCAGCATTGGGCCGGCTGAATTAGATTTGCTGCTGTAGAAAAGAAAGTAGCAAGAGCTGCGGCGAAGTCAGTCCCCCCGGCAATGCATCTTTGGTGGATTGGCTGGCAGGTGGGTCATGGTCCCATGACTGTTCTTCGGGCAAAAAGTCTTGAAAAAGTTTTAAGTCCCACTTTTTTGGGTTAGGCAGGAGGAGTACACTCTGACACTTATCTAAGGGCCCCAGGACCTTAGGGACACCTCTTAGAGGTCAGCACTCACTCCATTAGAAGTCACCAGCAGGGTTCAGGGAAGTTCCTGTTGGAACTGGTCAGCATTTTGTCCCATGTAGCTTAATAGGTCAGCCAACTCACACTTGAAGTCCACTTCTTGATCCTGGGTATAAGTGGGAGCAGGTCAAGCACTTAGGGTTCTACTCACAGGTCACAACAGCAGGTGCTGTCCTTCTTCTGTCTTCCACAGGTCATTCAGTGTTCTGCACTGGCACTAGCTTGCCAGTGGCGGTGACTCCTAGCCCCTCCCTGACAAACAGGGAAAAAGTTTCGAGCAGTGCCCCTACCCAATTTTGCAGCAGATCCTGTGTGCCCTACCGCGAAATATCCCACAGTGCCCCTCTCTCCCTAAAACTAAGATGGCAGAACCTTTGCTCCCTTGTGCAGAGCGCATGCGCCCAACTCTAGAGGCATGGCCAGGGAAATGAGAAAACACTCCTCTGTGGTCATTCAAAACTGGTTTTGGGGGCAGCTCCTCTCACGCTGGGATTGGTGCCTGGCTGGGTAGTTAGACAAAAGGCAGGCTCAGATGTGAGCTACATCTGCCAGTGACAGTGTAAGCATCGTTTAAATATATGAAAGAGGCTGGGCACAGCCCCCTAGGACATCTTGCCAGTGGAAGGTCAACTTCTTCCCACACCCAAGGCCTTTGTGGATAGGCTTCCAGAGCCAACTCACAAAGGCCTTGGGTGAGGGAAGAGACTAATCAAAGAGCTAATCTGCATCTAAGCTCAGTCAAATGGGCATCTCGAGGCTTTAGGCAAGCTAAAGGTAACTTTATAAAAGTACATTTTGTGAGATATGTGTTACAAACCCGACTTTGCCAATGAATTGGGTTTGTACTAATTATTTAAAAAATTCTCAAGAGTAACTTTTTACCTGGTTCCTAGGTGTATATAACATTATTTAATTTTAATGCTAATCCCCAATGCTTTCCTATGGCACAGCTAACCCTGCTAAAGAAAAAACAGCTTTTTAAGCCTTTTCCCTGTGAGAACATGTTTTCATTTAAACTTTCTCAACTTCTACTCTTACATACCATCCACCCTACCCTACGGACACTTAAGGATAACTTAGAGGTGACTTATTAATATGTAAAAGAAGGGTTTAAGCCTGTCAAAAGGGGTTATTTTGACATGTCAAATTTGCAGTTTAAACCTGCAGTCATGTTTTGCATTGTCACTTTAATGATGGCACAACTTGTGCCTGCAGTCCACTATTGACATTTAACTCACAGGCCCTAGATACACTTTGTACCATATAATAGAGACTTACAGGTAGGTTAAATATGCCAGTTTGGAGTATAGCCAATTTTTAGATGCTTTAGGGGTCAGAGTAAATACACTGGGCTGGACAGCAGAAAAGTTCTGAGAGGGAAAATTCAAATTTCAAGCAGCCGAAAGGAAAAGATTGATAGGGTGGGCTAATGCCAATTAGCCTAACTGGAGCTTCAGGCAGGCAAAGTCTAAGTTTCTAAAAGTTACTTTTCTTGGATATTTATCAAAACTCCAAATGTCACCATTAAATTTTATATTTAGTAAACATTAACAACAGTGGTTGAATGTATTCAGTAGCTTCTTTCAAACCAAGGTTATAGAATTAGCATGGTAACTGTACATTAGCGTTTGAGAGTGTTTTGTGCAAGCCACAACCCTATACCATAGAAATAGCTCATGGGGGATAGTCACTGTAAGAACATTCCAACCTTAACTTCTTACTTGTTCCACTTTGAAATACTTGGCACCCTACCTTGTGGCTGCAAGTCCTAATTAGGGGTGTCCTATTTAATATTTAAATACAGGCTTCTCTCCATCAAAAAGGGTAACTTTGACAGATTTGTGTGACTCAGAGAAATGTTGAGCCAAGAACTTTAGAATAGGTGACTTTGTTTCTGTTTACAGAGCGGTTATAGATATTGTATTTATTGACTTTACGCCCAGTCTGACTAACCCTGGGCAGAGCTGGCATAGTAGTACTCTGCAGAATTTCACAGAGTTACTACAAAACTCAGTGAAATTCCTCAGAGTTCCGTGGCTGGTGGAGTCACATATCCCCCCATCCCCCTCTGCACCCCCCCCTGCTAAACCCCTGGCCCCACCTCCTGCTGAAAACCCTGGCCTCCCGCCCCCCTCCCGCTAAAACCCTAGGCCCCCCGGATCCCCCTCCTCCCACGTAGTAGTAAGGCCTGCACCGCAATAATGCTGGCCGGGAGACTTACCTTGGCTTCTTCCTCCCAAGGGTCCTGCTCCTGCCTTCTCCTGCTGCTCCACTTGCCTTCCACTGCGCTACTCTGCCTCCGGTTGATATAATTAACAGGAAATCTGGAAGAACTGCAGTGTGCATGGTGTACTGCGTGAAGGTAAGCCTGACATCAGGCATGCCTTTACGCAGTACGTCATGCGCACTGCAGTTCTTCCTGGTTTCCTGTTAATTAATTAAACCGGAGGCAGAGCAGCGCAGCGGAAGGCAAGTGGAGCCGCAGGCAAGAGCAGGACACCAAAGGTAAGTGTTACTCCGCTCCACTGAGATTGCAGAGTTTTGGAAAACTTTGCACTCCAAACTCAGTGCTGAGTTTTAAAACTCCGCAAACTTCCCTGGCAAAGCGGAGTTATCCGCCCAGCCTTAATTCTGACCACTTATCTGCAATCCTAGAATATCTTTCCTGTTGAACTCTAACCTTAAAATTGAGACCCAGGACATATTTCTGAGCCAAGTTATCAATCCACCAGATGACCGTCCTGCCCCCCTAGAAGGAAGTGCCTCCACACTGTAGTTCGTATATCCCTGCAAAAAATATCCAAAATCCAGGTTTCTTGAAGCATGATTACATCAAACCCACTCACAAATTCCCTCTATTCAGGGTCTAACATTTTTCCCCTTGTGCCAGCTATATTTCAGGACATCAGTGTAAAGTGGTCATCTCCATTAGCAATACTCCTATTAGGGCCTACAAGACCTTTTTTAATGACTTCTGGTACAATCTCACTATCGGCTGTACTAGCTCCTAAGTGGGGGTATAGAGTGGCATGTTTGTTAGATGGATAGACTAGGGATCGGCTATCAGATAGAGTTAAACCATTAGTGCCCAAGCAATTCTTGACTAATATTGTAACATCATCGTTAGGTAATGTGCGTTCAATATCACAACCCCTTAGCCTTATAATCAGCTGGACCCCTTCCCGCAGTCAATCTATTTCATTTAAATTGGACTGCTCAATATGTGGAGAGGTGCTTGGTAACCCTAATATTTGCACTTCTTCACTCCCAAGGGGGATCTGGCCTTGTGTGGACAGAGAACTTAATAAAGGCATAAGGGGAATTTGCATCTTGTCCATTGAATGAAACCCTATGGTGCTCCTAAATTGTATTGAAGAACACAGAGGCAGATATGAACGCGCCTCCAAAGAGAGAAGGCCATCTGCCAATGTTTGGTCCTTAAGAATTATCCTTATTGCATCCCATTTCCCTGTGGGGATTATTTCCAGCTGAGCAAGGATTATTTCCGAATGAAAGATAGAAAAACACTTCCTTTTGTGTCTTATCCAATGGGATACATTGTTCACCAGCAATTCAGAGGACTCCCTTTTGTAATGACCCGAGTCCCGCAAGAGCGGAACTCGGAGACATTACCCGGAAGGGCTTACACACAATGTATCACCCTCTGGCCAGGCGTGGCCAGAGGTAATAAATAAACTGGCGAGATCGCTCGTGGTCTCCCGGCCCACACCAGCTAACACGTGTGGTCTGAGTTCATCAGCCCTCCCGGCTATAGGCCTGTTGGGTCACCCGAATCGCCTAAGCAGCGACGGATGTCGCAACAGTGGCGACGAGGATGGTCGCTGCCCAACATCACCGCGTTTGCCTATGACTACAGGCACGATCCCGACACCAGCACTGGAACCACTGCGCGTGCCCCTCACCTGCCAGCATGCCTCCCGCACCGTGCTCTGACTGCCACTCCTGCGCCACATCGACGAGTGCACCTGCTGGCTTCTTCGGTGCAGAAATCACTGCACAACGAGCCCATCGACGGCTGCTTCCCATACGGCAATCACGCAGAGGTCCGCGTAAGTATAGCGGCCCTGCCCATGTGGCTGAGCACACACACAAACGCGCTCCCTCAGCCAGCACTCGGTGCTCAATAACGCCAAACCATATAAGCACAGCACAACAGTCCCTGGGGAACAGTTTTGCACCTTCCACGCAAGGAACACAAACAAGCGTCTGGCCACAATCTTGGGGGAAAACAATTTTATCACAGCAAGAAGGAGACCAGACCGTCCTGTAAAAGAGAAACCACAGGCACACTGAAGAATGACTGACAACGCGCAACAAGCAGGCCTACACCAGGCCCGCCACCTGCTCAGCAAGCTGGCCACCCACCCATGCAACCGGCCACACAACACATGCAAATCAACACCCTACCGCCCTTCAACGAGCTGGTAGATCCTGCCACTGCCTCCCCAAGGTGGAAGATCTGGATTGCCCTCCTGAAAAACCATTTTGCAGCAATGCGAGAGACAGATGACACCGTAAAAAGGTCCCTTTTATTACATTTTGCGGGTGAAGAAATATACAAACTATTTGCACACCTGCCAAACACAGGGGGGTGCCAACAATTATAATGCCGCCATCAGGGCTCTAGACGCACACTTCGACCCACAACTGAACCCGGACTATGAAAGATTCAAACTTCCACAAGCGCGCTAAAGGGAAGGAGAGTCTATGGACGCATTCCACGCACGTCTGAGAGAAATAGCCAGCACGTGCATGGCTGTCCATCAGAACAAAGAAGTAAGAGTGCAAGTCATACAAGGGTGCCGGAACAAGACACTTCGGAACCTCATCCTCCGCCAACCCGAGATCCCGCTGGAAGACATCCTCGTCATGGCGCGATTGCATGACTTATCAGACGCGAGGGCGAAGGAGATGGATATTGCCATCACCCAGCAACCAGAGAAGCCAGTCACTATTAAAACCGAACGAGCAGACACACTTCAGACGCAAGGCAGAGGGAACAGAGGCAGACAACAGGTGAAGATCACACCTGGGTCACAGTGTGGATACTGCCGCCGAGACGAGCACCCCCTAGAAGGATGCCCAGCACAAGGGCGGTTGTGTTCAAAATGTGGCACTCCCAACCATTTTGCCATCGCATGCAGAGGTGGACCAAGAAATAGGAGAACAAGAGGAAGGAGACCACCGTCGAGGTCAGTGAGACAATTAACCCTCGAAGACCCAGAGAACTCCAAGTCGGTCAAAACACAACAACGACAACGGCACCGCCTGGAAGACTCCTCCACTGACGAAGAAAATTAGTGCTATCTCATATAATTCGTCAGTGACCTAAAACACCAGCGGCGCCCACAACCCACGTGCGTCATAGACAATGCAGGATCTTGTGTAACTGCTCTCATTGACACCGACGCGTCCGTTAACATGATGGCCAACCAGCAGTACAAACAATTACAACCACGACCTCAGTTAACTCCATCTCACGTCAAAATACTAACATATGGGAGCCAAACACCGCTACCCCTGAAGGGCAAGATGACTGTCCGAGTAAAGTCCACAGACCAAGAGATTACCTCGGCATTCCATGTGGTTGACAGAGAAGCTGATATCCTGGTAGGGAGCCACACTGCAGAAGATCTTGGCTTAGTCACTTTCGCCCGCACAGTCAAAGCACTACATACAGAGGAAATACTTGAGATGTTCCCACTTCTCTTCACCGGACTAGGACACATTGACAAAGCAATAAAACCAGTAGAGCTTCGTCATAGACGCATCCCGTTCCACTTATAACCCCTAGTAGAACAAGAGCCACGCGACCTAAAACAACAAGGGGTGATTGAAAAGGTAACCGGCCTGACACCCTGGGTCTCGCCAATGGTTATAGCGGAAAAGCCTAAACAGCCAGGCAAAATAAGACTATGCATAGATATGCACCTACCCAATCAAGCAATCAAACAAGAACGACACATCACACCAACGGTCGATGTAATCATAGCCGACTTGAATGGATCTCGTTGGTTCTCCAAGTTAGATTTGAACGCAGGCTATCACCAACTGAAGTTAGCCGAAGAAAGCCGGTATATAACAACCTTCTCAACTCATATCGGACTGCGCCGATATAAACGGCTGTACTTTGGGATCTCGTCGGCTGCAGAAATATTCCAAGATGCTGTCCGGGAAGTCTTGTCCGGTCTCCAAGAAGTCCTAAATGTCAGTGACGACATTCTGATCTATTCCTCGACCATTGATGAACATCACCGGCACCTCCGTGCAACCCTATGGCGGCTGTCAGACCACGGCATAACACTGCATAAAGACAAGTGTCTGTTTTTCAGAATTCTATCAAATTCTTCGGATATGTCTTCAGTCAAGATGGAATCCAAGTGGACCCGCGGAAATCACATGCCATGCGCCAAGCACCAGCGCCCACCACAGTATCGGAAGTGAGGAGCTTCTTGGGGATGGCCACGTACTGTGGGCGGTTCACACCCAACCTGGCCACCATAGCCGAACCCTTGCGAGCCCTCACCAAGAAAGACACAGCATGGAGGTGGAGTCAAGAAGAAGAGGAAGCATTTCAGAAAGTCAAAGAGACTTTGCTCAGCAAGACCACAATGGCTTACTTCGATGCAACACGAGCCACGGAGATGCTGGTCGACGCAAGCCCTGTAGGCCTCAGAGCTGTCCTCATGCAGGAAGTGGAACCAGGCAAGTGGTCGCCCCTTGCATTCACAAGTAAAGCTCTCACGGCCACAGAGGTGAGGTACTCACAAATCGAGCATGAGGCGCTGGCAATTAAATGGGCATGCAACCATTTCCACCTCTACATCAGCGGGCACCCATTTCGGGTAGTCACAGACCGTCAACCACTCGTCCTCCTTTTCCAAGGCACTGCCCCACATCCACCACCGAGGATCGAGAGATGGGCGATACATCTGCAGCACTACCACATGGTGTATCGCCCAGGGGCAAAGAATCCAGCAGATTTCCTCTCTCGGCAGCCGCCAGACCCACGAAAGGAGGACGCTGACAGCAAAATGAAAACTGAGGAATTCGTTGACATGGTGTCACAAGGAGCGTGCCCCCGCACTCTTACCACCGAAGATATCAAAGCAGCAACCAAAGACGACCCAGTCCTCACCAAAGTGATAGGATCAATACACAAAGGGTCGTGGGAAAACTTCCTACGGGATGCTGACGGTTGGTGCGAATCAGAGAGTCACGCCTCGGGAAGTTGTGGAGAGCGCAAGACGAGTCGAGCACTGCAGAGGAAGGCCTAGTGCTACGAGGCTCCCGAATCGTGATCCCACTGAGCCTCCAGGAAAGAGTAACCGCACTGGCCCATGAGGGCCACCAAGGGACGGTGCGGATGAAATCACGCATGCAAGAGAAGGTGTGAGTTCCAGGGCTAGAAGCAGCCGTAGACACCCTGGTACAAATCTGCCGCCCTTGCCAGCTCACGAGTAGCCAAGAACTACCAGTATCAATAATCACGGAAGAACCCGCCTCCACACCCTGCTCAAGAGTAAGTCTCGATTTTGGGAGTTTTCCAGATGGAAGAGTGACAGCAGTACTCATTAACAGCTACTCTAAATATCCGGTGGTTGAGATATTAAACTCCACGTCATTCTCACACATTGCACCAGCACTAGAAAAGACTTTCGCACTGTTTGGCCTACCACACAGGTTAAAAACAGACAAAGGAAGTAACAAAAACTCCTAGGCAATGTCAATAAAGCAAACAATATACACAGTATCTGTAACATTAAGAAAACCAAGGAAGACAGAAAAAATATGTTCAAAGTTGTTACCATTTTAATAATTTCTTCTCATATTGTCTAAACAAATGATATTTATACAAAACATTTAAAAAATGAAACACAATATGTAACACATCACTTTTAATCAATAGATATAAATAAAGGGTTAAAAAGTGGCAATATCTTTATTAACTCGACGCGCGTTTCGGCGTATACAACGCCTTATTCAGGAAAGCCACACAATTATAGATCCTGTTGCAAATTAGTTCCTAGTGATTAAAACCTGCAACTCCATAGTTGGTGGATGTTCTTGATTGTAATAAATGGCTGATAAAAATGCGGTGCACCGAATGTGCAACGATGTCTTATTAATATTAAAATCAACGATTTCACGAAAAAGTCGGATGTCTGGTTATCAAACAAACCTCGTGTAGGTATATTTGAAAAGCGACCTGGTCCCGCTAAATGTTAAAATCAGTAATATGGTATTCTGGAAAGCCTCTTGCGATGGAAGAGATTCAACGAAGAAACTGGAACAAGCGCTAGATATGCGATAGTGTTCCAAATATGTAGCTCAATAGGCATGCACAGTAAAGGACTTGTCTGATAAAAGGAGGCTCCAGGTAGGACCAGGCTGAGGATGGATGCCGATGATGCCTTCGGAACATCCACCAACTATGGAGTTGCAGGTTTTAATCACTAGGAACTAATTTGCAACAGGATCTATAATTGTGTGGCTTTCCTGAAGAAGGCGTTGTATACGCCGAAACGCGCGTCGAGTTAATAAAGATATTGCCACTTTTTAACCCTTTATTTATATCTATTGATTAAAAGTGATGTGTACATATTGTGTTTCATTTTTTAAATGTTTTGTATAAATATCATTTGTTTAGACAATATGAGAAGAAATTATTAAAATGGTAACAACTTTGAACATATTTTTTCTGTCTTCCTTGGTTTTCTTAATGTTACAGATACTGTGTATATTGTTTGCTTTATTGACATTGCCTAGGAGTTTTTGTTACTACCATTTAAGTCCCTGTCCTAGAAATTGAACTATCCATTGTTCAGGGGGTCCTTGTTTTTTCTCATTTAAAAACAGACAATGGCCTGCCATTTCAAGGAGGCGAGTTCAAAGACTTGCTCGCATCACTGGGCATACGTCACCACCAAATTACCCAGCAATGGCCACAAGCAAACAGGGAAGCGGAGCGCTTTATGCGCACACTGAACAAAATCCTACACATTACAACATCAGAGCAAACCAACCCGGAAGTGGCCTTGCAATGGTTCCTGCGGGAGTATCACAGCACCCCGCATTGTATGACCCAAAGGTGCCCGTGGTCCTTGATGTTTGCCAGGCACCGGCATGATACCATCCCGGTGTCTGAAACCTGGGTGCCACCCACTTAAGAACCAGCTAATGCTCAATCACGACTAGCCCAGAACAACGAACGGGCCAGCCACAAGAGGAGTGCCAAACCCCGGATCATCGCCCCCGGGAGTTCCGTGATGATCTGGAACCGCCACCCAGGTGGGAAGTTCAGGACGACCTATGAGCCAGGGAACTGGACAGTACTGCGAGTAAATGGAACCGCCATCACTGCCAAGCATGGGACTGAAGTGGTCACCAGGAACATATCATGGTTCCATAAAGTCAACTATCAAGAACAGGAAGCGACCGTTTCCGGAGACAATGAAGCAGTAAGAACCTGGATTGAGGAAAACTTATCTACCCACCCGCCGGAACTGAGTGCAGGTGGAAGCATCGAACCGACCTCGTCCATGTCCGACGGGCACAGGGATGCGACTGGGCTGCCCCTGCTGGACTCTGGCACGAGTTGCTGGCTAAACCCTCGGCACTACAACCTAAGACCGAACCCAACACCCAGCCAGAGACTTAGAGACTTTATTTGTTGAACTTCGTGTTAAAAGTTTAGTTTTGATACCGATTTCGGAAAGGATGTAATGACCCAAATCCCGCGAGAGCGGAACTCGGAGACATGGCCCTGAAGGGATTACACACAATGTATCACCCTCTGGCCAGGCATGGCCAGAGGTAATAAATAGACGGGCGGAGATCGCTCGTGGTCTTCCGGCCCACACCAACTAACATGTGTGGTCTGAGTTTGTCAGCGCTCCTGACTAAAGGCCTGTCGGGTCACCCGAATCCCCTAAGCAGCGACAGACATCACAACACCTTTCACCGGCTTCAAGTTTGGGAACATGTGACATATAAATCATATTGTGCTGGCTTCGGATGCTTCGACTTGCAAAAGGGGATGTTTAGGATGCTGTCTCATGCCGTGCGTTCTGGCTCTTTATTAGTGTTCGATGTAGGCAACCAGCAACTTTAGGTTTTGTGATCATAGGCTTGGAGGGCTCATTATCCAGCGACTTCACACAGTAAACATCTTGGTTAGATACTGAACCTCTAGGCTCTCTGAATCTTGTGGAAGATGCAGAAAAACCTTCCCCCTCCGTTCTGTTTGTCTGTCAGCATAGTTTTGCCGGGGTCATTTTATAGTTTAGCAGATGGCCAGACCCAGGGCTTTGTAATTACTTTTTGAGCCAGAACTTTAGGTGGATTCTGAGTGGTCTGGGCCCCAACCTTAGAAGATCCCTCTTGTTTGGGATTTTGGCCTCAGATATAGCAACATCGGAGTACTGTACTAGGGTCACCATTATTTGACTTAACCCCTTCCATGCTCATGACGAGCTGGACTCGTCATGGCACACAGTGCTCGTGTGCTCATGACGAGTCCAGCTCGTCATGGAACCCAGTCAAGGAAATCCCTCTGGTGCGGGCACCAGAGGGATTCCCTTTCATCCCCTAAAGCCTCGGGAGCTGGGGAAGAGCTTCCCCAGCTCCCGAGGCCCCCCTGGTTTCCCTGAAATGACGATCGGCGCGCACGTCGCGCTGATCTCATTTCAGTGAAACTGAAACTGAAATGAGCCAAGAGGCTCATTACAGTTTCAGTTTCTACGTGCTCAGGGGCTATCTCAGCCCCCTGAGCACGTAGAAACTCAGGAGAGGTATCGTTGGAAAGGGGAGAATCTCCCCTTTCCAATGGTACCCTCACTAGTGGATCTCTGCTTGGGGATCGCCCCAGGAGGGCGATCCCCAAGCAGGGATCCACTCACTAGGCACCAGGGAGGGGGAGCGGCCCCTTGGGCAAGGGCCTTTGCTCCCCCCATACAATTTTTTGGCATAATTAGTCTTTCTGCCCCCCTGGGGGTAGATGGGGGCAGTAGCCCCCAATCTGCCCCCCGGGGGGTAGAAAGCCCACTAGACACCAGGGATTTCTATTTAAATTATATTTAGGGGTGGGGGCTGCCCAAAACGGGCATGCCGATGCCCCCATCCCCCCGGCCACAAAATTAGTCTTTCTGCCCCCCTGGGGGCAGATGGGGCAGTAGCCCCCAATCTGCCCCCCGGGGGGCAGAAAGCCCACTAGATACCAGGGATTTTTTTGAAAATTATAGTTAGGGGTGGGGGCTGCCCAATATGGGCATGCCAATGCCCCCACCCCACCCCGCCGCAAAGGTACAGTCTTTCTGCCCCTCCTGGGGGGCAGATGGGGGCAGTAGCCCCCAATCTGCCCCCCGGGGGCAGAAAGCCCACTAGATACCAGGGATTTGTTTTAAATTATAATTTGGGGTGGGGGCTGCCCAATATGGGCATGCCAATGCCCCCACCCCACCCCGCCGCAAAGGTACAGTCTTTCTGCCCCTCCTGGGGGGCAGATGGGGGCAGTAGCCCCCAATCTGCCCCCCGGGGGGCAGAAAGCCCACTAGACACCAGGTTTTTTTTCCCTCGATACATTTAGGGGTGGGGGTTGCCCAAGATGGGCATGCCAATGCCCCCACCCCTCCCCCACGAAATTCCAGTCTTTCTGCCCCCCGGGGGGCAGATGGTGGCAGCGGCCACCAATCTGCACCCACCCGGGGGTTCAGAAATACCCTAGATGCCAGGGATTATTTTTTTTATAGGCCCGGGGTGGGGGCTGCCCAGAATGGGCATGCAAATGCCCCCACCCTACCCCCCAAAGAAAAAAAAAAACTTTCTGCCCCCCAGGAGGCAGATGGGGGCAATAGCCCCTGATCTGCCCCCCGGGGAGGGGGCAGAAAGCCCACTAAGCGCCAGGGATTTTTTTTTTATATAGGTAGGGGTGGGGGCTGCCCAGAATTTGCATGTCAATGCCCCCAACCCAAAAAAAATGCTACAGTCTTTCTGCCCCCCTGGGAGGCAGATGGGGCAATAGCACCTTATCTGCCCCCCGGGGGCAGAAAGCCCACTAGCCACCAGGGATTTTTTTTTTTACAAAGTTCGAGGTGGGGGCTGCCAAGAATGGACATGCCAATGCCCCCACCCACCCCAAAAAAGATGTCACTGTCTTTCTGCCCCTCCCAGGAGGCAGATGGGGGCAGTAGCCCCTGATCTGCCCCCCGGGGGGCAGAAAGCCCACTATGTGCCAGCGATTATGCTGGCTTTTTATACGGAGGGGTGGGGGCTGACCAGCATAGGCATCCCAATGCCCCCGACCCCCCAAAAGAATAGCCACAGTCTTTCTGCCCCCTCGGGGGCATATCGGGGCAATAGCCCCTGATTTCCCCCTCCCCAGGGCGGCAGAAAGCCCACTAGGCACTGACTTTTTTTCGGAATGTGCCTACCTGTTGAATTTGGTTCCTAGCTCTGCCGGCACCCAGGGAAACCTAGCAAACCTATACATTTTTTAAAACTAGACACCCAGGGGAATCCAGGATGGGCTGACTTGACTGGCTCTCACCAGGTTCTGTTACCCAGAATCCCTTGCAAACCTAAAAATTTGTCCCAAAAAACACATTTTCCTCACATTTTTGTGGTGGAAAGTTCTGGAATCTGCGTGGATCCACAAAATTCCACCCACCCCGCGTTCCCCAAAGTCTTTCGAGAAAAATGGTACCTCACTTGTGTGGGTAGGACTAGTGGCCGCGACAGGAAACGGCCCAAAACGCAACATGGACACACCACATTTTCACAGTGAAAACGGACCCTTTTTTTGCAAAGTGCCTAGCTGTAGATTTTGAACCCTAACACTGCCAGCACCTAGGGAAACCTAGCAAACCTATACATTTTTGAAAACTAGACACCCAGGGGAATTCAGGATGGGGTGACTTGACTGGCTCTCACCAGGATCTGTTACCCAGAATCCCTTGCAAACCTAAAAATATGTCCCAAAAAACACATTTTCCTCACATTTCTGTGGTGGAAAGTTCTGGAATCTGCGTGGATCCACAAATTTCCTACCACCCTGCGTTCCCCCAGGGCTCCCGATAAAAATGGTACCTCACTTGTGTGGGTAGGCATAGTGGCTGAAACAGGAAATGGCCCAAATCGTATTGTGGAGACTTCAAAACTACCTATAACAAAACTACCTGGTTTTGGGGGGCACCTGGTTTTTGGCCCCGGGCTCGCCGCCATCTAGGGAAACCTACCAATCCCACACATTTCTGAAAACTAGACACCCTGGGGAGTCCAATGAGGTATGGCTTGCGTGGATCCCCCAACGTTTCCCTACCCAGAATCCCCTGCAACCCTCAAATTTAGCTGAAAAAACCATATTTTCCACATATTTTTGCGTGGAATCACCGTGCTGGCACAAATGTCCTACCACCCAGCGTTGCCCTTGTTCCCCCGAGTAAAATGATACCTCACTTGTGTGGGTGTCCGAAGCAGAACTGGCTAAAAACGTATTTTTAAAAAAATATAGCGCTTAGAATTCTCGGTGCTATACCCTAAATCCCTATGTTTTGGGCTCTTCCCAGTCACAGGCCTTTGGCCCACCCACACAAGTGAGGTATCATTTTACTCGGGAGAACAAGGGGAACGCTGGGTGGTAGGACATTTGTGCCGGCACAGTGATCCCACGCAAAAATGTATGGAAAAAGTGATTTTTTCAGCTAAATTTGAGGTTTGCAGGGGATTCTGGGTAGGAAAACGTTGTGGGACCCATGCAAGCCATACCTCGCTGGACTCCCCGGGTGTCTAGCTTTCAGAAATGTTTGAGTTTGGTAGTTTCCCAAGATGGCCGCCGAGCCCAGGGCCAAAAACTCCTGGGACCCCCTTGCAAAACCAGGTTGTTTTGTGATAAGTAATTTTGATGTCGCCTCAATAGGTTTTGGGCCCTTTTCTGTCGCGGGTACTTGACCCACCCACGCAAGTGAGGTATCATTTTTATCGGGAGACCTGGGGGAACGCTGGGTGGGAGGAAATTTGTGGATCCACGTAGATTCCAGAACTTTCCCACATAGAAATTTGAGAGAAAAGTGATTTTTTCAGCTAAATTTGAGGTTTGCAGGGCATTCTGGGTAGGAAAACGTTGGGGGATCCACGCAAGCCATACCTCGTTGGACTCCCCGGGTGTCTAGTTTTCAGAAATGTGTGGGTTTGGTAGGTTTCCCAAGATGGCCGCCGAGCCCGGGGCCAAAAACCCAGGTGACTCCCTTGCAAAACCAGCTTGTTTTGTGATAGATCATTTTGATGTCTCCTCAATACGTTTTGGGCCCTTGCCTGTTGCGGGTACTTGAACCACCCACACCAGTGAGGTTTTTGGCCCTGGGCTCGGCGGCCATCTTAGGAAACCTACCAAACCCACACATTTCTGAAAACTAGACACTCTGGGGAGTCCAGCGAGGTATGGCTTGCGTGGGTCCCCCAATGTTTTCCTACCCAGAATCCCCTGCAAACCTGATATTTTGCTGAAAAATCACTTTTTCGCACATTTTTGTGTGGCAAAGTTGTGGAATCATGGGGCTGACACAAATTTTCTACCACCCAGCAATCTCCAGGTCTCCCGATGAAAATGGTGCCTCACTCGGGTGGGAGGCCCAGTACCGCGACAGGCAAGGGCCCACAACGTATTGAGGCGACCTCAAATGGCCTATCACAAAACGACCTGGTTTTGCAAGGGGGTCCCATGACGCTTTGGCCCGGGCTCGGCGGCCACCTACGGAAACCTACCAAACCTACACATTTCTGAAAAGTAGACACCCGGGGCATTCCAGGGAGGTATGACTTGCGTGGATCCACCAACGTTTTCATCCAGAATCCCTGCAAACCTGATATTTTGCTGAAAAATCACTTTTTCGCACATTTTGTGTGGTAAGTTGTGGAATCATGAGGCTGACACAAATTTCCTACCACCCAGCAATCCCCAGGTCTCCCGATAAAAATGGTGCCTCACTCGGGTGGGAGGCTCAGTACCGCGACAGGCAAGGGCCCACAACGTATTGAGGCGACCTCAAAATGGCCTATCACAAATCGACCTGGTTTTGCAAGGGGTCCCATGACGTTTGGCCCGGGCTCGGCGGCCACCTACGGAAACCTACCAAACCTACACATTTCTGAAAAGTAGACACCCGGGGCATTCCAGGGAGGTATGACTTGCGTGGATCCACCAACGTTTTCTACCCAGAATCCCTGCAAACCTGATATTTTGCTGAAAAAATCACTTTTTCGCACATTTTTGTGTGGTAGTTGTGGAATCATGGGATTGACACAAATTTCCTACCACCCAGCGTTCCCAGGTCTCCCAATAAAATGGTGCCTCACTCGGGTGGGAGGCCCAGTACCCGCGACAGGCAGGGCCCACAACGTATTGAGGCGACCTCAAAATGGCCTATCACAAAACTACCTGTTTTTGCAAGGGGGTCCCATGACGTTTTGGCCCGGGGCTCGGCGTCCACCTAGGGAAACCTACCAAACCTACACATTTCTGAAAAGTAGACACCGGGGATTCCAGGGAGGTATGGCTTGCGTGGATCCCCCAACGGTTTCTTACCCAGAATCCCCTGCAAACCTGAAATTTGGCTGAAAAAATCACTTTTTTCACACATTTTGTGTGGTAAAGCTGTGGCATCACGGGGCTGACACAAATTCTCTACCACCCAGCGTTCTCCCAGGTCTCCCGATAAAAATGGTGCCTCACTGGGTGGGAGGCCCAAGTACCCGCGACAGGCAAGGGCCCAAAACATTTTGTGATAGGCAATTTTGATGTCGCCTCAATACGTTGTGGGCCCTTGCCTGTCGCGTGTACTTGGGCCTCCCACACAAGTGAGGCACCATTTTTATCGGGAGACCTGGGGGAACGCTGGGTGGTAGGAAATTTGTGTGAGGCCAGTGATGCCACACTTTCCCACACAAAAATGTGTGAAAAAAGTGATTTTTTTCAGCTAAAATTGAGGTTTGCAGGGGATTCTGGGTAAGGAAACGTTGGGGGATCCACGCAAGCCATACCTCCCTGGAAGCCCCCGGGTGTCTACTTTTCAGAAATGTGTGGGTTTGGTAGGTTTCCCTAGATGGCTACCGAGCACGGGCCAAAACCCAGGTGACCCCCCGTGCAAAACCAGGTCGTTTTGTGAAAGGCCATTTTGAGGTCGCCTCACTACGTTGTGGGCCCTTGCCTGTCGCGGGTACTTGGGCCTCCCACACGAGTGAGGCACCATTTTTATCGGGAGACCTGGGGAACGCTGGGTGGTAGGAAATTTGTGTCAGCCCCATGATTCCACAACTTTACCACACAACAATGTGCGAAAAAGTGATTTTTTGAGCAAAATATCAGGTTTGCAGGGGATTCTGGGTAATAAAACTTTGGTGGATCCACGCAAGCCATACCTCCCTGGAATCCCCGGGTGTCTACTTTTCAGAAATGTGTAGGTTTGGTAGGTTTCCCTAGGTGGCCGCCGAGCCCCGGGCCAAAACGTCATGGGACCCCCCTTGCAAAACCAGGTAGTTTTGTGATAGGCCATTTTGAGGTCGCCTCAATACGTTGTGGGCCCTTGCCTGTCGCGGGTACTTGGGCCTCCCACACGAGTGAGGCACCATTTTTATCGGGAGACCTGGGGGAACGCTGGGTGGTAGGAAATTTGTGTCAGCCCCATGATTCCACAACTTTACCACACAACAATGTGCGAAAAAAGTGATTTTTTGAGCAAAATATCAGGTTTGCAGGGGATTCTGGGTAAGAAAACTTTGGTGGATCCACGCAAGCCATACCTCCCTGGAATCCCCGGGTGTCTACTTTTCAGAAATGTGTAGGTTTGGTAGGTTTCCCTAGGTGGCCGCCGAGCCCCGGGCCAAAACGTCATGGGACCCCCTTGCAAAACCAGGTAGTTTTGTGATAGGCCATTTTGAGGTCGCCTCAATACGTTGTGGGCCCTTGCCTGTCGCGGGTACTTGGGCCTCCCACCCGAGTGAGGCACCATTTTTATCGGGAGACCTGGGGGAACGCTGGGTGGTAGGAAATTTGTGTGAGGCCAGTGATGCCACACTTTCCCACACACAAATGTGTGAAAAAGTGATTTTTTCAGCTAAAATTGAGGTTTGCAGGGATTCTGGGTAAGGAAACGTTGGGGGATCCACGCAAGCCATACCTCCCTGGAAGCCCCCGGGTGTCTACTTTTCAGAAATGTGTGTGTTTGGTAGGTTTCCCTAGGTGCCGGCAGAGCTAGGGTTCACAAACTACAGCTAGGCACTTTGCCAAAAAAGGGTCATTTTTCACTGCGAAATTGAGGTGAGACCACGTTGCGTTTTGCGCCGTTTCCTGTCGCGGGCACTAGGCCGACCCACACAAGTGAGGTACCATTTTTCTCGGAAGACTTTGGGGAACGCGGGGTGGGTGGAAATTTGTGGATCCACGCAGATTCCAGAACTTTCCACCACAGAAATGTGGGGAAAATGTGGTTTTTTTGACAATTTTTTATGTTTGCAAGGGATTCTGGGTAACAGAACCTGGTGGGAGGCAGTCAAGTCACCCCATCCTGGATTCCCTCGGTGTCTAGTTTTCAAAAATGTATAGGTTTGCTAGGTTTCCCTAGGTGCCGGCAGAGCTAGGGTTCAAAAACTACAGCTAGGCACTTTGCCCAAAAAGGGTCATTTTTCACAGCAAAATTGAGGTGTGACCACGTTGCGTTTTGCGCCGTTTCCTGTCGCAGGCACTAGGCCGACTCACACAAGTGAGGTACCATTTTTCTCGGAAGACTTTGGGGAACGCGGGGTGGGTGGAAATTTGTGGATCCACGCAGATTCCAGAACTTTCCACCACAGAAATGTGGGGAAAATGTGGTTTTTTTGACAATTTTTTATGTTTGCAAGGGATTCTGGGTAACAGAACCTGGTGGGAGGCAGTCAAGTCACCCCATCCTGGATTCCCCTGGGTGTCTAGTTTTCAAAAATGTATAGGTTTGCTAGATTTCCCTAGGTGCCGGCACAGCTAGGGTTCAAAAACTACAGCTAGGCACTTTGCCAAAAAAGGGTCATTTTTCACTGCGAAATTGAGAGGTGTGACCACGTTGCGTTTTGCGCCGTTTCCTGTCGCAGGCACTAGGCCGACCCACACAAGTGAGGTACCATTTTTCTCGTAAGACTTTGGGGAACGCGGGGTGGGTGGAAATTTGTGGATCCACGCAGATTCCAAAACTTTCCACCACAGAAATGTGGGGAAAATGTGGTTTTTTTGACAATTCTTTAGGTTTGCAAGGGATTCTGGGTAACAGAACCTGGTGGGAGGAAGTCAAGTCACCCCATCCTGGATTCCCCTGGGTGTCTAGTTTTCAAAAATGTATAGGTTTGCTAGGTTTCCCTAGGTGCCGGCAGAGCTAGGGTTCAAAAACTACAGCTAGGCACTTTGCCAAAAAAGGGTCATTTTTCACTGCGAAATTGAGGTGTGACCACGTTGCGTTTTGCGCCGTTTCCTGTCGCAGGCACTAGGCCGACCCACACAAGTGAGGTACCATTTTTCTCGGAAGACTTTGGGGAACGCGGGGTGGGTGGAAATTTGTGGATCCACGCAGATTCCAGAACTTTCCACCACAGAAATGTGGGGAAAATGTGGTTTTTTTGATAATTTTTTAGGTTTGCAAGGGATTCTGGGTAACAGAACCTGGTGGGAGGCAGTCCAGTCACCCCATCCTGGATTCCCCTGGGTGTCTAGTTTTCAAAAATGTATAGGTTTGCTAGGTTTCCCTAGGTGCCGGCAGAGCTAGGGTTCAAAAACTACAGCTAGGCACTTTGCCAAAAAGGGTCATTTTTCACTGCGAAATTGAGGTGTGACCACGTTGCGTTTTGCACAGTTTCCTGTCGCAGGCACTAGGACGACCCACACAAGTGAGGTACCATTTTTCTCGTAAGACTTTGGGGAACGCGGGGTGGGTGGAAATTTGTGGATCCATGCAGATTCCAGAACTTTCCACCACAGAAATGTGGGGAAAATGTGTTTTTTTGACAATTTTTTATGTTTGCAAGGGATTCTGGGTAACAGAACCTGGTGGGAGGCAGTCAAGTCACCCCATCCTGGATTCCCCTGGGTGTCTAGTTTTCAAAAATGTATAGGTTTGCTAGGTTTCCCTAGGTGCCGGCAGAGCTAGGGTTCAAAAACTACACCTAGGCACTTTGCAAAAAAAGGGTAATTTTTCATTGTGAAAATGTGGTACGTCCACGTTGCATTTTGAGCCATTTCCTGTTGTGGGCACAAGGGCTACCCACACAAGTGAGGTACCATTTTTATCGGGAGACTTAGGGTAACACAGAATTGTAGAGCAACTGTTATTACCTATTGACTTTCGATGCATTTCTGCCTTCCAAATGAAAGACAATGTGTAAAAAATAAGTCATTTTGAAAAATGACCTATAATTCTCATGCTAGTATGGGTACTCCCAATTTCGGAAATGTGCAAATATCTACTGTTTCTAAAATCTACATTTTGTTCCCATTTCAGAAATACATAGGTGTCTTTCATAACAATTTTTCCATGTATACATTTTCCCAAAATAATTGCTATATACCCGGTACATAATAAAAAACCATTGCAAGATGCTGCTCAATTATTGGCTCTGGGTTCGTCGGGTTCTTGGTGAACCTACAAGTCCTATATATCCCCACAACCAGAAAGGTCCAGCGGATATAACGGTATATTGCCTTCAAATAGCTGTCATAATTAGAAGAAGTTACAGGTGAAAACGTTGACACAAATGGCTGTTTTTTTCAACTAATTTTCAATTTTTCCTTTATTTAACTGTTAGTTTCTATAAGGAAAACTTTAAGGATCTACACAAATGACCCCTTGCTGAATTCAGAATTTTGTCTACTTTTCAGAAATGTATGGCTTTCCAGGATCCATTATTGGTTTCATACCCATTTCTACCATTAACTGGAAGGAGGTTGAAAGCACAAAAAATAGCAAAAATAGGCTATGTCCCAGAAAAATGCCAAAACTGTGTAAAAAAGTTGGTTTTCTGACAAAAGTCTGCTTGTCCCTGAAAGCTGGGAAAATGGTGATTTCATCCCCACAACCCCTTTTTGATGCCATTTGCAGGGAAAAATCAAGACGCTTTCATCTGTAGCCCTTTTTTCGCATTTTTCCCCAAAAAAACAAAATTTAGCTGTATTTTGACTAATTTCTGTGTCCCCTCCAGGGGAATCCACAAACCCTGGGTACCTTTACAATCCCCATGATGTTAGAAAAAAAGGACGCAAATTTGGCATGGATACCTTATGTGGTCAAAAAGTTACAGGGGCCTAAGCGCGCACTACCCCAAATAGCCAAAAAAAGGCTTAGCACAGGAGGGGAAAAGGCCTAGCAGCGAAGGGGTTAAATAGTTTCATAATGTTTACATTCATGTCAACAAGCTCCCGAACCCTCTGGTTCGTTGACACCAGAACAGCATTTATTTCGCATATAGTTGCCATAATAGATCAAACCAATAATACCACATCTTCCGCTTGTAGGCCTGATGAAAACATTGGGGCATTGTTGGTTGGAGATTGGGCTGTTTGAGAGTTTTGCAGGGCAGGTTCGGGTGGCAGATTAGTTAGCACAGAAAAACGATTTGAGTATGATATATTTGAGATAACATTGTGTACTTTATCCTGTGATTCAGACCCAGTATCCTGGCTAGTTGGTACGATGGTTTGAGTTGCAAGAGGAGGAGCTAAGGTAGCATAATCGACACCATTTAAAGCAACCACCGCCCGTGGCATGCTTGAGCAGTCAGTGCCAGTCTGGCGAGCGTCACATTTTAAGAAGTATGTCATTTTAGACTTTTCTCCTTTACCTTCAATGCACGCTTTGCCTTCTGGTAACATATCCTCTACCTATTCTGTTAGGTTGTCGAAGTCAGCCAGGGTGCAATTTTCTACAGCATGTGATTTAATGAATTTACATATTTTTCCCTGGTCCCTCGCTAGACTCTATATTTTTCCTTTGCCCCATTGTTCTAGCAATATACATAATGGTATACTCGCGGCGTCGATAAACAGCAGCATTGCCAATGCTGCATTGCAATGGGGGTTTGCTGGTTAAATAGATACGCTAAAGAGCCAAGGAGCTGGCCCAGCCCAGCCTCGTCTGGCTGTGGACGGACGCAGACGGGCACGCCCATGGCCCGGTCTTGTCCCGCGACTCGGGACTGTGGCGCACCTGTTGTAGCGCTGGGATGCTTGAGTGGTAATGCAGGTGTGGTACTGTGGGGATTCTGGGATTTGTGGTCCCCCGTGGCTGCAGCAGCTCTTCCCGCTGTATGCACTTCGGTGGCAGCGATGGTTCCCAGGTAGTGGCCCCTGTAGCGTCCTGCTGGACATGTTCTAGTGTTCTGCCTGTGTTTGCACCCCATACCCAAAACAGGTGTCACCAGTCAGGTGACCCTGCAAATAAAAGGAGCTGGGCGCACGTGCCCTGGGCCAATTCCAGTACCTTACTACAGTGTCAATGTGATCATTTCGTGCAGCATCACCACATTGGCGATGAGGGGGTCTGACCCCGCGTGTATCATGGCAGCGGGCTCACTGTTTCTCGTGGGGAGCGGAGCAGCCCATGTCTAGGGCACCCCTGCACCTAGTACCTGCACGAAGACTACCGAGGCAAGACTGGGCCAGACAAGGGGCACCCAACGAGTGCATTGGCACTCACCGGTAGGAATCCTGCAGCTGCCCGCATGCCAAGACTTCTGCAGCCTTAGAGCAGGAACAAGGGGGTCAATAAAGCGTTGCGGTCAGCGCTGGCCCGAGGCGCTTCGATGCTGCCAACTGAGATGGCAAGAAGCTGATCCCCTCCCCCACACCTGAAACGACTGAGAAGGTAGAGAAGATGGAGCCTGACCTCTGGCAGCTCAAGTGCCCAAAGGTGTGAGGAGCAGAGACGGGCCCGGTTGCATCCCTGGGGGCACATCATCTACCTATGGTGTGACCGGAGTGAGCCCGGATCACGTTAAGGAAGCCTTCACCGGCATCCTAAGCCCTGTGATGCCTGTTAACCCCTAGCAAAGAGGGAAGGGAAAAGAGCAAGAGCGGTTGCGGCCCTGCGAGAGGCCTCCCACTGTTTGGCCCTACTGATGACAAGGCTGCACCTGACCAAAGCCTTGCACCAGCCATGCTGGTGTCGGCAAGGCCAGCAGCGAGACAAGAGGTACACCCCCCCTATTTTCTGGTGTGCCCATCAGCAGCATGGCCTGCTGCCATCTGTCCTGGGAAAGAAGCACCCTCTCATTGATGCACATTCCGGCTCCCAGCAAGGCCTAAGCAAGAGCGGCCTCCGCGGGGTGTTGTGCACTCGCTGTGCATGAGGTGCCTGCATGCTGCCGCAGCTGCCCTGTGAGCTTGCTGGGACCCAGCCTGCAAGGCACATCAAGGCCTGGAAGGGTCCTCTAACGCTGCCGGCCCATCGAGGCACAGTAGAGGCTGCCTTGCCCCTGTTAGCATTCGCCTCCTACCTGCTGGCAAACAAGCATTCATCACTTCATGCTGCCAGCCCCGCAGCCACCGACGCTCTCAGCGGGGGCCACATTCACTCTCACCTGGTCACGGTGAGGTATTGGCCGGCTTGGGGAAGTGCTGCGGCCCGAGGAGACACGTCCTGCCATGTAACCCTGCTCCTCGCAAGGCTGCGTCTGTCTCCCGCAGCGCCCGCATGGCTGTAACTAGTGGGCCCATCGTGGGCGAGAAGACATACGGCATCAGGGCAGCAGCTGAGAACTTGAGGGAAAGTGGTAGGAAGCACCAGTCCACACAGCCTGAGAAAGCTGCCGGTCCGTGCTGAGAAGCTCTGCACTGCCACCTAGTGGTCTTTTGTCACCAATGCAGAGAAAAAACAATATTTGTAAAAAGGGCAGTCAAGTCGGCCAGCCCAACGTGAGTCCTGCAAGGCCCCCTGCAGCAGCTGGAACACCACCTGGGGGCCAATGAGCCAAACTTCACCAAAGCCAGCGTAGACTGCCACCAGCAGCATGTGAAAGGACCCTGCTCCCTGGCAACAGCATGAGAGGGCCTCCGGAGTATCAAGATGAGCCATGCCCCCAGCGAAGTATATAACAGCTGCCAAGGTCTGAGGAGCAGGAAAATGGCACTACATAACAGCACCACTCCGATACCTGGTTTGAAGCTGCCACCGCACGAGCCTTGCCACTGACTAGAGCAGTCACAATAGAAAGGAGAGCTGCGCAGACACCGGTCTTGGCACACAGGAAGCTGCTCCCTGTCTCTCAGGCACCATTGTAAAGGTCAAACCAGGGGAAAGTGCACACTCCCCGTGAGAACAGTACACTAACCCCAACCCCAGGCAGGGAGACGAGTGGAGGAGACGGAGTACAACTCCTGACTATGTGAACTCCACAGTGCGTAACGTCAGCAAGGCTGCCCTGATCCCCAGAGGAAGTAAGAACGCTTCAACACAGACAACTTGAGCCAGCAAGCACTGCTGTCACAGCCGGCAGCTAGAAATCTGTTTTCCCTAGCGAAGGCTCACCAAGTGTCAGCCTGAGAGAAGACGAAAACCCCATAAGGAGACAAGTGAGCACTGCGCGGACCCCAGTGGCTGTCTGATGCCACCACAAGAAAGGAAATTGTGCAACACGTCCCCAGTGGTAAACGGACACCACCGCAAGCTAGAATAAGGGCAAGCCAAATGTCAGAAGAGGGCACCCATGAACAGAACCGAGCCAACGATGCCAGAAGTGCGCTGAAGGACGCAACAGCGAACCTGACAGCACGAGCAGGTGCCCGGGAGATAGAGACATCTCCATAGAAAAGAAGCGATGCTTAAGGCAGCGAGGAGAGCATCCACATCTCCACTGTTCCAGCAAAGCCCCACAGTGGGCCAAAGACCGTCAAGAGTGTTCTACCTCACACTGCCTCAAGACAGAGTCGCCAGTGGCCGCAGCGGAGAGTCGCACACTCCACGTGACAAGCTGCCACTGCAACGTGCTCCAAGGGCACGCAACATGTGGCCGGATGCCACATCACACCGCAAGCAAGGGGCACGTCACTCGAAGTGACCAACCCCATCAAGCATGCTTGAACGGAGGCAGGATCAAGCTCCACGATGGCGCAGCCTCGAGGCGCAAGCACGACACCCTCAAGCGAAGCGGTTACCTGACATCCTGGCAGAGGAGCATCGCGAAAACCCCTAAGGAGGGGAAGGGGCCTGCAAGAGGTCCTTAGGGAGAAGAAGCACGTCCTACCAACAGGACAGACCTGCAACAGGTCTGCAGCAAAGTAAAGACAGTCCTAAAATAACTGGACACGACCAGCGATATGTCCATGTGGCACAAACATGAGACATGTGGCAGGATGCCACACCCGAGAGAGGAACCTGGTCGGAAGGAAGAAAAGAGCGTGGCTGGACGCCACTCCGCGAAGGAGGAGAGGAGAGTGGCACAATGCCACAGGGCGAACAACCACCACAGGCGCGCAAAGGCGAAAGGAGAAGATCAAAAGGACAGAGGACTCATGCCAGCACTGGAGAAGGTGTTCATCAGCACAAGCCAGCCACCAGGGTGCAGAGATGTCACTGGAGACAGCTTTGCGGAAGGACCAAACGAGAGCCGCCAGCAAGCGCGATCTGCGTCCAGGCACCTTTGCTTCACAGTGCGACCATCCACTCACCTGTCTATGGCTGCTAGGCATCGATGGTACCACATCTAGCAAGTGCACCTTCCAGAAGATAACCATAAGTGGGCACAAAGTCCCTCCAGTCCTCCTCACTCCATGAGGTCACCTATAGCAAGAGATCGCCGCCTGTTGCCCAAGTGTAAAATAAACAAAAATTATCGTATTCATCATCCAGGTGCATCATCACCAAGAACATCTGAGGAGCATCGCACCACCCGAGTGGATCCAAACACTCAAGACATCCAGAGTTCAACAAGGCACTCCAGGCGCTGTGGGAGGCTAGCCACCCAAGAACCTTCTGTCTGCCCCTGTAAACCTGAAGCCTGCCAAAGAAGAGCATACCCGACCATTGCCCTATCCACCCTTTGGATTACACGCGGCTTGGCCGTGGTCCTGTTGGGAGTTCTGCAGCGACCCCTCAGAACGGCCTATGAAAGGCCCGCACAGCCCACGCGGTCACATGGCAATCCAGGGTCAAGGGCCTCAACGGAGTTCCTGTGAGAGGGGAATCCAAACCGGAAAGATGCATCGGCAGCAGCTCCACGAGAGGCACCGGGAAGCATGGAGGTTGCAGAGGGAGACTGGTCACACAAAGACCATCTGAGGAAGGCATAGAACCTGGGTCCTGACGGCGAGAGCGCATAGACTCAGAGACACCACCCCTTGCGGCTGCATGAGCTACTTGGCTGTGGTCCTGTTGGCAGTTCCTCAGTGACGCCTTGATGCCTACACGAGGCCCGCACAGTCCACACAGTCCCATGGCAGCCGGGCAGGAAGGCCCTCCAGAAGACTCCTGTGAGGGGGTAGTCCAGGCAGGAGGGGCAAGTCTGAAGATGCTCGGCCAGCAGAACCTGGAAAGCATCATCGCCTCCAAGGAAGGCCATCATCCACCAAGGTCATCCGCAGTATCTGCAGGTTTGCCGTCCACCGGAGCACCTGCAAAAAGATCTCCAAAGTGGACTCCACCACTGCTCCAGATGCACCGCTATTTGAACTGTGTAAATAGACTCCAACACCGCAAGACCAGGCCGGTCTGAACTTCATCGGCGAGGCAGACCACAGCTTCCTGACCGTGGGGTCCAGAGCTCCAACACCACACAGCAGATGGCCTGAAGAGACTCATTGGTTCTGTATATTGTTTGTTTTCTTCATAGGTTGGACTTTTTGTTTGTTTCTTTTTCATTAAAGTTTGGGAGGGATGTAGTGTCCTGCTGGACATGTTCTAGTGTTCTGCCTGTGTTTGCACCCCACACCATACACCCACACATCACAGGCATCACCGATGAGGTGACCCTGCAAATAAAAGGGGCCGGGGCACACGTGCCCTGGGCCAGTTCCAGTACCTTACTACAGTGTCAGTGTGATCATTTCGTGCAGCATGTGGGCCTAGGGCCCACAACACCACTGCTCCCTCTCCGGAATCCTCACAAATGTCCCCAATAACTTTGACCACAGCAAGCAGTCCCTGATATTTGAGTGGAAATGTCTCCCCTGAGTCATTAATCGGCTAAAACGATTCTCAGTTACATGCGGAGTGTGTGATATTTACATGAGACATGTGCAATTAACTTGCAAGATACTAGCCTACCAGCCAACAATGTTTTGCGTAATATGAATAGTATCACTTAGTTTTCACAAAGTTCTGCTTATTTTACTACAAAATATGAATTCTGACTGCACATTCCTAATCTGAGGTCAGTGCCCCTTGACGACGTCTGTAAAGTGCCTGAGGCTGATATAGTGAATGGATGATTGCCATAAACCTTGCAGTGATGATTCGTAATCTTGTCCAGCAGTCAAATTTGCCTAGTGGAGTGCTTTGATGTATATGTGTGAGGGGTTACAGTTCATGAATATTTTCAGGTTACTAGCTTATGAAGGGCAATATAATGAGATTTTAATTAATCACCAGAGCCAAATTTAATCATCTACAGCAGGTTCCGCAATGGTGTTTTCGTGAATCCTCATTTTCCAACTATATTTGAAAATGTGCAACGTTTGCAGGCGCTAATTAAGACTACCGTTCTTTGCATGCCTCATGATGTTCTAAAGGGGCTTTCCACCATGTTGTACTTTTTAAAACAAGCAATTTCTCAATTGAGTTTGACATGCATATCATTATTTGAAAGCTTAAGTGCCACAGTATATTGGAGTGTACTTTGGAATTGGAGTTGATCCTCTATCTGTGGATGTATCACCGTGGCACGTAAGAGGATACAAGAGTGGCGATGATCATAACGATGAAGACAACCTTAGTGTACCAGAGTGGGCAAGGGACAATTAACCTCTTCCTCTTCACTTCTCTACTATGCTGTGGCACAAACGTGTGGAGTTTCATCTTGAAAATATAATACTGCTCTCTGTGTGAGTGAAGCATATAGAGCTATTTGTTCATTTGTCCATAGAGTTCCACATCTATGAAACTTGTTTCATCCGTGTAGGCTCAACCCCTAGCTTGGGAGCTCTTAACATTTTGAATATTGGATGGTGAGATTCAAGCAGGGTATACCATAAAATTATCTTGTGAGTTACACAGTAATCAAATCTTTATTAGTTTGGTCCCCTAATAAAGTTAAAAACAAATAATGGAGTGCTATTTACTCCCTTAACCTAATGAAGTCTACATGTTTCAGCAGCAAGAAAGGCAGTATGGTCTGTCAGCTTTCATCAGGACTAAAGGTGTCCTACCCTATCTTATCAATTTCGAAACTATGGTGGGTTCAATTGCTGCACAGGACTGGTGCATGAAACACACACTCACACAGTGAGTGCATACATTCATTGATGAGCATTCATAGGTCTTCTGTTAAGAGAGTGAAATAATTCCTAAATGTAAATCATGAGGAGCTACTGTGCGGACATTTACCATACAATTGGAACTGTGCTTCGCACTGCACAATTCACACTCGTCAGACAGACAGACTTATAAGCGGAAGACGTTAGCCGAATATCAAAGTTTATGCTCCCCCTACAGTGGGACAAATTTATTCCCAGTAGGAGGAAGGGCAACATCCTGTAGTCACACACTATGCCAAGAAAGTGAAATAAAAAAGTTAAATCATTAGTCAATCCAAAACCTCGGTTGTATGAACCTGCATTGTGGTCCCAATGTCCAACTTTGCATTGCAGACATAGTTTGACATGGAGATCCGCCCATGATTCAACCTGCAGTATCCTCCCAGCCCTGGATAGTGAGGAACAGGATGTGTGTGACATCATCGTATCAATGCGCACATATCTCATTATGTGCATGAGTGTGATTGCACCATCTCTCATGACGTATTATGTTATTGTCTAGCTGAACATGATCTTTATATTTAGTAAAGAAACTAACTGGTAACCTATGAGATATCATTTTAAGCGAGCTGTTGTAGAAAAAAGTTAGGGCATTCAGATTCTTAGACGATAGGTTATTTCTGAGGTAGGTAAAGAGGAAGGTGAATATTAAACTAGCTCACTCTGTAGTACCTCTGCCTCTCCATTGGAGTGATAGAACCCTTAGAAAGCAGGAAAATAAAGTTGATGTACCCCTAATTTAAAGAAGGCTGGTAACTTTAAATGTGACCAAAACCAATGAATTTATGTCACCAGATGCTGACAAGATCATCTTTTGTTCCACTTTAAAGTGACCCCTGTGACTACACAGGAACTCGAACTCTGTACCTTCACACTGTATGCTCTTTTCAACAACTAGAAGGTAAAAAACCTTTACCCTTTTCTTTTCCTCACATGGAGTGGATCACAAAATTTCCATTCCAGCAAAGGTTTACATAAGATTATTTCTTATTAAAGTTAGGTACCCAGTTCCAAGTCCTGAGGAAACCCTTGACTCAGCTAGTGTCAAAACCCTCCAACAGTTATCCCAAGGAAACATATGGAACTCTCTAATTTTGGATCAGGGAAGCAGACCATCATAAATTAAACATACTACTGTTGGTTTTCCTGAAACACATGCCTAATAGCCCTTCTTGATTTCTCACATCGTAAATCAAAATGGTTTCCTGCAACTAAAAAGACATGGGCCCGATTTCGATGTCGGGTGGAAAGCCATTCGACAGACAGTCGGAGGCTTTTCGCCCGACATTGAGGGTTTCCCTCCGATTGCCGTATTACGATGAAGGTGGTCGGAGGGAAAGCAGCTGAGGGATTCCGCTTCTCTTCTGACAGGCTTACAGAATTGTAATCCCACGAATGACGGCGGAGCCAGCCTTGGCTCCGCCGTTGGGATTACAGAGTCACTTTCCCACAGCCTTTCCATGTCGGCCTTTCTGACATGGAAAGGCTGTCGGAAAGTGACGTTGGGGGGCCCTAGCCTTGCCCCCTTGGGGCCTGAACATCCCTGCACCGTGTGGCAGGCACCATGATGTGCCTGCCACACGGTGCAGGGATGTTTCAAAACATCCATTTTACAATGGCAGCTTCTGCTGCAGGCCTTTTCCACCCTCCACACAAGCTGCCAGTTTAGAATGTATGTTTCCGACTGCCCTATGTGTAGACGCATTCTAATTCTGCGGTCAGAACCGCCGACCTATGGTCGGGTGGTTCCTTTCCGCTATGGTGTCGGGCAGGACATCGTAATGAGGCCCTAAATCTCAGAAAGATTTTGCAAACCCTGTGTGCTCGAAAAAGTGTGGAACTAGCCCATTCTAATCTGAATCCAATTGTCTTTTAGAATGTACACATTGATTTAAGGGTGACGAGTCACATGCACAATGTGATGCTTTGTATCTTATGTTCTTTCTTGATGTAAGTGTAATCAGAGATTGAAAAAAACCTTTAAATTGAGAATTAACACCTCGATCTATGTTGTATGTATGTATGTTGATCCTAATCAATTGATTACATTTTCCTTTGATCAATACATATAGATAAAAAGTAAGAGTGCTTTCCACAATAGGTCTTTTTTTATGTTATAACTTTAGTCCAAACGCACATGAATAAAGTGCCTAACCACTACTACTTCTTCCACGGAGTTCTTCCATTGTTATCTACAGTTATCAGCAGCCTGGGTGCAATGGTTGCAGCTGGTTGTGGGATTTTTTTGCAGATTTTTCTGGATGCCTATGAGAAAGGATGCTCTGAATGCTGTTTTTTATTCAGTGTCTTTATAGAATGTTGCTGTTTCGAGACTAGTCTTTTTTGTGTCTGGTATAAATAAACAGGTGTATCAGTCTTTGGAGTAATTGCGCAAGGACATTTAGTTTCTAGCATAGCCTTTGGATTTTGGAAGTTGGTTAATTGTTTATATAGTATTTTATTTCATTTTTGTTTGAGGTGATAATCAATGGATGATACCCTCTTTGGTTGAGTGTTTTTATCAAAAGAGGAAGGGTTTGAAGTTCTACCAGGTCTTCATGTCACCCTAGAGTGCCTCTTAACTTCAAGTTTGTAATATGCTTTTGACATAATGCCATGTCTACAGGTACACTACAGGTAAAAATTACCTTTATTTGTATTTTTAAGGCTGTAATTGTGGCTTGAATGGTATATCCTTTAAGCAACTGCTGCTGTCACACAAATATGTTTGTGACATTGCTATTATTAGTTTTCAATAATTTCCCTGAATTTTGTAATTCTTGTTCTTAGCTTCAAAATTCCAACTGAATGAGAGAAATAGTTATGCCAATCATATAGCCTGTTTTTGATTTAGGTTGCTCCTTTTGTTATAGCAATTACTTATTTTTCAAGAAAATGTTGGTGGGTCTGCCTGCCATTCTAGTTATTTTCACCAGATGTGTACCCTCAAAAGTCTCTATTGATACTTGTTAATTCTCAAATATCCAGTGTTTTCAGGATTTGGGGGTATTGTTCTTTGGAAGAGCTTACACTGCATTATTGCCTTTTAGCACTTTGTCACTTGACATCCCACCTATGATATGAACTTTAAATCCATTACTGGCTGAGAATGTTTGAAGAACTGTCTATTGACTCTAGTTTAATTTTTGTTCTTCACACTCAGCTTGTTCTGGTACATGATTGTACTCACTGGTTTACACTGTCCATCAACAATCTCATCTGTTGCAATTAGTAATAAGTGTTTCAGGGCACTGTTTCATACAATTTTCATGAATGCTTGAGAAGCTGCTTGGAACCAGATTTGGTTTGCCTCTTTGAAAAGGTTGTCAGAGTTATTCCTCCAATTGCTTCAAATAGTTATCAGAAAAGTCTTCTTACTAAACAATGCTTGTTTCCCATTCTATTATTTATACCTTAGAATAGAAAAAAGCTTCGTTTGGTTTTCAAGGCCTCTTTGCAATAACTTAAAAAATATGCTTTTTTGAGTCCAAAATAATTGTATTTTATTTTTATACTAAACACAGCACGCTATTGTTAAGGAACTTGATGTAACATAAATAGAAAAATAAAAGCGAGCTACTCACATATTTAAGTCGTAAGAACATTAGATCTTCTTAAAAGGTAAACTTGAAATAGATACATGTAGAGGTCCCCTAAATACTTCTTCCAAAATAGGAGGTTCAAAACGACCATTAAAAGATAAATTAGAACCTTTCCTGGTATAGAGAAAGCACGAGCAGCAAGTATGTATTGATAAATTATTAGCATTTTTTCTATTAGATGTCATAGATTTAATAGCGGAAATAATAAGAACATCAAATAATTTCAATTGTGCTGTGGACATGAAGGTCGATGCGACCGAACACTGTTTGGTCGGATACTCACATTTCTCTATGGAAACTTGTGTTATGGCTGTAAACCAGCCGTAATACAGGCTCAAATAAAGAAATGGGGGTGTGTGTAAAACCCTGCACCCTGTGGCGGGCACCCCATGGTTCCTGCCACACAGTGCATGGATTTGCAGGTGGGCACCCTAGGTAACCCCTCGGCCACCAACCATAGGCCACGGAGGAAAGGGGGCTCTGCTAGGGGCCCCCAAAGTCACTTTCCGACAGCCTTTCCATGTCAGAAAGGCCGGCATGAAAAGGCTGTGGGAAACCGACATCGTAATCCCGACAGTGGAAACGCCATCCATAGGGGAATATGGTGCGGGAAGACTCAGAGAGCCAGTCAGAACCGTGCCGGAAGGACTGGCCGGTTCACGCTCCGACCGCCGAAATCGCAATTCGGTGGTCAGACCACAAACTGACCGTGTCGGTCGGAAAACCTCTGACCGTGGTCGGAAAGCTTTCCGACCGACATCGTAATTGGCCCTATAGTTTTAATATCTATGAGAATCTAAATGGTGTAGCTTCTTTTTTATGCAATTTTTCACAATATAGAAACATATTGCCATATATCATATAAGACAAAAATCCATCATCTATCCTAGTATGTCAAAATGTGTATTATTTGTAAGATTTATTTGGGGATTATGCCACAAAGAGATGCTTTTGGAACAATGACTATTCACATTAAATAAGGAATCACATTCTAAGAATCTAGATTAGGTTGCCCTAATGATCCGGAAAATGTTGTAATTTTTCTGTTGGATATTAACAGTATAGCTGCCTAAGGAAATGGCTTAACCAGAATATATTTAATTAGTCACTGTTTAGGAGTGCTTATTTTGCACACCCCTAGTTATTTGCACCATCTAAACGTTGTCTTCCTGCAGGCTGTATCATGCCAGCATGTGTTAACCCAGAACGCTATAGGTCTGTGTTAGTTAACATCCAATTAATAATAACAATTTGTAAGTCGAAGAACAATACAAATATGTAGAGTGGATTTCCTCTGCAACAGTTTTGGGAGTAAAAAGATGAAAGTCCCCAAATGACAGTGACCCATCCCTGGCAGTCCCTGAAGTCATTTTTCCATTTCCCCTATCTTGGCTTTGTCTGAGGGGCCCCTAATAACTAGGGATTCTCCAAATTGAAAATCCAGTGAACAATAAGGGCAATATTGAAGTCCACAAAGACAGGGGAGCCCCCATGCTGTACTCTTGAGGGGGCATTACCCTCAACCCCTTTATCCAATCCCTAGATATTGGCAACATTTATTTACTGTTGAAGTGCAGTCAGTGTACCTTGGGGGTGATACCTGTTTCCACCCTCCCCATGTCCGTCCAGTGGCCTTGGGTGACAGGAACCCCATCTGTGTTTATTTATTAAATGAATGTTATTCACAAATTACAGGTGCTTTTCCAATTCATTGCAGCCTCAGTGACAACCAACCACTATCTATTGTGAGAGCTCGAAAGCTCACCATTCACCAGCTAACTGGCTACTCAGTCTCTGACAGGCCTGTGTTAAGGCTTAGTTTGCAAAAATGTTTGTAGTCTCTACCCAATCATGAACACAACACTGAAAAATGGATAAACACAATAGGTAAGCTAACAACTGATTACATTATTACTGGTTTGCAAACTTTACCTCTAATGATCCAAGTGATTGCAAATATGGAAAACAGTTTATATGTAGCAACAAATCAAACAGTTACATTGCAATAACCCTGCCTAGAAGATTAGAGTGTTCTGAAATCTGGAATTAGAGAAAGTGCTGGGGAAGTAGAGAAACGTGTTGTGGATGATAAGTCTAAGTCCTGGATTACGGTATATTGTATAATTGCTTTGAAATGCAGATACCTCATAAACCGAGGCTTGAAGTGACGCCAACCCAGAAGTTCCACACTGAAGAGGAACAACTCAGATGATGAAGGCAGGCGACTACAATCTGAGTCAAGGATATGGGGTGTCTGCACACTGGGCCACTCAGACCTTTCTCCACAAACCAGTAGCTGAACCTTTTCAAGCAGGGTCAGAAGACAACAAAGGCAATGAAAGGTTGTGGAGGGAGTGTACTCACCAAGGATCTCATCTGCACTTATCATGGTAGATTATCCTGCACACCATCCTCTGATTTCTTGTGAGGGGTAGAAATCATTCCAAGCCATTGTGTATGTGACTCCAGACTGGAAAATGGTTTCTAGTCAGGGATGGTCAACATCCTCAAATGGGCAGGCTAGAAGAGCATTCAATCTTGTTCTGACCATAAAGAAAATGGGCAACGCTCAGCTTTACATTCTGGAAGCAGCAGGGTCAAAGCAGGCTAGTGTTGAAGCAGGTGTTCTGTAAGCTGTAGGGCAGCTGTGGTTTATATTGCCAAATCTTGTTAGTTGGAAGGAGCCAACGGCCCATCAGGTCCAGTGTGTACTTAAAGTTTGCAAATTCAACCAACCATCTTGCAGCAAATTTTCCCACCTAGTTTGGCAAATAGGAAAAGTACCATTTAATCTCTTCTCAGAGTACATTGTAGATGCCATGTTCAACTCCCTGGTTCAACACTGGTGGTAATTTTTATGTTATGCCTAAACAAATTCTGAAGGTAAAGGAACCGGGGAGGAAGATAAAGTTAGAGATGGTCTAGTTTTGTTGTTTACTATGCACAGTATCCATCCTACATATTTAAAATGTCCTACTCACTATACCAGCTTAGTTTAACCATGACACCTAACCATAATGGCATTTGTACCCCTTTTCGATTGCAATTTAGCTTCCATGAGCATATGTTTTAATGCTCTTGATCATTATTGCAAATCCCTTGCACATAATACTCACTGACTTTTACTATTATGCAAAAAAACAATAAACACGATGTAGACCTTATTTGTTCCGGTGCCGTAGACATCATTCATAAAGAGCAGATAGTAGGCATCAGCCTTAATGCAGCTACCACACCCTAAAATCTTTAATGCTGTCACTAGTCAGGAACTGTGTAGAGAGGACTAAGGGAGGCTAGACTGTCAAGACAGTAATAAATTGGAGATTTCCCAATCTCAGGACAGATCAAAGGTAATTGTTGAGAAGCACCAGATCTGCAGCTTGAAGACTCCCTCATGATTAGGTGCCCCACAGACTGTTGTAAAAAAACATCTTCAAGGATGATCCTGGATGGTAGTCTCTACAATAAGCTTGATCTGGATTGTGTTTGCAATATGTGTCACAAACATTGCAATTAATGTTGATGTAGGACATTTAGCTTTGTTGCAGTTGTCATCAGGAATACCCTTAGATGATCATAAACATATTTCACTTGAAGTACGAAGGCATCAAGAAAGCCTGCTACCGAGAGAGAATCAACTATCACTCCATCAATTTTCCTTTCCGTCTCCTTCTGTGATATAGGCACCAATCCCCATAATTCTTTCTGAGAGCAAGATAAAGCCTGTTTACCAAGCATCCCCTCTGAAGATGGAAAGGTTTCCCAAAACACATTGACTGGGCTAGATTTTGTGAACAACGGCAATTCACTTGATGATTGATTGATTGATTGTGGTTAGTTGCTAGACTTGGCCATCTCTGCAGGGTCACCCCCAAATAGTTTGCTTTCACTACTCCTCCTATTTGTGCTGAATTTGTTTTTGTTGACCTTAGAACTCTGTGCATTTTACTACTGCTGACCAGTGCTAAAGTGCTTGTGCTGTCTCCTTTAAACTTGGTAACATTGGGTTACACCTGATTGGCATTTTTTATTTTCTTATAAGTCCCTTGTAGAGTGGTAAACCATAAACCCAGGGCCTGTAAAGTAAATGCTGCTAGTGGGTCTGCAGCTCTTATTGTGCCACCCACTTAGGTAGCCTCTTAAAACATGTCCCAGATCTGCCACTGCAGCGTGAATGTAGTTTTAAACTGCTAATTTGCCTTGGCAATATAACTTCCTATATCTAAAGAGGGGGTGATAGAATGCACACCATTCTAATACATTTATTCCACATTGCTTTGAACTGATTTAGCTTTCGCATGCAGCCTGGGCTTACGTGTTCTGCCCTTGTAACACGGATATGTAAAATCATCAAAACTGGAGCGTAGTTGCGCTCCTCGGCCAGACGCACAGCTTAATTCGAGAATGTTCACAAAGATACCGTAGACTTTTCCATTTTTTACAGTTTTATTCCATTTACTCCAAAGTTCTTTTTCTTTTATTACTTTCTCCATTCACATGTAAGGTTGTTATGTTTTCCCATTGTTTCTAGTGCGATAGATATGCCTATCCAGGCCTTTCTCTAGAGCATGCGGAAATACATAATTCATCCTTTGGCAGTTTATCATGTTCTACCCAATGCATTTCGGGCTTCCATAGCCCTTCTTCAGGGGTTAACTATAAAGTTAAAAAATTGCCATTTGTTTTATATTCAGACCAGTATGCCTCAAAATTAGTTTTACACTTGTTGCATTATGTGTAAACTCCTGCCATGTTTTAAACAACAACCTTCCATTAATCTACATTGTCCCACTAAAAAACGTTTTTAAGCTCATCCGAAATGTGCCCAAAGAAAATTCTCCCAGAGTGTGCCCCCCTTATATCTTTTACCTCTGTATTCACATGTGAGATCACACCCATTGTGTTCCCAGTCAACTGCTGCACCGAACTGACTCAAATTCAACTGTAACCACAACCAAACCAAACTTAACTTTCTCGTATACCTGCATCCTCCATTTCACTGCACATCAACTCCAAACGCTTTCCACACCTTCTGTGTAAAAATGTTCCATTCACACCTACCACGTGACCCTACCCTTTGTAGCTCGTGCAACGTGACCACACCGTGCTAATTAACCAATTGTTTCTACCTGCTCGTTGAAGTCCCACAACCCTCAAAAATACTTCCTTGCCAAGTGTTAAACTCCCATTTCACTACATATAAGTCACCCCAAAGCTAAGCCCTACGGTACTCCATAGGCCAGGTGTATTGTAATTAAGATGTCAGATATGTACTTTTAAGTTTTACATGTCCTGATTTTGAAAAACTCCAAAATGATCTGTTCATTACTGTGAGGCCTACCTCTCCCACAGAAGAAGATTGGTTTGGGAACAGGTAAGTATTAGAAATCGGGTCTCTAGTTGGCAGAGATATGCAGCCTGTCCAAGAAGGGACCACAATCCTAGTCAGGCTAAGTCAGATGCACCCCCTAAATTAATCTGTGCTCAGCCTTTGGTAGCTTGGCTCAGAGCAGGCACTGTTAACTTAAGAGGCAATGTGTAAAGTATTTGTGTAAACCAGTGAAAACACCACACAAAAATACTCCAAACCAGGTTAGAAAAATAGATATCAATGTAATGCACAGAACAAGACCAACATAACAAACATCCAATTAGTAGAACCGGAGTTATGAATTTCTAAAGAATATCTTGAAATATAGTGCTTAGAAACATTAAGCACCAACCGGAGCTATCTGGTCGCGCTTGACCAGGGTAAATTCAAAAGTTCAGGCCGACCGCGATGGCGTGCAGGTCAGATACAGGGACCAACCTTATCCCACTGAAAAGTTCCTTTGGATAGAGGATTTGTCAACATCGAAGACCTGATGCAGGGAGAAGAGGAGGTGATGCGTCAGGGTTGATCCCTTGAAATGCAGGTGACGCGTTGGTCCTGATCCTTTTAGTCAGAAATGGGTCCCCTTACGATGAAGGTGATGCGTCGTCATCTAGCCACGCAGCCAGCAATGCGATGTCCTCGTCCTCAGTGGCAATGCATTAGCGTCGAATAGAGATGCGTCGAATCTAACTGGCGCATCAACAGCGATGCGTAGATTTTGCAGGAAAAGATGCAGAAAACCCACTTCCAAGGGCCCAAAACTGGATTGGACCCACTTGGCAGGGCAGACTCACAGTTGGCAGAATCCAGAGGCTGTAGGGGGGTTGTTGGAAGTCTTTGATGTCCCTGAGACTTCAGAACAGGGGTCAAGCCAGCAATCCGTTGGAGTCACTTTGGTTTTGGGGATGTAGAGATGCAGGTCCAGTCCTTCTCACTCCTAGGCAAGGATAGCAGCAGGCCACAGGGCAGGCACAGCAAAGCAGGAGTCCAGCACAGTCCCGCAGAGTGACAGCCGTTTCAGCATTACAGCAGTCCTTCTTCCTGGCACAATGTCCTGAGGTCCAGAAGTGTACTGAATTGGTGATGTCAGAGGTCCAGTACTTATACCCAGGTGTGCCTTTGAAGTTTGGGAGACTTCAAAGAGAGGCCTTTGAAATTCACAAAGTCCCTGCCCTTCCTGCCCTGGCTCCAGACTCATTACAGGGGAGAATGCATCTCTTTGTGTGGGGACAAGCAGATGCACATGTCTGTTCCTCCCTCCCATCCTGCTCAGGATGACCCATCAGGATGTTAATGGCCTATAAGGCACACCTAAGCTCCCTTTGTGCATGGCTGTCTAGAGGGAATGCACACATCCCAGCTATCACACACTCCAGATGTATATTTACAGGCAGGCAGAGGCACAGAATGGTCAAAGTCTGAAAATGCCAACTTTCTAAAAGTGCCATTTTCAGACTTGCAACTTAAAATCCAACTTTACCATACGTTGTCATTTTAAATTGTGAGTCCAGAGACACCAAACTCAAAATATTAATCTTATCCCAATTGGAAATCACACTTATAAAATGTAATAAGGTAATCCCAATGTTAACCTATGGAAGAGATATGTCTTGCAGTAGTGAAAAACAAATGTAATAGTTTTTCACTACCAGGACATGTAAGACTTAAAAGTACATGTCCTGCTTTATAAAATACACTGCACTCTGCCCTAAGAGCTGTCTAGGGCCTATGTTAGGGGTGCTTTATATGTATTACAAAGGAAGGTTTGGGCCTGGTAAGAGGGTTAACATGTCGACATGGCAGTTTAATACTTCACACAGAGGCTCTGAGCCATGTTTAAAGGGCTATTTAAGTGGGTGGCCCAATCAGTGCTGCAGACCCACTAGTCTGGGTCATGGGTATGGACTCAGAGACTTATAAAACTTGGGTTCAGCAGTGAAAGAGGACTGCCGGGTGAGACACTTAATTCTTTTTATTATAAAATCAGCGATTAGGAAACTATTGGCTGAAACCCAAAACATCTACTAAAGAAGAGTTTATAGAGGACGTTTCTCTAGAACATTCATTAAAAGTACTGCCTTTTATCATTCAGCAATAGGCGTGTACCCTTAACGACATCTCTGAACAGAGTGGGCTGTTAGACATTTGGTGGCACAGATCCCTCGATGCTGCAGGATACACGCACTACTCCACAGTACATGATAATCATACGTGCATTAATTATTGCCTCTTGGCCAGGAGCTTGGTGGCTTGGGTTTACATATGCCAGCATTTGCCACCCACCTACTCAGATCACTCATCGGTTTTGTTAGAACTGATGCTCGATGCTCCTAGGCCCCTAATGTTTGCCTGAGATTCCCTCCTGTACATAATGTTCCAAGAAGAGCTTTCCAAGCCATAGACTAATTCTTTTCTAATATTGGCTCAGTTGCAAAGTTTGAGACTGTCTGGGAAGCTATTAAAGTCTACATTTAGGGAGTTACAATCTCCAAGTACGCTGGGGTACTGAAATCACTCAGGGGCAGGTTGAAATGGCTGGAGTCCGAAATAGCCATGCTAGAGTGCATGCATAACGAGACAGGTGAGAGGCATGTATTGGAGAGATGAAAGTTAAGCTGGAGAGATATAATGAGGTGGTGCATAGCGAAATCACCCATCTGGGTCTATACACGACTGCAGAGGTCTATGGGGAGGGTGAGCGGCCCAGTGCAATGCTTGCAGCACTGATACAGCCGCCTCGGGAGATGACACAATTTTAACCATCAAAGATGAGTTGATGAAGCATTATACACACTGGAGCAGGTGGCTGGAAATTTCCGGTGTTATTATGCAGGTTTTTACTCATCATGCATCCAACATGATGACCAGGCTCCGGCGGATTAACTAGCACATATAAAAATGAAGTGGTTGACAACAGAGCATGGAGAACACATTATGGCCCTACTGTGCCCATCTGAGACAGTGGCAGCGCTCAAGGATATGCCTGGTGGGAAAGCAGCAGGTTCGGATGTCCTGAGGGTAGCCTTTTACAAGGAGTACCAGCAGAAGCTGGTGCCCAATCTTGCTACACTTTTTGCAGAAATGGTCAAAGGGGGCTGTATGCCTCCTACAATGCAGGAGGCGCTATTGTTACTCTATTAAAGCCAGCCAAGCTGGCTGACCATTGTGCTTACGACGGGTCCTTTCACTGCTAAACACAATACTAAAATCTTTGTGAAGTTTCTTGCCAACAGGCTTGTGCTCCTAATCCCAGGCATACTTGGACCTGAATAGGCCGGGTTCATACAAGGTAGATCGCTGATATACAATCTTAGAACCTTCTTCTCTGCTATTTCCAGAATTGACCCAGAGGTCCACACTCTTGCGGTATTTTGAGATACTGAGAAATCGTTTGATTCTGTTGAGTGGGGTTCATGATGGCAGTGTTGAGGCAGATAGGGGTTGGGGAAATTTTTCTACAATTCATAAGTGCTCTATATGCAAGGCTGACAGCGCTAATGTTAGTAAATGGCATCATAACAGAGACTATCGACATCACGAGGGGCACCAGGCAGGGCTGCCCTATATCATCTTTGTTGTATGCTCTGGCTGGTGAGCCTTGGGCTTGCACTATGCGCTAATACCACACACAGCAGGGATCCGGTTCCCCCACTACAACCAGATTATATCTGCTTATGCGGATGATACCCTCCTTTATGTGCTGAACCCGGAGAACAATCTGACTCCTGTCCTTCATGACAGGAGGTTGTGAGCTTTAGCAGGCACTCTGGTTTATGTATTAAATGTGATAAATCTTTAATATTCCCTCTTACAGCTGCTCACTACCAGTGCAGATGGAATATCCCTTGCACTGGACTACATACCCTGTGACGTACCTGTATATACAGGTTCACACTGTACCAATGGTAGTTCTTCTAGATAATTCTAGCAAGGCTGTCAGTCGGCTCATGGACACTGGCTGGATTAAGCTTCTGCTGTTGCTCCTCTGGCTCATTGCCCTAATGAAGATGGTGGTGCTGCCCCCGTTCCTGTTTCTTTGAATGAATATTCCCATACTACTCCCGAGAACCTTTTTCTGCACTCTGCAGACACTGCTGTTGCATCTAGCATGGGAAGGCAAGCAGCCGTGTGTTTGTTGGGTCACGTTAACTCTGCCTTATTGCAAAGTGGGGCTGAATGCCCCTGCTCTGGAGGACTATTATAGAGCAGCACAATGCATGTGCATCCATTATTGGCTGCATGGGCCATGTGACTTTCCACACCACTTCAGCTCTCCAAGAAGCTACTAGACAGACCTGTAAGGCATTATAATACTATTGACTTGATTAACACAACAGCATATTCTTGAAGAAGACTGTCTGAACTTCAAGCAGGGCCACTCCTCTATTCATCACTGCTGCCAATAGACTGGTGCATGTGGTTTCCCCTGGGGCAAGAGAAGGGGTGACGAGAATATTGCATGGTTTGCACATGTGACACATGGGCTACTTTTTTCAGGGCGGGACGCTGCATAGCTGGGAACAGGTATGCACTCACACGGCGTTGGACATGTTTCAGTATTATAGGGTATGGCACGCCATGCAGGAACTGCTGTGGGAGGAGCTGAGGGAGCCCTCTGAACTGCGGCACTGACATACCTGTTGCAAAATGAACCCCCCCAGCACCTTGCCACAAAACTCTATGCCTACTCGCAGAGAACGCGGCAATCAGGAGCTCCTGCCTGTTCCACTACAGTTTGCGAGACAGTTTGGGTAGCTATAGACGGGTGCAGCTGAGGCAGAATTCGCACATGAGGGATGGATCTGGCCTGGAATCCGGTGGTACTGGGAAGCATTCTTGGGAAAATTAAACGAGATAACGGGGGAGCAGATTGTGCTAACCTTCTTCTTGGTGCTATTGGGTATGATAAGGAGATCTCGAAAGCCCGAAGGTGGTTGGTGGTGATAGAGCTGTTGCTAGGGAAGCACAGAACAGCTATGTGATGGGCGCAGGGACCGCTCCTCATGGTAAAGGAGTGGCATATTAACATGACATTTTGCAATACTCAGTCTGGTGAATACAATTAACTACTGCCGGTTCAAAGCAGACCACAAGACATTTGGGGGCTGTATTAGGCATATCTGGCTAAGTTTGAGAATGCTCTGCCTGGGAATTAGGAGGGGGGTGATATGGCAGTGACTGGTGCGGACCTGCAGCATTAATCTTAGATGGCTGTGACATTTCTAAGTGTGATGGGTGTTTCACTGAATGGTTATGAGTGGGAGCGGGGCAGCGGGTGCATGCATGCGACCAGTATCCCAGACCTGCCTGGAATTGTACCCTAGACCCCCTTTCCTGTGGCATGTGCTGCAGGAGGGTTCGATGGTAGAACATGTAATACCTCGCTGCTATCTTGCACTATCAATCGTACAGTTTGTAGTTATGTACTTGCATTTCTCATAGTGCTGTGTATATGCGAGTCCGCACAAGATATCATTGAATTTTTGTATGGTTGTATAAACTACTAAAATAAAGTGTTAAAAAAACCAAAAACAATAAACCATTCAGCAACGTTCGGGTGGGGGCGTGGCCAACTGCCGAGCATGGCGGACGCACGGTGAGCAAGCTCCCCGCCCGGACCAGTGAAATCCTGCTTCAATCCTGATGATTCGGACCGACATCGGCCTGGAATCCCCTGCTGGGGGCCCTGCTGTGAGATCGAGGGACACTTTGGCTGAGAATTCTGCGCTGGGGTCCGGCTGATCCGCCTGGCTGGCGCTGAGACCCGGGTGCTGCGTGAGGCCGCATGAGCCACGGCCTGCCTTGGAGGTGCGGCAGAGGGGGCGCTGGGACCACCGCGAGCGGTGAGGCTGGGGGCTGGACACTGTAACGCGGCCCATCCCTGCCCACCCCCTGTGGCTGTAGCGAGCTCCGCGCCTGGACCAGCGAAATCCTGCCTCAATCCTGACGATTTGGCCAACATCAGCCTGGAATCCACTGCTGGGTGCCCTGCTGTGAGACCGAGGGACACTTTGGCTGAGCGCGGCCCATCCCTGCCCACCCCCTGTGGCTGTACGAGGGCGCCTGGATTGCGTGGACCCTGTGGTGAGTGGACCCGCGACCGGCTGCTGCCCGAGGCCTCTGCTGTGCCCTGCCCTGCTGGCCCGCCCAGCCGCCTCTCCCCTGCCTTGGGGCCGGTGGAGTGCCTCGGGGGATCACCCTTCACACCGGGCGAGTGCTGCCTACTACCCTGCGGAACGCCGACGCCGGTGCCGGAAGAGCTGAGCTGCGCCGGTGTGGATGAGACACCGTGGGCCCGCCGAGCCCGTGGGGGCCGGGACGCCGATTGCCAGAGCTGGTGAGGCCTGCACTTCCTGCGATCGATCTCGCCCCTGGGGGACGGCTGCTGGTGGCTGCGGGGGAGCAATTCCATCGACGGCGTTGGCCGGGCCTGTGTCCTGCTGGGTGTGGCTGAGGGCCAGCCCTGTGGCCCCCCCATTTCCTCCCCCTGCCACATCACTGGGGCGCCCCTGGGGACATCGCCTGCAGCTTGCCTGCGACGGACCGTGGTGGTCGCGGCCTGTGGTGGCAATCGAGTTGGGAGGCAGCTGGGACCTGCGAGGGGATTTAGCGCCATTCCTGCCCTGTGACTGCCGCCGTCCGCCCTGTGTGGTGCCCCTGTATCTGCTACGCGGCTGAACTGGGCAATCCGCTCGCCGCTGGTGCCCCTGAGGCTGGGTTCTTGGCGAGACACCGTGGGCTGTGCCACAGCTGGGCTCAATGAAGGTGGGGCCTGCTTGTTTGTCACCCTGAAGTGCTGGTGTCCCCGTGACTGCGAAGACCGGAGGGGCCGAATCACAGCGCTAGCAATGGAGTGCGGATCTGCGCAGCATGGTTGAAGACTGCTACCGCTTGTTGTGCTCCGGCTGGGGACCGCTGCACTGCCGCTGGGGGACCCGGCGCTTACACACAGGCCCACTGCTGTACCTCCACTTGTTGGGCGCTGGGTACGGCGTAGTTACCCTTGCAGGACACCCCGACAACTTCCTTCCCTGTCCTGTGTAGCCCGATCTCACCACAACAAGCCTCACCACAGGAATGGACAGCATGCGTGCGGTGTGACGCCTCAAAGTCTCGGCCCTAGAGCGCCACTGTGAGGGCACGTTGCCCCCTGGGGTACACATGTGGAGATTGTATAATCCCCCGCCTAATTCTCCCCCCTGTGGCGTTTAAAGCAGGACACTGGTCCTGGACTAACTCTACAGCCCGACACAAGTCTGAATTGGACCCGCTGCGGAGGGTGTTGAGGGTGCTTCCACATCACTCGAAGCCGCGCAGCGGCTGGGCCCTCACCGGCCCCAAACTCCACTCTGACGGTGCGGGAGGGGCCTTGCCGCTTACCACCCACAACACTACCACCCCCATGGCTGGGGCTTGAAGATCATTCTCGAGCCCACTGCTGGAACCCTCCGATATCTCTGTAATGGGGCGCCCCAGAGGCAAGGTGCCGGATGCCAACACCACTGACACCCAATTGACAGAGGACAGAGAACCCACTCCACAAATGACAAGCAGTATCCCGCCTACTAACTTGGAGGCCCCTCCAGACAAATTGGACCTTATTTTGCAAGAAGTGAGAGACTCGAGGAAGGCCATTGAGCAGCAAATCGGCTCCCTGACAACTGGGTTCACTCTCCTTAAGGCCGACCATGATAAACTTGCCACTACTGTCAAGGACAATAAACTTGTATTGATGGAGATGCTGCCACAACACAAGGAACATGGGACACAAATTGCGCAACTACAAAAGCAAGTCACTGGGCTGCAAGAGAGGGTGGATGACACAGAAGGGAGGGCCCGACGCAATAACATCCGCGTCATAGGCCTACCGGAACGCTGTGAGGGATCGGATGCCACTAAATTCATGGAACAATGGTTCAGAGATCACGTGGCTCCAGAGGGCCTCTCTGATTTTTTCTGCGTAGAAAGGGCGCATAGACTCCCGTCCGGCAGGCCGACGGCTGGGGCCCAACCCCGTCCTCTGATTATAAAAATCTTGAATTTCAGAGATAGAGACGCTCTGTTGCAAAAGACGAGGGAGCTGTCTCAAATACAATACGAGAACCAGCGGGTGTCCCTATACCCGGATTACACCGCCCTGGTACAACGCAAACGCTCCCTCTATCAGGACGCAAAGAAAAAACTCAGGGCACTGAACATTAAATACGCTCTGTTGTTCCTGGCCAGGTTAAAGGTAATCCACGACCAAAAGACGCAGACGCAGACGAGGCGGAAGAATGGTTTGAAATTATGTTTCCCCCAAAGGGGTCTGGACCCTCTTCACAGTCTGTCACTGCCTCTCCGAGGCCAAAGCGGGTTTGAAAGTCGAGGTGCCTCAAGCTAGGCCATACATCTCAGACTGGGAATCCCATGCCGGAACAGGCCCTGCGGGATCGCACGGAGGCACGGGTGACGGCCGGCAGGTTCAGAGAAGACACCCACCCAATACCTTCGGACTCCTCAGAGGACATATCGGTCCCCTCCGATTCAGAGACTAGTATACCATTATTCAGCTCTATCACGCCTCAGACCGCTGATGGCTTCCTGGGATAGTTATTTGTCAGCAGCAGGGCGCAACGGACATTAGATAGGATGCCTTAAATATGTTAGATTTCTATACTCGCAGCGCATAGGACTCCCCTATGTCCCGATCTCGTAATGATTGCTGCTAAGTGCGGTCCGGGCTGCGTTGCGCTCGCAGCGCTCTCACCTCACTAGGCAGACTGCAGGAATGCACCCCCCTAAGGTGAAAGCAACATCTACAATGTTACTTGTTAGCACTGTTGTGCACATGGTTTGGGCCAGCAGAGTTCTCCCTGCTGGCCCGGGTATTGCAGGTTGCAGTTTAGGAGTTTTTGTAGTCTGGCCCACCCACTATGTTACTCTACACACCGTTGCTCCCCCCACACTGGACACGCATCCAGCACTCGTTCAACTCGCGTATATATGCAGGATAGTTACAAGGTGATCACCTGGAACGTACGGGGACTGGGGTCTATCCATAAGAGACACAGAATCTATGCACAATTGAACAGGCGACGTGCACACATAGTTTGCTTACAGGAGTCCCACCTGACTGCAGCTGAGGCAGTTAAATTGCGCAAGAAATGGAGGGGTCAGGTATTCTCCACATCATACTCCGCCTTTGCCAGAGGCGCATCAATATGGATTAGGAGTGGGGTCCCCTTCAAAGTACTGGAACAACGAGCGGATCGTTTGGGTAGATACATTCTGGTGAGAGGCACATTAGACGGCACACAAATAGTCCTGGGCAGCATATACGCCCCTAACTTTGAGCAAGATAAATTCCTCCTGAGTCTTAACCCTGTCTTGGCGTCCTGGCCAACATACCCATGGATACTGGGCGGAGATTATAATGCTGTGATGGATATTACCGTTGATAGATCGCACCCCCCTCTCAGTGGAGCTGGTTCTATAAGACAGGCTGATGCACTATGTAAATTGGCGGAGGGCTGGGGGTTAGGGGATGTCTGGCGCTTGAAGTACCCAACCAGCAGAGAGTATTCGTTTTTCTCTCATCCACATCAACTTCACACTAGAATAGACAGGATTTTTTGTTCGGCTCTCACCACCACCCTGATCACGCACGCTACATATCTTGGTAAGACGCTCTCAGACCACAATCCATTGGAGATCACCCTATCCTGGGGCAGAATCCCCACTCCAGTTCCCACTTGGAAGCTGTGGCCTCAAATGCTTGAGGACTCAGTCTTCCGGGAGGCCCTGTCTACGGGCATCAACCATTACTTTGCAGAAAATACAGGCACTGGCTCCACGCCCCAGGTGGAATGGGATGCATTCAAGACGGTAGTCAGGGGGATAGCCATCAGCACTACAGCAGGGGCATGGCAGGAAACACACAACAACCTCAGGGATGTTGAAAATTCCATGAACAAACTGGAGCAGGAAGCAGTGAGTGACCCCACTAAGGGAGCACTCTTACAGGAAACCCGAATAAAGCATGCAGAACTACTAGAAACGCTAAGGCACATTGACTACACTGCTTATACGCACACGAAACACGCTGAAGCTGATAGAGCTGGCCCGCTCCTGGCGCGCATACTCAGGGACGACCCCCCGCACACCACAATACATGAGGTAACTAGGATGGGCGGGGTCACAGTGGGCACGCAGCATGGAATAAATGAGGCCTTCTGCGAGTATTATCAGGCGCTCTACCAGTCGCCCCCACCACTGGTGGAAGATACCCTTAATGCTCTCCTAGCTGATGTACCGTTCCCTCAATTAAACAAAGCGGCACAAGACGACCTCTCCGGTCCCATCACTAGGGCGGAAATTAAAGAGGCCATCCAAGACCTTCCTCCGAACAAGGCCCCTAGCCTTGATGGTCTTCCGGCCGAATTCTTTGCTACATTCTCAGACTCCCTAGTGCCGCAGCTGGAGCGCCTGTATAACTTCGCGATTGACACAGGAACACTGCCTCCCACCACTAGGCAGGCATTGGTGGTATCACTTCCCAAACCAGGCTGCTCGGCTACAGACCTCTCAGGCTACAGGCCCTTGTCCCTGCTCACGACTGAGTATAAAATACTGAGTAAGGTCCTCTCACGTCGGTTACTCCCCTATCTACATAAGTTAATTCACCCAGACCAATGCCGCTTCGTACCAGCGCGTAGCACCTCACTCAACATTAGGAGGTTATACCACGTCATGGCATCAACCCCCCCAGACAGCCGTAATGCAGGACGTATCGCCCTAGACTTGAGGCAGGCATTCGACACGCTTAGATGGGACTATATGTTTCAGATACTCAGAAAATTTGGCATACCTCCAGACTATCTGAAGTGGGTAAAGCTGCTGTATTCAGCCCCCACCGCGAGGGCCCGCACTGGGAGCCATAACTCACGGGAATATCCGATTGGCAAGGGCACCCGCCAGGGCTGCCCCTTGTCTCCACTACTTTTTGTGCTAGCCCTGGAACCCTTGGCTCTTAAGCTACGGCTATCGGCAGCACAGACAGGCATCCGCCTGGGACATGCCACACATGTGTTGTCCGCCTATGCAGACCATATAATACTGTACGCCAACGATCTGACCACAGATCTCACACCGATGCCCGACATTTTCACTACCTTTGCACAACTCTCAGGTCTCACCATAAATGAGAATAAGTCATACGCCTTTTCTTTTCATCCTGGGGAACGCCCAGAGGCGATTCAGTTTGGTCAACACTCCCTAGCGGTCACCACACACACGTTCAAATATCTGGGCATACAAGTGTACAGAACTGTGCCAGATCTTATAGAGGGTAATCTGGTTAAGGCTATCCGAGCACTCCGGTCGCAGGTCACATTCTGGTCTTCACTACCGCTCTCTGTGATGGGCCGAGTGGCGATCTCAAAAATGGTGGTCCTACCTCGTCTGCTATACTTCTTTACTAATTTGCCGGTGGTGATCCCAACTCCGATACTCAACTCGTTGAACACAATGTTGTCCGACCTGATTTGGGGTAATGGCCGCCGCAGGGTGGGACTGTCTAAACTGCAACTGGACACAGATAAGGGTGGTCTGGGTGCCCCAGACTTCCACGCATACTGCTATGTGAGTCAACTACAGTGGCTCTCGTATTGGCTGGCAGGGCGTAATCTGCATGAAATAGATTACACTCCCTCTGACGTCGACCGAGGGGGGTTACACACACTATTACTGCCGCAGGCTAGGATACCTACCGGTGCCCCGACACTCCTTCGCACTGCACTTGCGTACTGGAAAAAATCCATCCACTACACGCATAGCTGCCCTCCATACTCTGACAATACGCCGCTCTTGGGCATCCCTACTCCTACTGGCTTACTCACCAAACGGAGAATCCTTGCTTGGACTGAGGGCGGTGTCACCACAGTAGGCGCTTTATTCGATGAGGGCACCCTCATGGACCATGGTAATTTCACCAGACACCACGGGGTCACAGACACACTATATCTCACGCACGCTGCAGTCCTTCAATATGTGAAAAAGCACAGGGCCCCACACAGGGAGGCACCCGCGCGACACAAATTGATCCATATGGCCTACCTGATGGGAGAAGGCCGCCACCTCACTAAATGGCTGTACAAAGGCATTACAACACACACTAGAATTTCCTTGACGGACTTATGCAATAGATGGTCCACGGATCTTGGTAAAGAATTGACAGACAAGGAATGGTGCACGGTTTTAGAATACCCCACAAAAATCCCACGTAATGCCAAATTTAAGTTTATTCAGTATATGGTCCTACACAGGGCATATCTCACCCCGCACCGCCTACAGCGCATATTCCCAGCCACGCAACACCATTGCCCCAGATGTAAGCTAGAGGAAGCCGACCTGCTCCACATGCTGTGGCTGTGCCCCGTGATCGCCTCTTACTGGTCGGAAGTGGTTACAAGGGTTATTTCGGCGGCCGGGATTCCTGTGCAGAGCACGGCTGCTACCTGTCTGTTGGGATTGTCCCGGCGTCCCAAGGCGCAGAAAGTACAGCTTCGCTTTGTAGACCTAGCACTGCTCATGGCCAAACGCTCTATCACGATGCGGTGGAAGTCAGTTACACCCCCAACACTTTATGGTTGGCACGGGGAGGTGGTATTTTTTTTTTAAATCTGTTTTTATTGATTTTACACAACAATGAGCCAGGTATTGCAGAGCGATACATGAACATAGAGATACATAGCATAGCTACAAATGTTTACAACCAATTTAAAAGAATATACATTAATAGTGCCATTGATCTATGTGAGTCCCTGTACTTCATCGTATAAAGATCTGAATTCGTGAAATGAGTCTCTAACGATAAACCAGTACGGGTAATCCCAGCAGCCTCGCTTGCCCTAGGAATCCAGCAAATCATATCATATTTAGACAAACCTGGCAGGTCCCATTACATTTATATCAACCTAAGAAAAAAACTTACCCAACCTTCCCTCCCCCCCGCATGCTCGGTAAGAAGTATCTAACATTAGCTTTGGCATATTTACATATCTAGAGTCGTGTGCACGGGGAGGTGGTAAGATGGGGCAGTGCGGAAAGCGCTGCAATCCGGCGGGAGGAGGCCCATGGACTGCGCAAAAAGGTCATCTCTCTGGACTGGGATACAATACTAGAAGCTTTCAAGGCCCTGGCACCACCACTAGTCCCTGTAGCGCAGGATTAATAGTAGCTCATGCTACCCAGGCCCTTCCTAGCCTGCAATGTTATTTTACATATGTCCTGCTGACTTAACAATGGAAAGTATGCAGATTGAAATGTGTAAAGAGGGTGTGGGTGCGACTGGTGGAGCACTCTGACAAAAGGTTGAGATGGGGTTCGCTCAGACAAAGTTGGGGAAGGGTGGGTGGGACGGGTTAGTTTAATTACTCCATTTCATGTATCCTTTTCTCTAGACTACAGCTGTTCTGCAATGCAGCAAGAATTGGACTACTTAGTGCTACATACGAATAATACCGTTTATTAAGCACTGACCAAAAGGAAAATGTAATGCTGTTGAATACATACGGTGCTACTGATGTAACCACAGCGGCTTTTCAAAACCAGACTGTATTGCGGAATCTGATGTACCTAATATATATGCCTATTTCTTAATGGATATTAATTGTTAAAGAAAAAACCTAATAAAATGTGTTATAAAAAAAAAAAAAAAAAACATTCAGCAACGTTCAACAGTATAACAAAAGAATGTTGTCTGCTGCCATTGGGATGGCTAGTGCTTATGTCTTCTACAGACAATAACATATTTGCAAGACAGCAAGGTTCTTACAAGGTCCTGAAAAGAATAGGCAAAATCATCTATAAGACAAAGCTCACCGAGAAAAAAACAAAAACGCAAATCTTTCATATCATCCATTTTTAAAAAGAGTGGGAGGGACCTACACCTCCTGGATCCTTGGTATAGATAGTGGAAAGAGGTGAAACCCCACTAGAAGAAGTAGAAAATGGACCACATCTATCAGAATAGGAGAAGAAGGGAAAAAACTGCGCAATAGTAAACATAAAATTTGCTAACAGTGCTTTCAAATATTTAAAAGATTTTAACTTGTCTAAACCTTTATTGCAATGCCCAGATTTTAATAAATATTTATTCAACACACAGATCCCTTTAATGGTTGTATAAACTACTAAAATAAAGTGCTAAAAAAACAAAAACAATAAACCATTCAGCAACGTTCAACAGTATAACAAAAGAATGTTGTCTGCTGCCATTGGGATGGCTAATGCTTATGCCTTCTACAGACAATAACATATTTGCAAGACAGCAAGGTTCTTACAAGGTCCTGAAAAGAATAGGCAAAGTCATCTGTAAGACAATGCTCACCGAGAAAAAAACAAAAACGCAAATCTTTCATATCAGCCATTTTTTAAAAAATGGGAGGGACCTACACCTCCTGGATCCTTGGTATAGATAGTGGAAAGAGGTGAAACACCACTAGAAGAAGTAGAAAATAGACCACATCTATCAGAATAGGAGAAGAAGGGAAAAAACAGCTCAATAGTAAACATAAAATTTGCTAACAGTGCTTTCAAATATTTAAAAGATTTTAACTTGTCCAAACCTTTATTGCAATTCCCAGATTTTAATAAATATTTATTCAACACACAAATGCCTTTAATGAAGTTCTAGGGGAATTATTGTCCCAGGTAAAGAGTAGAATTGAAAGACCAGTTTTGTTAGTATATTTATTTTGAACTATTCCACAGAGAAAGGGAATATGCCACAATAGAGAAAGAATGTTTAGTTTTCAAATGGGTCATAGAAAAGCTAAGTTGTTATTAAAAATATTATGTATAGGCTGTGGAATTCATATTGTACACTGACCATGTTCTGCTTACAAGGTTGGCTCAAAAAAGGAATTGAGTGAGACAGTTTGTTTCAGGCACTTATGAACTGAGTGGGGTTGTGAGGTGTAAATAAAAGACAGTATTTAATGCCGCCTTTTGTTGTCTCTGCTAAACTCCTTTAGCCCATGCAACAATGGTTTATTTGCAAATCGAATTTAGCCCCATAATATGACAACGGCGGTCCTTAGGACCGCAGTAGTCGTGGTGGCGGTCCAATGACTGCCGCACTACAGGACAGCCCGCAGTACTACAACTGCGGTGGTCGGACTGCCATGAGACCGCCAGCACCAACGGGATCAAGGATGCCGCTGGGCTGTCCCTGGGCAGAATATGCTGGCGGTGCTTCAGCCGGCACCGTCAAGCATATCATGAGTTGCCTCACTGCCACCCTTTTCATGGCGGTGCGGCAGCCATGAAAAGGGTGGCAGAAAGGCAACAAAAGGGGACCTACAGGGCCCCCTGTTGCACCTGTGCATATGGGTGCACGCATGGGGCACATGGCGTGCCTCCCTGTATGTCTGCACCCCAAGTTTCAGCATGGAAACGAATGCACAACATGGTGCATTTCTTTCCATGCTGGAACGTGCTTTGGCAGTCCCACAGCACTGCCTTTCTAACGCTCACATATGAGTCTAGAAAGGCACCGCCGTGGGACTGCCAAAGCACTGCCTGCCAGACCAGGATGTAAGTCCTAGTCTGGCAGGCAGTGTGACTACGGGTTTGGCGGTCTCACAGCGGGGTCCTGGCATGGCGGCATGCTGCGAGACCGACAAACTTGTAATCAGGCCCTTGAACTATTAGTCAACTAGTTTACGATCAAAATAAATAGTTGAAATCGGAAGAATAATTGGACACTAATTTTATTAATGTTCATGCTCAAGAATATTTTCTTGAACAATGGCATAAAAAGCACATTTGTCATTGTTCTTTGGACAATGCCATATGCTTGTGACAAGTCAATCACGGGTGCTTACTGAAATGGCAAGTTAGAAGGAAACAATTTAATCAATGAGGTTTGGACAGTGATCAATGGAAAACCCTAAATGTATTGATTATGTGTTGGAGAATATGGTCAGAAGACAAAGCAGAGGAAGACATTGACCAAGTAGATGAGGATACATTTGCTATTTTCTCTCATCCTTAGTGTTAGAGACTTAGGGGCTTATTTAGAAATTTCAGATATCCCATTCCCTAAACTTGTGTCTCCTCAGCTCTATTTTGAGTTGTGGGAATTGTCTTGTTTATAATGGCAGAGCCTATGCTGGCTCTCTGGTAGAAACCTTTGGCCGTCACCGCATCATATATTGGGACCTTGGTCAAAGTACCTGAGATTGCCCACCCTAGGGAATGTTTATGGATAGGAAAACAAAGAAATGACCTCTGACTTCTCAAAATAAACTGAGAGTTTCTCTCACATTTTATCACATTTTAGCAGGAGAAGTATATGAAGACAAATTAGTGGTAGTGGCATAATATGTTGTGAGAAGTTGGCCTGGCATATGCTGTCCACTAATTATAGTGGGCACCGTGCACCAGTCCAAATCGACTCTTATGGTAGGTAGGTTAAAGACAACCTTATTGAAAGCTATCCTAGTGGTAGCTATGGAGAGCAGCCTTCAGGCTAAGTCTTGAAGGAATGTAAAGCAGCTTGTTTTACCAGTCTATAATCTCTTGAGTGACCAAATGAAAGAGCACCACACCAGGTATATATTCAAAATATATGTATTTATTACTAAACACACCCCTCTAGTCTCTTTATGAGGCTAGAGTTCGAAATACATAGGTTATAAGATCTTAAGTCACAGTAATAGCACAAATACACGTTTGAGCCCTAGGGGCGTACCAAACCATATACCAATAAAATGGTATGCGAACCGCGACTGAATTAGACACTAGGCCTAGAGCCTCTAGAAGTGCTGGGACCACAAGGAACCACCCAAGGTAGTGACACAGGGGACCCACGGGAGACGCGTGCAGTGTAAATACACAACCGCGATACGCCGTTAACTTCTATGGAGAAAGTCGGGATCGGGAAAATAGAGGAAAGGGACACTTTAAAAAGGACTAGGACAAAACCCTTTGAGATCTAGGACTTTGAAGAGTCTCTACCCACGGGAGCACCGGAGTACTCGTGTTACCTCACCCAGGGAAGCCGGGTGCATAGGTGCCTTTCGGGGTCGGGTTTCGTCGTCGTTTCTTATGGCGATCTGCTGCAAAGTGCTGCTGGCGACCAGGAGAAAAGTGTCCGGGTGGATCCAAGAGTGGATCGGAGTTCTGAAGAACCTGAAAGCAGAGGGGACAGAGTCTGGGTCACTAGCCAGTGACCAGGAGGGCGATGGACAGATGCCCACCGATGTCGAGTGCTTCAAGTTCGTTGACGGTCGTCTTGACTCTTCAGCCACGAGGTCCGGGAGGCGTTGTCGGCGACCAGGAGCAGGATTCGGGCTGTTGCACGATGTCTGTCGAGTGCTGCGGTGTCGGCGACCGCATTGGACCCAACAAGCCTTGGCAACGGCAAGTCTCGATGTAGCTGAAGATCGTCGATGGTGCAGACCAGCAAGGTCTGGGGAACTTACCCAGCGAGGGTAAGTCAGGGCAGGCCTGGAGCAACCAGGGGAGCCCTTTGGTTTCTTTAGAAAGTCTTCTGGGGACCCACGAGCCGGCTGGCAAGGGATCGCGAAGACACCTCGGGCGGAATCACTCAACAGGGGCCCACGGTCACTCAGGACGGTGTAGGCCTCTGATCTTCGGAGGGATTCCTGCTGGAGGTTGGGACCACACGTGGTCCAAAGCACAGGTTCGTAGAACGTTGTGAAGGGGTTGCACTCGACAATAGTGCACGGTACCCAGGGGTCGCGGTTCCTCGTCACTCGTGGGGTCCACTTGCCTCAGCTTCGCTGGGGACTCACGATGGCCTTGGAGAAGTCAGGAAATCCACTTCTTGGGCTGCAGGGACTTCGGACTCCGGCGGGAGCGGCGTAGTTTGCGTCCGTCGTTATCGTTTTGGTGCCTGCCAAGCAGGGAGTCACTCCTTGACCCCAAGGGAGATTCTTCAGTCCTCTAATCGTGATGTAGAGCGTCGAAGGTCCAGGATTCAGTTTCAAAGTTTAGTCCAGGGATATCTAATCTTGCTGTGGCAAGGGTTCCCCATTTTAACCAGTAAAACAGGGAGGGACTAACTCTATGACCCCACCTATGGGAGGGTCAAGGGAGGGGTGGCTACACCCACTTCCCTTTGTCCAGTTTCACGCCAGAGCAGGGGCAGGTAGCCCCTGAGCTGGTTTGAACTGGCATATGCACAGAGGAGCCTTTTGCTCCCCCAGTGCAGGACTTCAAAGCACTCTAAGAGTGCACCCACCCAGCCCCAATACACATTATCCTGTCTGGGGAGGTGGTCACACCTCCCTGCAACAGGAAACCTATTGTCCAGGCCTCCCCTGCCGGAGTTTCGTCCAGCTGCAGGAGGCCAGACTTGTGTCTGTGGCAGCAGCATCCATTTTGTGATGCCAGGGCTTCAGAAAGAAGTTACCGGGTAAGCCAGAGTTAACATGTCTTTCCCTCTAGAAGGGTGGAATGCTACCCCCGCCGCCAGGATTGGCGGGGGGTAGTATTCCAAGATGTTTGACACCAAACACGACATGTTTAGGTGCAGCCACTCCAAAGTTAGCATTTTACAGCGAGGATATAATGCGCTTAAGAGTATATGGTCAGGCTGCACTACAAACAGCATCAGAGATGGTCTCCGAACGCTGCAGAGGGGCCCTGCTCACGCAGGGGCACCCTCTCACATAGGAACCACGCACTCTGCCTTTAGGATTGATAAGGCCTGCCTTAGGAGTGACTTATAGGTTTATATGTGTGTATGTATTTCGTGATATAGGTAACCTATATCACAGTAAGGGGTGCATGCACCACCTTACCCAGGCTGCAGTAGCAGACCTGTGGTGTCAGTTTGGATGGCCTTCCAGGTACCTATGCCCTTGGTACATAGTATACCATATACTAGGGACTTATAAGGGCACTCCAGATTCCAATCAGAGATGTGCCTAAGGCACATGGAAACCATTTTACAGAGAAAGCAGATAGACTGGGGCCCTGAATAGCAGGATCCCAGTCCAACTAAGTCATAAATCAGCAAAACACCATAAAAAAAAGTGGGGGCAACCATATAGTCAGATTCCACCTTCCTACATAACCCCCCCAAACGAAAGGAGATAAGGCTAACCTTGGCCAGTTGAGCCTTCATTGACTAAGTGGTCATATAAGGAAGCACCTGCCCTAGCATGGTTGCCCCCTGTCTTATGGTCCACTAAGCAATTCCTCACCCTAAGGGTATAAGAGGGTCTCCACCATGGGGAATCACTACCTGTGGTGTGCTTAGGTAAAGTACAAGGCTGGTGAGGTGTCTGAGTAGGGAAGTGAGGCCCTAGGAATGTTGGCCTCAGTTTCCTCAGATCACTGGTCACCATGTATGCCTGTCTTTCCATGACTGAGTTGCACTTTGCTCTAAGGGTCAACCTTTGGCTGCCTACAGCTGGGGGTTGGGTCCCTTTGGATGGACTACTGGAGGGACATGGCAGGTTTGGAACCTTCTGGTCCCAGGTTTGCCCTTGCCTACCAGAGTCCTTCTGGGGAGGTCCCTACATAAAGGTATGGGGGATCCCTCAGTGTGTAGAGGAATTTTCACCTGGCTAGGGCTACTAGACTGGGTGCCCCAAATCTGCTGATGGGGGGCTTCCTCTGGACAGGGGGCCCTGGGGGTCCACTGACCTCCCTGACCTCTGCAGCCCTGGGCTGACTGAGGCAGGGTAGAGAGGGGCAGGTTACCTGCTCCAGACGGGGTACCACCTTGGAAGGGTCCTCTGCCATCAGGGGTGTGGCCAGGCCAGGCCTGACTACCTCTGTGGCAGTTCCTTCACTAGGGGTAGGGTCAGTTCCCTGAGGAGGCTGACCCTTACCTACTGTCTGGGGGAAGAAGACTTTTCGTCAACCCTTGTGCTCTCTTTTGGGGGAGAGTGGGCCATTCTTTCAGGCTCCATCTCTCCAAATTCTTGGGCTGGGGCTGTGGCCATCACAGCCCCACTAACCTTACAGGGACGCCCAACATCCTAAGATGGGTTTGGTGTTCCACTTCAGCCCAGGCTGAAATTTCCAGATCATTGCCCATCAGGCAATCTACAGGTAGGGTTGGGGACACTGCCACTCTTTTTGGGCCTGTGACCCCCTCCCAGCTGAGATTGACTATGGCCATGGGGTGATCTGTTCTGACACCATCAATGTTGGTCACCTGGTATTTAAACTCAGGTAAAAGCTGGTGAGGGGGGACTAGTTTCCCTGCCACCATGGTGACACTAGCCCATGTGTCCCTAAATGCCACAGCTTTCTGACCATTAATTATTGGCTCCAATCTGTACCTGCCCAATGCTATGGGACCCATGGTAAAGGTGGCAAATCCTATACCACCATCAGAGTCAGAGGAGTCTGTTGAGTTGTCCCTGTCTAAACTAGGGCCCACCTCTGTTCCTCTTGCAAAAGCACCTAACTTTTTGGGTGCACTACTCCCAACTGGAGGATTACTACTGGTAGTACCAGGAGGGGTGGTAGTAGTTGTGGGAGGAACATTTTCTTTATTGCCAATCCTGGGGCAACTGGGATCAGTTTTCCAGTGCCCAGGCTTTTTACAGACATGGCAATAGGGTTTCTTTTCAGGAGAGGAAGGAGTTTGGGACCCACCCCCAGAAGAGGAATTTTGGGGCCCTGTAGGGGACTTATCCTTAGATTTATCCCCACCTTTCTCTTGGGACTTAGTAGAATCTTTCTTCTGGTCACCACCCTGATTTCTAGTTTTTACTCTGGTTCTGACCCACTTGTCTGCCTTCTTTCCCAATTCTTGGGGAGAGGTCAGATCAGAGTCCACCAGATACTGGTGCAAAAGCTGGTTTTGACAATTATTAAGGATCTGCTCCCTCATAATCAAATTGTACAATCCTAAAAAGTCCTGCACTTTGTTGCCATGTATCCAACCTTCCAGAGCCTTTGTAGCACAATCTACAAAATCAACCCAGTCTTGAGTCTGAGCTTTTGGGTGTCTCTGAACTTCAACCTATACTGTTCAGTGGTTAGGCCAAACCCATCTATCAGAGCACTCTTCAAGACTGTGTAATTGTCAGCATCCTCTTCTCTTACAGTGAGGAGCTTGTCTCTACCTTTGTCTGCAAAGGAGAGCCACAAGATTGCTGCCCACTGCCTCTGGGGGACCTTCTGAACTTTACAGGCCCTCTCCAGTGCAGTTATCCATTTGTGGATGTCATCCCCACTCTGGTAGGGAGGGACAATCTTGTTTAGGTTTCTATGGTCATAAGACCTGTCCCTATCTCTAGGGATATTGCTGCCACCATGGGACTCTAGTCCCAACTTTCTTCTCTCTCTAAGGAGATCTAGGGATTCTCTATCTAAAGCCAATTGCTTCTTCCTGATCTCTAGTTGAGTTTCCTCATACTGGACCAGTCTCTTTCTTCTCTCATCAGAGGATTCCCTCCTGTGAGAAGAAACAGAGCTCCTATTGAGGTGCCAGAGTGGTTAGACTCCTGAGAAGGAGACCTAGACTTTCTGAGCACACTCATAATCCTTCCTGGGGGACAAAGGTGTGGTTCTCTAGATCCTCATCTTCATCTTCCCCAGAAGGGATTGGGTTCTCCAGGTCAGGGTCATTGTCACCCTCCTGGTCAGTTTCAGAGGGGGCTGGGGTAGTGGTACCCCTGGCCCCTTCCTCATCTGCTGGCCCACCCTCTGCTCCTACCCCTTCAGTCTCTGAAGACTTACTAAGATCATAAGCCACCAACAACTCCTGGAGGTATTGGGTGGTGGGACTTTGGCCTGTCCTTAATTTCCTCACGTTACACAAAGCTCTCAGTTCCAAGAATGGGAGTGTGTCATACTTGGAGGGAAGCTCAATGGCTTCCTGCAGGGTATCTTTGGATCCTGCTTTTAAAGACATTACTAGTGTGGTGTGGTGTATGCACTACCTACTCTAGTGTGGCCTACTAAACTCTCTTGAGTTGTAGAAAGGGTTGTGCTATCCCTTAACACACAACTCTAAGTTCAGTAGAACTTACTGATATTCTAAGCTTAAATTATATGTACCTTAGGTACCTTTAGTGGTTTTCAGTTGATCAATTCAATTGAGATTATCTGGTAAAACAATAGCAAGCTGGAATCCCACACGCTGCACACCAATGTGAGAAGTTGGCCTGGCATATGCTGTCCACTAATTATAGTGGGCACCGTGCACCAGTCCAAATCGACTCTTATGGTAGGTAGGTTAAAGACAACCTTATTGAAAGCTATCCTAGTGGTAGCTATGGAGAGCAGCCTTCAGGCTAAGTCTTGAAGGAATGTAAAGCAGCTTGTTTTACCAGTCTATAATCTCTTGAGTGACCAAATGAAAGAGCACCACACCAGGTATATATTCAAAATATATGTATTTATTACTAAACACACCCCTCTAGTCTCTTTATGAGGCTAGAGTTCGAAATACATAGGTTATAAGATCTTAAGTCACAGTAATAGCACAAATACACGTTTGAGCCCTAGGGGCGTACCAAACCATATACCAATAAAATGGTATGCGAACCGCGACTGAATTAGACACTAGGCCTAGAGCCTCTAGAAGTGCTGGGACCACAAGGAACCACCCAAGGTAGTGACACAGGGGACCCACGGGAGACGCGTGCAGTGTAAATACACAACCGCGATACGCCGTTAACTTCTATGGAGAAAGTCGGGATCGGGAAAATAGAGGAAAGGACACTTTAAAAGGACTAGGACAAAACCCTTTGAGATCTAGGACTTTGAAGAGTCTCTACCCACGGGAGCACCGGAGTACTCGTGTTACCTCACCCAGGGAAGCCGGGTGCATAGGTGCCTTTCGGGGTCGGGTTTCGTCGTCGTTTCTTATGGCGATCTGTTGCAAAGTGCTGCTGGCGACCAGGAGAAAAGTGTCCGGGTGGATCCAAGAGTGGATCGGAGTTCTGAAGAACCTGAAAGCAGAGGGGACAGAGTCTGGGTCACTAGCCAGTGACCAGGAGGGCGATGGACAGATGCCCACCGATGTCGAGTGCTTCAAGTTCGTTGACGGTCGTCTTGACTCTTCAGCCACGAGGTCCGGGAGGCGTTGTCGGCGACCAGGAGCAGGATTCGGGCTGTTGCACAATGTCTGTCGAGTGCTGCGGTGTCGGCGACCGGATTGGACCCAACAAGCCTTGGCAACGGCAAGTCTCGATGTAGCTGAAGATCGTCGATGGTGCAGACCAGCAAGGTCTGGGGAACTCACCCAGCGAGGGTAAGTCAGGACAGGCCTGGAGCAACCAGGGGAGCCCTTTGGTTTCTTTAGAAAGTCTTCTGGGGACCCACGAGCCAGCTGGCAAGGGATCGCGAAGACACCTCGGGCGGAATCACTCAACAGGGGCCCACGGTCACTCAGGACGGTGTAGGCCTCTGATCTTCGGAGGAATTCCTGCTGGAGGTTGGGACCACACGTGGTCCAAAGCACAGGTTCGTAGAACGTTGTGAAGGGGTTGCACTCGACAATAGTGCACGGTACCCAGGGGTCGTGGTTCCTCGTCACTCGTGGGGTCCACTTGCCTCAGCTTCGCTGGGGACTCACGATGGCCTTGGAGAAGTCAGGAAATCCACTTCTTGGGCTGCAGGGACTTCGGACTCCGGCGGGAGCGGCGTAGTTTGCGACCGTCGTTATCGTTTTTGGTGCCTGCCAAGCAGGGGAGTCACTCCTTGACCCCAAGGGAGATTCTTCAGTCCTCTAATCGTGATGTAGAGCGTCGAAGGTCCAGGATTCAGTTTCAAAGTTTAGTCCAGGGATATCTAATCTTGCTGTGGCAAGGGTTCCCCATTTTAACCAGTAAAACAGGGAGGGACTAACTCTATGACCCCACCTATGGGAGGGTCAAGGGAGGGGGTGGCTACACCCACTTCCCTTTGTCCAGTTTCGCGCCAGAGCAGGGGCAGGTAGCCCCTGAGCTGGTTTGAACTGGCATATGCACAGAGGAGCCTTTTGCTCCCCCAGTGCAGGACTTCAAAGCACTCTAAGAGTGCACCCACCCAGCCCCAATACACATTATACTGTCTGGGGAGGTGGTCACACCTCCCTGCAACAGGAAACCTATTGTCCAGGCCTCCCCTGCCGGAGTTTCGTCCAGCTGCAGGAGGCCAGACTTGTGTCTGTGGCAGCAGCATCCATTTTGTGATGCCAGGGCTTCAGAAAGAAGTTACCGGGTAAGCCAGAGTTAACATGTCTTTCCCTCTAGAAGGGTGGAATGCTACCCCCGCTGCCAGGATTGGCGGGGGTAGTATTCCAAGATGTTTGACACCAAACACGACATGTTTAGGTGCAGCCACTCCAAAGTTAGCATTTTACCGCGAGGATATAATGCGCTTAAGAGTATATGGTCAGGCTGCACTACAAACAGCATCAGAGATGGTCTCCGAACGCTGCAGAGGGCCCTGCTCACGCAGGGGCACCCTCTCACATAGGAACCACGCACTCTGCCTTTAGGATTGATAAGGCCTGCCTTAGGAGTGACTTATAGGTTTATATGTGTGTATGTATTTCGTGATATAGGTAACCTATATCACAGTAAGAGGTGCATGCACCACCTTACCCAGGCTGCAGTAGCAGACCTGTGGTGTCAGTTTGGATGGCCTTCCAGGGGTGGCATAATACATGCTGCAGCCCCTGGCAGGCCTCTGAGGTACCTATGCCCTTGGTACATAGTATACCATATACTAGGGACTTATAAGGGCACTCCAGATTCCAATCAGAGATGTGCCTAAGGCACATGGAAACCATTTTACAGAGAAAGCAGATAGACTGGGGCCCTGAATAGCAGGATCCCAGTCCAACTAAGTCATAAACCAGCAAAACACCATAAAAAAAAGTGGGGGCAACCATATAGTCAGATTCCACCTTCCTACATATGTGATAACTTGAAAAAGCACTTTCCGTTTACCAGCGGTAGAAGAGATGCATTCTGAGTAACCACTTGAGTTTATGACTTTTAGACTTTTTTCAATAGTCATTGTTTAGAGGACAATAGCTGATTTTGATAGTGAAGTCATTCTTACACCGGTATTTGTGCTCAGATGATTTAATTAGTGTTTTCAGAAAGGTCAACTAAAGGGTTTGGGGGGCAGTTTTTTAGGCAGTTCCAAAGAAGAGGATAAAGTATTCATAGCTTTTTCTATGTCTGCATTTGGGACGGATTAGCATTTCTATAAGAGGAATAAAGGAGGAGTGGTCAAATTAAATGGCATTATGTTCACACTTCAAAAAAGAAGTGTAGAATAACATTCAGATTATCTCCGAGAGCAATTTTATTTTCTATATTGCTCTATCTATGCTAAACCTCACAGATGGGTTTAGACACCATGGCATACATTCAAACAGCTAAATTATCTTATATTTTGAGTTTGTTTTAAATGTTAGTGATCATTTGACCTACTCTTCTTTGCATTGTATCAATTTGTGTTATTTTCAAATAATGTATATTATTTGATGAAGTGTAATTGTGTTTATGCTAATGATTTACAGGTTATCTAGGGGAGCATATATGTGTTATATTATGTTACCAAGTATTTTTAAAGTGCACTTACACCAGAAAGGTTTCATGGTGCTGTGGCAGAAGAGGCAAGGGACTCAAAGCTTATCCATAAGCCTGTCTAAAGAGCCATGTTTTAGCGAGGTCCACAAGCTCGTATAGAAAGTTGTGGCTCTAATATGTGGGGGAAGAGAATTCCATATGTTTGGGATGATCACTGCAAACCACCCTGTTTCTTTTTGTTGTACTTGGGAACCTCGAGCAAATTTTGATGAGCTGATCTAAGGTTACATTTGTGGGTATAGTTCCGGATTCTGGCGGTCACAAAGGAAGGATTTTTGCTGTGGTGAGTATACCAAGTTTGTTAGTTTCCAGATTGGGGCGACTGTCTTCAATTGGAGTTTTATCTTGCTGGGAAGTATATCAGAGACAGGCTTTAACTTGTGCCTCAAGTATCACATGCACGCAATGTTTGGACTGGTATTGATATGTTGGACATTGCTGATTTTAAAAAATGTGCGAAGCGCCTGCCTGTCACATTGAAGGATCGGACTGAATCCTTGACTGTAGATTCTTATTTCTACAATTTTCAATTAGCTCGATAATTCTAGAGCCCATTGGCTTGCAAATAGATGTTGTTTAGGAAATTTCAACAACATGTAATCTCTGCAGTTTTGAACTAAATTAAGAGCATTACACTTTAGTGGGAGGATAAGGGAATTAGGTGCACAGTATACAACTAATAAGATTTTGTGTTATCAGTGCGGTGCTCTACAGAGAAGGGTTGTCAACCCTGCATCCCAAATTATAATGTGAATCAATGAAAATAAATCTCTGAGCACACGCAATCACATATCAGCATGAATAAAAGTCATCCAGTAGTTCTTATGTTCTCCAGGTCTTTGCTTTAATCGAACAATAGTTCTTCCGCCACCCAACACGTGTTTCGTCTGTAGGCAAGTCACCCTGCGACTTCCTCAGGGTTGTTTTGGGCAGCTTTCTCTCTTCACTGTGGTTAAAATCCCCATCTATTGGGCGTGTTCTAAGTTCCAGTATTAAGTAGTGTGCGCCCAGTTAAATCTTGCCTTCTTAGTTCATATCAAACATAACCACACTCCTCCCGTCTTTGATATGACCCTGTCATATCAAAGACGGACGGAGTGCGGTTACGTTTTATTGGCGGAAGAACTATTATCTGATTAAAGCAAAGACCTGGAGAACATAAGGACTACTGGATGACTTTTATTCATGCTGATATGTGATTGCGTGTGCTCAGAGATGTGTTTCCTAAATTAAGAGCACTCAGATCTCAAACACCCAAACAAATGACAGAAGTAGGTATCATTGAGAAATAGAACATCCCATGAGTTACAAAGCATTGACAACACACCTATTAGGGTAAGCTTTTCCTACCACTTTCGAAAGAAAAGCTTTCTGGTGTATTGCACTGTAACATAGTCTTTGTGTAAGATTCTGGCCTGGAAATCAAAATTCATATAGCATTCTGAGATGAGTCTCAATCTAACCACATGCAAGATATCATTGCGGATTTGAAATCCACTTATCATCTTATAGTGTTACAGTCATACAGTATATGAAGAGATGTAGAATGGAGAATCCGGTGTACAGCATAGCTTTTTTAAATTAATATCTTAAAATGGATGAACCAGTTTGAAGACGGACAAAAAAAACTTTTGGAAAAGCAAGCACATGATCATTTTAAAAGTTGCATGCATAACAAATCTGCAAGAAAAAACATAATGAAGCACTGACTGTCAAACTATTCCTGAAGTTATGCTAAATGTTTCTGCAAGATTTAAGTTATGCATCCTTAAAGAAATGCTATTATTGTCAAGGGCCAAACTAATTTAATGAAATATGTGTTTACGCGAATGGTCTCTCTCTAAATCTGCAGTACTCCAGCTTGCCCAAAATGATCAAACTACAGTCTGGTATAAATGTCAAAATACCAGAAAGATTTGTCAATTTTCGAGTTTTTATATCCACAATTGAAAAACTGGATTAAGATTGATGAAATAGCAAGAACTTTTGTTCAGATTGTGAGCTCACTTTTTCTGACTAATGAAAAATCCATTGATGTGGGCCGTACATGTTCAATATTGTAAAATGAAAAAATGATTTGATTTGTCCAGCATTTATGGAGCAGAACAAGTTTAAGTTCCACATCTAGCGGTACCTCTCAGTGGTTAACTATTAGAAGACGTATCAAATATAGGCATCTAGCTTAATGGACATCTAACGTAATGGAGGCTGAACATGCTCTTAACCAAGCTTCTACTTGTCTAAGCTTCACTCTGTCAGTGTTGAGGAATAGAGAAGGTGTAACGTTTGCAGCTCTACTACCATCCAGTTTTAAAACTACTTTATAATGCAAGTATGGAACATCACACAAGAAAAGTGAGTGCCATTTTATTTTGTTGGACAAATCCAAATTACCTTGATTCGGTGAGATATATGTACTGATTACCTTCCGTCTCTCATACTTTACCTACCATTGAAACAGACTCTTCTTACATTTAAACTTGATCCAGGGCTGTGTGTGACTGCTTCTTTAAATATCTTTTAAATCACAACCTGTTATATATCTCCTTTTTATTAATCAATTCAGTATTTAGATTAGCACTGGCATCCATGTACATTTATAATCATTTATTCTGAACTGTCCACTCAAAAATACTCGAACTTTGTCTAAACATCAATGCAATTTCTGTCTGCAGCTTTGACTGGCTGCCCATAATTCTTTAGAGTTAAGGCTTCTTCTGTTAATTTCTTTCATTGCAAACATGATTGATTTGGGCCATCCTGCCAACGTGAAAAGTATGCTTAATACGGATCTATGATAAAGAAATAATTAATGCTAATCCTTTACTGCATGATGAGATAGAGATGCCAGTCTTGCTACATGTCTGGTGGTGCCAGTAAAAGATTTTCCTACACAGCATGTTCTGTCAGAATCACAGTGTGAGTACTAACAGGAGCTGGATGCAGAAGTAGTACTGTCAACATTCATGGCCAGGGAAGTCCTCCATCAGCCAGGTACGTTTGGGACCTTTGCCCAGTCAGAATTTTGGGAACTCAGAAACCTCCAGTGGGACATGGTTATAGAGAGTATCTGATGTTAAGCGATGTTAAGTACTACTAGGCTATAGAGAGTATCTGATGTTAAGTGATGTTAAGTACTACTAGGCAGCGGGATACCTTCTCACCCAATGCCCGCTGAAATAGATTTGTTCCTGCAGAGGACCTGTTTCCTCTGCCTAGTGGAATGGCTTGGGTGGTTGGTTCAGCTGCTCTGGAGGTCTGGTAGTGCAACATTTCTCTAACTCCCAACTCTTCAGAGCTATAAGGGGAAGTCCAGTTAGACACAGCCATGGATCCCAGGACCTCAGAATCATCATTTGGAGGTCAAAACTTACTCCAGCAGAGGCCACCGGCTGGGTCCAGTCCAGGTCCATTTGCCACTGGTCAGCTGGGGTCATCATAGAAAAGACCACTTGCAGCTTGTTGTGTCCCTGTAGACACACAGGAGGTCAGCTAACTGAACCTTGGAGTCAATTTCATTTACCTGGGTCAAGTTGAGCAATCCTTCAGCTCTCCTAAAAGGGCTCAAAGAGCTGAGGCAGTCAATATTTTTTTCTTCCACTGGTTCAGAGAGTGTTCTGAAGAGTGTGCCACATTTATGGCTGTGGGCAACTCCTGGCTCCTCTGTAGCCAATTGAGTAAAAGTTACTAAGGGCCACCCTCTACCACTTTTGCAGCAGTTCTTGTAAGCCCTACTGCAAACAATTTCACAGTACAACTTTCTCCTAAAATAAGAAGGAGAAACCCGGTTCTCCCTTTTGCAGTGCCTGTGTGCCCACCTAAAGGTGTGGCCAGGTAAATGAGCATTCTCCTCTTCTGTGGTCACTTAAAACCAGTAGCTCCCCTCCACTAGGTTTGGTGCAAGCCTGACTGAGGGAACAAATGTTTGGCTTCTCCAGATCTCACCTTACATTAACTTTTGAAAGGGTAAGCCCCTTCACAAGTTAAGTTCCTGGGTACAACTAACCTGGACTTTCTTCAAGAGGAAGAAAACACCTCATCTCAGCCATGCTATTATTTCTGCTCTGGATTTAGTTTTCACACCTCATTAGGGGCAAGCACTGGCTGGGCAGCTGCTTGAGAACTAATGCAGATTATCCTTTCAAAAACTGTAGGCAGGGGAAATTAACTTTCTAAAAGTTACATGCCTCAATTCTATTAAATATTCAACATCACCATTAGATTGAGCTTTTAATAAATATTAAAATAGTTGTTGAACTACTTTTTCTGGCTGGGCCCAAACCAGAGATAGCCGAATTAATATTTTAATCTGTAATTTAGTTTTCCTTATAAGGGAACCAGAGCCTTCCACAGTGAAAATAGCTTCTGGGGCCTTGTCATTATAGGGACTTGGTAATATTTGAATTTATTAACAGTGTTTTGTCCCACATGTGAAGCACAGCTGCCTTTCACACAAGAATGTATATAAAATACAGATTTAAAAATGAAATAAATATATTTAAAACACTACAAATTGTAAAAGATTCATGAAATATAAAATAGATAAAACCCCCTACTTCTTACGGCTTCCTAGTCCCACAGTCTTCATCAAAATATAGAAAATCAGTAGCCTTGATAGTATATTTCAAAAGGACATTAGCATGGCCAGCAAAATTCACTGTCTGAACCAATTTTGTACTTAGATCCCAATTTGTTCTCATAAATAATCCAGTCAATGTTTAGCTTTCCCAGACAAGTCATTTGGGAGATAAAAGATGTATTCATCCAGCTCAACTAATTGTTCTCTTTGGAGGAACTTACTGATTGAAATGAGTACCATTGAGTTGGGTAATAATAAACATCTGTTATTCAGCCCCAATATGCCTGTTGGTGAACATGAGCTTTACAAATACACATGTTATGCTTATGTTATGACTGTGCTCAATCTTATAGTATTATACACAGCACACTCTAGCAAGAATTGGCTCAAATCTTCTGTTGCACCATAGAGGCATTTAGCAGAAATTGCTATATTTCTACTTTTCAAAATGTTGTTTAGCAGTAAACAACCTCCTCTCACCAGGGCAAAAAGCCTCCTTTCTCTAAAAATTAGCCGGTAAAATTAAGTACTGTTGTGCAGATGGCAAGGGGTCGAACATCCCCCTATGATATATATTGGATAAATTGTGCAGTGACCAAGTCTCCATTCTTTTACAAGATACGGGCAGTGTTTAGTTACCATCGAGCTTATTTGCCTCTTGGAAAACATTTCAAGATTACTTGGAGTATGTGATAGTGCCAAGTTAAGTCTCTTACTTTCTTTAAACCAGAGTATCGTGATGGGGCTCTTGATGTTCATCTTGAAATATTCCTCCCAGCCACAATCAACCAGGTTGTTTTGGCTTGATTTTAGTCTTTTTAGGTCATATTTCAAGGGGGCCAGCTAGCATTTGCCTTCAACGGAGGTGCAAACCACATCTGATTCAAGGATAGGAGTGGGAAATCCTTTTGGGAGGTTGCGGATTGTTTTTCAGAATTTTCTCTCGAAGAAGGCGACATGGCAGATACTTTCTTCTAGTCCCGAGTTCAGCACCATAGGTAATTTGACCCCCTACATTTGCTAGAAAGATCTGTATGATGTGGTTGCAAAATCGATGGCCATATTTCTCGACCAGTCTTGCGATAGCATTTGTTGATGCCTCTGCTTTTTCAAGGGTAGATTGAATATGTGTAGTCCAGTTGAGATTTCTATTATTTCTACCCCCAAATATTTAAAGGATTCCACTTCTTCCAGGATTCAGCCATCAATGCGAAAGGCAAAATTCTTCTTTGTGTTTATTTTGAAGATCATGATTTTGGTATTCTTTGTAGTGATTTTTAATTGATTTATTTCACAATATGTTTTCATAGTTGCCAATTGAGCCTGCAGGCCCCTCACAGCTTTAGCGATCAGGATTGAAGCATCTGCGTATAAAAGGGCCAGTATTTTAAAGCCATTTGTCATGGGCATATCCTCTTTGGCCATTCCTCCTTCCTCATAAAGGTCATTAGTATGCATAGAGAACAGTGGGACGGGGCAACAGGCACCCTTGCTTTACTCTATTCCTAATGTGGAATTTTTTACGGATAAGCATTTGTTGGGGTAGTCTGACTTGCAAGGTAGTGTCAGTGTACAAAAGTTGTATTAAGAAAGAAGGGCTGCATCAATCTTCATAGTTGTTACCTTTCCCCAAAGGTGGTGCCTTGGTACCAAAATCAAATGCTGAGGTGAAGTCCAAAAAGGCTACTTAGAGGGACATTATTTTGGATATGTTATACTTATTCACAATATGTAAAAAGTTTAATACTTGGTCATTAGTTGAAAGGCCTTATCTGAACCACCCATGAATGGGAGAAAGGATATTCTAATTGGTAATCCATCCCTCTAGTCCCCTGAGAATCACTTTCAATAATATTTTGCAACTAATATGTTTTAGAATAATGGGTCTATAGGATTACGGGTCACTTTTCCGGCCTTTCTTGTAGATTGAGAAAATGATACTATTTTGCCAGGATGGAGGGCGACGTATCTCTACTGAGATACACAGATTTCGGTCCACGAGTCTGGGTCTCAGATGAATACCTCAAGGGGGTATCTTATTAGGACCGGGCCCTCCCCTTTTTCAGGTCCTTAACTGCATCCCTCCTTTTTCTTTACTAATAACGAGTGGCCCCTGGACCATCTTCTTGGGACCACTCATGGATTGCTCTTCAACATTAGGGTGACTAATATCATTGTCTTCTAGAATAGGGCTGAAAATTGAGGAGAAGTGGGCTACTCACTTGGACTCCAGCTGATTTTTTCACTTGTCTCCCTAGCTTTCTCCTATTTTAAGCCAGATGGTCCTGATATCCTTCCCTGCTGCAAACTGTTGAATTTCTCTCTGGTTTGTATTAATTGCTTCTGTCTTTTTCCACTTTATTAGGGCCTTATAGCTTGATCTTGCCTCCCGGATTCTGTCTATGTCTGGCCCAGCGTGTATGTTTGGCTCCAGTTGTTTTTTTATTTATGCAGTCCTCATCAAACCACCTGTCACATGGACTAGAATTTGTTTTAGATTTCTTCTTGTTCGTACATTTCCTGGAGACAATCAGAGTTAATGTATTCAGTAATTCACCATACAGGAGAAATCTGTCATCTTCCAAGATGGATGCTTGCAGAACAGCTATGGCAGGCTCATTCTTCCAACCTATTAGGACTCTTACTTGCTCCCTGACATCCCAAGTGAATTTTAGATTTGGAACTTCTCTTGGTTCAATTTGTCTGTTGTGTTTCAATTTGAACATCTGAGGGTTGTGGTTGTTCTCTATCCATCAATATATCTGCAAATTTTCAAAGTTGCCCCAGTCTTTTGCCTTTAGGAAGATGCAATAAGTTATGGATTAGGCACTACAGGTTTTATATGTCAGTATACTTTGGTAGTCATTTTCATAGGAGTTCCATGCAGATATAAGGCCCTAGCTTGAGCAAGAAAGAGCCAGATGCTTGCCCAGTGCATCCTTCTGTGAGAAAGCATGGCTAATGCTCGGGATCATCTATGCTGATTTCATCTGGATTGTTGACTCGTCATCAGCTCCCCAGTTGCTAATCTTGCAGTTCAAAATCACCATATATAATGGTGAGTACATCAGGCTGGTTTGTTTTTGGCAGCAATTCTTGAGTCTAAGGGCCTGATTCATGTATGTAAAAAAAGATAGGGCAATCCTATTTTTTTATGTGTAGAGACTCTGCAGTCGTGGAGATACTACTAGCAAAATACCTTTGTGAATAGCAAGCAATCATAAACTAAAACAAAAGTGTAAGTTTACCTTTGTGAATAAGGCCCTAAAAGCTTTAAGAAGCCTTGCATCTATTGTGTGGAACATATGCATTTATTATTCTCAGTGTATAGTAATCAAACAATTTGAAGTCACAAATTTGCAGGTTACCCTTTTGTTTAAATGCTATTCAGATGTCAGTCCTGCACGCTATCTGCAAGCCGTTACAGAATGTTTAATGTAGTCAGGGAGTATCCATGATGATGCTATCCATGTTTCTTGAAGGATTATGATGTTGTAGGCAATTAAGAAATTCACAAAGCCAGAATCCCCTTTTGGGGGATACCAGCCATGTTCTACAAAATAATTAGGGTATTTATTTTCCACCCAGAGGGTTGACTTCCTTGGCATTCATGCAGCTTTACTATTCACTCAAATTTGGCCAAATTGCTTACTTTTGGGCATTTCTTCTTCTGCCCATTGAAGGAGTTCCCATCCAAAATACACTGCTTATTCTTTTCTCATTGATCGTGCCATGTATTACCGGTTGATTCACTATAATTTGCTTGTTAGTTTTGGGGGTTGCAGAGGCTTTGTTCCAGACATCAGAGGTTCGTGATAATCGTTTGCTGCGCATGTTGGTTTGATTTTCTCTTTGCGGGGTCTGGGAAAATGGAAGCTTTTTGTGCCCCTCACCAGGTTTCTCAAAACTTGTGAGGAGTGCATCACAGACTTGGCCCTGTGCAGACACATTGAGCACGGTTTTGGCCGGAGAGATTGGGTTGGCTAAACGTTTGGATTTGCACATGTACTCTCTCAAGTTTGTGGATGCTGTACCTTCTGAAATGCAACAGGGCTTTAACCCTCTCACAACCTGCATTTAACAGTCATAAATTTATCTGGGGAAAAGATCTCATCCCAACTGGACAAAGCTGCACTGTCCAAAAGATCTCATGCATTGATGGTATTAGGATCATATGGTCCCTTACAATTTCAAACATGGTTAGGGGATTTGTATGGTCTAAAACCCAAGCCTCATCTGTTGCGTCTTCGATTGGACGACTTTCAAACACGTTTTAATTCCCCTGTCTGAAGTAGATCGACTATTGAGTCTTTATTTTGGCTTTGTAATTATCTAAAGGAAGACATTTTCCATATTGTCTGTACCTGCCCAACACTAATAGCGGAACAGAAAGGGCTGTTGAGACAGTACTTTTTTAGAAACACTGCGTACATGTCGGCAAGCAGTTATAGCCTGTCTTCAAGGGGAAGACCCAATGATCTGTGGAAAATTCCTTAAGTTTATGTGCATCGCGGAGTCAAAACTAGCTAAGTTTGAGTTATAATGGATATTCTACCTGCAGCATTTGTATTCCGTTAGAGATGCTTTATGTATACTCCTCTACTCTGGTTCATTTTATGGGAGAACTAAAGTTAAACATTAAAGCATTATTTCCTTGTACCAAATGTATTAGGATTACAGACATGACTATTCTTGCAGTTTTACTTTTCATATTGTAGTGGGTTTAGTATGTAGAATTGAAACCTAGGATGAGCATTTAGTATTTTGCATTAACTAACTTAGTACATAGAACTGAAATCTAGGACAAGCATTTAGTATTTTGCACTAACTCATTTTTTTGTAAAGGGTTGTCTCTACTTTTCGTTTTCATTTTTAAAGGACTTGCCCTGGTGACCAAACTAAGTATAATTTACATAGTTGACTCTTTTTAAATTTAAATTTTAGTTTGAACGTTCAAGGCACTACTACGTAGTAAGCTTGTCCACGTAAAGCTAGCATGTTTTATATTCTGTTGTTTGGTAGTCTAAAGAATTGTTTAGCATGTGGTTTCGAAATCCAGGAAAAGCATGTATCACTTTTTATCAGTGTAGTGTGCACTAATTAGTCACTTTATGGTAATATTGTTTTTGTTGTGTTGTTTTTTGTGAAACCATATCTGTTCTATATCATACATGAATTATTTTTCTCATTCATTGCAAATTCTTGAGTGCACAAAGCATCAGGTAAAACTATTATGCTTATATTACATAAATGGTAGTTTCTAGATCTGGAAATAAGCTAAGGACTAGGCACTTTATTGAGAGTACCCTATGAATTTAGTCTAAGGTACAATTTGGCCTCTTAGGGCATTCATCTTCCCAATACGATTCAAAATGTATAATATTTTATAACACTTTTAGAAATATTATCATGAGATTCATGACTTGTGTTAACACATCTCCACTCAGACCCAGATATCAGGTTGGGTGTTTAAGTGAGCCAAAAGCTTGTATCATAAACGAATGAAGATAGTATGTTTTATATGTAATGATGGTATTTATTGGTTGATGTTTTTTAACTTGTGATTTGTATTTTTTTGTTAATATTGTAAGATTTATTTAACTGAACAATAAAGCATTACTTTCTTACTTAAAATGCAACAGGAATTGTCCCACGTGCCACATGCATATTGTCTCACAATATGTAAATGTTTTAACTGTTCTATCCTCCAGTTTATTGGCTAATCAGTTGTAGTCTTAACCCTCATGGAAGATTTTCCCTCATTTGTTGTGACATGGAGCAAATTAAAGATCGCAAAATTTCTTGTGTCCTTGACCCACTTTAAAATTTCAGGTTTTGGGGCTGCATTACTTACATCTTGTAAAAACTTGATGCTCTCAGGATATTGTATGTTGACCACATTGGGCCAGTCCATAATACCAAGTTCATCCTTGGAATACAGAGTTTATTCTGCTTTGCGACTTGGGTCCTCTGGTTAGGTTGTATTAATTTTGTTCATCAAGTTCCTCTCCTGCCTCTATAATAAGAGAGGAGCAATTGTTATTGATAGTGCTCATTGTCCGGTAAGCTGGCACGGGAACCCTACTAGTGCCATAGAAAGGCTTGGAGTCCAAGAATTTCCTTATGTAGCTCAGACATTTATCTACATAGTGCTCTCAGCTCTATGCTGAAATGTTTAGCAATGGTATTATTTCTGAACATCTGTAGTCCTGCATGTCCGTATTGCTGATGGGCTGACCAGAAAGGACTTTGATATGATCACAGGCATAGCTTACATCTGCCTCCAGATATTTGTCATCGTCCACTGGGGGTTTAACCTCGCAGCGCCTATCTCTAACTAATGGTTCAAGAAGTTGTGGTTGTTGACTGACCTGATTTACTTAGTAGACCTTGGGGCAGATTTACAAGCCCCTTGCGCCACTTTTGCGTCATTTTTCCCATGTTAAAAATGACGGAAAAGTGGCGCAAGGGGCTTGTAAATAAGCCCCCTGGTACTTTGTGTCTCCTTTTGTTGTTCTCGTGGCCTTGTCAAGACTATCCTAGGAGAATTTTTGAAGCGTCCCCTCTGGGTTGGAGCCACCTGATTTTACCAGTTAAGGAAAAGGTGTTTAGGGATTTTAGGGGATACCCTTGCTGTTTATTTGCATGTTTCCTTTCATTTAGACTTTCCTTCCCATGCTTGCTGCCATTACTCTGTGCAAGACATCATTCTTGTGGACTGGAGTTTTTTGCATGATGGTTTCTGGGCATAAAGGACTCCTGCAGTCTCCTCAAGCCTCATTTTACTTTGGTCCTGGCATAATTCCCACCTTGGCCGGGTGAAAAGGCTGTGATGGAGGGTTCAGTCTTAAAGGTTTGCTAATATATACCGATTGGCACTGTTTATATAATCCGTTGTCAGTGTTGTTTCAGTTGTTCAGGTTATTTGCCTCTCTCGTGGGCTATTTTCCTAGCAAAATCAAGTTTTGTTGCTGATTCGGAGCAAACACTTATTACATCTTTGTCCTGCATTGCTGGTGTAGGACTAAATTTCCCCATTGAGGATCCATTCAGTGTTCTAGGTCTTGCAGAGGCCTCAGGTCTGAGAAAGATAGTGGCAATGCTGGAGACAGAAAAGACGACCCATTTGACCAATTTGACAAGAGGACTCTTGGATTTTGAGCCACCATATTTAGCTGTAGATCTATACCTAGGTGTCCTTTTCCCCAGAGATCTCTTCCTTCCTAGAATTAACTGTTGTCTTAGAGGTTTCCTGTGGCTCTGCTGCTGTCAGGTCAATCGTGCTAGTGGAGGAATTTATAGTCTGAATGGAACACAGGGTAGTCAAGATGTAATCTGCTGATAGGGATTGCCAAATCTGTTTCTAAATAAGCTCCATTATGGCCGTTATGGCCATCTCACAGACACCAGAGCTCTCCCCCTAGAGTAGGTGAATTCCTCCAGTGAACCACCTCCTTCTCCACCGCCAGGCACTTCTCCCCCCTATATCCATATCCTTTCCTTTCCCTCCATTCAAAAACTCTGCTAAACATGGAGCAACACCAATGTGTTTTCCCCAGGCTACCCTGTGTGATGACTGTCTACATGGGCTGTGACTCTAGATCGTAAAACTTGATTTGTGACTTGGACTGGGAGACCACTACTATTCCTACTCCCACTTCCATTCATCAGGTTGCCCACCGCTCCTTTCATTGTCTTGTCCGATTCAAGTGGTGACTTCTTTGGCATACCTGCCATCTGCTTCATTGCCCACAGTTTTGGGAGTTTTTTTGGGGCCTTAGCTTACTTTATAGGAGCTTGAGGCTTTGGTGCCACTGTTTGAAAGACATTTTCCTGGCTCCCTGTACTCACAGCACTTTCCAAACAGCAAGGTAATCCAGTGGGCCTAGGGTGGGAGTGCACAGCGTGGTATAAACCCCAAACCCAGCAGAGGGTTGCTGACAAACCACAAGAAAAAAAAGGCAGCAATTCAAGGGCTAACAGCAGACACATGCCAGAAAAATCTAGCTTATCGCCTGCCGATTACCACGCTGTACAGGAACACGCTGTGAGGGAGTGTGAGAGTGTCCTGGGAGCTACACAATGCCACGCACACCTGGTGCTGGTGACCGCTCATAACCGCCGCCTAGCAAAAGCCACTGTCTGCAAGAGTGGTCAGAGGCCAGGCAGATCAGGGCAGGCGGCATGATTACACTGGAGCTTGGTAGTTAGGGGTAGTTGGAGGCAGCCAGAGGCAGTACAGCATCAAAATGTTGCAGGAGACTAGCTTGCAACTGCATTGGCAGCTAAGCCAATTGCTTCCACAACCAGGCTGGTGCTCCCCAGCGCATCACACAACTCCTAGTGCACTGATGCTTTCAGATTGTAACACACTTGGTTTCTTTTTAAAATGAAATATTTTTCATCTTTTACATGGCAACATTACATTTCTACATGTTTCACTTTTAAATATCATGCACCCTACCTTAAGGTGACTTAATAATATTTAAAAAGGGAGTTTTTTCCAATTTCTAAAAGTGTTCTTTTTTCAAGTGGGACTACAGCTTTAAATTGCATCAATGAGGCTACACTGGTAGACCTGAAGTCATTTTTCCTTGTCACACAACAGATGGCACTATAAGTGCTGCAGTCCACAGGTGACATATAACTTTCCATGTAATGGGGGTATTTCTTCACCAAATACTATGGCCTTATAGGAAAACTAAATATGCCAATCCGGTATTAGCCAAAGTTTACATGTTTTAACTGTCAGAGCACATACACTGGGCACTGGACAGCAATGCCTCAGTGTGCAGAGTCTAAAAAACAGAAATAAAATTCAGCAACAATTAGGTTGACCAAGAAAAAAGGGGCATTTTCTCACAATAAGGTTTCCCAATTCTGACCAGTTGGTTATGGCTTGCGAGTTTTTTTTTTGGTCCATTGTATCCTACACTACAGATTGGCTAAGCAGGATGACAATGCCTCAGTGAAATATTTAGAGTGATGTGAGAAAATATTCTGAGGTGTCCACCAAAGTGGTCACAAGGTCTTTAGAAGGTCTGAATCTCCACTGCAGTTCATTGAGAATTGAATGAGTTTTCCTGGATGATCTACTTTAGCATGTGCTCTCTCCTTCCATAATATTGTTGACGAGTGAAAGATTGGAAATGGGGATGTAGCTAGCCAGCTGTTTGGGATATGCTGTAAGTACCTCAAGCAAGGGTGTAATTGCAATATTTTTAAGGCCCTAAAGACATTACCTTGAAAGTGGAGGTATGTAGCCCTTCCAGAATATCTCAGGGGAGAGTGCCCCTGTTGTTCTAGAAGAAGAATTATGGGCATGGCTTAACTGGACCGCCAGACTTCTTGGCTTTCCTTGTAGGTAAGATGAGATGTACAATTAAGACTGTTCAGTGTTGTTTTAGTTTCCTTATGTTTTTGCTTCATGAACTTCAAGAAATTGAGCAGCTATTTGCAGTCTTTGAGGGTGGAGCTTGAAAACTTCTGCTGTTTGGTTTGTTGTCTTGCCTATGCAGAATACATACTGAGCTTTTTGGCACTGTGTATCATCCTTTGATCATTTGCATTTTGCTGCGTTTAGATCCAGATTCACATTCTGTCTGGTTTATTTCCTGTTTTAAGTTTCTTTATGCCATAACAAGTCACAGTATCAAGGAGTTTAGTGATGTTGGGAGTGCAGATTCCAGTATTCAAAACCTCTGGGTTGAAGTTTGTTGAGAAACTGATTTTATGTGTAGCAAAGGAATCCAGTAACTCAGATTATGTTACTTTTTCCTGTGGTTTGAACCGCATTGTGATCATATGTGTGTGTGATTAGGCTTGGGGTGATACTTGTTAAGACAATGTGCATCGTGATTAAAAATGGCCTGGCCAATACTGAGTTCATGAATAGATTTTAAGACGGCTAGAGAGGATCTTTATGCAAAGTGTATCCTAACTTGCACTTGGGATCTACAGCCTCTTGGGCGAATCACTGTGATTCAAAAGCCTTAATCACAAGGGCATGTATAGAGTAAGGTCTGTCCATACAGAGATTGATTGAAGTCACCCATAGGGACCTTTTATGAGACTGGTGCCTCTGTTTCTGATTTCATCTAGGACGGCAGGGTAAACACCCCACTTTTCTATAAATGTGAGCAATAAAGGATCAATTTGATGAGGTAGAGAATTCATGACATTGTGTTTGAACATGGAGTGCCACCAATTACTGTACTTGTTGTTGTCAACATAGATTGTCACTCCTCCTTGCCCTATCTGATTCACCTATCATTGGCATAATTTTACCAGCTGGCAGAAAAAGCTTATTAAAGGTAATGGTGCAAGGCATTGACAGTAAACAATTCCCTTAATGCGTTGCTTCTCTTCTAGCATTTCTTGGATATCCAGGAAAGATTTAGATAATAAACAGGTTTTAATCAAACTAGGGTGTTGGCAATTGGTGTATGCTTATCAAGAGGGGAGGTGACTGTGGTCAATTCATTCTGGCTGGTTGGGAGGATAGCCAGCTGCTTTGAGCTCTTGGGTACTGCTCAATCAAAGTTTTAGTAACAGCCCTCAGTGCTGTGGCGCTGAGTAGAGTGTCGTTATTGCCATGTCCATGAGATGGTTGTTGGTTGCTTGGTATGATGTGGCCCATTTGACTAGAGTTGATGATTATTAGATGAGAAGATGATGAGGAGATGGAAGGTATGAAACCCTGGTTTATTTTGTTGTTTGGGTTTGCTGGACAGGGACTAACAGATTGACGCATATTGAATTAAAATAATGGAACTGTGGGTGCTGCGGACAAGAGATAACTATGGCTGGAGCAGAAAATCAGACCTGTGTGACTAATTTGAATGACAGATATGAATATGTAAGGTTTGTCTCGTAGGCCTTCAGTGGGTAAAAGGAAGCTTAAAACACAAGTGTTTTATCACAATACTGATTCACATGAAGGAGGCCGTTGTAAATAAAACTGCATAAATAACTGAGTAACAACCATGGATATCTATCAGGAGTAGTAGAAAGAGCAGGAAATTAGGTCTGTAAAAGTAAACACAAAAGACACAGTACAAAATGCATAAACTTAGGCTGACCCAGAAGCTGGAGCAGACACTCACAGATAGACTGTAGTGGTGTTTTGTTATATTCCCAGCATTTATGCAGGTTCATTTGTCTAACTTGAGGTGTCAAGAGAGAACTGTCATTCCGATATGGCCTGTGAGAAAGAGGACATTGTTCACAGGTCTACTTTGCATAGTCCAGTTTCTATTTCTATATAGTTACTGAAGAGATTGTCTTCCCTCAGTATGCTACCATGGCAAAGATGAGGCACATCACATCCTAACATCCCGTGGAGTCTGGACTGTCTGTTGGTCCTGATACTACAGGAATGTATAAGTGAAGGAGGCAGTTCTCAGGTGGGTTGTATAACATTGTTAAAAGTATTTGATGGCTTGAGAGATCCAGATGTAGGGGACAGTGGAGTGGAGATGATGTGTCATAGAAATGCTTTTGGGGTCAGTGTACCTCTGACAATGTGATGAACAACCAAGGCAAAAGCCTCTAAAATGCCGCTCAGTGATTTGACCCCTAATGGTAGGCCTAACAAAACTAGGATCCATGCGTCAACCTCAGCTCATCTGTCCAAAATGTGATCAGATCAGATGTGTCAGAGGAACATAACAAGTCATCTCCTGAAGGTAACTACCTTCCACTGAGTCTTGGTTTTGTTACTAATTACATGTATACCATCTCCACTAGCTACAATTCAGGAGCAAACCTAAGAGTTATCATTTGAAACACATAAAACATGTTGAAACTCAAAAAGGTTTTTTCTTTATCATATTTACCTAATCCCTGTACCCTCACTTTCTGATGATTTCTTAATTTAGAAAGTAAACATAATTGCCAAATAGATCAGCTAGATGAAGTAGGAATATCAAACAGAGCAAAATACGTTTGTACAGGCATGTGTTTGCAGCTTCCAAAATCAACAGTCATGTTTGGTCTATAAAGAGCGATCACTTTCTCATGCTGAAAATAAGATTTAGTTGGCACCTTCGCTTTTGTGAATTTTGCTGTGCGTCAATTTTAGGCAAAAAGATAAAACACATAGGGGCTTATTTACAAGCCTCTTGCGCCACTTTTGCGTCATTTTTAACATGGGAAAAGTGAAGTACGGGTGGCGCAAGGGGCTTGTAAATCAGCCCCATAGTACTTATATCACGCCATAAAATACCCAATACCCAATAGTCAATACAATAAAAGTGTACCCATAGAAAATAAATACAAGTGTATCCCTTTAATACTTATCCCATTATATATAAAGGATGTGCAGGCACTAAAAATACCATGGCTAACATATATCAACCAGTTTATATATGACTGAATAAGGACTCGGTCCAACCAGTACGTATATAAGATGTTGGTACACCGGCATTGTTTGTGGACCACATCTGCATTACTGGAGGACATGTTGATGCTAGGGTGCGCCATAAATTAAATTGATTTATAGTAAGAAGCTGCTTGTCAACAATGTTGCTCAGCCCCATTATTTCCAGGATAACATTTAACTGTTGTCTGTTCTTGAATTCCATGTTTTATGTGCATTAATTAGTTGCAAAGACTCGTGCGCTGCACAGCAATTGAATGATCACGCTGTGCTATGTTCTATCATTAAAAAATGACAACATACACTTTTCTCACACCTGCTCTGTTATTTACACTTTCTGGAAAAGGAAAGAGTACATGAATTGTATATAAATCCCTAAGCAGGTTAACCTTTGAAGTGTAACCGAGCAAGGACAACATAAATAAATAACACGCATATTGTTAATTGGGTTGATATTTTTCTTAAGGGTGAATAGTTACTTTGTCCTCTCAGACTTCATCGCAGCAGGATATTGGTTATTGTGTCACGATGGAAAAATCACATTATAGGTCGAATAAAACACAACTTTACTTATTCAAAAGTCGGCTGTAAGGATCTCTCTGCCTCTCTGTTCTTTGGCATTATCTACAGAAGCTCTTTTTTCATTGCTTTTCAGATTCAGGTGGAGGGATTTTAAGTGTCCTTTTCTTTTTTTTAAAGTGAGCAGGAATTAAATAGTCCAGGTCTAAATTTAGAGCCCTCAAGCATTGACTAGAGTTGAATAGATGGATCGCAGCATCAGGTACATTGGCATTCAGCATATGTCATCTGATAAGATAAGGTTAAGGTTTAACACCATAAAAGCAATGTCATGACACCATAATTAAATCCAGCGAATTCCATGTAACAAAACATTTCCTATTCCATTCTTTTTTGTTGTTAACGTTGTTGTAAACCTTGGTCAATCTCATGAAGAAAGATGTGAGGGTTAGTAAAAGAAATCCTTTTGTCCTGTTACAGTCAAGAAGTGAAGAACTTATCATTTACGTTTTTGAGAAAATAATTGCATGTGTGTCTTGTGAAATTCTGTTTTTAAACCTTTTCACTCGAAAGTGAAAAGCTGTGGCAGCCGCTACTGAACGGTGGTGGCGGGGCAAAGGAGGGAGTGGGATGAAAAACAAAATACACTTAGCTCTGTACGGCCGCTGCCTCTCCTCCATCTTCGACTCCTGAAAGCACACAGGCTCCCAGACTCCCCTAGCCAATCATGACGCTGCTGTCACCAGCATGACAGCAGCGTCGTGATTGGTCGGTGGGGCCTGGTTCAGCTCTCAGACAGGGACTGAGAGCATGTGCATGTTCTCCACCCAGACTGTGCAATACAGCCGTGTGGAGAACATGCTAAGTGTGCATGACTGGCTGACCCAAGATGGCTGGCCAAGCCGTCATACGCACTTAAGAAGTGCACCAACCACTCCTCCCCCTGCTGACTGTGACGACAGCCCAGCCCCGCCTCGCCCAAAAACTGGCTCAAATAGGAAAAATAAAGTGATAATAACATTGTTTTATTATCATTTTGTTTTTCCTTTTTTGCACTGCTCAGAGAGCAGCATGGCGACGCTCCTCCGCCTTAGTGGAGGAGCCGCTGCTGGTGTTAAGGACAGTCATTCAGACCAATTTTGTTATCATCATATGGTTATTGTGGTAACACGGAATATAATATTGCTACTAACTATAATAGTATTACTAATATTGGTGGTAGTGATGATGATGATAGTAACAGCGTAAACAACAAGCATTGGCAAAGCCAATATGTCTCACCTTCACTGGGGCAATGGTTGATTTTGTTTTTGTGACTTCATACGAGTTCAGCAGTCTGACTGCCGAAGAACCGCATCCATGACTGCTAGGAGACCGCTGCGCCTCTGCTCTTCCGACCGATGTATTACGAATTTCACTAGGGGGCTGCAGTGTGGCTGTGGTGGTCTTGCAGCGGTAGGCACTGTATTTCCACATATATCGATGCCTGTGTGTACATTCCGACTGCATATATGTCAAATGCACACATATGCAGGATATGTGGAAAAATGCCACCTATTCCTTGCCTGAGTTCGACCCATATGTGGGCAGTTCCGGTAATGGGTACATGGTATCAAAGCACTAACCTGTATTTTCCAGAAGACGTGGTTGTATTCCGGGGCCAAAGCTGCTTCTGGGTAGGGGAGACCACGAGAAAGGGATCCACATTGAAAACTGCTGGGAAGAACTGGAAAGGGGTGAGTATGCACCCCAAATCCTTCGTCCCCACCGACCTTTAGGCGGCAGTCCAACATGGTCTGGTCGTTGGGAAGCCAACTCATGATACAGACGGTGTTCTTGTGCCTCTGTACCGCCCAATGGAAGCTGCCTTCCCCGACTGTGACCACGGTGGTCGGTGGTGTGCCGCCAAACTCTTAATAAGGCCCCCTTATATTTTTAATACAGGCATTTGCCACAAAGTAAAATGAAAAAGAAAAAACAGTCATCTAGACATGGCTGCCCTATGCTCACATAAAAAATGTAAAATGTAAAAAAATAACATTCTCTTATGTGGCCACTTGACTGGTGCTATTTTATCATCACTAGAAACAAGCCTTACTGAGTGACATGCTGTATATTATGTATATTATTATTACTTTTGAAGGTGGCAAGAACAACTCGCCTCCAAATCAAGCATTCAAATGTCAGGCAGCTGCCACATGATAGCATCCCTTAAACACCTTATCACAGCAACTTTAAAAAGGAGCCGAAAAATAAATTGGCATCCAACTGGTCATCCAAAGGGCAGGCAAAGTAAATAGCATTGCCCAGATTCACAAACACTTTGCGTCAGGTTTGTGCTACTTTTTTAATGCAGACCTGACACTAAGGGGCCTATTATGATGTCGGTCAGAAAGCCTCCCACGTCAGGTCGGAGGCTTTCCGACTGACATCGTCGGTTTTAATTCCGACCACCTAATAACAATGTAGGCGGTCAGAATTGAAACCGGCTGATCATTCCGGCTGGATTACGACAGGCTCAAGGAACCTGTCGGCAAGTCGAAGACCAGCCCGTAATTCCAATGGATGACGTTTCTGCCGTTGAGATTACAATGCCCAGTTTCCCAAAGGCTTTCAATGCCGGCCTTTCTGACGTAGAAAACCTGTCGGAAAGCGAGTTTGGGGCCGAGGGGGCACAATTCTCTATGTTGGCTTGTGCTATGGCCAGTTTACTGCCACAGCACAAGCTCCCATAGGGAAATGGGAGTATGCGACCGCATCATGTGGGGTTGCATCATAATTCTGTGGTCAGGACCGCCGACCAGAGGGCGGTCAGTCCCGATTCCGCGATGATGTTGGTATGAGGCAACTCCAACAGACATCATAATCGGCCCCAAAGTGTTGGGTTTGTATATACAATCCAACGCAAATCACGGTTTTAGTTGGATTGTAACCCAAGGTAACACAACACAGCACAATGCACTATGAGTCAAGGAGGCACTCCATGGGTAGTGCTTGGGTGTTCCGGTGCATCCATCCTTGGACTTTGATGTAGGTCCATAACTATCGAGACTTGTAAATATGGATTTAGCCAAAATATTGCGCCTCCCTGAGGCTGGCGTAAAGAGGAGAAATAATTTTATTTCTCCACGTTTTTTCCACTTTGCATTTCTTCTGTATTCTGCAGCACACATGCAAAAAGGAAATTGCCTTTCAGCATAGTTTTTTGTGCAGAAAGAAACCCCTTCCCCCACACAACCTATGCTGACCAGAACACACATGCCCTTGTACTATGGTGCAAGAGTATCTACATTGGTGCATGGCAGCATAAAGTGTTCCAGCGTAATGAGAGAACAAAAGAGTGCCACTTTTTTGTAATTATAGTGCTGTTCTGCTCTTTCTTGTTCACGCAATGCAGCACAGCAACTTCACTTGCTGTGGTGTGTTGCATGATCTATTTATAAATCTGGGCCTCAGTTTTTAAAGTTAATATAAAGAAGCATGGTTTTAACTAGCATTATCACTAAAGAGAAATGAAATATTTTAGGAAGATGTGAACAATGTTCATAGGCTTTGTGCAGTCACTCAAAGTGAAGGGAGCGAGTGAGTTTAGGGGCCTGAAATATTGTACCATGCAGTATGGTGTGTTGGATTGGATCAATATGGAAATGACAGTTTAACAGACCAATCGATGAAGACATTGCCCAAAAGTCCCTCAATGTATGGAATGTATGTTTAATTTGTTTGGAAAAACAATAGTCGGTGGAGAGAGCTAAAGCTGTCTTAAAGACTCTACCTAAAAAGAGGAGGGTATAGCAGGGTTGGTACCAAGATGTCTGCTGTAAAACATGATCCCTCACTCCTTTTCAGAGTATTCTCTTTGAATACTACCTGAAAAATTGAACACTACAAAACATAGCAGAGGAATGAAAAAACAGGTCTACTGCTAAAGACAAAGGGGCTGATTCATAAAATAATTTCTTGATTCATGAACTATTCTGTACACAACATCCTATGCAATTATCTTTCAATGTACAGCATGAAAACGCATATACACTATTTCACAGCACGTTTGTGAGTGGACAATTGGGAGCTTTCTTGCAATAGTTTGTGGAGCCTGCGCTGAATCTGGTATGCTCAGACTGTAGCATTCCAAACTGCTTGTCCTGATTGTAATTGGGGCATGTCTACCTTGTCATAAGTTTTTCCTGTACAAGCTGGACAGACAAGAATCTTCACTGTTTATTTTGGTGGACAATGGTAATAGTGTGTCAAAAATATCGTCCAATACAAATATCGTCAACAAAATATTGTGGATAAAAGAATATTGTGGCATGAAATACTGCAGCTAAGGATATCATGTTTTAGTGTTTAATTTCGTTGTTTTAAATATAGTTGTTCATAATGTCGATGTTTTATTATTTTGTAATGTTCTATGATCTTGTGTGTTTTATGGTATTAATATGTTAATTTTAGTTGTCTGTAGATTTTTTTCGAGTTTTTTAAGTTTGGTAATATTTTTAAAGTCTTGTTCTTGCGTTTAATTTAATTTTTAATTATTGAACGGTTGTGGGATTTGTAGGAGACTAAGGTGGGAGGATAATTGAATATATATTTGTATTTGTTTTATAAATAGTTTACAAATTGTTAAATTCAATTGCTTAATTAGTAATTATGTAAATTAATTTGTTACATTTTTTAATTATGATTTTTTAGTAAGTGTCTTGGTTAATTAGATGATTAGTTATGAAATGGAATTAAATACTTTTTTAATTTTTGGGTGATTATTTCATTTATATATTAATATAATTAGGTTGTTAATTATGTTTATTATTTAATTGTTTAAATTAATGAATTGTCTTTATTTGAATGTGCTATGTTCTAGTTTATTACATGATTTACTATTTTTAGTTGCTATTTACTTTTCAGTAAAATTTCATTTTTTTAAGTGGGTAGCTGGGTTTGTAGAAAAGTAGACTGGGAAGTGTTTTTACTGTCTTTTTTCATTATCTTTTTTATGAATATTTTAACTGACATTCCTTTTATATATAATTTTTTAGTTGTATTTTTTTAGAAATACTTTATATTAATACATATTATATATGTTCCCTACTGTTGCTTAGTTTATAGTGGGAATATAAAGCCTGACACCTCTAAAGGCCAAAGCTTTCCCCACAGTTGCTTAGGGGCCCATTACGATGTCGGGCGGAAGCACTACCGCCGTGCTGGCGGATGCAAAAACCACCAGTTACCGTCCGCACGCAGCAGTCCACACGCCCGCCCGATTACGTTGCGAAAAGTCAGCCAAACACCGCCGGCAAGCCAGCGACACCGTCCGCCATCAAAGTGCGCCCGTACACATAGCGGCGCAGCCCAATTGACACACACCGTCCGACGAAACACGTACCGCCCGGCGTACAAATTACGATGCCGCAAACAAACGGATCCCACGGCTAAGAGACACCGTACGTCAAACCGAAGCGGTAACACGAACGCCGAGCACGGACACCGAAGAAGCGGCACCCCGAGCATGAATCCAGCACTGCAGGCCCTCCCTATGCTCTATCTGATGCACCACCAAGGACGCAACGTACCGCGAAGACGCAGGTAGGCACACACACAACAAGTGCACGCAAACAGCGCACACAGTGCAAGGGCGGAAAAAGCGGACAACCCCCACCCCGTGTGTACACGACACATCCACCATTGCATCCACATATGACACACAGGCCAAATTGTAACATCTCGTAACACATGTGTACACACCACCTGGGACTAGGAACCAACGACCCCGTCACGGCCCCAAAGCGGCGATGACGCTGCCACACATGCGCACAACGCAGAGGCCAACCGCAGCGCCATGCATGCGTCGCACACAGACACAGGGACACAACCAAGCAGCACACACACCAGCCCCACCCCGAACGCACATGACACGTGACAGGCCTGCCACAGACATGTCCCCAACGCCCAATTCACGGTCAACACCCAACGTCACACAACCGACGCACACATGTCAGTGAAGTCACGCAACAGCAGGACACACCCCAGTGTAACAAACATGGCGAAGCACACAGCGGCGGCAACACCAACCAGGAGAAGCAGGGCCCCTTCGGGAAGAGGAACGCCAGTACCACACTGAAACACCCATACCACCCTGCACACATGAACAAGACATACAAAACGGAACACCAAAGAGCCCGGGGACCGACAACAGGTGGCCCAAGAATAACATCCACACACAAGGCCCAACGCAGAGCGGAAAGGCAGCCTGCCGCCCACACAAGGGAGAGCAGACAGCACTGAATGACCTTCCATTCCAACTCCGAAACCACAGCCCTACGAAAGAAGCCGGTGAATACAGCCATTGTCCAAAAAAGACCAACACAGGCATGCAGAGGAGACCGACCACAGGGCAGATAGCGCATATCACCGAAGAACACTACGGACGGGAAAGAAAAAAAAAACACTCCCCCATGTCGGCCCCATGCAAGTTATCTGGAAGGAGTCACACATCACTGACCTTGAACAGTCTGAGAAGCATGTGGGATGAGGGCCCGTGTCCTCCGCACAAGCCAACAGAACACAAGTCCTGTCTCCCTACGACTACACAGAGCTCACAGCAACCTCGGAGCGTGCACATTGCAGACTGCACACACAGCCGGAGCACGCCACCACAACACACCGCTGCAAAATGGCACTCTCAACACACCTACCCAACTACGCCGGACAGGTCAAGCTGTACAAACACAACCTGATACAGATATTGGGATGCGAACCCCTGTCCCTGCTGAACGTAAGTTACCGACTGACTTACCGCATCACATTGTTCAGCTGCGTCATACCCGTCTTCTACTGTCGGAGGTGTCCCTACCAGCATCCTGTGGAGTTGTGTCTCTCCAACCCGGCATGTCTAAAGGCGGACCTGCTACAACTATTCCTCCCTCTGGACGCACACGACAGGGCCTGCTCTGCCTATGGGGGCATGGCGTATGTGGCCAACATCGCACCCGCACTAAAATGGGACCACTGTGCCTCCACACGACGGATCATCGAGCACAGCTACATCGAATGTCACCCAGCATGCCCCATCATGCTCCTCCAAGGGACAACTTACGAACAACACCTTGACAGCCACCATCCGCTACATTGGCTGGCAAACATGTATACCACCAATGACATGGAAGCCCTGCTGGACGGCATCGCATACCTGACAACCTGTCAATTCGTCGGACCCCGACGCAAGTCCCCCAATTGACCTATGATGTCCAACCCCGCACCCATGCTTAGCTTCCGCATGGACTGGCCAGTCACCACCACAACAGCCATACCAAACGACCGGCAACTGTTACCACACCATCAACGACATCGCCATGACATCGGATATGACCGGGACATGCACACTGTTCCCCATCACATCCAGGAACACCGCATGCATCGTGGGAGGCAGTGGCATGGGGTCTGTGTATCGCACCCACATGGACGGAACTGCACGAACAACCAGGACACGACATGGATCCAGCGCCCATGGACACACACACCGCTCAGTGGACATGAATAGGTCGCCTGGAGTCTGTGGGTGCTGCACCCCTCCCACCCCCGCCCCGGGAATCCCATACCAGGACCTTTGCATGGACAACAAGTGCATACAACAACAACACGACCCCAGTGACTGTGACATGTCCAGTAACCACCACATTGCAACAACAAGTGGCACGCCGCTGCATGCACGCATGCCCATGCCCTGATGTCATCTCACATGCATGCGTGCATGAGGAACAACCGCAGCAAACCTGTCACATGGAACTGAGATGGACTGTGCCCATGATGCCAAGCGGTCTGGTAGGCTACTTGTATACCGTCTGTGTCAAAGTCCGCAGCTCCGCAGCTATACGTAAATGTACATTAGCACAGCCTTGGCCAAGCAGATGTAACTCTGAAGCCCACATCCCACATGCAACAGCTAATCACATGTAACCCTCCCTATCCCATTTGTAATCATGCTCAGTATATCCTCAACATGTATTCCGCTGCCAGTAGTGTCCACTATACTGCATCACAGAGGACAGAAGACTCAATATAATGTTTGAAACCAAAACTGTCTCCGCTGATTCAATACACAAGTACGAATGAGAGTGGATGAGAGTATGTGAAGTACACGGCAGTCGTGACATGACCATGTAGTCCACTGGCATTGGATGTCAACGCAAATGAGTAGCACAACTGTGGAAGACACACATGTGTCGTGTGAAGTCGTATGGACGCAGTGCTCAGGTGGGTGGGTGTGACGGGTAGATGCGCACATGCCAAGTTGGAGCACGCCGTGTTGGGAGGGGTCATGAACAGTACACCACCGCTTCCCTGGGCATTGTGAGAGGACACCTGTCAGGGGGAAGTGAACACGTGTGTGCACAGCAGCCGGGCACACGAACAATGCGGTACCAGGCGCACACGTCAGCCCACCCTCTGTGGACAAGCTGGATCCTGTTGTGCGCCCGCCATGCCCCTTGACAAGGCACACACAGCCCCAGTCGACCAGGTGTAACCCCAACATAGTCAATCCGCACAGGCGATACAGGGCACGGGATGGCAGTGGAGCATGGTGTGTGAGAGGTCTCCTCGCGCTCCTCCTGGTCATATCACGCAGGCAATAGAACCTCAACGTGTAGCATGGCACAAGTCAAATGGAAGTGTAGGGGGACGCACCACAGCACGAGCAGCACTGACGTCACGGGAGGTGGCTCGCACCATCCCATCCATTGCCCATTATTCCAACCACGCCACATGCCATTGCGACAAAGTGCAAGCGCGTGCGCCACCACCCCCGAGCCCTCCCCAGAGAGGCCAAAGAGTGAATGTGTGGGCCATCAGCTACAGACGGACGCGGCCTGGCCGCAAGGGCAGCCACAGCCTCTGGGTGTCGCAGGTGGCGGATCCGGAAGGCGAAGACTGTGATGCATAGTCCATGCAGGCCGGGTCTCCATTTGGGGCACCACGCAGGTGGACGGCGTCCCGCCACACATCATACCCTGAGACAGCCCACTCGTGCAACTGGACCCACACATACACTCCTTGCCCTCTCTGGTGCGAGCTTGGGGCTGCCTGTGCAAGCGCTAGCCTCGCAGGTGCACATGCATATTGGGGGAGCGAGGGGAGGACATGAGGGCTGGGGCGAAGATGACTGTATCACTGTCAGTGAGTACAAGGGATGACCCAGATGTGGACAGGAAGAGACGTGTCCCGTGTGTACTGCAACTAGTCGCCAATCCAACTACCCCCCATGTCCGGAATGTAAGCCCGCACCTAGGCCCGCCCATCCGCCACATCGAATATACCACCAGCACAACAACCTTCCCATTCGAAACACTGACTGGGGGTGGCGACCAGTGAACAATCATGTGTAGCCTACCCACGCGTACATGTGGGCCCTCCATGATCCATGTCACCTGCGGCAAAGTCATGACATGCGCAATGAGGGAAGTGAGGAGAGCTGTCCGCCCCACGCACAGAAGGTGCATCAGCTCCACAGACCCAGCAGCGAGTCCAGCAGGGGTCACATGTGCAGGGGCAGCTGTGCCTGGTGTGAAGGCACATGCATATAGACAGCACATCGACCAATGTGTAGTCTGCCCACATCTACAGTCCATCATCATGCGGACATAGGAATTGAACACAGGGCAACACATCTGAGTGGGTGCACCCACCGTGACCAACAATGCGCAATCATCGACGTACCCGCCCTGTGCATGGCCCCCCACCCAACGGAGGCACATCCAGTGCCACCATCCCACACACACAAGCCTTCCACGAAACATGCTGTGTCCAATGGTCAGTACAGAGTCAGCGCCCATCTGGTGGATCCTGAACAGGAGACACATGCACACACATGCCAGCTCCCACTATGTATGTCTGCCACCTGGCACGTGCAATGTAACCTCTCACCTGTGATGTGTGTCTGCAAGCACACAGCCGTTTTGGCATGGGGCTGTCAATGTGGACACCTGTCAATGTTTCGGGAGGTGTGATCCGTACAGTGCTGTACATAGGGTGCAGTGCTGACACCTACTACTGTCTCATATCCCCTCGTGCCACAGGTCCCACTTGTTTTGGCCGCTCAGCCTGTGCCCACATCGTCGTCGTCGTGTGCCATACTCATCCAGCCTCGGAAGCAGTGCCATGCTCAGCAGACATTCATGTTGCCGTGGCGTTGCCGCTTGACGAATATGCAGTCAGTCCCCATCAGCACGCCCCGCAAGACATTGGGGCCTAGATCCCCATGTGCATGCTCATGGCAGTGGTTTGTATCACTAGCCATTGCCATTGGTGGGAGACCTGTGTAAGTGTATTGTGGCCGTGCCGTCCCTGCTTGACAGCTGGGCTGTGACTCATGTGCTTGCTCAGTCATGTCAGTGATGTGAATGCGAAATTGCTATGTGTTGTGTTGCTTTGACATGTGTCCACTGCCATCTTCCCTAGGCGGAGACCGAACATTGACCGCCCATACCAATTGCTGGCGGACATGGACGATACTGAGGTCATAAGGAAGTTTCGGCTGGACAGGCCAACCCTGCATCGACTGTGTGCCATGTTGGAACCCCATCTCCGTCCCCGCAGGGTGTATCCGACAGCATTCACCCCCACGGCTAAGGTGATGGCCGCCATGCATTTCTTCGCCACTGGGTCATTCCAGCACACAGTGGGCAGTGGAGGAGGGATGTCCCAGCCCATGTTCAGCAAGGTGCTGAGGGATGTACTGGCAGCCATGATGCTGTACCGAAACAGGTACATCAGATTCCCCAGGGCTCGTGAATTGGCGGCAGAGAAGGGTGCATTCTATGCCCTTGGCAGGATCCCACACGTCGTTGGTGCCATTGATTGCACACATGTTGGCCTTGTTCCACCACAGGCCACTGAGCACCTGTACCGCAACAGGAAGCACACGCACTCCCTGAATGTGCAAGTGGTGTGCCTTGCGGACATGGGGATAACCCACGTGTGTGCAAAATTCCCAGGCTCGGCCCATGACGCACACATAATGCGCAACAGCATCTTGCCACGACTGATGTCCAATCTGCAACAGGATCGTGGCTGTATTGTCGGTGAGTATGTGGAGTGGTGTAGCGTGCTGGCTGTGCGATGCTGTCCCCTGTCCAGTTGGAATAGCAACGGTTCTCTGTGTCCCTCACACCCAGGTGACTCTGCGTACCTGAATGGGGCATGGCTGCTCAGTCCATTGAGAAATCCTCGCACCCCAGCAGACGTTCGCTACAATGAGGCACATGGGAGGACCAGACGTGTGGTCGAGCGTACCTTTGGCCTCCTCAAGTCCAGGTTCAGGTGCCTGGACCGCACCGAGGGTGCGCTGGCGTACTCCCCACAGAAGGTGTGCCAGATAGTGGTGGCGTGCTGCATGCTGCACAATCTGGCCATTCGGAAGCAGATCCCCCTCATCGTGGATGACGGAGATCAACCAGGGCCCCAGCCCGCAGACCAGGACAGCTCGAGTGAGGAGGACAGCGGAGAGGATGAAGCTGGAAATGTGCGTCAGCAGCTCATCGCCCGCTACTTCACTTGACGGTGAGTGTCCATGTACGACGGCTGATGTGGCTGTATCTGTGCAGGTGTGTGTGTGCTGTGTCAGGGTGGCCTTTTGTTCACTGCGTGCTGTGTGTCAACGCTCCATGGCCAGGTTAGTATGCCACTGTTGGTGGCTGTGGCATTGTGCCCTATTGCTCTGTGCGATGTGTGTACATTGCTTGTAGTTGTTGACATGTACTGTGTGATGGGTGTGTGACACACTCATTGAATGTGCTCCTGTTCTGTCTCCCACCCCTAGGTCCCTACAGGCCCTCCGGTTCCATTGCCATGCCACGCATCAGGTGCCGTTCCGCTCAAGGTGGCCGTTGTATTCCGTACAATTAAAACACAGGGCACAGACAGCAGTTTGTGGAAGAGGTGCATTTATTTCAAACTGTGACATGTGATTGTGTGTAAGGTGATGACAAAAGTGGTGCGTGCAGTGACAATGAGCTGTCGGTCATGGCTGCGTGATGCTCAGGGTGTACCCACTGGTTCTATGTCCATAGTCCAACACACACATGCCATCCAGATGGCTGTGTGGAGTGGGATCGTAGTCCAAGTCAATGCAGTGGGTGGTCAAGGAAGGCTGGCTGGCTGCCTCACTTGCGTCTGGAGCGTGCAAAGTCCTCCCGGGAGATCTGTTTCCACTTCGGACGGCCCCTTCCACGTTTGCGAGGGGGTGCCTGCTTGCGACCTGCTGGTGGTTGAGGTGTGCTCACTGGCTGTGGACGCAGGGGAACTGGACACTGCTGCTCGACCCTGCGCCCCGGCAGGTGGTGGCGGAGGGGAGCTGCTGTCCCTGGCTGTGACCTCACCGCCACCACCAGCTGGCCCATGAGGTCCACGAGTTGGCCCATACGGGCGTCCATGGACCTCAGCACCCCCAGCACCTCACGCGTGTCTGTAGCAGACCTGGCCCATTGTCCTTGGGCCTCTTCATAGGCCCCAAGGACCCTGGCAATTTGAGGCAGGGCATGGTTCCCAGGGGAGACTGGCGTTTCCCTGACCCTGCTCCTCCTACCAGTCCTGCTGCCACCGGCCTGCCCACTATCCACATTGCTCACCACGGTCCTCGCCCTGGCTCCCAGGGTGGATCCAGTGGGCCAGGCCACCACCTGCGCTGGTGCTGGGGCCAGCGAAGACGTGGTAGCGGTTGCGGCAGTGGTAGTGGCCGCAATGACCGTGGGTGTGGCCGCAATGACCGTGGGTGTGTCCGCAATGACCGTGGGTGTGTCCGCAATGACCGTGGGTGTGGCCGCAACGACAGTGGCTGCAGGGGGCTGTGAATGTACAACAGCCCTGGATGATGGGTTGGTGGGTAGGTGGGGGCCTGGGGAGCGGCTGGGCCCTGCCACACCGGATGGGCCTGCTGGGTGGTCCGTGTCCGAGGAGGAGGACAGATCCTCCACATCCGTGTGTCCTTGTGGGGGCTTGCAGGCTGGCTGTGCTGGCTGCTGTCTCCATCCCCAGCATCCAGCAGTTCGTCACCTGTGGGGAGAATGAGATTTGTTAATGTGTTGCACCTGGCGAAGTATGTATTTGTCGTCTGACATTCACAGTTCGTGCAATCTCGTACATGGGTTTCCCGGAGGCGTGTGTGTGGCTGTACCATTTGTAGTTGTGTGTGCTTGGCAATGGGACTGTGTGCTGTGCACATGTGGCATGGGACGGATTGGCCATGCCGATGGGTGTGTTGCTGTGCTCCTACTTATTGTGACTCTGGTGTATGCGGGCTCCTGGCCCATCCTGGGTCTGGTTTGTACTTTGCTTTTGGGGTTCAAATGGGACGCTTAGGAACGCATATTGCAACATGGGGGCCATGCCCCAGAAACGCATTTGGGATGGAATATGCTTTTGGGCTACATGCTGTGAGCCATGGGTGCCGAACGTGACATGTGTTGTGGCAGCATGACAGTGCATGGTCTGAGGTGTGTGCATGCCTGACATACCCTGCATATTTGCTGTCTGTTGTGATTACTGGACATGGCATTGGACGCATCGTTATGAGTGTGTGATGGTTGTGTGCCACCCGACGTATTGCAGTTGTCCCATCTCCTTGGTGTGCGTGCTGCCCTGTGCCATGTGCATCACTGCAGTGCTCGGGGGGTGTGGCCCATGTTGTGTGTTGTTGCTCACAGTGTGGCGTGCGCTTCATTGACTTCTGGCACATGGTTGGTCATGGGCATGTATCTTAGCGTGACTGCTGTATGTGTGGCAGCTGTTCGGATGACATGCCTTTCATGAGACTGGGGCTGACGGATGGGATGGATGGTATGTTGTATGTGCATGGTGTGTCTGTGTGTTTGATGGGTTCAGTGGTGTTCGTGTGCATTTATGTTGTTCCGCTCTGTTGCGTCTAGTGTTGTTTGTCTTACATAGGCGTAGTTGTGGGGTGTGTGGTTGACAGGCAGTAGGGGCTACATGGACAGGACTTCAATGGTGTTTCGGTTGTGTGTGATGGGTTGCACAGTGGCTGCCGTGTGGTACTATATTCAGTGTGGCTTGTGCATGCAGACGTGGCTCCTTGGGTGTTGCTGTGTCTGTGATGGGTCATGTGGGGTGTGAGTATGTGGTTCATGTCCGTGTGCACATTGTTCGCTTGTTCGTGACAGTGGGCGGTGCTGCGTGTTCGTCTGCTACGTGACATGTCCCATGTGTTGGTCGTGTTACGGTCCTCATGCCTCCAGTAATCCAGCCCTGTCCAGTTCCCCACCTGCAGGTTGTTCGGGCGTGCACTGTACTGGATGCCACATGGTTCTAAGCGGGGGTGCTCCATGTTGCAGGTCTGTGGGGGTGGGGGCGGTGTTGTGGGTCGTGGTGATGGCTGGACACCCACTGACACCGATTGTTGTGGACCGTGATGTCTACCTTTCGGCTGTCGGTGTGCACTGCGGTGGCTGACACGTGGCTGTGGGGTGTGGGGGATGCTCCTCCTTGCTGTGCTGTGGGACTAGGGGCCTGGTGTGTGTTGTACTTGAGCTGTCCACCCTCCCACCCACTGCACTTTGTGTTCCTGCCACTTACCTGTTACTTGTCGGTTAGTGCAGCTATGGCGGACACATGGGTGTGGTGGGTGCTCGTTGTGGCGCTTCTGGCATACTTGGGGACCTGTTGGTGGTTACGTGGCTGGCTGAGTGTACACATGCCCCCACGTATCTTTCAGTTGTTAGGTTTGGGCTGTGTGTGGTGGTGTCTGTTGCATGTGTGTGTGATGTGTTGTGTATTGTGTGCTGGACATGGGGGTGTTTGTCCCTGGGAGCTGTGGCATGGTGGTAGGGAATGTGAGTACATAGCGGTGTGCTGGTATACATTAGTTTGTACTTACCAGCCTCCACTCCCCCTGGTAATCCGGTGAGGATCTCCGGATGGATGATGACTCGCACCTTCTCCTCCCACGCTTTGAAGGTCTTGAAAAGCGCGGGATTCCCTCCGCCAGTGACGGCAGCCAGCTCTCTGTTTTTGCTCTCCTTCTTCTTGACCAGGCTTTTGACGTCATTCCACCGTTTGTTTATTTCTCCTCTGTTCCTGGGCAGGGTCCCGACTGCATTGACCTGGTCTACGATCCGGTTCCACATTCTGTTTCTGGTGGCTAGTGGTGTGTGCTGGACCAGGTTTCCATAGATTTGTGGGTGCACCTTGATGATCTCGTCGACCATGACCGTCAGCTCAATGGGCGTGAACTTGGGCATTCTTTGTGGTGCCATGGTGTTTGTGGTGCTGGTGCGGTGTGTGTTGTGTAATGTGCAGGGGGTTTGTGGTGCCGGTGTTTGGTGGTGGTGGTGGTGGTGGTGGTTGTGATGTGTGCGTTTCTGTGGTGTGCTGCTGTCCTTGCTGTGTCACTGTGTCCTCTCCTCTCCTCTCTGGTTTGCAATGTTGCAAGGGGTTGTGGTCTGTGGGAGTGCTGCTTTTGTACTTACCTATGTGGGTGTGTCCTCATGGTCTGTTGTTTTCAGGTGTGTTGTGTCTGGTGTTCTGGCCTTTGTGGTTTTTGTTTGTCCAGGGGGTGTTTTCGGGATGTGTACTGTGCTTGTGTATTTGTGCGTGCCTTGCTGTGTGGACTTGTTGGCCATGTTGTGTGCGATTGTTTTTGTCAGCGGATGGTTTCTGTGCAGGGACGTGGCCGCCATGGCTTCTGCCGTGTCAATTTTCATCGGCGTTGTTTGCGCTGGCGGGCGGTATATTTGTAGTTTTCCCGCGCTCATGGCGGTGCGATCGTAATTTCACGTGCGGTGTGTCGGCCGTGAGGGCGGGCGGTTTTGTGTTGTCGTGCGTGTTTCCGTCCGTGGCGGGCGGTTTGACTCCGACTCGGACGAGGGCGGGCGGTATCTTGTGTGATTTTTCGCCGATGGCGGTTTTCGGTTTGTGTCATCGTAATGGCGTGGTCGGTGTTCAGACGGTGTGTGCGGGCGGATTTTTGCCGCTTTCATGCGTGGCGGATTTTTTTACGCCGGGTATCGTAATGGGCCTTTTAGTTTGGAGTGGGAATAGTAAATCTGCCCATCCAACACCCTAAAGTCCAGCACATTCCTTAATCTTGCCTAATTTGTAATGGGAATAGTAAACTGACCCCTCAGAAGTCCAGTACTTTTATTAGTGTTGCTTAGGTTGGAGTGAGAATAGTTATCTTCACCCCTCCAAAGTCCAGCACTTTCCCTACGGTTGTTTAGATTGGAGTGGGAACAGTAAATCTAACCCCTCCAATGCCCAGCACTTTCCCTACTATTGCTTAGTTTGGACTGGAAATACTACATCTGACCCCTCCAAAGTCCAGCAGTTTCAGTACTGTAGCTTAAGTTGGAGTCAGAATAGTAAATCTGACCCCTCCAAAGTACAATCCTTTCCGTACTGTTGCTTAGGTTTAAGTGAGAATAGTAAATCTGACCTCTCCAAATTAATTGCTTTTCTTAGTATTTTTTAGATTGAGTTGTGTGAATAGTAAGTAAATCTGACCTCTCCTAAGTCCAGCACTTTCCCTACTGTTCCTTGGGTTGAAGTGGGAATAGTAAATCTTAACAGTTGACTGTCCAGCACTTTCCCTACTGCTGCTTAGGTTGACATGGTTATAGTAAATCTCACTCTTCTGAAGTCTTATAATTTTATCAGTGTTGGTTAGGTTGGAGTGAGAATATCAAATCTCTCTCTGTCCCCCCAAGTCCAGCGCTTTCCCTACTATTGCTTAGGCTGGAGCAGGAAATACATTTGACCCTTTCAAAGCCCAGCACTTTCCCTTCAGTAGCTTAGGTTGCAGTGGGAATAGTAAATGTTATCCTTCTAAATGCAAAACATTCTCTACTGTTTTTCTGTTTTATTCTGTTGAAGTAGGATGAATTTCAGGTCCTTAAGATTCTCAAAAAAGATGCACAGTAAACCTCATGAGTCTGCCCTCCTCTCAATTGCTAAAGTCAATTTTGCCATTCTCAATAGGTTTCATATGTAAAGTCTCATATCTTGTATCTCTGGGACTCCTACCTTTCTACAGAGAACTAATGACTGGTCTCACTCCAAAGAGATCCAGGGACCTTTTTTTACAATGGTAAAGGCTGTGCATTTTGAAACCCTAGCACTCTATAGGCAGAAGATACGGGTATCAAGATCTGAAACATCTTTTCTGGTGCATATTGTACCTCCGTCCACTGTCAATGCAATTTAGGACAGTGCCAAAGCAAACGTGTCAGAATTCCTGACCCACCCTCTTCAGTAAAACCACCATATGTGGTTTTAATTTTCTAGTGTCCTATTTGTAAGAAAATGGGTAATTAGTTGGAGAGGACGTCTCCACAACTTCTACTGAATACAAACACTGAATGGTCTGTATTGATGAGGTCAGCATGATTGGCTTCAAATGCGCCACTATGATACCCATGAATATCTTTGCATCTATGTTTAATAAGGATATTGCCCTGTATAAGCTACAGAGTGTAGGGTCTTACTTGGCTTGTTAACAATTCTGTTTGGATGGCTATTATGGTGGTGGTGGTCCATCTAAAGTCTGTAAACTAGTTATTCAGCCTTGACCACAGAGGGGATGGTAGCACACAAAACAATGTCATAGGGAATGAAGACTCAGCATGGTATTCATTTTGCTCATAACATAGGAACTTTTCTCTCCCAATGATGGGAACCATCATAAGACACCATAAGATCTCTGCATCCTACCCACAAGGATAAGATTTGTCATCCTCATCATGTGAAGCCAATGACAAGTCCTCTGTGCTCTCGGAGTCCGATTGGCCTTTGCTGACATTTTTCAGATGCCAAATTACATTGGACTTGTCAGCAGCAATGCTCTCCAGCGATTGCTTTTGGTTTTCTTATTTCATGATTTCACCTTGACCCACAGGGGTTGACTCAATTGCAAGATGTTCTTTCTTGGTCTGAGGTTCTTCTTTCTCCAGTAGGTTTATGGTGTTTGTGGATCGCTGAGGCATCTCATATTTATCTTCTTATCTTTCCATTTGAAGATCCAGCAGAATGGACTAGATATAACTAGCTATGGTGGCTAAGGCGGCCATCATGGGGGATGCGCTCTAAGTGAGCTCTGCCACTCATCCCGATCATCTGGGAGGATTGAGGCGCTTCCGTCTCGCGTCTCATTGCTGCCCAGAGACCAGTTGGATTCTGTTGGGCGGGCTAGCCCTTTTCATGCCGAGCGCCATACAGCACACACATCCTTGAGCCTGCAACACAGTGAATTTGGGAACGGGATATGACTTCTCGATACGACTGTTATCGGAACATGTGGAGATCCTGGAATGTTGAGCGGAAGACACGGAAGGGCGCTTGTGCCGTGACAAGGTGTGAGTAGTGGGCTGCCTGAGGGGACGGAGGGATCGGATGCTGTTGGGTATGCAGAACAATGGCTGCAGTGGCCATTGCCCCAAGATGCTTTCTCACAGTTCTTTGCAGTGGAGTAAACACACTGTGTTCCTCACTACCAGGCTCCTATCGCAGACTGTTCTTGCTTTGTGTGCTACATTATAGAGATAGAGATGCTATTTTACGTGAAACACGCAAACTTTGGGAGATCGCATTAGACAATGCCAAGATAATGTTTTCCTGGATTGCACTGTAGAGGTGCAGAGACAGCACAGCTCCTTTCTGGCAGTTAAACGCCAGTTGCAGGAACTCTGCTCTCGTTATGCTCTCCTGTTTCCAGCGCGTCTACGAATTGCAGTGGGGGAAAGACACAATTTTTCGACTCCCCTGAGGATGCATGGGACTGGCTGGAGGCAACGGAATAGTCCGCGACTGGCCAAACTACGGAACTTGACGCCGTGCCTTGAGACAGGATGGCGAAGCGCTGCCGTAACAGATGACACAGAGCACAGTGCTCTTCTCAACTAAAGACTCTGCCGAACTTGGAGCAAGTTATACAAGAACGACAAAAGGCCTTACAAAACACTGCAGAGATAGATGAACATGGCTGGAACCCGGGGCCAGAGGAAGGCTCTATCTGGTCATTCAGAGATGAGGGCTCCATGACCACATAGCCCTCCGGGACGGACTGATCCACCCTGCTGCAGGTGACACTCCAGACATCTGACAACATTGTTTGATGCTTATCATAGTGATCTGCTGCCACCTGGCAATTTACATATGGTTTTGATGCATGACTTGGCCTGTCCGCCCCTAATGATGTGCACTATACTTGTATTTGTTCTGCAAGTGTGTGGGTTCAGTGTTTGGGGACTGTCACCTAACCCGGACCTGGGTTTGGCTGCTGCTCTTCTATCGGTTGCGGCAAACAGGTACCACAGGTTTGTAGCAAACATGAGGTCCCGTATCATCCCTTTACACTATGTGGGGTGCTCTTCTGCTTGCTGCTCAGTTATATGGCTGATTAACTCTTGCTGAGTTTATTTCTTCACTTGTTTGGGCGAAAACATGTTGTGCCTCTTCTCTATTGGTATTTTTGTTCCTTTGTTATTGATTTGTATTTGTTTGTTCCGACATGCAGCCCCTTCTGACTCAACTCTTCATTACATACTATATCACTGCTCAATTCATGCCACTATACACTTACTGACACGTGCGGATCCCAGAGGTTGGATGACATGCCCCACCACTCATGGCCCACTTTAATATACTTACATGGAAAGTGGAGGACATACACACTCTCTTGCGTCGTTACTCAATCTATGCCTATTTAAAACGTCGCTCAACACACCGTGCTATTACAGAAAACTCATCTTACACACACCGAGAGCATTAGACTTCAAAGGATCTTGCGTGGTCAGGTGTTTGCCACCAACTATTCCAGTAATGCCGAGGGGTGTTACTATGGATCAGATCTGGGACTCTGTTCGTATCAGAAGACATGATACTAGATACAGAGGGATGATATTTCCTTGTGAAGGGGTGACTGGATGGCCGACCTGTCCTTTTGGGCTCTGTTTATGCCCCAAACACTGTCCAGACTACCTTTTTTCAAGCGCTCTCGAGCACACTTTTTCAAAGGAGCGGTGTGCCATGGCTCATTGCGGTGACTTTAATAGTGTAATTTATACTGCCATTGACCACTCCTTTCCATTACACTGAACAACTGTGATCTCTAATGTGCAAATGCTAACATACTGCCTCCAGCGGTTGCAATTGGTTGACACATGGCGATTCTGGAATCCAGACACAGGGTTTAGTCCTTCTAGTCTGCACCTCATAACCTACACGTCCGCATTGACAGATTAGTGGACACACCAACATTACTCACCTCGATTACACATGTAGAATACATGGGATGCACCCACTCTGATCACAGTCCCCAAGTATTACAATTACAATGGGCAGTTGAATTACCCCTATTGCCACCTGGCGCTTTCAGCCTGCATTGTTGGAAGACCCCTGATTTAGAACCTCCCTAGGAACAGCGATCACAGAATACTTTCACGACAATGCTGACATGGTTTCCACTAAATTGGTGAGACTCAAAGAGAAGTTGCGAGGGCACTGTCTGGGCATACAGGGATACATGAGACAAACACTTACCAAGGACATCTCTAAGCTGGAACGTACACTCCTAGACCTGGAGACTCAAGCAGCCAAGCACCTCAGTGGTTGAGGACCACTAGCAGAGGTGCTCCATGAGCATATTAAACTGTTGGAAAGATTGCGCTGCCTTAATTGTGCTGCTCACTCTGCACGCACGCATGCCCAGAAGACAGAACTGGATGACTCTTAGCGTGGCTTAGCCACCAGGATCAACCACAAAGGCCCATAATGGCATTGGGCTCAGATACAGGCTCCCTTCTCTACATGCAGCACGCTATTCGTGACGAGCTAACACAATACTATACGAGAGTATACCAGCTGTTGCAGACACAAACTTTGATACATACGCTGCATTCTTTACCGACCTCACTATACCCCATATTTCACTAGATCAGCGGACAGAATTAGATGACCCCTTTACATTAGACAAGTGCAATCAAGGAGCTAGCCAATGGCAAGTCACCGGGACCTGACGGTTTGCCGGCAGAACTGTACAAGGTGTATGTAACTCAAATAGCCTCACAGTTGGTGGCGGTGTAAGAAGAAGCCCTATCCATCGGCATGCCCTCTGTCTCCCAGAGAGAAGCAAAGGTCATCTCCCTGCCCAAACCCAACAGAGACCCAGAGCTTGTTGGCACATATAGACCACTGGCATTACTCAACACTTTCTACAAGATATTAGCGAAGGTACTTGTGGATCGTTTGGCGACTACCCGGATCAACATGGATTTGTCCCCACATGCCACGCATCCCTGAACTTACGCACACTTCTTTGCGGGTCAACTGGGTGAAATCATGCTTATACCCTTTTCTCCCAGATGCCACCAACCCATGCTTCATGATAGGAGTGGCACAACTGAATTGGCAACAACATACCTTTAGATACCTAGGGGTGAGGATAGACCGCTCCATGATGGACCTGTTTGGTGGGACTGTCACTCGGGTGGTAAAGTCCTTACGTACTCATATGACCTTCAGGCGTATATTGCCGCTGGGGGTAGCAGGGAGGGTAGCTCTGTTAAAAATGGTGGTTCTGCCCCACCTCCTATATTTCTTTGCTAATCTTCCTATCCACATCCCAGCTGCATTCTTTGGATGTTTCATCAACAGGTCAGAGACTTTATTTTGAGCAAGTCGAAATGTAGGGTGGCATTGACGAAGCTCTGCTCACCCTCATAAAAGGGGGGTCTAGCTGCCCCACATTTTGAGCACTACTACCTTGCTGCCCAAATCCAATGGATTGCTAAATGGCTAGAGGGCTTGCACCTATCAGACTCCTCTACATCTTCACCCGGTTGAACTTTACAAGCTATTGTGCGCCTCTTTCACCCTTGCACAATAACGCGGACACCCAAGCCGGTCTTACTGAGGGTTGCACATTGATGCTATTGTAGATGCCTCTGCATTACTATGCACGCACTCCCCTATGCTCCAGGGTTAGCATTGCTGGGCACACCTAGGGCCAATGGACCAATAACTTCAGCAGAGCTGACAACGTGGCATGCTACGGGCATACACACGCTACTGGACCTATATAGGGACGGCGCCCTGATATATACGAGACGCTGATGGAAGAAGACGGTCTGCCACCGGGTTAATTTCTGTTCCATAACTCAGTGATTACTACACTGGTCAACCACTGGGGAAACATGACCACTGAGCTACTGATCTATCTCATGATCTATTATTTTCAAGTTATGGGGAGAGGCAGTCACCTCATATGCTGGTTTGTGGACTCTCTTAACTCCCACACTATCCCACAGCACTGGGAAGCAGATCTGTTGCGCCCGTGCACGGACAAGGAATGGGCTGCCCTGCTAGAAGGACCCAGACATGTGCCACGCAAAGGCAGTTTCAAACTTATTCAGCTTTATCTAATACATAGGGCTTATCTCACCCCTGCCAATATTAATCCATTTTTTCATAGAGACGACACGTCTTGTCCCTGTTGCGCATACGTAAACACTGATCTTCTGCATATGCTCTGGGCTTGACCCCATCTACATACTTACTGTCATAACATCACATTAGCATTATCCACTTGCACCGAACATCCAGACTTACATAAATGGGAAATATGTCTCCAGGGATTGTACCACAGACACAAAAAACATAGAGCCACTTCTTGCTTCCTAGACTCGGGTTTTGTAGTGGCTAAGTGGCTCATCACCAGAGGATGGAAGTCCCACTCACCCTCACTGTTCATAGCCTGGAAGCATTCAATGATTAGTTGGGCACAAGCTGAAAGTACAGCCCTACAAGGGGAGACACGCATGGGCTGCAAAAATACCCTATTGCCACTTACTGGGACACCATTTTCACTGATTCACAGACTAATTGCACATGTGACTCTGTAGTTAGCGCTGACACTGTAACAGAAACCCCGAATCTGTAAAATACGGTTGTAGACTGTAATGTTTTGTTATCTTTATCATCATAGCGCCCCCTCCATACACCTATGTCCCGATGTTTTTAGTAATGGATACTCCACACTGCATTTGTCAGAGGAGGAAAGTGGACTGAGTAGCCCTGGGTTGTAAAGCTGCGTGGTCGGATATGCTAATAAATTTTTATTCTAACTATTGACTGTTTTAAAAAATATGGATCTGTATATCACACCGTTTGAGATGGTCCACTATGGGGACTGTCATATTGATGTCTTTTTAAGCGCTTAAAATTATGCCTGGAGGACATGTGCTCTACTACTGAATCCAGATTTTGTATATACCCTGTCACGTGGGTTTGGCAGAGTCCTTTTACTACTATGTTTCATATGTCTGTGGAGTGGCTACTACACTATTCTGTTTGATTTTCCTATCCTTATGTACTCTGGTGTATAACGTGATTCGGTGATTGGTAATTGCTATACTGTATGCATAACAAAAAGTAAAACACTTTCAATAAACAGATTCAAACAAAAAAATACTAAAGAAAGAATCTTCTTAGTGCTTTCACAAATATAGAAAGAAAGAAGTAGGCTTTTTGAACTGTGTAAGCTCACCAATGTGCACAACTGCTGCAGCTTTAATTGCAGCATGCTATCCCTTTAAATATACAGGTCTTACAGTTTACATGTTTTAAAATCTAACACTATATAACTGGCATTGCTTATATAAGCCATAATGACGTCTCACATTTTAGTGCCATATTTAGTTTTTAAATGCAATGGATCCACTTAGCATTTTAACAATCGGATGTGGTCTACTGTATAGCATGACTCTTTTTCAGCCCATGTGGTTTTGCTCCACCTGTGAGTGTCAAAAATCTTTTCAGAGGCTTACATATGGTGTTCACCTTTCCTGTAACCTGAATAGTTAGTGTGCACTTATGGATGACTTACACAAAAGTTAGATACACCAGTTAGAAGAAATTATTAGCATAGTTTAGGAAAAGGCGCACTACCAAGATGTCAAACACTCAGCTATTTAGATCTATGAAAAACTGCAAAACAATTCCACATGCACACACAATAAAGATTGGTTTCCTACAGTAGAACTAGTCAGGTGGTCGCCAAGTATTTATGTTAATCTCTCTTTAAGTTAGAAAAAAAAGTCCCACCACCTCTGTTGGAAAATAGCCCTTTCTGAAGGGTCACCCCCAAACTTTTTGCCTTCCTCCCCCCCTACTTTTTCTGACTTAATTTTTGCTGACTGTAGAACTAAAGTGTTTGTGCCCTCTCCCCTAAACATGGTAATATTGGTTCATCCCCAATTGGCATATTTAATTTATCTATAACTCTCTAGTAAAGTGCACTACAGGTGCCATGGGCCTGTACATGAAATGCTACTAGTGGACCTGCAGCACTGATTGTGCCACCTACATAAGTAGCCCCTTAATCACGTCTCTGGCTTTCCACTGTGGAGCCTGTGTGTGCAGTTTTACACTATCATATAGACTAGGCAAGAAACCCTCTTGCCAGGCCCAAACCTTCCCTTTGAATACATATAGCTCACTCCTAAAGTAGGTCCTGTCTAACCCACAGGGCAAGGTCTGATGTATTTTAAAGGTAGGACACGTACTTTTAAGCTTTCCATGTCCTGGTAGTGAAAACTAACAATTTAATTTTTTACTACTGCAAGGCCTATCTCTCTGACAGGAAAACATTGGGATTACCTTATTACCTCTTTTAAGTGTAATTCCCAATTGTGAAGCAATAAACTTTTGAAGTTTGGTGTCACTGAACTCCCAATTTTAAACTACAACTTATGGTGAAGTTGTATTTTAAGTTCCAGTTTAGCAAATGCCACTTTTAGAAAGCTGGCATTTACTTACTTCAGCCATTTGGTGCCTTCTGCCTGTCTATGAATATGCTTCTGGGTTGGGTGACAGCTAACTTCCTGTATTCCCTCTAGACAGCCACACCCAATGAAAGGGTAGGTGTGACTGAATGGCCAACTGCAGGCTGATGGTTCATCCTGAACAGGATGGGAAGGAGGAGCTGACACACCTGAAAGGGCTCTGTCCTGCCCCCATACAAAGGATTGCATAGCCCCCTGTGGTGAGTCTGGAGCCAGGGAAGAAAGGGCAGGGAGACTGTGCACTTAAAAGCTTTTCTTTGGAGTCTCTCTCTTCAAAGGCACCACTGGGAATAAGTGCTGGACCTCTGACACCATGACTTCAGTACACTTCTGGACCTGTGATTACTCTGCCAGGAAGAAGAACTTTTGTGCTGCTAAAATGACTGCCACTCTGTTGGACTGCTGCTGTGCTGGACTCTGCCTTGCTGTGCTCTTGCCTTGCTGAGCTGCCCTACTGCCAGCTGTTCTTCTGCCTGGGTGAGAAGGATGGACCTGCATCACCTGAACCCAGTGTGACTCCAAGGGCTTTCTGGCGTGCCTCCTGTTCTAAGTCTCAGGGATATAAAAGACTTCAACTACCTGCATCTGCACCTGGACTTTGCAAGTCATGAGGCTGCCGTGCCAAGTGGTGCTACCCCAGGCCTGGGCCCTTGGAAGTGAGGCCTAAGGTGCTTCTTCATCCAGAACCCATGCAACCTCATTGGAACCAGCGCATCTTCGCCTTAGCGTGAGTCTGAACCAGTGCATTCTCGTTGTTGCATGGAGCAGACCCGTCACATCGCCCTCAGAACCAGTGCATCGCTTTGTGAATCAACGCATGGCCTACTGTGAGAGCAGCAGCCATGGATTGCATCCGGAACCAACACCTCACACTGTAAACTGACACATCGCCGCATTTGCGTGGAGAAAATCAATGTATCTTGTACACTGTGTGCCTCGACACCGACGCATCGCCTCAGCTGCACCACGCATCCTCGTTGACAATGACGCATCCTGGATCAAGGTACTTTGTTTCAGCAGGCCCAAGTGGGTCCCTGTATCCGTCTCATGCTCCATTGTGGTCAGACTAAACTTTTGACTTTTACCCTGTCTAGCGCAACCAGGGAACCCATAAAAGCGTTTTTTCTTCTAAGCGCTATTTTGAAATTATTTCTTTAAAAATTCATATCTCGATTTCTACTCATTGGATTTTTGTCTTTTTGGTCTTGTTCTATTTATATAAATATCCTTAATTTGTCTAATCTGGTGTGGAGTCTTTTTCTGCTGTTTTCACTCTGTTACTGTATGAATTGTTGCACAAATACTTTATACATTGCCTCTTAAGTTAAGCATGACTGCTCTGGGCCAAGCTACCAGAGGGTGAGCACAGGATACTTTAGGCTATGTTGTGACTTACCCTGACTAGGATTGGGGTTCCTGCTTGGACAGGGTGCATACCTCTACCATCCAGAAACCCAATTTCTAACAACCCTCAAAATGATCTACCCTTCTAGAACATTTAGGGGGGAACTTTGAAGGTTAAATGACATTACGTGAAGGTGCACTCTAATGAATGCAGAAAAAATATGACATTAAGCGGTGCATGACCCAACTCCCCGCTCAACTATCCAAAGTAAAGTGGCCAACACTGCATGTAGCACAGGAAGCAATGCAAGCTTCTCTCACACAATGAACAGGTACAGCAGTTAGGGGTAGCACAAACTTCTCTCACACACACAGAATGAGTCCAGTCTTTCAGTGCTCTGACCCAGTCTGCTAGAGCCCAGTCCATCTTATCCCCATTCTACTGGTCCTCCACCTTTCCATAAACACCATCAGTTGTTTTCAGCCCATTACTTATCATCCTCTATTGAAACTCAGAGCACCCAAATGACCCATAACATTAGAGACTCTCACTGAAGCATGAGAAACATTTAGCTATGCTCCAAATTTCCTAGGACAGTCCTAAAAGATCCACCGCTCGCCCTGACACCCGCTTAGCTGAGCTCATAGATGCTCAGCCGGCTGAAACAGGGGGTGGAGCCAAATTAACAAATTTGAAGTTACTACAGCCAAGAAGGAGCAGTACTAAATCTAGCACCACCCATTTCCAACCACTGATTCTGCATTACCCTACGAAAGAAAACAACAGAGGAAGGGACTTAAAATAGAACCCACAGAAAATATTGTTAAATTAAAATAGTGTATTTAAACTTTTTTTAAATACATATGAATTAAATTTAATGTCAAAAAATTAAATATTTTAAAATAAATATTATTTAATGATAATATAGTTTATATATAATATAATAACCTTTATTAATTAAAAAAAGTAACTTTAATTTAAAAAAATAAAATGAATATCACTTAATTCAATACGTCACTTTTAGCAATTTTAATTCATGAGTAAACACAAAAATGTTCTTTATTTGGGATTGTTTAAAACATATATTTAAAAATTAATTTGTATTTAATATACTCAAATTACTTTGATAATTATGTAAAAATAAGTTAATAGTTTAGAGACACTACTACTTTTCACATGTAGGAAAAGATATCCACCATCGGAGTGGAGCTCTCCATATGGTAAAGTTAAGGAAAAAGTGCATAAGTTTATTAAAGTTTAAAAAATAGAAAAAAACATTTGGATATAAAATAGTAATGTTAAATAGTTGTACAACAATATAAAAATGTTACATCATTAATAACTTAATTTAAATATAAAATGTAATTATTTTGAATTTAGTAAAATAAACTCATTTTGTTTGTGAAGTTTAAATTATAGAGAAAATCCCATCTAAATTAAACTAAAATAATAAATGTTTTATTTTAAGCTGCTTTTTGTAAAATGAAATTAAATGTATTTATATTTTTCACTAGATTAAATAACTTAATTTAATTTAACATTATTTGTGATGGCACTTTATTTCAAGTCCATACTTCAATTGTTTTCTATGGCAGGGTGTTCCAGTACTATTGATTGGCCATGGGTTCATTTACAACTGTTTTGGGTCCTTTTTAGCAGTAGAAACTTTAGAAATGGAGTTTGTTAATAGGAATGTGCTTACTCTTTTGTGGGTGGATACACTAACCATCACACGCCCCCCCTACTCCTCTGTTAACCCGTCCTTTCTCCTCTTTCAAACCCTCTCCTTAAGTAGTATGTATTCTCAGTTTTCTGCTTCTCCCATCTGCCCCTCTCACATTTATTACTAAAGTATATACTTATGTGTGTAGAGACTCTGCAGTCGGTGTGGAGATATTCACACAGAAAGAGATAGCAGAGGTGGAGGCAAACCTCAGCATGTAGGTTTGTGAATGGCTTTTTGTAGTACGTTAGTAGTACTATTTTAGTACTACTAACGCACTGCAAAATGCAGTTTGTGATTAGCCCCAAAGTTGGTATCCTTAGTTTGATTTGTGGGAGCAGAGCAAGTATCGCAAACAGTAATATAGAGTATAGCATATCGCTTTGCCATTTAGAAATAAAAACTAATTTTATAATGGTCCCTCCATCCCCTTTAAATTTTAGATTTTTGCATTTCTTTTTTGTTTGCGAATTAAAATATTTCATAATTTGTGTATTTGTTTAGTGTATACTTGTCTCTATAGTTTTGAGGTTCAAATCATAGACATTGCTTAGGCTTGTACTGGAGTGCCTAGCTTCCAATAGAGATTCGATGGGGGTCCACAGGACAGCCATCTAAAACTTTTTTCAGGTATGGCATTAGCCAATATCTTTTGATTTTGGTAAAATTATATATAAAATATACTTGCACATAGAGGCGTTCAGCCAGTATTCTTCATCCATTGGTCTATTTTTCTGTCATTCACATTTTAGTGCCACTCATTGCAGCATAAACCATCCCACTTTAGCGATTGGCTAATCAATGTTAGTGATGGCATGCTGCTCTTTCACAAGAAGCACACTTGCTTACAAAGTAGTTCTCTTCTGTGCCAAGCATTACAATTGTCATGTGTGCTTTTTGAGACGAAAAAATATTTTTGCTTTTCCAAACAAAAAAGGTTTGCGAAAACCATGTCAAAACAAGCACTGACAAAGCGAAAAGGCTGACAGACAACACCAGACTTATTGGCTTTGCCAATGCCAGCTTGTTCTGTTTGTATATTTTCTAATCAGTGATACTTGCTTGTTTTAGTTTGTGTTTGTCTCGGCACCTTGAAGCCCTGTATTATCCAAGACCTTTAATAAATAAATAATGCTTTTGAAGGAGTTCCTGAAATGGGGATCAGCAGTTGGCATGAAATTCATGAGTCACAGGCATGACATGGTTGGACTCCAGGCTGTTGAGCGCTGTGACTGAAAGCCCTTTTACTGTTTGAAGAACTTTTTTCTGACAGAGGCTTCACAGATCTGTACATCCACTTGGTCACAGCTTGTCACCGGAATTTCATCAGATATTGCCTGCTTGTGACCTTTTGAAAATTTGCTGGATTATTACAGCATCTGTACGTTGTGTGATTTGTATTGTGAAATCCTTCGAAAAGAAGGCTTCAAAAAAGCATGATTTGTTGAAGATACTTCCTTTGTTTTAATCTCCATCCTAATTTCTATTCAATTGAAAACTGGACCTGAGTGTGCAAAAGAATTATTAAAAAATATATATCAAATACCCGAGTTGGCACTTTCTACCTGGAAAAATATTTTCCAGATTGAAAAAAGGTGGTAGTTACCGTCAGCAATTCTGCCATAAATGCTTAGGTGGTTTTATTGGAACCTGTCGCCTAAGAACTGCCCAATTTGGCTGGAGAACTTCTAATAGCAGTTCATCCCATATGCCTACCGTGCCACTCGCTGCCACTTACTCTCTGCCAAAAAAACCTCCACAATATGCTCCCAGCAATCCATGTTTTGAACGCACAAAATGGACAAGCATTGTCAAAGCCAATCCGTTTTGCTTTGTGTCAAAGGAAAGCAGTGGTTATCAACATTGTGCATCGAAGTGTTGTAAATTGTGGTTTGAGCGTATTTTCCATTCTTTTGTGTAGCAGGTAGTAATAGAACGAATGATTTTATTTGAAATGTTTATAAGCAGTAATCAGAAACTAAGGGTCTGATTAGGATGGCGGTGAGACCGCCACCGACAGGCTGTCGGTGGCGGTCTTACCGCCATCTGAACCATTTTTACCACCCGCAACATTAGGATGGCGGGCGGAGGGGTGGCGGTTGGAAAGACCAACCGCCATGCATCCGAAGGGCTCCTTGAGCCCACCGGTGCGGTAGAGGGGGTTGTAGTCCCTACCATGGTGGCGGTGCCTGCCAGGCACCACGGTAGAGATTACAATGTTCCTTTCCGCCGGCCTTTTCATGGCAAAAAAGAGACTTTGGGGGCCCTTACTGGGTCCCCCTTGCCCCCTTACCCTCTGATGTGGGCACTGAGAGGCACCTACATGTCCCTGCAGGGATATGTAAAGTGACTCCTTTTTGTACTGCGGCGTGTGCTGCAGCCAGCAGCACCCGCCACAATACAAAAAATAGGCATTGCGACCGCTGAGGTGGCGGTCACATCATAATGCCTCTTACGTGACTGCCAACAGCCTGTCGGGCGGTCCCGATTTCCGATAGGGTGTCCGCCCGCCATCGTAATCAGCCCCTAAGCCTTTTGATTTACATTTTTGCTAGTCCTAACATTTATGAAGAGTCTTCTATATCACTGCAACCTTGATAACAGTATCCAAACCTTCAGACTGTCTGATCCCCAATCAAGAGTCTCTACTGTCAAAAATGCTCTTTGCAACTCCATTGCTATTCTATGATGAAGTGATCAAGTCTTACAGGGCCTCAATATATTCCTGTATCAGCAAGAGCTTTCTGAACATGATGGAGCAAGGTCTCGTGGAAAAGAGACTTGCTCGGAAGCAATCCACTCGTTTAAGTCATTAACAAAGTTATTAATAAGTTTCGTGAAAACTAATACGCACTACATGAACATGCGGGTTAGTGAAGCTTGCGTATGTGTGTGCTAATGTGGATAACAATGAAGAAGGACTAAAACCACTTTAAAATGGGGAAACTGTTGTGCACATGCGTGAACTGCATCTACGTAAAATGACGAACTAATGCTTGGAGGGAAATTTTGGCGCATGAGCAGAAGGTACTAAAATGGAGTCTTGAAGACTTGCGTGCATGGCATCTGCTTATTTGAACTGAATCGAGCTATTTAACTAATGCTAAAGCGGGAAAAGATATTAATAAATAAACTGGGATAGAGTAGAGGTGGGTGGTATACAGTGCAAGCACTTTATTTTAGAAAGTAACATTAGTCTTCTGACTTTTATCATTAGTACGTATTTGGGCCTCTCGTGCATAGCCGAATTGAATGGAGTGACGCGAAGTCTGCGCATGCCTACTGAAGTGAACCATGAACAATGACTGTGCAGTTGAAAGAGAGCCAAAGGACAAATGCTACATCCTGCGAACAGGATGGTGAAGAGTCCAACAGAGAAGAGACACATTCATGAAAGTTTTCAAATGTTTCTATGTCGATACACTTAGTACATGGGAATACAATTTATGAATAAAGAATAAGGGGGTGGGTTTATGACCAATAGTTGAACTGATTTTAGTGACATGTAAGCATGGTGTGATGAAGAAACGCCCCTTGCCTGACCAATAAGATTTCGTATGTTACGATATTGAAACTTCAGTGGGTGGAACATGGAGAAACGAAAGGTATAATTAAGATAGCTTTAGTTAGTTAGTGGGAGAATTTTTGAGAGATTTTTGCTCGAAGAATTGCTGGGAGAGATGCTGAAGCTGGAAGCTGTGCTGAGGAAGATGCTGTGAGATGCTGGAGTTGCTGATGAAGAGCTGACTGCAGAATCTGAAGAAGAACTTCTATTATAATTTAATTGAGTTAGATCTGAAGATCGCAGAAGAATCTCGAGGAGGAAGAGAGTGTCAGAGAGGGGTGCGGCGCATTCGTCGGTATTTTAGAGAGGTCAACTATCCTATCCTGATTCCTGTCCTGAAGTCTCCTGACCTATCCCAGGGGACCCTTACCAGCCCTTTGGCCAGGGGGTTGGTCTTCCACACTGTTAGACCTGGCATCCTTGGCGTGGGTCTCCCTTCCATTTTTTCGTAATGCCTCCACTGTTGCCGATATGTTTTTGCTGGACTAGATGCTCATGGGCACTTTGCCGCTGCTAATCAGTGCCAAAGTGCAAGTGCTCCCTATCGTAAATTGATGTATGTATTAGTGACTCCATGATTGGATGATTGGTTTACTTGTCAGTCCCTAGTACCGTGCACTGAGTGTGCCCAGGGCTTGTAAATCCAATGCTGCTGGTGGGCTTGCAGCACGGGTTGTGCCACCCACAGAAGCAGCTTGTAAAATGTGTCTCAGGCCTGCCATCGCAGAGCCTGTGTGCAGCCTAGGGCTGCCATGTCGACTTGGTGAGTACACCCACTTACCAGTCCCTAAACCTTCCCTTTTACTGCATGTTGGTCACCCCTAAAGTAGGCCCTAGGGCAGGGTGCATTGTAAGTATAAGGTAGGACATGCCCTGGTGTGTGTGGCATGTCCTAATAGTGAATTACAGCCATTTTCGTTTTTCACTATTGCAAGGCTACCTGCTCCCCATAGGCCAGAATGGGCAGACTGACTATTACACCTTATAGTCAGAACTGACCCAGGGAACATGGTAGAAAAACGAACTTAGTATGCCTGAACTCAGGATGATAAAATACATCTTTTAGTGAAGTTGGTTTTAACATTCTGTGTTTGAAAATACCACTTTTAGAAAGTGGGTATTTTCTTGCCTAACTATCCAAGCCTGCCTCTGCTAGGTTGTGTATTCCTTGTCTGGAGATTGAGTGACAGGGGCTGGGGGTGGCTACAGGAGACAGGGTGAGTCAGCGCAGGGCTGAATAGAGAGATCTGCATCCAGAGTGGAGGGAGGAGTTGCACCTGGGTCTGAATAGGGCTGTGCCTGCCTTCCACAATGCTGGCTCCACCTCCTGCCGGGCGGCTGAGCACTCTGCCCCACATTCTGAAAGGAAAGAAGGAGTCAGAAAAACAAAGTGCTCCAGAACTGACCAGAACTGGTTTTGGACTAGGCAGAGGCCTCTCTGCCTCCAGAGAACAAAGAGAATCAGGGTATAAGAGGGGCACCCAGACCCCAGGAAATTAGATCACTTTTGGGAACAAGAAGAAACCTTTGCTGAGGAGCGGAACCAAGAAGAAACTGAGGAGAGACTATCCCTAAGCTGAAGTGCTGCTTGGGGGATTGGCCTGCAGTGGTTTGCCTGACTGCCAAAGAAAGGAGAAAGGAACTTTTGCTTTGCTGTGACTTTCATCAACTTGTGAAGGATCTCCAAGGGCTTGGAAGAGAGCTTGCCCCCTGACCGAAGTCCCAGGACCATTGGACTTCACCCCTTTGTGAATTGCTGCTGGAAACTCTGTTTCAGTGGCTGCAGAGGTAGGGAGCTGTGACCGACTCTCACGACCGACTCGGTGTCCTGTAAGCACCGCATCGGAGCACCGTCTCGCCCTGCAACGCACGGCCCTGGTCTCACCGACTCCGTCACCGAGCCGCTGCCTGCACCGCATCGAGGGACAACGCGTCCTGCAACGCTTCGCTACGCCGAATCGAACTGGTCCGACCGACACGGTCACTGCTGCTGAGTTCGAGTCCTGTGACCGCACCGGAGTTGGGCACCGCCGCACGCTTTGCGACGCACCGCCCGACTCGCACCACTGTCCGGACTGATCGACGCCAGCTCCTGAATCCGGCTCCGTCGCCGCACCGCAACCTGCCAGCACCGCATCGAAGCACCGTCTCGCCCTGCAACGCACGGCCCTGGTCTCACCGACTCCGTCTCGACGACGTCAACGAGCCGCTGCCTGCACCGCATCGAGGGACAACGCGTCCTGCAACGCTTCCATTTTTGCATCGCGACCGCGACGAACAGCCATCCGGCTCGCACGCCCGTGCCTGCCGCTTCAAGTAAAAGGTACTGTGACCGAGTCTGTCCACGCTGTGTTGGCCCGTCTCGACGCGGTCAACTGGATTTGTTAGACTCTGTTTGTTCTCGACATCGCCGTAGCCGGAGGAGGCTACCGACTCGCACAGAACCTTGAATTAAGCCTTTTTGATCAGAACTAAGCACTCGACAGTATTGTGGATTATTTTTGTCGTTTATGGTCTTGTGATAAATCTATATAAAGTATACCTATTTTTATAAATATATAACCTGTGTGGTGTCCATTTGTAGTGTTGTCACTTGATTACTGTATGTGTTCACAAATGCTTTACACACTGCCTCTGAACTAAGCCTGTCTGCTCGTGCCAAGCTACCAAGAGGGTGAGCAGGGGTTATTTCGGGAGTGTACCTACTTTCCCTGACTAGACGCAAGGGTCCCTATTTGGACGAAGGTACCTACCTCTGCCAACTAGAGACCCCCAAATCTAACATTGGTGGTCAGCGGTGAGGATTCTGGACTTGCATTTGTGACTCATGTACAGTGATTGGTGAACACTACTTAGTGAGTGCAGACCAAAACGCAACCACATACTTTTATAGCATTTTTTCTGGGATTTCCTATTTTTGCCAATGCCAAGTTCAGTCACTATGGAGAAACCAGCATCAGTAGCCTCTGTTGAGTGTGATTGGGAAGAAGAGAGGCTAGAATGCTACACCCTTAAGCAGCTCAGGCAATTCTGCAAAAAGTTTAAAGTGTCCATGACCGGACTCTCCAGGAAGGAGGACCTTCAAAAGGCGCTGAGGGCCTGGGTCGAATCAAGGAGTGCCCCTGTGGAGGGGGCTGAGAATGCAGAAGGGCAGCTGGAGGGGCTATTGGGTCTAGGGGCTAGAAGACCACCTTCCCCAGTAGGTAGCAGTGTTTCTGCCAGAGGACTGTCTCCAGAGGAGTTGGAGGACAGGAAAGAGAGTAGGATGCACGAAATGGAGCTGACCAAGCTCAAGCTGAATGGGCAGTTAGAATTCGAAATGCAAACTAGGAAATTGGCCCTAGAGGAAAAGAAAATGCAGTTTGAGCATGAGAACGTTTTGAGGGAGTTGGAATTGAAGGCCAAGAGCTTAGAGATTACTCCCTCTGGTGGCAGTGTACCGCCTGTGCCTGTTGAAGCTAGGGTGTATATTCCAAAAGATGTGGTTAAGGAATTTTTAAAAATGATGACATAGGGCAGTGGTTCAAAGCCTATGAGGTAGCCATGTCTTCCCACCGGGTCCCTGAGAAGGATTGGGGAGCGGGGTTGTGGGGACGGTTCCTCAGTGAAGGGCGGGATACCTTGTTGGATTTGCCCTCTGAAGTCTATAATTCGTACAGCCACATGAAGGATGCCTTAATGACTAGGTATGGTTTGACCCCTGAGCTTTATAGGCAAAGGTTCAGGAACTGTAGTAAGATTGAAAGCAGTACCTGGGTTGAATATGTGACCTTCTTTTGCAGAGCCTTGGATGGTTGGGTAAAGGGTAGCAAAGCGACTGATTTTCAGGCGCTCTTTGATTTGATTGCCTGGGAGCACTTGTCCGGTAATTGTTTTCCTGAGCTACGCCAGCACCTGATTGATAGTAAGCTGACTAACCCTAGGCAGCTTGCTGAGGAGGCGGACCGCTGGGTGAGTACCCGGGTCCACAAGGGTCACGTGGGAGACTCCGCCAAGGGTGGGCAGGGTCCCCAGCAGAAGAGTGGGGGACAAGGGTAAACAGAAGGAGTTCCATAAAGGGCCCCAAAGTAAACCCCAAGGGAACCAAGGGAAAGGTTCCCAGCCTCCCCTGAGAAGAAGCCAGTGGCCCCGACAGGCCCCCTGTTCACCAGGGACCACTGGTATGTTACAAGTGTGGCGCCCCTGGCCACAAGGCAAACGATCCTCGTTGCCCTTTTTTATGGAAAACCAGCACCCACCAGTGCAGTCCCCCGGCAGTTGGCTAGTGTAGCCCTGGGGGAGGAGTTGGGTGCCCAAGGTGGGGGGGATCCCACAGTGTTTTCCCTTGTCTCATTAGGAGACTCTGAGATGGTCCCTAGGACCCCGCTGCCTGAGAACACTAAGAAATACAGGCAGTGGGTGACCATCAATGGCCATAGGGTGGAGGCTCTGAGAGACACAGGAGCCAGTGTGACAGCTGTCAAGTGTCACCTGGTGTCTAAAGAGCAGGTTATCCCTGATGCATTCTATCCGGTTGTTGCCGCTGACAACACAGAGAGTCACTGCAAGGTGGCTCAGGTTCCCTTTGAGTGGGGGTCTCGGGTACTCTTCAAGTAGCTGTGAGGCCAGCCATGCCTGTTGACTGTTTGTTAGGGAACGATTTGGAGAGCTCACCTTGGGCTAAGGTGGAGCGGAGTGTGCATTTAGAAATGTTGGGCTTGCCTGATTGGGCATGTGTGACCACCCGGTCAATGGCAGCTAAAGGTGTTCAAGAGAACCTGGAGCCTGAGAGGGAGGCCTAGGTGCCTGCCGGAGAGAGAGAAGGCAGGGGGCACGGGAAACCGGCCCCCGAAGTTCCCACGGTCCAGGAGGAGGCAGACCCTGAGGGGGATGCCCTGGAGCCTACAGGGGAACAGGTAGCTGAACTGGGGGACCTACCTGAGCTGACCCATTGGCAGCAAGAAGGAGGACCCTCCAGGGAAGAGTTCTGCGAGGAGCAGAACGCATGCCCCTCTCTCGTGGGTCTGAGGCAACAGGCCACAGACCAGGCAGCAGGTGATCAGTCTGGATCACATTGGGTTTACTGGGAGAATGGTCTCCTGTATTCAGAGCCTAAGGTTGCTGAGCCTGGGTCAGCCCGTGTGCTGGTGGTACCCCAGCGCTTCAGAGCCTTCCTACTGGGGTTGGCTCATGATGTACCGTTAGCAGGACATCTGGGGCAGGACAAGACCTTTGACAGGCTTGTTACCCATTTCTATTGGCCCCAGATGTGCAGGAGTGCCGCCACTCACTGCAGGACATGCCAGACTTGCCAGGCAAGTGGAAAGAGTGGGAGGAAGCACAAGGCTCCTCTCCAGCCATTCCCTGTGGTCAGCACCCCCTTTGAACGGGTGGGTATTGATATTGTGGGGCCACTGGACCCTAGACAGCCATGGGCAACAGGTTTATCCTGGTCTTGGTGGACCATGCCACCCGGTACCCTGAAGCCATACCTCTGAGGACAGTGACGGCCCCCGTGGTGGGACGGGCACTGATGGGAATTTTCTCACGTGTGGGATTCCCTCAAGAGGTGGTGTCTGATAGAGGTACCAACTTCGTGTCCAAGTACATGAAGTCCCTGTGGCAGGAGTGCGGTGTAACTTACAAGTTCACCACTCCTTACCACCCTCAAGGAAATGGGCTGGTTGAGAGATTCAACCGGACCCTCAAGGGCATGATTATGGGTCTGGAAGAACCCATGAGGCGTAAATGGGACGTCCTCTTACCATGCCTGTTGTTTGCATACCGGGAGGTGCCACAGAAGTCTCTAGGGTTCAGTCCCTTTGAGCTCCTCTATGGACACCCGGTGCGAGGACCTCTGAGTTTGGTCAAGGAAGGCTGGGAGCAATCTCCCAGGAAACCTTCCCAGGATGTATACAGTTACATGCTGGCCTTCAGGAACCAGACTAGGCGTTTCAGAGAACTTGCTGAGGCAAATCTGGAAGCCAGCCAGGAGGAGATGAAGCGGTGGTACGACCAGAATGCCACTCTGGTAGAGCTTCAGCCTGGTCAGAAAGTGTGGGTCATGGCCCCTGTGGAGCCTTGTGCACTCCAGGACAGGTGGACCGGCCCTTTTACGGTGGTGGAGCGCAAGAGTCCAGTTACCTATTTGGTGGACTTGCAGTCTCCCAGGAACCCCTTGCGGGTCCTGCATGTGAACCGCTTAAAGCCCCACTTGGAGAGGTCTCAAGTGGGCATGCTCTTAGCTACAGATGATGGAATGGAGGAGGAGACCGAGCCTCTTCCTGACCTCCTGTCAGCCCGAGAGCAAGATGGATCAGTGGAGGGAGTAAACCTCTCTACCTCCCTGACACCTGAGCAGCAGGGTGACTGTCGCCAACTGTTGGGACAGTTCCCTGACCTGTTCTCCCTGGTTCCCAGTGTCACTCATTGGTGCGTCCATGATGTGGACACTGGGGACAGTCTTCCTGTGAAGCACAAGGCTTACAGGGTGACTGACAGGGTCAGAGCCTGCATCAAGGAGGAGGTCTCCAAGATGTTTGCGCTAGGGGTGATTGAGTCCTCTAACAGCCCTTGGGCCAGCCCAGTGGTCTTGGTTCCAAAGGCTGCCGCGCCTGGTGCCACACCAGAACTCCGGTTCTGTGTGGACTACCGGGGACTCAATTCCGTCACCAGGACTGACGCCCACCCCATCCCCAGAGCTGATGAGCTCATAGATCGGTTAGGGGCTGCGCGGTACCTCAGCACGTTTGACTTAACGTCTGGGTACTGGCAGATCGCCTTGACTGATGGGGCAAAGAGAGGTCAGCATTCTCCACACCAGATGGGCACTACCAGTTCCGGGTGATGCCCTTTGGGATGAAGAATGCCCCTGCCACCTTTCAGAGGTTGGTCAACCAGGTGTTGGTTGGACTGGAGGATTTCAGTGCCGCCTACCTGGATGACATCGCAGTGTTCAGTGCCAGTTGGGAAGAACATCTGCGCCACCTCTGGGAAGTGTTGATGGCGCTGCGGAGAGCAGGCCTCACAATCAAGGCGAGTAAGTGCCAGATTGGGCAGGGTTCTGTGGTGTACTTGGGACACCAGGTTGGGAGCGGCCAGGTTGCGCCCCTCCAACCGAAAATTGATACCATTCTGGCTTGGGAGCCCCCCAAGACCCAGACAGAGGTGAGAGCCTTCCTAGGACTCACCGGGTATTACCGGAGATTTGTCAAGGGGTATGGCAGCATTGTTGCCTCCTTGACCGAGCTGACTTCCAAGAAGCAGCCCAGGAAGGTGATTTGGACTGACGCCTGTCAGAAAGCTTTTGACACCTTGAAGACTGCCATGTGCACGGCGCCTGTGCTCCAGGCACCCAACTTCTCCAATGAGTTCATTGTTCAGACGGACGCTTCAGAGCATGGTGTAGGGGCTGTTCTATCACAGATCAATGAGGAGGGCCTAGACCAACCTGTAGCCTTCATCAGTAGGAGGTTACTTCCCCGGGAACAGAGATGGAGTGCTATCGAGCGTGAGGCATTTGCTGTGGTCTGGGCACTGAAGAAGCTGAGACCGTACCTGTTTGGGACTCACTTCCGGGTTCAGACAGACCACAGGCCCCTCAGATGGTTGATGCAGATGAGGGGTGAGAATCCAAAGCTGTTGAGGTGGTCCATTTCCCTACAGGGGATGGACTTTACGGTGGAACACCGCCCTGGTACAGAACACGCCAATGCTGATGGACTGTCCAGATTTTTCCGCCTTAGCGATGAGAACTCCCTAGGGGTAGGGTAGTTCTCCCCACATTTCAGCTGGAGGGGACACATGTTAGACCTGGCATCCTTGGCGTGGGTCTCCCTTCCATTTTTTCGTAATGCCTCCACTGTTGCCGATATGTTTTTGCTGGACTAGATGCTCATGGGCACTTTGCCGCTGCTAATCAGTGCCAAAGTGCAAGTGCTCCCTATCGTAAATTGATGTATGTATTAGTGACTCCATGATTGGATGATTGGTTTACTTGTCAGTCCCTAGTACCGTGCACTGAGTGTGCCCAGGGCTTGTAAATCCAATGCTGCTGGTGGGCTTGCAGCACGGGTTGTGCCACCCACAGAAGCAGCTTGTAAAATGTGTCTCAGGCCTGCCATCGCAGAGCCTGTGTGCAACCTAGGGCTGCCATGTCGACTTGGTGAGTACACCCACTTACCAGTCCCTAAACCTTCCCTTTTACTGCATGTTGGTCGCCCCTAAAGTAGGCCCTAGGGCAGGGTGCATTGTAAGTATAAGGTAGGACATGCCCTGGTGTGTGTGGCATGTCCTAATAGTGAATTACAGCCATTTTCGTTTTTCACTATTGCAAGGCTACCTGCTCCCCATAGGCCAGAATGGGCAGACTGACTATTACACCTTATAGTCAGAACTGACCCAGGGAACATGGTAGAAAAACGAACTTAGTATGCCTGAACTCAGGATGATAAAATACATCTTTTAGTGAAGTTGGTTTTAACATTCTGTGTTTGAAAATACCACTTTTAGAAAGTGGGTATTTTCTTGCCTAACTATCCAAGCCTGCCTCTGCTAGGTTGTGTATTCCTTGTCTGGAGATTGAGTGACAGGGGCTGGGAGTGGCTACAGGAGACAGGGTGAGTCAGCGCAGGGCTGAATAGAGAGATCTGCATCCAGAGTGGAGGGAGGAGTTGCACCTGGGTCTGAATAGGGCTGTGCCTGCCTTCCACAATGCTGGCTCCACCTCCTGCCGGGCGGCTGAGCACTCTGCCCCACATTCTGAAAGGAAAGAAGGAGTCAGAAAAACAAAGTGCTCCAGAACTGACCAGAACTGGTTTTGGACTAGGCAGAGGCCTCTCTGCCTCCAGAGAACAAAGAGAATCAGGGTATAAGAGGGGCACCCAGACCCCAGGAAATTAGATCACTTTTGGGAACAAGAAGAAACCTTTGCTGAGGAGCGGAACCAAGAAGAAACTGAGGAGAGACTATCCCTAAGCTGAAGTGCTGCTTGGGGGATTGGCCTGCAGTGGTTTGCCTGACTGCCAAAGAAAGGAGAAAGGAACTTTTGCTTTGCTGTGACTTTCATCAACTTGTGAAGGATCTCCAAGGGCTTGGAAGAGAGCTTGCCCCCTGACCGAAGTCCCAGGACCATTGGACTTCACCCCCTTTGTGAATTGCTGCTGGAAACTCTGTTTCAGTGGCTGCAGAGGTAGGGAGCTGTGACCGACTCTCACGACCGACTCGGTGTCCTGTAAGCACCGCATCGGAGCACCATTTCGCCCTGCAACGCACGGCCCTGGTCTCACCGACTCCGTCACCGAGCCGCTGCCTGCACCGCATCGAGGGACAACGCGTCCTGCAACGCTTCGCTACGCCGAATCGAACTGGTCCGACCGACACGGTCACTGCTGCTGAGTTCGAGTCCTGTGACCGCACCGGAGTTGGGCACCGCTCGCACGCTTTGCGACGCACCGCCCGACTCGCACCGCTGTCCGGACTGATCGACGCCAGCTCCTGAATCTGGCTCCGTCGCCGCACCGCAACCTGCCAGCACCGCATCGAAGCACCGTCTCGCCCTGCAACGCACAGCCCTGGTCTCACCGACTCCGTCTCGACGACGTCAACGAGCCGCTGCCTGCACCGCATCGAGGGACAACGCGTCCTGCAACGCTTCCATTTTTGCATCGCGACCGCGACGAACAGCCATCCGGCTCGCACGCCCGTGCCTGCCGCTTCAAGTAAAAGGTACTGTGACCGAGTCTGTCCACGCTGTGTTGGCCCGTCTCGACGCGGTCAACTGGATTTGTTAGACTCTGTTTGTTCTCGACATCGCCGTAGCCGGAGGAGGCTACCGACTCGCACAGAACCTTGAATTAAGCCTTTTTGATCAGAACTAAGCACTCTTGACAGTATTGTGGATTATTTTTGTCGTTTATGGTCTTGTGATAAATCTATATAAAGTATACCTATTTTTATAAATATATAACCTGTGTGGTGTCCATTTGTAGTGTTGTCACTTGATTACTGTATGTGTTCACAAATGCTTTACACACTGCCTCTGAACTAAGCCTGTCTGCTCATGCCAAGCTACCAAGAGGGTGAGCAGGGGTTATTTCGGGAGTGTACCTACTTTCCCTGACTAGACGCAAGGGTCCCTATTTGGACGAAGGTACCTACCTCTGCCAACTAGAGACCCCCAAATCTAACATACACCATCCTTGGTAACTATAAATTCCGTATTTACTAAATGATCTTTTCTCTCTGTCCTCTTTTCTCTCTCTCACTCTGTGTATTGATTATTGCATGAGTCCGAGACATATGTATGCTGATTACGAATTGAATTTTCTCTCCAAATGAATGAAGGTGATTGCACTGTACTGAATTGTTCACATTCATTTAATTTAGATAAAGGTTTTAAACATTCCTGAGTCTGTGGTTATTTAATCCAAAATAACTGAAACCATAAAGTTATGTTAATTATCACCATCAACTAGTTCAACTAATGGTCCATCGACCAGAGGAAAGAACTTGTTGATCTATGAAGGGTTAGTTACAATGAGAAAGGGTATCGAATGAACTAATCCTAAATTTAAACAGAAACCCCCTTAACCGACCAGCGGTTTTAACCACAGTGAGCTTTATGGGCCCAGGTGAGTATATAGTAATAGAGTATCTGTTGTTGGTGAACCGCTGGATCAGTTTTCTGGTAGCAGAGCTATGGTTATTATTGACTAGTTTGGTGATAAATATTGATTATTGATTTATGTTTAACAAAAGAGTTAGTGTCTTGTTTTATGTTGTCTAGAAGCACAGGTACAGAGGTTGCCTGGGCACCCCGGGAATGGAATTTGAATAGCGGGTGGTAATAGAAGCCACACTGCAGAAGGTTACTCGTCTGTTGTAATAACACTGAGAAGCTACGGAGGGCTGGCAGTGTTATATGAGGGACTATATCGTGTAAAAGTAGAGTGCGAATGATAGCAGAGGGTTCGCTGGTGAAACTTTGGTCTTATTTCCCAAAAGGGGTAACACTGAAGAAGTAACAGGTTCTCCCGAGCTTGAATGGAGGGTAAACAGGGGTTTTACTCGTAGCGAAAAGGAGTCTGGAATAAATCGTAATCTATCCTTGATTAGTGGAACAGACAGAGTAGCGCTGTTTTTATGTTGTTACTAACGGATTTTATGAGAAGATTTTAAAGAAATAAGTTATCGTATTACCTTGTGAAGGGAGGGTCAGTCGCAGGAGTTATACTGATGTCACAAAGAGCCACGCTGGGATTGGTTGAAACAGCGGGCGTGAGAAAGAAGCAGATTGTAAAGGGAAGGTCAGTAGTGAGGAGCAATACTGACGTCACAGAAAGCAGCGCTGGCATTGGTCAAATAACAAGCGCAAGCCTGAATCTGATTGGTTGATAGATAGAAGCTACGCTAGGATTGGTCGAAAAGGATTTGTATGTTAAGTTCTGATTTGACTGCTAGTGTGAGCCGTGCTAACATAGGACGGGATGTAGGTAATAGAGTTCGAAGATATACGGAAGACTCTTTTCTATATCGTCCGTCTGAAATGTTTGGAGAACGAAAGAAAATGACGTTAATAAAGAAAATTAAAAATTTCTTTAAGAAAGACAAGCCTGTGATGACTAGAGAGGGAATTCCTATTCCGCCACCTAAAACGCCTGCTTCATTTATGATGATGGAAAGAGGATATCATACTTGTGTGTGGTTAGAGAATTGGGTGGAGTACACGAAAGGCGATGGTGTTTTGACTTTTCCAGATCATGGTACTTTAAATGTAAAGATACTTCAGAATTTGAGAAATCGAATGAATATGTTAGAATCAAATCCAAGATTGACACAGTATGAAGCTTTAGAAGAATGGGAGGTTGAGACATTTGAACGAGAAAAATTCAGAAGTGGTCGAAGATTTAGAGGGTTTTTGCCTAGGTATCCGTATGAATCACGTGGAGATCAAATGAAGCGTTGGAGAAGAGCTGTAGTGACAGAGGGTTTATATCCAGTATTAATGGCTGAAGAACAGACAGGAAGTAAGTGTAAGGAGAAAACAAAAAATATTAATACGACAGGAAATGGTGAGTCAGATGATGAATTATTGGAAGATATTTTAATTAAAAACCCTCCACCGTACCAAGAGGAACCTAGTAGAGTCACTCCAAGTGCACCGGTGATAGGAACGCATTTAACCCCACAAATTCTACATGTTGCGTCAGTTAATAGGGTGTTGCAAGATAATGAGAGAATAGCTTTAAATAAAACTAGGGAAGAATTAGTTCAGAAAATAAGCCAATTAAATTTAAATGCCGAAGCTTTGACAATTCCAGTGACTATTGGCCCTGTTATCCCATTATATGGAGAAAAGAAGGTTTGTCCGAAACCTCAAGCCATGACAATTCCGTCAAGTAATCCTAGAAAAGAAGTAATGATGTCTGATGATCAGGCCAGTGAGAGTGATTCAGTTATTTCATTAATGGATCTTCCAATAATGGAACAATTAACCGAAACCCCAAAGAGAGTTTCACCTGAAATTTTGAAAGAAAAAGGGTCTGTGGTCCCTATGGGAACCAGAGGTTTAGCAACGGTTACTCCCGAGGATTTAGAGCGATGGGCACAGGGAAATGAAAAACCAAACTTACAACCAAAGGTTCTAGATATTAGCAGATTGAAGGTAGATTTGGAAGAAATGATAGCTGGAAATGTGGGCACAGAAAGGTTGAACATCTACAATGATGAGGAATTGTTATTTTTATGTAAGAGCATAACCAGAAGAGCAAAGGTATTTCATGAGAAGTTGACAGAGGTTGCATCAGAGATTGGAATAGATATAGGAAGATCAAAATTATTGCAGAAACCATATCGAGTGGAGTTCACTGAAAAAGATTTAGAAAATGTAAATACGTCTGGTAAAAGACTACAGATAAAAGAATTGATGAACATTTTGTGAAAATGGGGAGACATTGACAAGTGGAGGATTAGGTGGATAAGAAAGAGAGAGGAGGTACAGGCAAGAGAAGCGTCATCTGCATTTCCGGTGAGGGAATTAGAAAAGATTGAGAGAATATGTCCAATGAGAGAAGTTCCTGGTGGTGGATATGTACATGTTCCTTGGAGCAGACAGGATATTTTGTCATTTGCAAATGATTTCCCTAGGTTGAGAGAAAAACCTGTTGAATGGTATAAACAGGTAGAAAGATTTGTGAAGGTTTCAAAGGTTTTGTTGAAGGACCTGGATGGTTTATTTGATATTGTGGTACCTGCTGATTTATGGACAGAGTGTAAAATCACAATTGATTGGCCAAATGAGGAATATGCAAGAGACTCTAAAACAGGAGCGCCATCAGAGGAGGTGATGAAGAAATATCACCAGGTGATTACTTTCCTGAAAGGAAAAATCCCTCCTAAAGAAACAGACTGGGTAAAAATAGATAGAACAACTCAGGAGCCAAAAGAATCTGTACACGTATATTATGAGAGGTTGTTACAGGTGTTCAAGCAGTATAGTGGATTTGAGAATATTGGTGATAAAGATATGGGACACTTTGTATATCGGTTTGTGTATGGTCTGAAACCGGAGATTAGCCAGATGATTCAACAGCACATGTTGTGCTGGCAGAGCAAGACAATAGACGAAATATTGAAATATGCAAAGTATTGTAGCGACAACATTGAGGCAAAACATAGAAAGCTAAAAGAGAAAATGATGTGGGCACAGGTAAAATTGGCAGAGCAGCAGGAAACAAGTTTAATTTCACAAACTGATAATCAGACAAAAGGACAGACTCAGGGTGAACAAGTGTCGAGTGGAGGTAAAGGGAGAGGACGAATGAGTAGAGAGGAATCAAGGAAGAAATTTCCTTGTCATGCGTGCGGAAAGCATGGACATTGGAAGAACGAGTGTAAAAATGTCCAGAATAATAATGGGCCAAATCAAAATTTAAATCCGCAGATGCAGAAGGAAGTGGTTGTGAATCAGCATCAGCAGCAGCAGGTAGTTACTCCACAGTATCAGGTGCCACAAGCTCCTGTGCCAAACAATGTGAACATTCAAAAATAAAGTGCGAACACCGGATTTCACGGAGAAAGTGGTAAGAATACCTCTGTGATTTCACAATATTTTTTACAGAATGATGGAGATGATTCGGACTCTATGCAATGACGGTGCCTGAGGGGGGAGGAAGAGGAGTGCGTGCTTGGCGCATCCTTGTCAGTAGATCAGACAGGTCCATTTATTGACGGGAAAGTGGAAGGTAGTGACATCACTTTTCTATTGGACACTGGTGCTACCCGGTCTACTGTGAGAACAGCAGACATCCCAAACCTACCCCTCTCCGGAGAAACTATCCAAGTTGTAGGAGTGTCAAACAAACAGATCAGAACCCCAGTTACAAAACCAATGGAAGTGCATATTGGAAACTTTAAAGACATGCATCGATTTGTGGTTTGTGATTCAAGTCCAGTAAATCTGTTAGGGAGAGACTTATTGTACAAAATGAATTGCACAATCTATTGTACACCTGATGGTGTTGCTTTTCAAACACCTGATGAGGATGTTGTTTATAAGATGATGTTAGCTAAACAAGGTACAGAAGTGGATGAAATGTTTTCATTATTAACGGAAAGTGAATTACCAGAAGAATTAAGAACCACAGTAAATCCAGAGGTGTGGGACTTTTCGGGAAAAGATATAGGGCTAATGGCGAATGTAGATCCCGTAAAAATAGTGGTAAAAGAAGGTGCAGTTTATCTGAACACACGACAGTATAAAATGAGTCCAGAAGTGAAAGCAGGAGTTGCTCAACTAATTAACCAAATTATTGAGCAAGGAATTCTGAAAGAAATAATGGGTAGTCCTTGTAATTCGCCAATTATGGGACTCAAAAAGCCTAGTGGTAATTACAGGATAGTACAGGATTTGCGGAAAATTAATAAAATTGTAGTACCTTGTTGCCCAGTGGTGCCAAATCCAGCAAATCCAGCAGTGATACTTTATCAAATACCTTGGAATGCAAGTTGGTATACAGTAATCGATTTGTGCCAAGCATTCTTTTCCATACCTTTGCATCCAGACAGCCAGTATCTTTTTTCCTTTCGGTTTGAAGATCGTGTTTTGGCATGGTGCCGAGTTCCTCAGGGGTACACAGAGAGTCCCTCAATTTTCAATCAAATTCTGAAAAAATGTCTAAAGTCACTAACTATGCCTGGAAATTCAGTTCTGGTTCAGTATATTGATGACCTATTGGTGGCATCAAAGACACGAGAAGATTGTGTCATGGACACAATTGCATTACTGAACCATTTGGCCGAAGGAGGACACAAAGTGTCTCCAGAGAAATTACAGTTTTGTCAACAAGAAGTTAAATATTTAGTTCATAAAATAGAAAGAGGAGTTAGAAAAGTGACCCCAGAAAGAATAAAAATAATCAGACAAATGGAACTACCTCAGACACAGAAAGAGATGAGAATGTTTCTGGGAGTGGTTGGGTATTGTAGGAAGTGGATAAATGGTTTCTCCCTGCTGGCAAAACCATTAATACAATTGACCCGTAAAAGAGCAAAAGATCCAATTGATTGGAATGATGAGTGTTTGGAAGCCTTTGTAAAACTGAGAAATTGTCTGTGTGAGGCCCGTGGCTTGGGCATGCCTGATTATTCAAAAGAATTTGCACTATTCTGCTGTGAGAGAAAAGGTTGTGCACTCTCAGTTCTAACTCAGAGGCATGGATTAAGCCGTCATCCAGTGGCATATTTTTCTGCTACTTTGGATCCAGTGGCTTCAGCTTTACCTGGCTGCTTAAAAGCAGTAGCTGCTACTTGTATGAGTCTGGAGCAAAGTGAATCAATTGTGATGGGACATTCTGTGAAGGTTTATGTGCCACACTCAGTTGAGATTCTTTTAACAAGAACTCGAACACAGTACCTCACTCCTAGTCGGATGACTAAGAATGAAAGAGTGATTTTGGGAGCAGAAAATGTGACAGTGATAAGATGTACCATAATGAATCCTGCCACATTGTAACCAGACCCATGTTGTGAAGAAGTGAAAGATGGAGTTGATCATGATTGTTTGGATGTGACTGAATTATGTACTAAGCCCCGCCCAGACATAAAAGAGATACCCTTGACGGAATCAGATCATGTATTGTTTGTGGATGGGTCATGTCTGAGAACGGAAGAAGGAGGGCTAAGTGCTGCATATGCAGTATGTAAAATATCAGGAGACATTGAAGTATCCTGTTTACCGGGAGTCAAGTCTGCACAAGTAGCCGAATTGGTGGCCTTAACAAAGGCATGCAAAATTGGGAAGAATTGGAGAGTAACAATATTTACAGATAGTCAATATGGTTTTGGGGTTGTGCACGACTTTGACCAGCTCTGGATGCAGAGGGGATTTCTGACTTCTTCAGGATCTCCGATCAGAAACAGCAAAAATGTAAAGGATTTGTTGGAAGCATTACAATTGCCAAAAGAAATAGCTGTGGTAAAATGTGCTGCACATAGGTCAGGAAATGACTATGTGATGGAGGAAAATAGGTACGCAGACCAAATTTCTCAATACTGTGCAAGAAATACAATGGCAATAAACAGAAAAATGGAAACGGGTGAAACCAGCTGCCAACTTATGTTTTTCTCAGCTCTAGAAACATGGGATGAGGTCAGACAGTTGCAGGAAGAAGTTGAGGAGAAGGAAAGGGAACTCTGGATGAAGTCAGGCTGTACAAAGAGGACAGAAGATGAAGTGTGGATATACTCATATGGCAGACCAGTCATGTCAGATTGTCTGCTTTCTCAAATGGCAAGAGTATATCATGGGACAATACATATTGGAAGGGATGCAATGATTAGACTATTCAGACAAAATTGGTACAATCCAAAGTTTAGGGTAGTTGCAGAAAGCCTTTGCCAACGATGCTTAATCTGTCAGCAGCAAAATCCAGGCAGAAAAACAGTGGTTAGTTGGGGAAAAATTGGAAAGGCAGAAGGACCATTCACCAGACTGCAATTAGACTTCATTGAGTTGCCTCCGTGTAATGGATTGAAGTATGTCCTTGGGATAGTGTGCTTATTCTCGAGATGGGTGGAGGCATACCCCACTAGAAGAAATGACAGTCTCACAGTTGCTAAATTACTGTTGAGAGAGCTGATACCTCGATTCGGTTTTCCAGTCACTTTGGAATCAGATAGAGGACCTCATTTTAACAATGAGATAATTCGATTAATCTGTGCTGCATTGAACATTGAACAAAACTGCACTGTGCTTATCGTCCAGAGGCTTCTGGAGTAGTTGAACAGCTTAATGGCACAATCAAGTCAAGGTTAGGGAAGGTGTGTGCATCCACAATGCTAAAATGGCCAGATGCATTGCCTCTTGTACTGATGGGTCTCAGAAGTATTCCTGATAGAAAAACAGGATTGAGTCCTCATGAGATACTCATGGGAAGGACAATGAGACAAGCATATATTCCTGGAAATAAATTGATGAATATAACTGATGATCTGGTATTGGACTATTGCAAAGGATTGGCTGATCTGGTGCGTTCTGTCTCTCATCAGGTTGGAGAAGACGCAGTTGCAAGGCAGCCAAACCAGGCACATGATTTGAATCCTGGAGACTGGGTGTTAGTGAAGAAACACGCAAGAAAATCGTGTCTAGCACCCAGGTGGGATAAACCACATCAAGTCATACTGGTCACTATCACAGCAGTGAAGTGTGCAGGTTTACCCAATTGGATTCACGCTAGTCATACCAGAAGAGTTCCAAACCCATCTAAACAACCAGAGCAGCCACTGACTGAACAAGCTGAGACGTCAGAAATTGAAAGTTATGAAATAGAAGAATCTAGAGTGGTAGATTCTGAAAGACAACTATATGACGAACAGCCAAGTACCAGTCAGGAAGAGTGGATACCAGTGATTGACATACCTGAAGTTGTTAGCAAAACAAGAAGAAGAATCAAATTAGGGAAACAGGAAGGTAGAAAGGAAAAGACAGGGAAAGAAGAACACACTCAGGTAGAAGTGAATCAAGCTACTTAGAAACCTGAGCAGGGCAAAATAGGAGAAGAAGAACAAGTTCAGGCAGAAGAAGAACAAATCATAATAAGACCTGAACAGGATCAGATAGAAGTAGAAGAACAGGTTCAGGCAGAAGAAGAACAAATTGTAATAAGACCTGAACAGGACCAGAAAGAAGAAGAACAGGTTCAGGCGGAAGAAGATATAACAATAATAAGACCTGAACAGGTGCAGGAAGGAGAAGAAAACAATACAGAAAATATAGAGCCAAGACAATTAGAGAGTGGAAAAGAACATATTGAGCCCAGACCAAGTGAAAATAAAAGAACCTTAGAAGAAGACGGAGAAGGTGAAAGTGCAGTTCGGGTCAAAAGAGTTAGAAAAGGAGATAATTGGCCAGATGGAGTGACGAGACTAAGATATTACCTAAGAAAGTCAGAAAAGAAACCAGAACAAGTAAATGAAATTACGAGTCAGACGCAACCTAAACAAACCTTAGTAAAACTCACGCGAAGAAGTCCAAGATTGAGAATTCTGAACAGAAAATATAAGGCCCCCGAGTGGACCTATGTTATACTAGAGAAATTTGAGAACTTAGATTTACGTGAAGAATCAGAGAGAGTTCATGTTGCACAGATTGATGAAAACAAATTAAGACCTCCTTAAAATAAAGGACTGAATCTTAAGAAAATTAAGATAAAGAAAGAGAAAAGAAATTTTCTCAGAATTTAAAATGGCAGAAGTTGGAGTGATCGAACAACCGAAACGAAATCTGAAACAAAGATGTCTTAGAGTTTGTCTATGTAGTATTTTATTATTAACATTAGTATGGTTATTTCTAACAGTGGTGGTGCCTTTATTAATGGTAACAAGTAACAAGAATAATACAGTTACTAATGGAAAAGTAGATGCAGTGAAAGGAACTAAGACAGAATTAGGGAAAATACATGAGATAACATATAATCATAATGAATCAGATAATGATTCATCCTTAAATGTGTTTACTAAATTATTATTTCAGTACGTTAATACAATGGAGATTAGTGATTGTTATGTCTGTATGAAATTACCCTCATCAGTGTCAGAAGGGGTAACTTATCACCATATACCTTTAACATATGGTGTATCATGTAGTGTTCTATCAAGTTTATTTTATGTAACCGGGAAACTTCAGTATTTTCATTCAAACTTAGATGTAGTGTTTTCAGAACTACCTATTCGAAAGAATATGAATCCAGTACTTAGTAGTAAAGAAGCACAGTTCATGGGCGAATTTTTCTTAACAATGAGCCCAATAGATATAGCACAGGCATGTAGAGATAACTTAACATGTATATTGCATGAAAAAGAAAAATAATTTTTAATTTAGTAGAGGAAAGGAGACAGGATTTGACAAAGAAAGCTGCTGAACAGAAATCCCATGTACCTCCATGGGCTGAGAAAAAGGGAAGTTATGCAAAGGGCAAGGCTTATGCTGCAATGTCTCTAGATTTTGTGAAGAAGGGAAAATTCTGCCTCCATAGGTCAAAGACTAATTATAATAACATTTTCATTGGTTCCAGTGAATGTGAACACAACTTCCTAATTCTAGGAGGATGGGGACTAAAAGGGGGAAATGATCCGGTATTTCCAGGAGTATACTATGTATGCGGGAATAATGCCTATTATAGGTTACCTGCACGATGGTATGGGAGCTGTTATTTTGGAATAGTATTTCCCAAAATTTATCATGTGAACAGAATCAATGGAATCAATGAAATATCTAATGGACTAACACGAAGAAGAAGAGCTATTTTTTCAGAAATAGTGGGGGATATATTTGGTGCATTGATACCCTCAGTTGGAGTCATTCTAAATTCACAGAAAATTTGCAAATTGTCAACAGTAGTTGATCGTCTTTCAACTGATACTGCTGGAGGATTCTTAATGATTAATACAGAAATGGTTGCAATAAGGTCTATGGTTTTACAAAATCGTCTTGCGCTTGACATCTTATTGGCAAAAGAGGGCGGAGTCTGTGGTATGTTGAAAATTCAACATTGCTGCACTTATATTCCTGATAAAAGTCAGGAAATTAAAGGGTATATTGAAAATATTGCAAGAATTCATAAAGATTTGACCCAACTTGAGGTTGACGGTGTTTGGGAAAGACTAACAACAAGCATCACTTCAATAGGGAAATGGTTTACTAATTTTGGAAAACGTTTCTTAGGACAAATAATATTGCCAGTAGTTGTGATAATGACAATAGTATTGATAATAATGATCACATGCAAGTGTTGCAGAAGCAAGGGAAAAAGAAGAATGCATGCAGAGAGGGAAGGGAAAGGAAAGAAACAAAAGAGGGAATATGAAGAAATTCAGTTGGAGGAAATGAAAGGAAAGTTATACAAAAAGATGAAAGATTTAGAAGGAAAAGAAGTAACTGACAAAATGATGAGAGAAGAAGAAGAAAACTGAGAATTGCTAAAGTTGGCATCTGGGAAAGGAATGGGTAATTTTGTGATGGCTCAAAAATGCCATCCGAGAGGGGATTGATGGAGCAAGGTCTCGTGGAAAACAGACTTGCTCGGAAACAATCCACTCGTTTAAATCATTAACAAAGTTATTAATAAGTTTCGTGAAAACTAATACGCACTACATGAACACGCGGGTTAGTGAAGCTTGCGTATGTGTGTACTAACGTGGATAACAATGAAGAAGGACTAAAACCGTTCTAAAATGGGGAAACTGTTGTGCGCATGCGTCAACTGCATCTACGTAAAATGACGAACTAATGCTTGGAGGGAAATTTTGGCGCATGAGCAGAAGGTACTAAAATGGAGTCTTGAAGACTCGCGTGCATGGCATCTGCTTATTTGAACTGAATCGAGCTATTTAACTAATGCTAAACCGGGAAAAGATATTAATAAATAAACTGGGATAGAGTAGAGGTGGGTGGTATACAGTGCAAGTACTTTATTTTAGAAAGTAACATTTGTCTTCTGACTTTTATCATTAGTACGTATTTGGGCCTCTCGTGCATAGCCGAATTGAATGGAGTGACGCGAAGTCTGCGCATCCCTACTGAAGTGAACCATGAACAATGACTGTGCAGTTGAAAGAGAGCCAAAGGACAAATGCTACATCCTGGGAACAGGATAGTGAAGAGTTCAACAGAGAAGAGACACATTCATGAAAGTTTTAAAATGTTTCTATGTCGATACACTTAGTATATGGGAATAAAATTTATGAATAAAGAATAAGGGGGTGGGTTTATGAACAATAGTTGAACTGATTTTAGTGACATGTAAGCATGGTGTGATGAAGAAACGCCCCTTGCCTGACCAATAAGATTTCGTATTTTACGATATTGAAACTTCAGTGGGTGGAACATGGAGAAACGAAAGGTATAATTAAGATAGCTTTAGTTAGTTAGTGGGAGAATTTTTGAGAGATTTTTGCTCGAAGAATTGCTGGGAGAGATGCTGAAGCTGGAAGCTGTGCTGAGGAAGATGCTGTGAGATGCTGGAGTTGCTGATGAAGAGCTGACTGCAGATTCTGAAGAAGAACTTTGATTATAATTTAATTGAGTTAGATCTGAAGATCGCGGAAGAATCTCGAGGAGGAAGAGAGTGTCAGAGAGGGGTGCGGCGCATTCGTCGGTATTTTAGAGAGATCAACTATCCTATCCTGATTCCTGTCCTGAAGTCTTTGTCTCCTGACCTATCCCAGGGGACCCTTACCAGCCCTTTGGCCAGGGGGTTGGTCTTCCACACCATCCTTGGTAACTATAAATTCCGTATTTACTAAATGATCTTTTCTCTCTGTCCTCTTTTCTCTCTCTCACTCTGTGTATTGATTATTGCATGAGTCCGAGACATATGTATGCTGATTACGAATTGAATTTTCTCTCCAAATGAATGAAGGTGATTGCACTGTACTGAATTGTTCACATGCATTTAATTTAGATAAAGGTTTTAAACATTCCTGAGTCTGTGGTTATTTAATCCAAAATAATTGAAAACTTAAAGTTATGTTAATTATCACCATCAACTAGTTCAACTAATGGTCCATCGACCAGAGGAAAGAACTTGTTGATCTAAGAAGGGTTAGTTAAAATGAGAAAGGGCATCGAATGAACTAATCCTAAATTTAAACAGAAACCCCCTTAACCGACCAGCGGTTTTAACCACCGTGAGTTTTATGGGCCCAGGTGAGTATATAGTAATAGAGTATCTGTTGTTGGTGAACCGCTGGATCAAACCCTTGAACCACAGGAGGGAACTTCGCAAGAGCCAAGCATGTGCACTGTAAATTTATAACAGCTCTTCTTATTTTATCTAGGCAGGCAACAGCTTCCTCTACTCCTGGAACTTTTGCACCCTCCAGCCACAGGGCTGAAGTTCTACAGAGGCACATGTGCTTCACTGGCAGGACGTGGGCCACTGCATCCATGGGATTGGAGCAACTTTTTGTACCCAGAGACGATGGGCAGAGATTAAGACTTCTTTCTTCACTGCCCTCTGTCAGGCAAAGACAAATTCTTCAGTGCAGCAAGTCTTTACTTCAACTGGTTTAGACAGCCTGCTATTGGAAGTGCGTCAAGCATTGCATTTTAAATGGTACCATTCAGTCAGCCATTGCTGATGCTTCCTCAGGCATAGAACCAAAATTGGCAGGTTTCTGGACCCAATTTTCGAATTAGTGTGATCAAGCGAAAAGCTATGATAAAATCCATCAGAAAAAAAAAATCATAAATGATGCTTTGTGCCATAGTGAAGTGCTCTCCCAGACTCAAATTCAAGCCCTAAGGTGGTATACTTACTCCCACCAAGATTCAAAGGAAATCTCCACCTCAAAGTCCCAACCTGCCTAAGGTTTCATACTGTATCTGTCTCATACCCTGTCCATACCCTACAAGCGAAAAGGGGATGAGTGCAGTAAGAGCTGTCCAGAGACAGATGTGAGTTGGATGGCCTGAGAAATAATCTCCCTTCTCCGTTGTTACCACTATGTGAACTTATATTGAAGTAACAAGTGTTGGCTTAACTTTCCAGAAGTGTGGAAAAGGTGCGAAGAAGCAGGAACTCTGGAAGGGAAAGAATTGACTTTTGTTAAGCACTCAGCTGAGGTCATGCAGTATATTTCATATTTCTATTGTAGAAATGATGTAACTAATACAAATCCAACCTTATCCATGATAGTTTCAGATTAAATTACAGATATGCCACACATTTTTTATACCACACTATTCTGTCATAGGTTACTTAATTAAGGTTTTAATCCATTACATACATTGTCAATACAATCTGCAGTGTGGCTACGGAAAATATGTGGCTCTGAAAGCACATGCTATGTTTGTATGTGAAAATGAAAAAAGTACGTCCCTCGCTCCTCCACCTCATATCTACATTCTGTACAACTGAACAGGCCTCGTGCACACAAACAGTTTAAAAAGTGGTTCTACATTTTAACAGAGCACAATGGCAAAAGCCTTTTTAGCAGGTCTCAACTACTGCAATGGCCAAAAAGTCTAGATGCTCAAAACAATAAAGAATGAGGAACTTGGCAAAACATGGAGTTCTTTACACAAATTTGATCAAATGAACACAGTCAACATTTATGAAATCACTACTTTAATACAGTTTAAGCGTGGATTATTGATAAAACTAATTATTACCAGTAATGAAGAAAGGGTCTTACAGTTATACTCACTAGCAATACATATACCCACTTATTTATTGCAGTTTTCAGGTGCAGTGCCAGTTTTGTCAAATAAATGGTAGAACAATGGTTCACCGTGGACCCATTTTGAAATAATATTCAATAATTGGCAGATGCAAAATCCATCCAGACACAAAATGATGCTTATAGATTTGTGCTCTGAACAGTGATCACACAGTGTGAGTGCGACTAACATGTAAAAAGTGACGTGTGTCTACATAAAAAATAGGAATGACTCTTGACTCCAGGAAATTATTTGCCATTGGGGGTCATAGAGTCTATGGGCCTTATTATAAGTTTAGCGGTTTGACGGCCGAAGGACCGCGTATGCGACCACGAGTTTCCCAAGGGGCCGGTTGTGTGGCTGAGGCTGTCTTGCGGCAGTGGGCAATGTATTTCCATATATATTGATGCCTGTGTGTACATTCCGACTGCATATGTGTAGAATGCACACATATGCATGAAATATGTGGAAACTCCACTTACCCATTGCCAGAGTAAGACCCATATCTGGGCAGTCCTGATAATTGATACATAGTACCAAAGCACTTACCTGTATTTTGCGGAAGACTGGGCCGTATTCCTCAGGGTGAAGATGCTGCTGTGTACGGGGGACCTGGAGAAAGGGATCTACATAGAAATGTGCTTGGAAGAACTGGAAAGGGGTGAGTATGCACCCCAAATCCTTCGCTTCCACCGACCTTTAGGCGGCAGTCCGACTACCGTGGTCGGCTCAACGGGCAGTCAACTTGTAATGCAGACGGCTGTGTTGCACCTCTGTACTGCCCAATGGAGGCTGCCTTCCCTGACCGCAACCCCAGCGATTGGCGGTGTGCTGGTGGTGCCGGCGATCCGCCACGGTCTTAACAAAGCCAATCTCTCCAACTCATAATACGGCAAATGGCTCACTGCCGTCGGATCGTCACTGCATGGACGGGGGTCCATGGATCGCCAAACTCATAATAAGGCCCTCCATGTTTGTATAAAGTTGATGGCTTTTCGCATCCCTGGGAGGCCATCATCAGGACTAGGGAACAGTGAGGAGGAAAAGAATAATTAAAAACAAATTAATAATTTACTGTAGTGGGAGGTTGGTCAAAAAGAATTGGATTGGAGGTGACATCCATGGGCCAGAAGGTCCTTGGAGAATAATTTGATGCTGCAGGGTTATACATTGGTACAGGATCTGCAAAACTGGAAGGGGCATAAATAATAAAACACCAACAGAAAAAATGGAGAGGGATATAAAAGAAGGCTATTGAAAGGTGTAAGTTGCTCACCCCAACTAGAGAAACAAATCAACTGTGTGAATTATAATGATGATTTTGCATGGGGAAATAAACAGAAATTCAGAATGACAAAGTGCTTAGTGAGGAGAACCATTTTAGGCTATGCATGTTATACTTAAAAGTAGAAGAATAGCTAAGTGATTATATATTGAAATAATGGAAGACATATATATGACACCGCTCGACAACATCATCCTATCACAATACATCACCGTCATCTCCTACTCTGATGACACCTAGCTCATCCTCTCCCTGACGGACAATACAACCACCGCCAGAAACAACTGCATGACCGTGGTAGCAGACTAAATGCTAACCAACTGCCTGCAGCTCAACTCCGACAAGACGGAAGTACTAGTCTTCGGCAACAAGATCTCCCCATGGGACTCCACCTGGTGGCCATCGGAGCTAGGGCCAACACCCACACCCACAGACCATGCAAGAAATCTAGGGTTCATCCTAGACGACAAGCTCAACATGACAACTCAAGTCAAGGCAGTGTGCACCTCCTGCTTTCTCATCCTACGCATGCTGCGAAAAATCTTCAAATGGTTGCCTCACAACATCAGACGAACCATCAGGCTAGCACTCATTACCAGCAGGCTGGACTACGGCAACACTCTCTATGCCAGAATGTCCAAACAACTCCTACAGATATTCCAGACCATCCAGAATACCGCTGCAAGACTCATACTTGACCTCCCATGCCACACCCACTCTTTTTGAGTTCATCAAGAAGCTGAAGACCTGACTCTTCGTAAAAGCACCTTGGGAGCCACAAACCCACACACCTGCCCAAGCTCCTGGATACCCTCTTAGGTGCTTAGTGCACTATACAAATCAACATAATATAACATAAAATAACGGGTTAAGCCAGCAGCGCTTGGCTGTAATGTTTGTGTTAGCCTCCTACAGGCTTGAAAGCCTCGAACATTCTTACCTTACCCTACAGCAGCTGGCAACTAAGAGGACCGGGGTGCTCCACACACTGCGGGCCCGTAACCTTCTGTGGTCTTTCCCTGATTTTGTGTGAGCTTCCTCAGTCTCCAGACAACTGTGTTGATATAAGACAGCTCTGATCAGCTCCTCCAGCAATCGGTAAGTGTTCTCAGCAAGTCCTTTGGCACAGTGTGTCTTCAGGACACAAGGCCCACTTTGGCCTGCACAGAGGCGGCAGACCTGCCTTTGCAGTATCACCCTTTCCTGGCACATGGGCGTGAGGTTGACACGCAAGGAGACAGCCTGACTTTCAGTGTCCCCATCCTGTGAATGTGGCACAGGGTATCAACCAACTTGACGCACACATGGGCAATGTCCTGAATTTCACAGTGTGGCAATAACCGGGGTCAACCCTATAACCCTAAGAACCAGGGTGATATAAACATATCAAGAAATGGGTTCACTCAGAAAAATTCAGGTGCAATCAAGGATAAAAGCAAATTAAGAATAGTAGGCTGCACTTAAAAACCAATAAATGTGAAATCTGTCAATCAACTGAAAATATTCAACTATGAAAGAAATATTCCAACAATTAATGAAGTCCATATTATAATGAGTAAGTCAACGTTTTAACCCTTAGGGTTAAATTGACCAGGGCCATCATCAGGACAGCCCCCCATAGGAAGACAGCTGCTCTCTTATGTTCTTAGGCGAGGAGATAGTAGGGGACACAGCTCCTGAAAGGGGAGCCTGAGTAGCCGCAACTTGAATGAGGGACTCCAGGAAGGCTTAGAGAAAGGTGAAAGAGGACATGCTGAAAAAGGAGGTGGGGGGTTGGTGTAAATGTTGACCGTAATTGTTCATAGGTAGTCTCCAATCAGTGGCTAGTGCAAAGAAATAAAATAAAACCTAACCACCACCTTATGGACCTGGAACAACAAACACCTGAAGGAAGAAATTAGAAATTTTCCACACTGCTGGGAAAGGAAGCCTGCAGAACTCTTGATCTACATTGTCACCCAGAGGCTAGAACTACTAACCAAGATTAACCTGGCTGGCCTCCTATTCACTGCTACTGGGACACAAAAGGCAGCGAAGTGCTTCCTTATGTGAAGTTCTAACTTGCCAGTAGTGTGTCGACTTAACCAGAACTTGCGAAATCTATGGCTGGAGAGAGACTCTATGACCTGCCCCAATGACCAGAGGTCAGTAGGAAAGACCAAGGTTGATTTACACTCCATCAAGAAATATCAAATTGAGACTTAAAAGGTTGTTTAAAGTATGGTGGACCTTCTTGGCAGAAGAACACTGTGGCTGCTCAGCTGCAGACAGTGAAGCTTTACTGAGCAAGTGCTACATTTGATGAACCTACTCTACAAAGTTTTTTGTTTTTCAAGAAAAATATACAAAAGCAGAAGTTTATCCTTCAAAAACAAAATATCAATGGACCTCAAACAGGCTTCCTGTGCATGGGGGCCATTGAGCAATTCTCTTTCAAGGAACCTACACGGACCAGGGCAAGGAAATCTAGTAGAGACTGCTCTTACCTATTTAGGTCAGGATGAATGTCCTATGGCCTAAAAGCTATCCAGGAAACTGGTAATCGGGTCAGAGATTTATGATGGCAGAACCAGCACAGCCACCATTGTCGGAAATAAAACACATTTTTAACTGAGTGCACCTCATACACAGTTAAACTGCAATACATGTGTTATTCATTTAAGGGACTACAATTCATGTATTAGTCACTGCTTCTTAAAGTAGTTGGGTAGGGTCACAGCTCCTGAGTGTGGAGTCTGGATAATGACATCTTGAATGAGGGATTTCAGGAAGGTTTACAGAAAGATGAAAGAGGAAATGCTGTAAAAGGAAATGGGTTTTGGTGTAAATTGTACCTGTATTTGGTTTAGAGCATTTTCCAATCAGTGGGTAGTGCACAGAATAAAATGGCAGCAATCGTCTCCTTATAGACCTGGAAGAAGAAACACCCATAGGAAGAAATAAGAATTTTGCCTGAGAGTTGGGAAAACAAGCCTGAAAGACTCCCAATCTCCTCTGGCACCCAGTGGCTAAAACAGCTTTCCAGGATTCACCTCACTTGTCTCCTATTCACTGCTACAGGATACAAAAGGCAGAGATCCAACTGACTAGTTTTGAGTGGACTTCATTAGACTTCTTGAGAAATATGTCTGCAGAGGATTTAAATGGCCTTCTTTGAAGGCCAGAGTGCTGTAGGAGAGGCCAGGGATGATTTTCAAAGCATCAAGAAATATTCAGACTTCAGGCGTTGTTTACAATATGGTAGACCTTCTTAACACAAGACCACCATGGCCACTTCATTGAAGATATCACTACATTTGAAATCCAGAGCACCAATCTACCCTTACGACTGCTTGCCCATACCACACTATGATCCCAAAATACATTATAACCTCACAATACACTAGAACTCCACAGTGTACAGTTATGGTAAAACAATGACAAATACAAAAATACATTACAATACCACACAATAACACACCACCACACTAACAACAGCAGTACAACACAGCACACCAACACAGAAATGAAACAACAAAACACTATGCAACAAAAGAGACCACCGTAATTTAGCAGGGTGCCTATAAAGCACAACACCATGTGAACATAACAAACACAAGAGAATGCCACATCACAACAGCATACAGCTCAACACAGAATAAAGTAGCACAGCAAGTGCATGTCAACACAACAACAAAAATACACAGCCCACAAAAAGTAACAACACACCTCAACATAGAACAACACACCACAAAGAAACTCATAACAAAAACAACACATCAACTCAATACAATAACACAAAATCAATGTAAAACAATACCCTTTCAGGCTTAGAGTGCTGCATAAATTAAGCAAAAAAGAATCAGAGAACTCTGGGTAGCTCCCAAGTTTAGATGGAGAGCAGCTCCTGTGTAGAGCACCCTACAACACCAGCGACACTCCAAATCTGCTCACCTTTTTTTTTGATAACCAAATTTTGTTAGTTTTCTCAGATTTCACCACTTTCCACAAACAATTGTACAAAACTACATCAATATGTATCAGGTATATAGACAGTAAATACAGCATTATCATCATCGTTACACACTCAACCCATGATGTGTCACCATCTGCTCCAGATCTTATCATGTTTTTGGGGGCATCCCTGTGCGTTGGAGTTCGGCCTGTCTTGGCGGACACACCAGTCCAGGCCCTTTCTCCACCCCACCAATGAGGAGGGTTCTGGCGACCTCCAGTTATGGGCAATATGTTGTTTGGCCATCAAGGTGGCCACCCCAATAAAGGTCTTCTCCATTATCAGTCCCCCAACCTACTCCAATAGAGCCAATAGGACTGACCTAGGACCAAGGTCAGTCTGGCAGCTGAGGTCCGCGGAGAGCTCACAGCCTATTTCTCCCCCAAAAAAGGACAGCACCGGACAGGACCAAACCATATGGAAATAGCCAGCTTCAAGTAGGGAGCATCTAGCACATCTGGCCTGTGGGGCTCTACCTACACATTGTTGTGTCAGATACACTATGTGGAGATAATTAAGTTGAACCCTACGGAGGCATGAGGAGATCACAGTTCTCTACTGGCCAGGCAGGCCTCGGGCCAGTTATCATCCAGTTTTTCCACCCATGTCTCCCATTTCTGTCGTAGGACCATGAAACGATCTTGTGCATTAACCATCAAGGAGCAGTAGATCCTAGAGATGGCCCCTTTACCCAGTTTCCCAAAATGTAGTTTAGCTTCAAGGGGATTGTATTCTAGAATCTGGGAATCAGCGAGAATATGGACAAGTAGGGCAGGACACAATTGGATATAACGGTAGAATTGTGCGTGGGAGAGCTGGTAAATCTCCTGCAAATCTTGGAACAACATCAATGTCCCACCGCATCTAACATCCTCTATATAGGTAATTCCTATCCTATCCCACTGTATAAAGCCTTGGAGGCCCGATACTTGATGCAGCCATGTGCCCTGCCACAACGGTGTCATCCCGGTGACAGATATCCCGTTCGCCGTATTACAAGTTCCATACGATATAATAGAATTGTAATTTGGCAGACGGGATATCCATCACATTTGTGATGGAGTAACCCTGTCTGGCAAACTTGTACTCAGACCCTAAGTGTCTGACTTAACCTAGTCACTTGAACCTTGACAAATACTTTGATGTCAGCGTTTTTGAGAGAGCTAGGCCTATATGAGGAGCATTGATTCACAGGCTGGTCCGCCTTAGGTATCACCACAATAGTGGCTGTGTCTAGCTCCGCGGGGAAAGATCTACATTCTGCCGCCTCCAAGGAGGAGGCCAGTAGTTGGGGAAGCAGATGGGTCCAGTAGAGTTTAAAGAATTCAATAGGGAATCAGTCCGGGCCAGGGATCCTACCTGGGTTGAGATCTGTTATGGCCATGTTTATCTCCTCAGTCGTGATCAGCAAGTCAAGTTCTCAGGCCAGAGAAGGGAGACAGCGCCAAGGATGCAGAACTGACCAACCGACCATAGGTTGGCGGTCCCGACTCTGCAATAATGATGCAACCACACACTGTGCGGTCTCTATGTGAGCTTGTGCTGCAGTCGGAAACCTACCACAGCACAATCTCCCATAGAGAAATGGGAGTTTTTGTTAATCCCTGCACCGCTTGGCAGGCACCAGATGGTGCCTGCCAAGCAGTGCAGGGTTTAATCCGGCACCCAAGCGGAGGCCGTTGAGGCATGGAGGCCCTGCTAGGGGCCCCGTAAGTCACTTTCTGACAGGCTTTTCATGTCGGAAAGCCTGGCATGAAAAGCCTGTCGGAAACCGACATCGTAATCCCTACAGTGGAAACGCCGTCATTAAGGGATTGTGTGGCAGTTCCGACTGGCTGACGGGTTCCTTGACCCCATCGGAATCCAGCTGAAATGACCGGCTGATGTGACTTCTGACTGCCTACATTGTCGTAATTCAAACCTGGGATGTGAGTCGGTAAGCCTCCAACGAGCGGTTGGAGGCTTACCGACCGACATCCTAATTAGGCCAAAGTGGCCTGTATAGTCCAAAACCAAAAGCAGGTCCACACCTGTGCATACGCCAGTGACACATAGAGTAAATCCTGTTTAAGGCGTTCAGGTAGCCTAAGTTTGCTGCCACCCCAATGTCCAGTGGTCAAACGATAATGCAAATGGGGCACTCTTTGTCACCCATTGTCTCCAGAGACAATTGATGTCTGAAAATTGATACAAACAGTGAACTATACTCATGATTCCGCACTCCCAATAAGGTGGCATATAAACACAAATTAGTGTCAAGCATACCTTAATAAACAGTAACCACAGATTTGCTTCTCAAATTGTACTGGAGAATAGAGTATACCTAAAATTAAACATAAACTACTGTAATGTCCAAAAGCATGCCTTGTGCACATTACATGTAAAAAGTCAATAATATCCACATGTGTGCTAGTATTTCATCCTATCTCCCAAATGGTGATTTTCATAAGTGTCCTCAGCAATGTGGCCGTAGTAAACTTAAAAACAGTGTGGTAGATTCCAGGGTTATCAAACGCCATTATCAGCATATCAGCAACTCCTTAACATGATTTTGAATCTACTATTGCTCCAGGTACCATATAGTTGCAATGTGCTAACATGTCACCAGCAATCAGGTACGTTATGGGCGAGAACAGTGCACTGTGGTTACATTGGTGTACACTGGTTGTTGTCAAATATTACTAGTCGGCCAGTATCCAATGCATCGGAAAACATATAGTGGTAGCAGAGTAGTGTACTTTGATTATATTGGTGTACACAAGAATGTTTACAAATATTGTTATATGCCACCTGCCAGTATCAAATTCATCAGAATACATATATAATGCTAGCCAAGATAAAGACATAGAAGGGAGGGATGTGATACATAGACATTTGTGTGTGAGCTAGCCACACGAGGACCTAGAGGCATCCACTCAGTAATGGCAATAAATCCTTTAAAAACACATACATTTCCTTGTCTATGTTGAAACCCATGTCCATCAATCTGAGCTGAATTATCCATCTGCTCTCCAGCTGTCTGAGGGCAAGTGTTTTGTCGCCTCTCCAAGGCATGGTGCCTATAGTGTCTATGCTATAGACGTTGATGATTGTAATCTTGTTGTCTCTGTGTAATCTTGTTGCCTCTGTGTCACAATGCACCGCTGCAGGGTAACTCGTATTGTTGTTCCTAATTGCCCTAAGGTGCTATTGAATTCTTTTCTTCAGAGGTCTAATTGTGCTGCCAATGTAGATTAGACCACACTCACACATAATGCAATATACAACAAATCTCCTATTACAATTGATGAATTTCGTGATTCTGTGTGCGTTGTTTGTGTTGTACTGGAAAGTCACTGTCTTTGGTGAATCAACAGGCATTTCAAGACCCACATTTGTAAAAGCCCTTGGGGGGCGGTGGTAGCCAAGTCTTCTGTATATGCGTGTCCAGGTAACTAGGACATAATGACTCCCTCAGTGTCTTGCATCTGCCATGCATGAGTCCAGGTATCGCAGAGAGCACTCCACTAAGGGTGTTGTTCTTGAGTAGTAGATGCCAATACCTGTTGAGGATTTCGTACACTTCTTTGCTCAGTATACCATATGGGGGAATGAACGTGAGTCTCCTGGGTTTTTTGTTTTGTCTGGTACTAGTGTTGGTGAGCCAGTTTTCACGTTTGACTTTCATTACCTTATACTTAGCTGCACTCAGAGTCTCAGTCGTGTAGCCCCTGGTCCTGAACCTGGTCTCCAATTTCACAAGTTCTAATAGAAAGTGAGAATCTGTGCTGCATTATATATATACCGCCCAACTACCGGTGTACGTGAATGAGGGTTTTTCTTAGAAGGGACCAACTACCCATGACCCTGGTTACACAGGTACAAGTGATCCATTCTCTTATGATTATTGAATACGATTAGGAAGCCGAATGGATCTCAGCTTCTCGCTCCCTCCCCCCCTGATCTTATATATATATATATATATATGCTACTGGTTGGTACTCACCAGTTGGCTCACTCTGTCATCATCGGCACTTTCCTGACAGAAAATAATTTGACCTAACTCTAAACTAATATGGAAAATCATAAATAAGGTGATATCTATCTACCATCTATGACCCATAATGTGAAAGAGATAAACTGAACTCCCCATAAGTTAAAATTGAGTTGTGGACATCTGTCACACATATCCTTTAATTTTAAATAGTGTTCACACTCAGTTAAAAAAATAATAGCATGCTTAGACCATTTTAACCTGAACAGCCGACATGTTTCATTGCCCTAATTGAGATTTTATAGTGTTAATTGTGGAAAGTAATTTATTATTAATACATTATTAATTGGTTGTTAATTAATATTAATTAATGAATTGGTAATTAATTATGGTAATTGTGTAATTTCATTAGGTGCGGGTTGTAGGGTTCATAGGGGTAAAGGGTGGGAAGTAATTTATTTTTAATTAATTAATAATTGGTTGTTAATTAATAATTAATTGAAAATTAAATATGGAAATTGTGTAATTAATTTTAGGTGTGGGTTGTGGCGTTTATAGGGGTAAAGGGTGGGAAGTAATTTATTTTTAAATTAATCAATCATTAGTTGTTAATTAATATTAATTAATTATTAATTAATTGAAAATTAAATATGGAAATTGTGTAATTAATTTTAAGTGCAGGTTGTGGGGTTTATAGGGGTAAAGGGTGGGAATTAATTTATGTTTAATTAATTAATAATTAGTTGTTAATTAATATTAATTAATTAATTAAAAATTAAATATGGGAATTGTATAATTAATTTTAGGTGTAGGCTGTGGGGTTTATAGGGGTAAAGGGTGAGAAGTAATTTATGTTTAATTAATTAATAATTAGTTGATCATTAATATGAATTATTGAATCATTAATTAGGGTAATTGTTTATTTTTTTGTGGGGGTTTTGGTTTTATAGGGGTGAAGGGTGGGGAATAAATTAATTTGACTTACCTTATAATTAGTTGTTAAATACTATTAGTTTTTTTTAATTGAAAATAAATTTTAATTGTGTAATTACTTTTTTTTACAGTTTAATTTTAGCTGTGGGATGTGGGGAATATATGGGTAATGGGTGGGACGTTAATTAATTTTTATGTGTTTTAATTTGTTTTTTAATTAATAATATTTCTTTAATTGATTAATTATGTTAATTATGGAAGTACATTTTTTAAATTTAGATGTGGGTTGTGAATTGTTTGGTGTTATAGGGTAGGAAATAAAAAAACTAAATGTATGTAATAATTAATGTTTTTTTGTTTCTGAATAATTTCTAACTAAAAATATTTATTTGTTTGAAAATAATTTTTTTATTTTATTTAATATAATATGTGTAGGTATTTGTCATATATATTTTACATTATAATATGTTTTTTTATTTTAATATTTGTATTTAAATTTTTAACATATTCATATATTTTTTTATTTATTTTGTTTTTTAAATATTTTTTGTTGATATTTTGTTTGTTTTTAATTTAGAACTGACTAGAGTGGGAATATTAATTTTTACCCCTCCGCAATCCAACACCTTCCTTACTGTTGCACTCACTGGAGTGGGAATAGTAAATTTTACCCGGCAAAAACAGGACAACAAATCCTATGCACACGCAACAAAGAGAAAGAGGTATATAACACTGTTCTTGTAATTTGACAAAGGAGAGACAAGTTCTTGATCCGTTGTAGTTCGTTTTAATACGGGTTTTCTTATGCAAACCAGCCAACGTGCGTTTCGTCAGTGGGTCGTGACCCTTGACTTCTTCAGGGCTTTCTGCACAAATGATTGATGCTCTCAATCTATCCACCGGTGATACTTCCAACCCGGTTGGGCATGTAAAAATCTTAAGTCTTCATGTAAAGTTAAATTCAGTTCTCTGATCAAAAGAATTACTTGCCCGAGCCTCTCTGCAGTTAATTTGTAGGCTCCTAGTGCAGCGGTTGACAGAGATCCCGGGATCACACTGGACGTGAGGCGTTCTCGCTACGGTCTGGCACTAGACGGCTTATTCCGCCGCCTGATCGTGTTCATATGGGCATTTAGACTGAGACCGCTGCACTAGGAGCCTACAAATTAATTGCAGAGAGGCTCGGACAAGTAATTCTTTTGATCGGAGAACTGAATTTAACTTTACATGAAGACTTAAGATTTTTACATGCCCAACCGGGTTGGAAGTATCACCGGTGGATAGATTGAGAGCATCAATCATTTGTGCAGAAAGCCCTGAAGAAGTCAAGGGGTCACGACCCACTGACGAAACGCGCGTTGGCTGGTTTGCATAAGAAAACCCGTATTAAAACGAACTACAATGGATCAAGAACTTGTCTCTCCTTTGTCAAATTACAAGAACAGTGTTATATACCTCTTACTCTTTGTTGCGTGTGCATAGGATTTGTTGTCCTGTTTTTGCCTGGGACCTCCTAGTTCAGGTTTTGGGGGTTTAAGGGATATTTCCCCCACTTATAGCACTGCAAATACTCTGTTGTAACTTTATACTGATCACGTTATTTGGTTTAGCGCCGACACAATACGCCTGTGTGAATTAATGTCCCCTCCTCCTTCCAGTTGTAGTAAATTTTACCCCTCCGCTATCCAACACTTTCCCTACTGTTGCAATTATTGGAGTGAGAATAGTAATTTTTGCCCCTCTGCTATCCAACTCTTTCCCTACTGTTACACTCATTGAAGTGGGAATAGTAATTTTTACCCCTCCGCTATCCAACACTTTCCCTACTGTTGCACTCAACGGAGTGGGAATAGTAATTATTTTTACCCCTCCGCTATCCAACACTTTCCCCACCGTTGCACTCTCTGGAGTGGGAATAGTAATTTTTACCCCTCTGCTATCCAACACTTTCCCTACTGTTGCACTGACTGGAGTGGGAAATTTAAGTTTAAAGATTTTTAAATAGTTTAATGTTTTAATTTATAATAGAATGTTTTTTATTAGATTGTATGTTATTGGTATATATATATATATTTGTTACATTTTCATATAATTTGAAAATAATAAATTAAATTAAAATTAATAGTTTATTAGTTGTTTTAAAGTAAATATATATATATATTAATTATTAAAATATGGGCCGACAGAGACAAAATGAAGTGAGCCAATTGCGCAAAGAGGTATCCCTCAGTGATTTCAGTTCGGAAACTGGGACTGAATCTGAAGGAGAACGAGCAGGAGGTAACATCGGAGAAAGGCCTAGTACATCACTTCAGGAGGAATTTCGTTTTTTATGCACGGACCGAAGGACAAATCACAAGCCAAAAAAACAACAGCATCAAAGAGGAGGCGCCAACAAAGGAGAGGCGGTCAAAAGCAGCGGACAAGAATACGAGGGAGAGTGACAAGGAGTTACAAGAAGTAGAAGAATCCAGAACGGTAATAAATTTAACCGATACTACTCTTGACAAAAACAATGAACAGGTATTATTATTAGGTCTCTCCTTTTGCCCTGTTTCTGGTTTCAATTATGCACGGACCAGAGTTGATTTGTTCAAATTTACCCGTAAACTACGTTTGAAAAAATTCTTCCGCATGAGACCAAGAACTAGGGAGAGTAGAACTGGAAATGAAGACCCTGGGGGATGACTTATTGTAAATGATGCCCAAGGGTTGGGAGTACTGTTATCATTGGAAAATCCAACACAGAGAGACAGTAATGTAAGAGAACTGTTAGAGTCAGCCGGTATCAATATTGGTGAAGGTGGCAATACAAATCTTAGAGCGCAATCGAGATTTGTTCCACCAATTCTTAATGATGGGATTGAGTTATTCTCTGATTTATTGTGTAATGAATTGAAAAAAATACAGAAAAAAGTCTATGTAAAAACAAGGGTAACTGAAAAACAGAATCAAATGTTCAGACAAGTTATCAACAAATGGAGTAATGTAGAGAATTGTGTGGTGAGACTTTCTGATAAGGGAGGTAATGTTGTCCTTTGGGACAAACAAATGTATATGAAAGAGGCATATTTGCAGCTCAATGATAAAACCTGCTACTCAAGGATTGGTAGAGCGGAGTATGAGAGAGTGAAAGAGCATTTTCTCATGCAGCTGGTTGAGTGGAGAAATAAAGATCTGTTGAATTGGGATGAATGGAAGTATTTAAGTAAAGAACACCCAATAATTCCTGCGTTTTATCTTATACCAAAGATACATAAAGACAGGAATAAACCACCGGGAAGACCAATAGTGGCAGCGAATGATAGCCTCTTTGAAAATACCTCAATTTACATAGATAAGTTTCTACAACCAATAGTTAGGAACTTAGCTTCATATGTTAAGGACACCACAGAATTTCTTAAAATCATCTTTGATGTCATCTGGGAAGATGACATGCTGATGATGAGTCTCGATGTAACTTCCCTATACACGAGTATTAGGCACGGGGATGGTTTGAAAGCGGCACAGTATTTTTTGAGAGCGAGAGCCATTAAATACTACAAACATAACGAGATGCTGTTGAAAATGATGGAATGGTGCCTGAGTTATAACATCTTCTGGTTCAATGGGGAACTGTTTCAACAGCTACAGGGAACCTCGATGGGCACCTGCTTCGCCCCCAGCTTTGCTAATTTGCATATGGGCTGGTGGGAGGAGCAGGTGCTCAATGGACCAGATCTCAAGGAAATGGTGGAGCCCATTGTATTATGGGTAAGATATATAGATGATGTCTTCGTACTGTGGAAAGGCAGTGAAACATCAGCAAAAGCATTTGCTAGGAGAATTAATAACAACACACTGAATTTGCATTTCACTAGTACAATAAGTAACAAAGAATTACATTTCCTAGATGTCCTCCTTGAAGTTAAAGGGTCTAAAATCACTACAACAGTCTATAGAAAACCGACGGCTGGCAACAGCATTTTGCACGCTAGTAGCTTCCATCCCCATAGCCTTAAACAAAGCATCCCTTATGGGGAGCTACTCAGGGCAAGGCGCATATGCAGCACTGAAGAAAATTACACACAAATTGAAAGAGAGATGTGTCTACGCCTAGAACAGAGAGGTTACGCATCAGAAACACTGCAATATGCACATAGGAAAGTCGTCCCAAAAACAAGAGAAGATATACTATTTGTTGATAAACAGACTGACAAGGAAGAACTTGAGCAGGAGGGAGTAAGGTTCATTACTACATATAATGAAAAATATGGGTTACTCAGGAAAGCTCTGACTAAGCATTGGCACCTTATTACTAATGATCCGATAGTAGGTAAATATTTTCCAAAACGACCACAAATTACCTACAGAAAAGCTAAATCGATGAGGGATTTTTTAGTCAAAAGTGAGGTAGAAACTACGGTACCAATGTGGCTTAAACCACAACCAGGTTTTAAAAAATGCAGTAAATGCAAAGCCTGTGAGAATGGTAAAAACCTTACTTCTCTAGAGACCCCATTAGGGAAAACATTAGTGATTAGGCAAAATCTTACCTGCAAAACTGAATTTGCGGTTTATGCATTGAGCTGCCCCTGTTCTAAAAAATATATTGGTAGTACCATCCTTCCAGTTCATAGGCGCATACTACAACATCTGAGAGCAATTAAAAATAACGATGCAAGTTATCCAGTAGCGCGTCATTTTCAACAGAAGCATGGTGGTGACCACAGATTATTGAGATATAGTGTCATTGACAGTGTGCCGAAAAAGAAAAGAGATGGTGACAGAGAAAGGGAGCTCAGGAGACTTGAGTCCCTATACATTTTGGAAATGGACAGTAAAGAGCCACAGGGCCTAAATATTGATGAAGAGATGTATATCCATCTATAAGTTCTCCTTTGGCCTTCTCAGTAATGAATTATAAATGTTTTTTTAGTAATATTGAGTACTTAGTGTTGCTTTTTATGGAATTCACAGGAAGGTGTGCTAACCTGTGTTCCTTTTATGTCTTTTCTTTCCTTTTTTCTGTAGGACTACCATAATGTCTATTTAATCCTGGGTGTGTGGGAGTAATGTACAAAGAAGATCTCCTATAATGTTGCAATACTGGTGATCAATAGTATGCCCACAGGGGCATTACAGCCAAAATATGTAAAAAGACATGTATATATTATGAATGGTATGATGTAATATCAATTTATTTTTGACTACACCCGTAATGTACAAAAAAGCCCACTAGGGCGTAATACACAATGCGAAGTCATATTTACAAGGATTAGTTCACACACCCAATGAATTAATATGAGGCCTTGATTTTGTTTAATAATCTATTTTAGACAAAAGTTGTAAATACTACTGTAATAATAGATGAATACTTTGGATATTTCTTGTAATTTAAATGTGGTATGAATCAAATTTCACCGTAAAGCATTATTACAAAACATGTTTAAAGATGGCCACCATGAATCACGAATAGTCCTTTTTTGATTGTAATTAACTTTATACAAACACTGGTACATTCACAGTATAAAAAATGCGTGTTGTAAAGAAGAAAACGCCGTGACAAAGGTGCTGCTGGGCACCGAAACGCGTTGGTGTTTTTGACTCTGCTGGTCAAATAAATACTTTTCACAACTGCAATCCGGAGTGCCGTAACTTCTTGGGATGACGGGAAGTGTTGTAGCTGGATAATTAGCAGCGCGCGGCGGAGCGCTGCATTTACGGCACCACCGGCGTTCAGGCAGCTTCGAGGAAACACGCCGAACGGAGGAGAATATATTAATTATTATATATGTGTTTTACCTTTTTCAATTAATTTTATTTATTATATTTGTTAAAAAGTATATTAAATCTAATTTATTAATATATTGAATATTTATTATTTTATTTTTTATATATATATTATATATAGCAGAGTGCTAAGAAAAGAAGCTGTGTGGGGTGGGAGGTGTTGTGGAGGGGGAGGCGCTAGGAGATTAAATGAACTGAAAGCAGAGTTGTGCGCCGGCGAGCAGCGAGAAGAGGGCTTAAGAAAAAGTAGTGCTCTCAAGCAAAACATATAGCTACTAATGAAAGTATCCATGTAGCAGGGCCAGTAGCCAGGGCAGGACCTAAACAACCACAAGGCAGACTATTTAACAATGAGAGCAATGCAATTTGCGAAGGCAGACGAAGCAACCAATAAAAAGCGGTGGGCGTGTGTGGGCGTTGTTCAGTCTCCACAGAAGGAACACAGCAAGTCCCGCAGAGCAGCTAATGCGTGTTGGCTCTAGGCTGGACCTAAAAAAGGAGCAGTTACAACACTATTTACAATTAATGTGAGAGTAACCAGTAACAAAAACTAGTGCACGTATGTGCTCGTGAAAAGGTGAGCGGCGCATGTGACAAGTGAAACAGTGAGGGGTGGCGCAAGATATACAATAGTTACAATATATACAAAAAGGAACTTTTGGTTCAAAAAACAGTTTGTTGCAGAAATTTTGACAAAAATTGACGATTTTGATGAACCATAGGGTTGCGCCAAGAATTGCGCTGAAGGGTCAACGAGGTTTCAACCTGTAGTAAGTTCAGGTCATCTTCAGGACCCGGTTACACTATTCAGTGTGCTGTAAGGAACTGATTCCCAAGGGAGGGGCACTCTGGTCAGTCCATGAATATGTTCGTGGAACTGAGAGGCCAGGAGGGTAGAAAACCACCAGCCAGCGTGTCCAGTACGAATCCAAGGTGGAGGACTTTGTACTGAACGAAGACAAAGACCAAATACACGGCGGTGGAAAGGACAATTCCAAAAAGGTACAAGAACACTGTCAAGTCGTCCGTTTATGGATGGGCGTTTTTGTTCAGAGCACCAGCGTTGAGAGGGGGACTTCTGGGGGCTCGAGTTGAGCCTTAGATCGCAGCATGTAGAGGGAAGGCTTCTCTACGGCAACGTGCCCAACTTCGGCGTAAGTCCTTGTGAGCCTGCAGCATTGATTGTGCCACCCACTTAAGTAGCCCTTTAAACATGTCTCAGGCCTGCCATTGCAGAGCCTGTGTGTGCAGTTTTAACCTGCCATGTCGACCAGGCAAAATAAACCTTTTGCCAGGCCCAAACCTTCCGTTTTAATACATATAAATCATCCCTAGTGAAGGCCCGAGACAGACCAGAGGGCTGGGTGCAATGTATGTATATAGTAGGACATGTTCTTTTAAGTTTTACATGTCCTGGTAGTAAAATACTCTTATATTCGTTTTTCCCTACTGCAATGCCTATCTCTACCGTAGGATAACATTGGAGCTGCCTTATTACAGTTTATAAGTGTAATTTCTTAGTGGGAAGAGGCTACTGGTTCATGTTTGGTGTCTCTGGAATCCTAATTTAAAATGATAACTTATGGTGAAGTTGAATTTTAAATTTATATTCTGAAAATGCCACTTTTAGAAAGTTGGCATTTTCTTGCTTTAACCATTTGGTGCCTGCAGTCTGTCTCTGGTCATATGAGTGGGTGTAGTTGGCAGTTGGGCTTTGTGTATTCCTCCTAGACAGCCACACACTATCGGAGCGTAGGTGTGACTGGATGGACCATCACTGGCAGAATGGATGGGAGTAGTTAGACACAGCCTCACTTACACCTGAATAGGCTGTGTCCTGTCCACACACAAAGGGCCTAACGACCCTGCATTGTCACGTCAACCAGCTTTGAGCCAAGGCAGGGGAGGCAGGGAATTCCTTGAAGTTCAAAGCCACTTTCTAGAAGCTTCTCCCAACTTCCAGAACTAGGGCACCAGGTTATAGAAGATGGACCTTAGACGCCACCACTTCAGTACACTTCTGGATCTGTGGATACTCTGCCAGGCAGAATGACTGCTATGCTGCTGAAGGACTGCCACTCTGCTGAAGTCCTGCTCTGCTGTGCTAACCTGCTGCCCTCCTGACTGGGTGAGATCAACTTGACCTGCATCTCTTGAACTCAGAATCCAGAGTGACTCCAAGGGCTAGTTGACTGGCCTCCTGATCTGAAGCCTCAGGGACACAACAGACTTCCAACAACCTTGCATCTGCACCTAGACTCTGCCATCTATTAGTCTACCCTGTCAAGTGGTGCCACCCAAGTCCTGGACCCTTGGACATGGGCCTAAGCTGGTCTGCCAGCCTGTTGACCCAGCAGAACGGACGCATCTCCTCTGCTGCTCGGAGCAAACCCGAGCAGAACTGACAATTTGCCATTGCTGCATGGATTGGACCCATCGCAAAGACTTGCATCCCCGCCGCGTCGCCTTCAGAACCGCCTCTGCACGATGCATACTCGATGCAGGCACTCGCATCTCTCATCGATGGCAGCCTCGACGACAACGGACTCCACATTGCAGCCTCGCAGCTCATCAGAAAAGATGGACAGCCCTGACTGCGCGTTGCATCCCCAATACCAAATTTCGCATCGCAAGCCCCGTCAACGGGATCCTCAACGTCAACGCAACAGTACCTCGTATCACAGCCTTGCAGCATATCGGCTGCGCAACGCATGTTCGATGTGGATCCACACAATGCTCCGCAAACCAGGATTGAAGGTACTTCTGTTCTGCAAGCCTAATTGGGTCTGCAAGCCTAACTGGCCCACGCTCCATCGCTGTCAGCCTGAACTTGTGACTTTTTCCCAGTCTGACATGACCAGATATGGACAATTGGCGCATTATGCCTCTCTGTGTTATTTTCTTTAAAAGCTTTAAAATTCAATATCTCTAGTTCTACTGATTGTTTTTTTGTCGTTTTGGTCTTGCTTTATTTATTAAAAACTACTCTATATTTTTAGCTCTGTTGTGAGCTCTCTTTTGGTGTGTTTTCACTGTGCTACTGTTTGAAGTGTTGCACAAATACTTTACACATTGTCTCTAAGTTAAGCCTGACTGCTCTGTGCCAAGCTACCAGGGGATTGCCACGCTTACTTTTCCAAAGCCAACTGAATTATGGGGGTGTCATGTGATCATGCCTTTCATGCACAACTTCTAGGAGCTCAGTTGTTACATGAGGTAGCATAAATCGTGTTTTCACCAGAGGAAATCCATTGTAACTCGGCTCCTACGTGTCCACGCTTTTCTACACACAATAATTTATTACAGGGCCACTAAGTAATGAAATCCCATTTGTTTTTATCATAAGCTGCCATTCAACCCACATTCTCAGCAACTGCGTGAGCCTCGTTATGTAATTTAGGAGAAGATCAATGTTTATTTTTAGAATTACAATGTCTGTTACTAGAGCTATTCAAATGAGGCGTAATGCTAGATCTCCGCTAGATGTTTTCTGCAGAGCATTTATGTGCGTCATATAATCGATACGCTCGGGTCTGCAAGCGTCAAATTAAACTCACCAGCGTCTCCTGAGAAATTAGGGAAGTTATTGAGCTCCCCGAGTCTCGAACCCAGTCTAGTTTCTCATGTTTCCCCATCTGAACATGGGCAAGTGCGGTACCAAAGAAATACTGTTAGATTAAAAAAAATTAGCTCTGAACAAGAGAAAACCGCGCGCCACTGATTTATATTTTCAAAACCGAACACGAAATTTCCCGAGCTGCCGTATTCTCCTCGCTCGGTGAAAAGGCGGTGGTTACCAACTGGGTCCGGTGAGGATGAAGGCATATGTCTTCCAGCGAGTAAACCTTCGAGAAAAGTCACTTCGGGAGCAGCTCGAGCGGGGCAGGCAGCATTAGAATGCACTGCCCGCGCCCGCCTCGCGCCAATTCCCGGGAATATTTCCTGTACTCAATTGACACAGCCAGGTCTGGGCTGAGTTCGCAAACAGATGTTTGGCGAGCGCCTCTGAAGTCACGCTGGCTCCCCGCGCAGGATGTAATGTCGTATCACTGGGCTGTTGATCCTACACAGAATCCCTAAAGGCTACCTGAAGAAACAAATCACCCCGCACACCAGCATGATGGCAGGCAGCCGCTGAGGTGCTGCTGGCGCTTTGTGGGCGCTGGCTTTAGCCTTCGTGTGAGGGGTATCACATCTGTGCCAGAGGTCTGTGTGACTGGCCCTCGTCCGATTCTCACCACCTTGCGCTGCTGGGGTCACTGGAATGATTTGCTTCGCTGAAGAATGTTGAACGTTGAGTGGGAGTCGGAAGGACTACAGACGTTGGGCATCGTGGTGATTGTCTGTGCCTCTCTGAAGCTGCTGCACCTGCTGGGACTCATAGATTTTTCGGAAGGTAGATTTTGTCATTTCACTGTTTATGGATTTTATTGGTGCTATGTAGTATTTATGTTTGTTGATCAAGGACTGCATCTGTTTATGTCGAAGTGGAGAGCGCATGACATGCCCTTGCTAGCTGTAACTAACTATGGGTAAGCTATATGCACTGCACGTGATAAAAGTGCAAATCTATGTCATACGTCATTATATTTAACGAAAGCTGACCACTGAAGAGGACTCCAGTTGTCCTGTTTTGATGCACGGTTGTTGTTTCAAATAGTGGTATTTAACATGAAGTTATATGAAATATTTTATTGCATTGTTCCGTGTAATTCATTTTATTTATTATAGCGCGTCATAGCCTCGCCGAGGCGCCGAAGCCCATTTTGATCTATTACCTAAAATGAAGTATCGCCGTATGTCTCTGGCAGGTCGCTGTGAGTCCACAGGAAGGGAATGCAAAATGTCATCATAACATTTTCTGTGAAAGAAATGCTACTGCAGCGTTTCTGTGCCAGAGTACTTCATTGTAGAAATTGGATAGCACTACAGCTGCCCTTTTGTTTTGTTTCAGTTATTGTGGGTCTGTTCCAGTGCGTTTAAAAGGCAGATCCTTGTCAGTGAGAACCCTTGATGTCAGTAAATTAACCTGTGATCAGTCCCCTGGTTGCTGTGGCACAGACCAGACAGGCTTAACATAGAGGCAATTTGTAAAGTATTTATGCAGTAGTGAAGCAGAAATAAAGTGGGAATGCAAAACAATAACAATTCCAAATAAATTGGGAAAATAGAACAACATTTAATAAACAAATTGACGCCAAAATAAAAAAAATCCAACAAAGGGGAACCAGAGATATGAATTCAATGATAGTCAGTGGTTGCTGTAGAACAGGCCTAGGCATAATTTGATGCTGATCATGATGGAGCGCATATCAGATACGATAACCATGTTTGTCCTGTTCAAAGATTTTACCTTTTGACTTTAGTCCTTTAAGTCCCAATCCACCACAGCAATACACTTCTAGAGCCCCCTCAGGACCTTATGGGAGGCTCTTAGAGACTCACAGGGTGTTGCAGGAAAAGGGCTCTTGTAGCTTGTTGTGTCCTTCTACCTTTAACAGGATGTCAGCTTTATGACCTTTAGAGTAAACTTCTTTGTCCTGGGAGGGAGAGCAGGTCCAGTCTTCTAGGCTTTTCTCAGGTCTAAGACAGCAGGTTCAGTCCTCTTCTGATCTTCCACAGGCCCAGGAGTGTTCTGAAGTGGCTTCCTTGTGATGCCACATATATGTCTGGCATGAGCTAGTGGGTAGGAATGACACCTATTTAATGGGATAAAGGTTCTTGGGACTATCCCTACCCACTTTGGGCATTTTCAAAATGGCCAAAGTCTTCGGCCACACTAAACTTGGGCTCTGAGTAATGGGGGTCTGTGGTGGGAGTGTACTATGGTAATCCTAGGGCCCGATTCACAAAGGTAAACTTACACTTTTGTGTACGTTTACTCTTTTTCGGTATTTACAAACAAACAATTTAATAGTAACTTTATGACTGCGGAGACTCCACATTCAGGGTGGAGAACTCTGCACATAAAAAGATAGGCCTTTCCTATCCACCCCAACTGCTGTGTCTCTGCAGTCATAAAGTTACTATTAAATCGTTTGTTTGTGAATAACGAAAAGAGTAAACTTACACAAAAATGTAAGTTTAACCTTGTGAATCGTGTTCGTAGTGTCCTTCCGCATCTAACACTAAAATCCAGTTTTAAGCATTCTCTGTATTTCCAACAAACTCAGCGACAGAAATATAATAGGACCAGTGGTGGCTGGTGACATTTGAAAGTGGTGAGGGGGAGAACGTTTTTTTTTTTTTTAAACATAATTTTATTGTCATTTTGTGAAAACATACATCGTGGTTCAACGCCATATACTATATACAGCCATAGACATCTTGTATATATCATAGAACACAGCTCATGCTGATACTGTATTCCGATTCTATTTCCCGGTACAATTGACATCTAGAGAAGAAACATTGATATCTTATAGAATCTGTGACAACAGTACACACAACGATGTATCCTATAAAGTGAATATCGCAGGCCACCTCCTGTTACAAAGGAAATTACCATTTCTATGGCTGCTACTATGGACTATAAACTAAACCGTAACCCCAACTCCTACCACCCCCAACCCACCGGTCCCATGTATATTCATAAAAACATAATGACATTGTATCTAACATTGTAGGCTCTTATAAAAGTGAATCATTTTAAACAAAACCACTTCATGCTGTTTGTCATTCGGGGAATGTTCGTCACATCGTGTGGACTATTGTGTGTGTCCAGGGGTGTACTGATTGATGTCTGCTGATTTGAGGGCCTCTAGCATAACATCCCATTCCAATGCTATTGGGGTTTTGCGTAAACCTCTAAGTTCCTCTCTGAGCAAGGCAGCACTCTCTGCACTACCCCAGCGCAGCAGTTCACTATGCCAAATAAATATAGTGGGGGGCTTCCGCGATTTCCATCGCATAGTAATGGCACGTATCGCCAAAACAAGCGCCAAATCTATAAAACGGTATTGTACTTTGTTTGGACACGTTTGTGCAGTCCTAGTATACATTCCTCAGCAGTGTTTTGAGGCTCCCGGTGTGTGACCCCGCCGACTAAGTGCCTGACATTGTCCCAGAATCCCCGCACTTTCGGACATGTCCGTATCATATGCAGCAGGTCTGCCCCCTCCAATAAACATCTCGGACAGCAATGCTGCATCTGTGGGAACATTTTGTCTAGTCTATGAGGGGTAAGGTAAGCCCGGTGTAGAACCATAGTCTGAATAAATTTGAACTTCGCATTCCTGGAGACCTTTTTGGGGTGTTCTAAAACGCTCGCCCATTCCTTATCCTCCAATTCTCTTCCTACGTCTCCGGTCCTTGCCGCCCGCAGTGAATCCAGAGCAACCATTGTATGAGAGCGTAACCCTGTGTAGAGCCGCTTAATAAGGTGTCTGCCTCTGCCCATATAATAGAGCATCTTGACCAGGTCATGAGTGGGGGGTTCCTGTCTCTGTGGGGCCCGGTGTGTTTTTACATATTGTAACAGTGCAGCATGTAACAAGTATAATTGCGCCGGAGCTCCCGTTTCATTAACGAAAGTATCGTGGTCCAGCAGCGTCCCGTCCCCAAACAGGTCCGCCACCGTACTAATCCCTGCGTCTAACCACGGTGTTATCCTACGCTTAGTGAGCCGGCCGTCTGTGAGTGGAATTCCCAATAACGGGATGTTACCTGCGTAAGCAGGGGGCGCATGTGTATATTGCAGCGCTGCTCTCCAGCACTGGAGCGCAGTGCACAGCAGAGGGGGGAGACCCCTCGGGATCCTACCACTGGGCAGTAACAAAGTGTGTAAGGTACCACGATCTATGTCCGCCTCCGTAAACCTGATCTCTTGCAAGTTACACCCTGCCGTCCAAAATGACAGCCATTGTAGTTGGCATGCATAGTAGTACGCACGAAGCTTCTACACCCCCACCCGCCAGCTCCGCTCGACCAGCCTCGCCCTCGCCACAGTCCCCCGCATCCGGAAAACGACCGCCGGCGGCAGATCCTTCTCCCACCTCGCCGCCAAGACCTGGAACACCCTCCACACCAACCTCCGACAGACCCAAGACCTACTGGCCTTCAGAAGACTCCTCAAGACCTGGCTCTTCGATCAGTAGCAGCACCACCCCCCTCTTCCCCCAGCGCCTTGAGACCCTCGCGGGTATGTAGTGCGCTTTATAAGTGACATGATTGATTGATTGATTGATTGATTGAACACCCAGGCCCCCCCTGCGTGTGTCCAGTTGCAACTTCTTAAGACTAATACGTCTTCTACCAGAACCCCATATTAGATCAATAAGTAAGGTATTCATCAATCTAAACGTAGTGTGTGGTATCACAAGCGGTAAGTTGGTGAAATAATAAAGCAGTCGCGGTAGGACCACCATTTTTGCTAAAGCCGCTCTACCCATGACTGAGTACGGCAGCGTAGTCCAGAAAGCGATACTGGAACGCAAGGCTCTAAGTGCTCTATGTAAATTACCATCCAACATGTCCATATGCGTTCGATATATCTGAATACCTAGGTATTTGAATGTATGTTGTGCAATGTGGAGTCTGGTATCCCCAAATTCAATGTCTGTGAGCTCTGCATGGTCTGTGAAGAAGAAAGCATGTGACTTCGCAACATTAATAGCTAGGCCTGATATTAGTTCAAAGTGATGGAACACCTCGTAAAGCGGATCCAGGGGCAAGCGGAGATCATGAAGGTACAGAATAATATCATCTGCGTATGCAGAAAAAAGGTGTGTCGTATTCCCTAGTGTTATACCCCTATCAAGGAGGTCTTTACGCACCCTGAGTGCCAATGGTTCTAGGGCCAGTATGAAGATAAGGGGCGATAAGGGGCAAGCCTGTCTAGTTCCTCTGTATATTGAGTATTCTGCTGAGATATGACTACCAGTACGGGCGCGCGCTGTAGGGGCATTATATAACAGGCGTAGCCAGGCAATATAGCCCGCTGGAATCCCAAATTTCTCCAGCGCCCTGAACATATACTCCCAGTTAAGAGAGTCGAATGCTTGCCGCAGATCCAGAGATATGCAACCCGTGTGGGCATAGTGACTCGGGGCTTCCGTCATTAGATAGTGAAGTTTCCTAGTGTTCAGCGATGTGCTGCGGGCGGGTAAAAAACCCGTCTGGTCTATATGGATGAGTTTGGTCAGAGAGGGCAACAATCTATTGGCCAACACCTTACTCAGTATTTTATACTCTGTAGTTAGTAATGACAACGGGCGATAGCAAGCCATATCTGTAGGATCCCTTCCTGCTTTCGGGAGTGATATCACCAACGGTTGCACCGTGGTAAGTGGTAAAGAGCCCTTCTCTAATGCTGTGTTGTATAATATTTCTAAGTGGGGCACTAGGGAATCAGCATAAGTAGCGTAAAAGTCAACTGGTAGGCCGTCCAGGCCAGGGGTTTTGTTGCGCGGGAGTCCCCTCATGGCTACCCTAATTTCAGATTTGGTGATGGGCCCTATCATTCCCTTCTGGGCTTCCGCCGTGAGTTGTGGATATGTGAGGGCGGAGAAGAAAGCCTCCATGCGGGCCTCCGTACTGTTACCAGGAGCACCGTACAGTGATGCGTAATATTGTCGGAAGGCAGCGTTAATATCTCCTTGGGTGACGGCCCTATCCCCTTCCAGGGTATTGACCTCATTTATAACAACCGCAGGGGGAGCGTCTCGGATCAGCCTGGCAAGCAAAGTCCCAGATGTATCTGCTTCAGTGTGATTCCGCCGCGAGTATGCTTGATAGTCTATGACCCATAGGGAGTCAAGCAATTCCGCATGCTTAATTCTAGCCTCCTGTAGTGGGGCCCGCTTATCCGCGTCAGTGATTGCGTCTTGTTCCAGCCTACCCATATTGTGTTCCACCTCCACTAGAGACTTATGAAGTTCTTGTCTGGCGCCCACAGTCGCACTGATTGCCCTGCCCCTGACAACCGCCTTGAAGGCATCCCATTCAATCAACCTATTCGACGCTGTGTTGCTATTTTCTGCGAAATAATGCTCAATAGTGTCTAACATAGCAGCGCGGAATACTGAGTCTTCTAATAGCTGTGGCCACATACGCCAGGTGGGTACCGGGGTGGGCACCCTGCCCCAATTAAGGACAATCTCCAGTGGCTTATGATCCGAGAAGGTCTTCGGTAGGTATGTAGCCTGGGACACCTGCATAGCGATCCTGTTGGAGCAATATATCCTGTCTATTCTCATGTGTAGTACGTGGACAGGGGAATAGTAAGAGTATTCTCTATGTGTAGGATGATGCATCCTCCAGACATCACATACTTCCCACCCTTCAGCCCATCTACCCAGCGCCTCTGCTTGTTTAAACACTCCCGCTCCGTGTAGGGGCGGGTGCGATCTATCCAAGGTAACATCCATTACTGTATTGCAATCACCCCCTACAATCCATGGATGCAGTTCCCACCCCGCCAATGCAATATTTAACATACCCCAGTACTTATCTTGTTCAAAATTAGGGGCATATACGTTGCCCAGTACCACAGATTGACCATCAAGCATCCCTCTCACAAATATGTACCGCCCTTGTTTATCTATTCTCTGCTCCAGAGCTATGAATGGCACCCCATGTCTCACCCAAATTGTAGTCCCTCTCGCAAAGCTGGAATACGTAGTGGAAAAAATTTGCCCTCTCCATTTCTTACGAAGCTTCACTATTTCACTGTCTACCATGTGTGACTCTTGCAGGTATACGATCTGAGCTTTACGGCGTTGCAATTGTGCGTGCACCCTGTGGCGCTTCTGCACTGAACCCAGACCCCGAACATTCCACGTCAGTATGGTGTATTTACCAAGTGTATGCATTGTGGTGCAATTTGTACTCGCTGAACAGCAAGCAGAGTTTCCAGGCCGCAGAGCCTACCCGGATCTGTTTCTACAATGGGACCGCCCCCCCTCCCTAAAACCCCAATACTCGGTCTGGTCGGAAAACTATACCGGACCATACAACACAACTGAACATATAGGAACATATTAAATATATAAAGCGCTTTCGCCATGTGGGGGACATTGCCAGCACTTCGCATGTGGTGTAACCTTCGTCTCAGTAGTACATAGAACTCCTACGGAACCCTGGGCCATATGAATACGTTGCTATTTGAAACAATCACACATGTACCTTAAGCAACAGTTACAAAATCACACTCCAGTCACAGGCACAATATAAGTAAGGGCTAGGTTAACCATATAGGTCGTTAATTAACTGCGGAGTCGCAGAGGGAAAAAGGGCCACACTGCCTTCTGAGTCCGTGTCGTGCGGTTCCTCTCCCTCAGAGGATGTTTTGGCCTCCAATCTCGCAGTGTGCGTGAAGGTGGCCGCTGCGATAATCGCCTGTGATTTGTTCTGTTCCATCTGCTGCGAGGTGAGGAACTTCTGTATGGGAGTCCTGCGCGAGCGCCTACTGCTACGGCTAGCAGGCGCTCCAGTACTGGTCCGACTCTTGGCCGCGGCCTGAGAGCTGGCTAACTCCATCATCTCCAACCAGTCGTCCACATCACCAGGGCTCTCAAAAAAATATGCTTTTTGGTCATGTAATATTTTTAACCGGGCCGGGAAAAGAAGCGCATATTTCAAGTTCAAATCTCTGGAAGGAAGGAAGGAAGGAAGAGCGCTGCCTTTGCACCAAGGCCGTATAGTCGGGGTATAGCGATACTTTGGCATTTTCGAAGTTTATCTGAGGCAATTCACGAGCCTTTTGCAGAAGAACGTCTCTGTCTCGAAAGTTCAGCAACTTTATTATGAGAGGTCGTGGAGGTGCCCCCGGTTTTGGGCGCCCGGTAGGTATTCTGTGCGCTCGTTCGATACAGTATTGTGTGGAGAGTCCCTCAGGTGTGACATGGTCCTTGAACCACTGCTCCATATAGCGTGTTGCATCAGTTCCTTCACTCCTCTCCGGCAGGCCAATAACGCGAATGTTATTCCGTCTAGCTCTGCCTTCCGCGTCTTCCACTCGGTCCAATAGGGTGGCAACTTGTTCCTGCAGCTGCTTAACGTTGGTCTCACTCTGTGCCTGTCGTGGAGCCACCTCCCTCAGCTTCACAGTGTTGTCCTTGACCTTGTCCACAAGCTTTGCATGGTCCGCCCGAAGCAATGTGAGGCCGGTCGTCAGGGTCCCAATCTGGAGCTCGATTGCCTTCCTGGAGTCCCTCACCTCCTGTAGGATTAGATCCAATTTATCCACAGGTTCAGACATGGCAGTAGGCGGGACGCAACCAGGCGTGAGCGTGGCATCTGTGTGCTCCGCGGTGTCCGGGACATGGTCGGGCCTCCGCCCTGGTCCTGTTGCTTCCCCCTGGGGCGCCCCATCACGCGGGTCGATACAGAAAAAGTCAAAATGGCTGAGCGCGTGAACAGTACCCAGCACCTTGGTAGCGTTCACCTAGTTCAGCGACCCAGCATCCACCACTGTCCTCCGACTCCCTTCAATGGCCCAGACCCTGCAGAAGCTATGTGTCATAAACCAGTCCGGCACAGGCCTCTGCGTACCGCGACTTAGCCACAGCACCTCCGGGCCAAGCCGTCCCCTCGACAGGTTAACGCACCAGTAAGGGAGGAGAATCCAGGCGACCCACCCCAGCAGCACAGTGTCTATGTCCCTGGCACCTCCAGTGTTAAGTGCGCCTTCCACTGCCCACTCGAGGACCCAGCACCGGTAACAGGAGCAAGGAACAAACAGGCGGCAACCGGGGCTCCACTGTCTTGCCACCCTCACCAGAATGTGTGTCAAATGCCGTTTATCCCTCTCAATATGCCGCAGTCGTGTAATCAGGGTCCCAGCACTCCTCCTCCACTTCCCGCTGCCAGCTCTAACAAGAGCAGGCTTCCCCTTCCGGGCTCCGCTAGTGTCGTCAATCACGTCCGGGGAATTAGGCCGCACCACATCCCCGGGCTCGCGTGGTCGTCCACCCCCAGGCTCAGGGCCGCATCCGTACTGTCACAGCGGGGCGCCACACACAACTCCCAAAGCGCCGTCCGCTTCGCCAGCACAGACAAGCCACAGCACCTACCGCGCACCGCTCACATATGCAGGGGTGCCGGCCGGGGCCTCGCGCATTTGATGCATCCGGGCAGTCTAGCTCCAGGCCCCCGTCGCTGCACCTCCTCCGTCCACGCAGTCAGGCTCCGGGGCAATTATCTCCGCACACGCCCGCAATCCCCGACTGCAGATCAGCACCGAGTCTCAGCGCCACCTCAGTCAAGCCGTCCACGCATCTGGAGACCTTGTCCTGCAACGTTCAGCGCATAAATTCCAGGATATTGCGGCCCAGGTCCGGAGCTCGTCTAGAAGACGACCGCCATGCTCGGCTGCTAGCCACGCCCCCGTGGTGGGGGGGAAAGTTATCGTGGTACTACACTGAGGCGAGCGAGCGTAGTGAGCGAGCCCGAACACTCTACGAGGGGCTCGGGGGGTTCTCCCCCCGAGAAAATTTTGAAAAAAGAGTGGATAAATGGAGCAGTTTCAAGCAAATTTGAGGAAGCAGGAAGGTTGATAAAGCACTTGCGAAAGTGTTATGACATCAATAGTAGAGATTTCATATGATAATGACGTAGGTAGCCCCTTGTTCAGTATAATCAGAGAACGTCACTTTACAACCCCCAAAAACACAACGCACTGACTCACCTGTAAGCACTGTATTTTCCTTTACAATCGCCTTCTCAATATTTTGACAACTGTGTACCTCCTTCACACACAGTTGCACAGAATCACAATCGCAACTTAAATAAGTGACCTTTGCTTTGATTGTTCAGCAGAGAGGCCAGGGGTTGGATGGCCAAGTTTTCTGAACACCTTTTTGACCCACTGACAGGCACTGTGAGAAATTGACACAGCCTTCAGCCTTTGCTCTAAAGCTCTCAATGGTGGCCCTTTAAAAATGTCTGAACGCGACTCTGTTCAAAGTATGCACTGTACAAGAAATATGCTACACAACAAAATACAGAAATACAGCATCCTGGAAATAGTGGGCACTCTTAAGGAATGCAAGATTAAGTAAAACATGTGAAACATAAACAAAAACTATATCACTGACATTTAATACCTAAATGTTTTATACATTCATTGATCAGAAATCAGTAATTTCCCAGTTGTGGATGGGTGGATGCATGCATGCAGGTATGTATGGATGGATAATTGGTGATGTGGATGGATGGGTGGGGGAGTGAATAAATGTGTTTGAGGAGGATGGATGGCTGAATGGGCAAATATGCTGATGGGTGAATGAATGGATGTGTAGGCTATGGGTCGATGGATGAGGTTGTGGGGCGAATAGAGGGATGCAGTAAGGAAGGGGTGTGACAGTCAGAGAGAGGCTGAATCCGCCTGATCCAGTGCTGGTTGTGAAATCATTAATACAGTGTGGATTGGGCCCGATTGATCCCCGGACACTACCGCTGCGCCGCGCTCTGTCGCAGCAGTGCACAATCGCTGTGTAAGCACCAGTGTCCGCAAGAACAACCATCTGGCCACAGTGGCCCACATGCTCAGAATGAGGTGGTTACGAAGGGCAACTTATGTGAGGCAACAATGCGGCACCACATCCATACAAACAGTTCATATCTCCCAGTCAGGCCAACAAGTACCGCAGGGCCTGGGCCCGACACGACCCCTGTGCCCTGTAGCAATCACACCAATGGAAGGGACACAGGTTAACTGTGACTTTGTGCCTGGGCCTCACATGGCGGATCCCCGCTGCATACTGGCAGCAATATGCCTCCACAGCGCACGGACATATGCAGCCAGCTATTTCGAACAGGCCCTCACTAGTGCCAGCACCACCAGGGCTGTGTGTGGTGCAAACTGCAGGGGGGGCAGCAAGGACTGCCGCTCACATGTGTGGTGGCCATGGTTTAATCTGCGAGTGGGCCCCACGTGTCTCCGCCTCGAGGCCTGTGCCTGAAACGACTCTCGAGCCTCGCAGCAGAACACACGTCAAGTCTCATACATACCAGGACACCCTCGCAGCGCGGCACCCACCGGGGCAGGCAACTGGTTTCACGGCCGGCCTAGGCCCAACCGGCCCCGCCCTACCACCACGCACAATCAAGGCCACTGGCTTATAATTCAGGATGCCGTATCCTCACCTGTCTCCGCGATGCAGGGACAGTGCCACGGAGCTCCCGCAAGCGACAATGGGGCGCCTGCAGGGGAGGCTACGCCCCACCACCAGGAGAAGGCCTCTGGCATCATTATCCGCGGCCATCGGGATGTTATAGGGGGCGCTCGGATGAAAGGGTGAGTGGTCGCGAGGGAAGGGGGGTCGCGCGGGGAAGGGGGGTAAATAAAAAAAAACAATTAAATATAACTTAACTTACCTTTTCCGGGTCCCACGTTTTCTTCTGAGCTCCAGCTCCTGCTTTCCTGCCTCCGCAGGAACAAGAAGCAGGCAGCCTCCCTCCCCTCCCCTAAGCCAATCACAACGCTGCAATGACAGCGTTGTGATTGGTGAGGCGCAGCGGAGAGCGCCCCAGCCGGGCCATTTTCTCTATGTAGGCTGCATGCAGCAGCCTACATAGAGAAAAAGGGAGAGTGCGCATGACTGGGTTGGTCCGCCCTGGGGCCGACCAAACAGTCAGTACCCACAACAGTGGGCAAGCCACTCCCCCCCTGCCCTCGAGCAGGACCGCCCACCCGCCCCCAACCAGGCACTCCAGGCACTTCTGCTTTCTCGCAGGGCGAGAAGCAGAAACATAAAATGGTAGTTTTACCATTTTATGTTTCTGCTTCTCACACTGCGAGAAAGCAGTGGGGCGACGCCCCCACGCCCCTATGGAGGAGCAGCCACTGAATAGGACAAAGGTGAGCTTTCAGCAACCAGACAGTGGATACACACAATTTGTTTTGTCATTATGTTTCCCTTGTTTGAAGTGCCCACTCAAACGTCATATGGAAAACCCCAGCAGACCTGTGATGCAGGTCTTGAAACTCCAGCAGGATCTGACACTGTGATATCAACAAGAATTCCAATGTGATAGAGGCTGGTCTGCCTGGAGGGACAAAAGAACGGTGCAGGCAAGGGTATTAGCGACCTCTTCTTGAGACAGGGTAGTTATCTTTTTTTTATCCCTTTTTAAAAATCTATTTTTATTTACCATTTTCACTGTTGCATATAGTTGTAAACCATAAGCAACAACCAACTTCAACAATATCTCAGTTCACCAGTCTGAATATCCAATACCTGGAACAGGTGCATGTCTCTAATCGATGGGGGGCACATCGCTGAGGGCAGGCCCTTCGTAAGGAAAGTAACTAAGGGACCCCATTTGTATTCGAAGTTCTTGTATTCGTCACGGAATATGTCCGCCATCCGTTCCAAGCAGAGGAGTCTCCATAGTCGTGAGTGCCAGATAGAGAGGGACGGGGCCGTTCTCTTCTTCCAGGCGGCAGCGATGGTTATCTTTGCCGCGCCTATGCAAGTCCACATAATAGCTTTGTCGTCCCTGGTCTGGTGCTCAAGGGCAGGGTCCCGGAGGCCTAGAAGGACTCCCTCCATACTAGTCGGTATGGGGTATCCCAGTATCGTTTTAATTTGAGCCAGGATTTCCTCCCAAAATGGACGAATGGTGGGGCAGTCCCACCAAATATGTTGGAAGTCCCCCAGCATCCCACAGCCCCTCCAACAGCGGTCCGTCGTGTTTGGGAAAATTCGTTTGAGTTTGGAGGGAACTAAGTACCAGTCCATTAGGGTTTTGAGGTGTGCTTCTCTAAGTTCGAGGGAGTGATTGAACTTTGATATGTCGGACCATAGTGCCGTCCATTCTCCCTCCTGAATATCGCGCTGCAGTATCCCCACCCACATGAACATGTAACGCGGTTGGGCGAAGTGGGTGCTGGAGAGCAGGTAATTATAGAGAAAGGAGATTACGCCTCTCATGAAGCCCACTGTTCTAACATATTTCTCGAATCCCGTTTTCTCTCTTGTGGCGTGTTCGTGTACTTGAGGGGTGAGTGCCCAGTGCCGGAGTTGGAGATAATGATAATGTTCCTCTGGTCTAAGATGGAAGTCCCTTCTGCAACTATCAAAGGTGAGGAAATCATGGTTGTGGAACAGGTGATCGAGCATGAGGCAGCCTCCCTCCCTCTAGGCATCGAATGGACCCTCATGAAGAGCTGGCAGAAAGGCCGGGTTAAAGTGGATCGGGGTGTACGGGGAGGGGAACGTAGTCCATCCCTCACTCCCCGCCACAGAGTCCCAAACCTTCAGCACAGTGCGGGTGGGGGTGCTAATGTACGCGTTCGCGGGGCGATCTTTCTTGGCTTTCCAAATTAAGTCCCAGATTGTCCTTCCCGCTACTCCTCTATCCATATGGAGCCAGTGTTTCCCTGATTCCTTTTTAAACCATTCTGTCACTATCCGCAGTTGGGCAGCTTTGTAATATAGCCCAATGTCCGGTAGTCCCACTCCTCCCTTAGCTCTAGGCCGCCGCAGGATGTTAAAGGATAAGCGAGCCCGCCCCTGCTGCCATATGAACTGTGTGAGTAGCGATTTAATTTTGGGTAGAAAGGTGGCCTCAAGCTCAATAGGTAAGGCTTGAAATAAATATAATAGTTTGGGCAGCAATGTCATCTTGATGGCAGGAATGCGGCCAAGCCAGGAGATGAACAGCGGCCTCCAACGCTGGAGATCTTTTTCAATTTGGCGAATGGCCGCCGGAAAGTTGGCTTTATATAACCCCTCCACCCGGGGGGTTAATTGAATTCCCAAGTACTGGAGAGATTGGCTAGTCCACCGCAAGGGAGATTGAGTCTGGAGGTATTGTGCTTCATCGTCCGGTAACATAAGGTTAAGAACATAAGATTTGTCCAAATTGGCCTTAAAGCCGGCTACCACCTCGAACTTGGCTAGCTCAATTTCCAATGTCGGAAGGGAACGAGCCGGATCTGCAAGTGAGAGGAGTACGTCATCCGCAAACAGCGAGATTTTATGGTCCTCTCCACCGAAGTGAATCCCCTTTATCGCCGGATTGTTTCTAATGGACATAGCAAAGGGCTCGATACTTAAGGCAAAAAGCAGGGGCGACAAAGGGCACCCCTGCCGTGTGCCCCTCGAGAGAAAGAAGGGAGCCGACGTTACCCATTAACTTGCACCCTCGAGCGAGGATGGGCGTAATTGGCCTGGATCATGTGAATGAATTTGTCAGCAAAGCCAAAAGATTTAAGGACACGGAAGAGAAATGCCCAGTCCACCCGATCGAAGGCCTTCTCGGCGTCAAGGCCTACCAAGACCGCTGGTATATCCTTTTTGGTGGCTTTTTCGATGAGGTGTATTGCGCGCCGAATGTTATCATGTGTTTGTTGCCCTGGTATGAATCCCGATTGGTCGGGATGGACTAAGTCAGGCATTAAGTCCTGAATCCGATTTGCTAGGATGGTGGAATAGAGCTTGGCATCGAGATTGAGGAGCGCTATAGGTCGGTACGAGGCACATAATTGTGCATTCTTCCCAGGCTTCGGAATAACCGTAATGACCGCATCGGCCATCGAGGGGGTCACCTCTCCCAGCTCAGCCATCTGATTGAAAAGGCTTGTGAGATGGGGAGTAAGGTCTGCTGCAAAAGTTTTATAAAAGTGGGCCGTGAGACCGTCCGGACCCGGGGCTTTGTGTAATTTAAGTGCTGCAGTAGACTCGCCGACCTCCTCCTTGGTTATCGGAGCCGTGAGTTGATCGTTTACGGCTTGTGAAATGCGAGGGAACCACAGGGCCCGTAGATAGTCGTCCTGCAAGGACGAATCTTTAGGTTCCGCAGTGTACAGTGATTCATAAAAGGAGCGGAAGAGGGCAGCCTTATCCCCATCCTGTTGGATCGATTCCCCGTCGCTACCACGAAGGTTTCCAATATATTCCCTCTCTCTCTTCTCCCGGAGTTGCCGCGCCAGGTGCCGGCCTATTTTATTCCCCTGCGTAAAAGAGGTATGATGGAGTTTTAAAAGGGTGTATTCTGCCCTATTGTTGTAGATGGCCTTTAACTTGCCTCGTAAAGCCGTAAGGGGGCGTAGCGTAACTCTAGAGGGGTTATTTTTGTGTGCTGATTCCGCCTGCTCCAATTTCTTCTCCAGGTCCTCCCTTTCCCGCGCCCGTTGTTTATTGAGTGTGGAGTTAAGCTCAATACATTTCCCCCGCAGAACCGCTTTAAAAGCATCCCAGTTTATGCTCGGGGAGGTGTCTTCAGGTCTATTGTTAGCGAAGTATTCTGTGATTGCTTCTCGGAGCTCAGTGCGGAGTACCCTGTCACGCGTCAGGGAGACTGGAAAATACCATTTAGGAGTCGTAGTGGGAGCTGCTCTCCAATGTAAGCCTATGACTAACGGGCAATGATCTGAGAGGGAGAGGGGAAAGATCCTAGCATCCTGGAGAGTGCCCACTAGTCTTTGGCTAATAAAAATATAGTCCAATCGGGAATATGTGTGGTGGACATGGGAGTAGAACGTATAATCCCTGGTCTGTGGATGTTGTGTCCGCCATGCATCTTTAAGCCCTAGATCAAGTATTCTCTGTTGTAAGTCTGCAGTGAAGGAGCCCGTGTCTGCCCTGTGTGGTTGAGTGCTGTCGAGATCCGGTTGCCATGTGAGATTGAAATCACCCATCAGGATTATTGGGCCCTCCGCAAAACGGTCAATTTTATCTAGTAAAAGTTTGAGAAAGCCTGTTTGGCCTGTGTTTGGTGCGTATATAGCGACAAAGGTGCATAATGTGCCTCTCAAGGTACCCTTCACCAAGATCATCCTTCCCTCCCTGTCCGATTGGACGTCTAGAGGTTGAAACTTTGTTGAGGAGAGAAAGAGAAGCGCCACCCCCGATGTTTAGTAAGTGCTGACGCTCGATAGATAAGGGGATATTGTTTGTGCTTAAGCCTCATTTCGTCTGCCCTCTTAAGGTGAGTCTCTTGGAGTGCCACAATGTCCAAGTGGTGATCCGTGAGGTATTTCCATACCCTCTGCCGTTTCTGCGGCGAGTTAAGGCCCCTAACATTCCACGAGGCAATCGTGATTACTATCTTGTCAATGGGGATTCACCTCCCTCTCCCACACCCGCCCATCCGATCCTCCCTTGCCTGTCCATCAAGAACACCTGCCCCACAAATGCCACAATAGACCCGTGACTGCCCCATCCGTCCCACCGTTCCTGAGTGAATAGTGCCCCCACCAGGAACCTATCCCCCCCGTCCCCCGACCGCCGCCCTCCCTCCCCCAGAAACTCCCTCCCAAAAACAAAGAAAACAAAAAACAACAAAACCCTCAACCCCAACTGTACCAACAGTAACATGCGTCGGATTGACGCACAATCTCTGATCATGAGTGTAATCAGCTGTTCAGACGTGTTGTCGGATGGCGTGGCCATTGTCCCCATCCGCGCCCATCCCGGGACATCCAAAGAATCGGAGATCGCCATCTGTAATAGCTCCATGTAGTCGGGCAACGCCATTCTGACCGCCAGTCCGAGCAGATCCAAAGGTTGTCAAGTTCTAATCCCCCCATTTGAGCCTGAGTATCCGAGGCGGGGGGGGGCTCAATACTCCGTAGTCCCTGCAGATTCCCAGCTTATCTTCACTAGATCGCTGCATCACTTGTGGTTTCCTCTGGAGCTCGTGGACCATTGTGTCTGCGAGAGGCCGGATCGCTTAGGGCCCTGTGTTTTACTCGAGGAGAGTTCTAGATCGCTTACAGGGAGACCCAATAGGTCCAAACCATCTTTCAAATCTGTAATGTGGTGTTGCTTGTTATTATACTCGAAGCTGAGACCAAACGGGTATGTCCATCTGTACCTAACTTTCTTCTCTCGCAAGGAGGAGGTAATGGGCCGGAATTGTTGTCTCCTCGCCAAGGTTGCGGGCGCCAGATCTTGGTAGATGCTACATGTGTATTCCTGAAAGGAGACCGCATTGTGCTTCTTGGCTGCTAACAGTACTGCCTCTTTCACCTTATAGGAATGAAATTTCACCAGAATGTCTCTTGTGCGTTTCTGTCTTCCTGTTGGTGGTCCTCCAACTCGATGGGCTCTTTCCACCTTGATCTTCAATGTTTGGGGACTCAGAATCTCCGCAAACAGGCCCATGAGAAAGGCTTCGAGATCGTGGCCCTCCGCCCCCTCCTCCAGGTCCCGGATCCGTAGGTTGTCCTGCCGGGCCCTGTTCTCTAGGTCTTCTGTTTTCAGTTGGGTCTGGAGGAGTTGGTCCTGTAGAGCGTGCACTTTGTCCTGCATTTCGGAAGTCCGTTTATCGACCTCCTGGGACTGTGTCTCTAGCTCTACCACTCTGACGCCTACGGAGTCCACATCTTGCTGGAGGGTGGCCATTCTTTCGTTAAGGTCTGACTTCAGTTGATCTATGGAGGCCTTAATGTCCTGGCCCAGTTCTTTTCGGAGTTCCATTCTGAAATCTCGCAGGGAGGACATGAGGTCATCCTTTGTGAGGGCCATGGTGTCGATAGTATCGTCACGGTCTAGAGTCCCTTGCTTGTCCACCGGGGGAAAGAATTGAGAGACTTTAGGTGTCGCTTTAGGCAGCATCTTCTTTGGCGGCATAGAGGCAGGCCCAGTGATCTCTCCTTAACCACCTTACGGCAGGGCTCCCGTCACCTTCTCTAAGCTCTGCAGGTGGTCGGCGACACTGGTCATCGGGATTCCCTTGTGGGGCTTCGTTTCCTCACTTCTCTCAGGGCTTTGCGCTCCCTCCGCGTCTGCGGCAATCGACTAATAGGTAGGCCGAGGTCCATGCGCCAACTTCCCACCTACTGGGGACCCGAAGCACTGTGCTGTAGTCTGCCTCCTTCTTCCACCAAGGTCGGTCCTCTCCTGCGCTCTTACTGCGATATCAATATGGGTCAGGCCCAGCAGGAAACCCCACGTCCTCTCAGTGCACCATGTGGATTGGAGGAAATAGGCGTCACTCTACTTCCCATCTCATCTGCTCTCAGCCTGCCAGCTCGTGGAGCCGCTCGCCACCACCACGGCGTCCCAAAGCGCTCAGGCTCTGACCCACAACTGAATATCTTTCATGTGGCGCGCCACCACCGTGGAGGTGTAGCGGGTGGCAGTATAAAGTGCGGGGCCTTTCCACTGTAATCCCCCATTTACTCTGCCATCTTAGGGTCAGGCATGGATAGAAGGGCGCCCGGGAGTCGACCGACCCCCTATTGCGGCTCGCCCAGGGCGGGTAAGTCAAGTCTGGTCTTTTCGCAGACGGCGCTCTCCTACCCTCCGCTTACACGAAGGCCCCCATGTACCTTATGGTAGCCGCGGAGTCCCACACAGCGTCGGCACCGGGAGCCAGACGGTATGTCCGTCGTAGTTCTGTGCTATAGCTAGAATGGCTGTGGCGTCTGCCCCGGGTTGCAGTCTGGGCAGGGAGCGGGGCCCTTAGATCGTCCGGCCTCTGTGGTCACCTCCGCGTCAGGCCAGATCCTCTGCAGTTTGTTGCGCGGTCGGCGCCATTTTAGAAGGCTCCGCAACCGCACCTTCGAGGCTCCGTTTTATATGTCTACGGGGCTCTCGTTGCCTTATCCTGCAGGCTCCGCATACACCAGCCTCAGATCATCGGATCGGCGGTCTTGGCGATCTCGGCGATGCCGTATTGCAGTCTATACGGTCCCAAGACTTAAGCGTGGACCGGGAGCCGAGACGGATTACGTCCGCTCGGCCATCTTGCCCGGCCACGCCCCCCCAAACCTTCCATTTTGATACATATAAGTCACCCCTCTGGTAGGCCCTGGACAGCCTAGAGGGCAGGGTGCAATGTATTTAAAAAATCAGGACATGTACTATTAAGTTTTACATGTCCTGGTAGTTGAAAACTCTTAAACTAGTTTTTCACTACTGCCAAGCCTCTATCTCCCATAGGATTACTTTGGTATTACCTTATTACATTTTATAAGCGTTATTCCCAAATGGGAAGATATAACTAGTTCATGTTTGGTGTTTCTGGAATCCTAAATGAAAATCCTAACTAATGGTGAAGTCGGATTTTAAATTACAATTCTTAAAATGCCTCTTTTAGATAGTTGACATTTTCATGCCTTAGCCATTTGGTGCCTCTGGTCACATGACTGTATGTAGTTAGCACTTGGGCTTTGTATATTCCCCCTAGACAGCCACACACAATGGAAGCTTAGGTGTGACTGAGTGGGCTACCCCGGACAGGATGGGAGGGAGGAGCTGGACCCAGCCTAACTCACTCATGAATGGGCTGTGTCTTGTCCCCATGCAAAGGGCTGCATACCCCCTGCAGTTACTTTGGAGCCAGGGCTAGCAGGCAGGGCAGGGCATCTGTGCACTTCAAGGATATTCCTCTAGAAGCTTCTCCCCAATTCAAAGACACAACTGTCTATAAAAGAGGGAACTTCATACACCCCCACTTCAGTATACTTCTAGACCTGTGGATACTCTGCTAGGAAAAAGGACTGTTGTGCTGCTGAAAGGACTGCCTCTTTGCTGGACTGTTACTCTGCTGAACTCCTACTTTGCTAAGCTGACCTGCTGCCCTCTTACCTGTCTGAGAAGGACTGGCCCTGCATCTCTTGACCACAGAACCCAGAGGGACTCCGAGGGCCAGTTGGTTGGCCTCCTAATCTGAAGCCTCAGGGACATAACAGGCTTCCAACAACCTTGCATCTCCACCTGGAGTCTGCCATATGTGAGGCTACCTTGGCAAGTGGTGCTACCCCACTCCTGGACCTTGGAAGTGGGCCTAAGGTGCTTACCAGCGGAACCGACGCATCTGCTCTGCTGAGTGGCGCATCCTCGAGCCGAACCGACGCATCTCCTTGGCTGAGCGGTGCATCTTTGAGCCGAATGATGCATCCCCTCAGTGAGCGGCGCACCGTTGAGCAGAAGCAAAGCATCACTGCTGCTGCATGGGTTGGACCTGCACAGAAGTGTTGTACAGTTCATACTATATGCAGTGCTTTTTACTGCAAACCTGTTCCTGAGCACTGTGTACTTTTGAATCCACATTCGTGTTTTCGTTGTGCCTGGAGCGCTGAGGCTGAGTGCTGAGCTGAGAGCCGCCGTGTAGCCGCCGTGTACGGAGAACGCAGTGGCCGTGAACGCTGCATCGAGGCGAGGCGGGACGCGGGACGTGGAGGGAGAGCCGCGAGTAGCGTGTGGTGAGCCCCGCATCTAAAATTCAGCCGCCAAGCTGCCAGCCGCCAAGCTATTACCGCCGTCACCGCCGCAGCAAGGGGGCTGCCAGGGAAAGCGAGAGGCGGGCAGCCTACAGCCAACCACAGCACCGCACCGCCGTTGTGAGCTGTTGTGAGCCAGGTACCGGCGAAAGTGCAAGTGCACGAGCGGGAGATTGAGCAGGGTTGAGCAGGGTTGAGCGGGGGTTATCTCCCCAACTCCCCATACTCCCGCTCCTGCTTCTCCACCTTGCCTTCTCCCCAACAGGACCATCTGCATTTCCCAACAGGACGCGCAGGCAGGACGGGTGGAGCAGCTTTAGTCCCCTTAAATCGCACCACAGCATCACTGCACTACTACCAACGACAGTGAGCAGAGGTAACTTGAGTTCAGTTGAAGAGACAGAGTGACTCTGAACTGATTGTGCCCACCTGCGAAGGAGGAGGAGGAGACCCGTGCAGTCAGCAGTCAGTCACCTGATAGAGACGGAGCAGAACCGGCGATTGGGGCCAGTGTTGGAAGAGCAGAGGGGTTGAGCAGAGGGGTTGAGTAGGATCAAGCCGCGCAGGCTAGTGCGGTGGCGGCAGCCCCTCTCGTTCCCCCGCTCCCCCCGCTCTCAGCTCCCCACGCTTGCTCACTGAAACAGAGTGGAGTCTGGCTGTCGCCCACTGGGGCTAATACCCGCAATAAATAAGAGTAAATGCGTGATTCTCTGTCCCATAAGGAAGCCAAAGTACCAAAGAAAGGGGGAGTAGCCACTCCAAGTCACAGTTATACTACAATGCGGTCCGAAAGGCTTAGGAAAGAAACAGCAAAAACCCGCAAGAAGTTGAATAAAGAACTTATAAAATCACTTGAGGAACTAGAGACGGTGCAACCCCACCCTTCGGCACCATCACCTCCCCACCCGCAGTACCCTGAACAGGGATCTTGTCCCCCAGGCCGCACCACCAAGACGGAAACAACAACACCTCTAGTGCCATCAACCCAACAGCATAATATGCAAGATGAAATAATCAATGACGTAAAAAAGAGGACTCTCAGAGATTTCTTTAAGAAACATGGAACCAAAGTTCAAGTTCTAACCAACCCCAACGAAACATCGTCTCCATCAGTCCAGCCCTCTCAAACACTTCTCAACACAGACCCAGTCCAGATTAAAGTGCAGGCCCTGATTCACGAACAGCTTTATAACCAGGTCACCACCACATCCCCAGATGGCCACTTTACAAGGGATGAACTCTCTACTCCTGGAAAAAATAGGACAAGATCAGTTATTCGGTCAGGAGACACGCCTCTTCCTTCACAACAAGTTCACCAATTAAATAAGGAACAAAGCTCATCACCAATATCTATTTCAAGCGACGACTCTCCCTTCAACCTTAGATCACCTTCACAGCAGGTAACCAACCTTCACATAAACAACATAGGCTCTCCCGGAAACAAAATAAATACTACCCCTCAAGCAGCACAGTGGACCAGGACCTCCCCAGGTAACATCAAACCGCTAACGCCAACGACGCCTCCTGCCTTGGTCCATTACGAATCCCCTGAAACAAAGTCAGGAGAGCCCAATGATCACTCCCTCCTGGATTTATCTTTCTTTAAGACAGAATTCAACAAGACAAAAGACGCGATTGAAGGTCATGACTCAGCAGTGTTTGAATCCACTACTGTCTGGCCCCAGCTTTTACAAACCCTACAATCTACAGTGTCTGCATTAAATTATCACTCAGATAAACTTGATCTACATGTCGACCTTCTAAATACACTAGCAGTATATACGGCAGGGATCGACAATAAACTGGAAGGCTTGAACACCTTAATTACAAAAGCACAATCTAAAGTCAACCTGACCCAAGCGATATGCTGCTGCTCGCCAATAATCGATAGCCTGTCTACGCTTCCCCAGTTCCTCGCCTTGGTCCTGACAGAAATAAGGAAATTACCATCAGGTCCGCAAGACCAACCACATCCCCTATGCTCACATTCAATAAATGTAAGCACCCAGAAAGTCAAAGATCAAAGCATAAATGATAATAAAACTAGCAAAGGACATAAGGTTTCACCAGTAAAAATCGATATTCGACCGATCGACGTCTTAGCTGCAGTTCCGTCTCCAGACAATCAAGCGGCACCCAAGGAGTACGGTATTTTTCAAACCACTAAATCAAATAATAAGAATAAAATTATGTCAAAAATAGAAACATTGTTTACGTCCGAGACAACGCAAAGTACCGACATCAGAGACGTCGGCCCAGGGATGGGAATAATGAATAAATCCCCTCAAAATCAACATCTGAGCAAAAGGGAAAGAAAGAGACTACGAAAAAAACGCAATAAACGCAGCACAGTGACACAAAACATGACCAGTGACCCCCCCCCCCCCACATTGAAAAGGGCAACACACAACTTGGCTCAATCAGCTCCGCAAGTTTTGATAGCAATTTCTCATCATCACTAAAATCACCTTCACAATTAATTACAGAGTCAATTAGTAAGGTGCCATCAGCATCCACCCACTGCAAAGACCACAAGGATCCACCCGGGGCTAGGGGAGAGGTTTCAGCAAAGTCTCCACAGCCCTTGATTTTAGATGAGCCGGAAAAGGTCACTAAGTCAGAAACATTACCTTATACCGCCAAGACCGGACTAGAAGATCCGACAATTCCAACAAATATGGTAAACACACCAAAGGAAAACCAAAACAGGGAAGCCATAGAACAGTACGAGGATGAATATGGGTCAAGAGGCAAGGAGAATTTTCAGATAACACTGCTTAAGAATCCGGACATAATACAAATGGGCAAACATCCCTCCAACATAGTGGACCACCAACCTCAAGGCGAACAAGTGGGACACAAGCAACAACTATTATATATTCAAAGGAGAATCGACCTACCCCGGACAATGAATAAAAATAACCACAAGATCCCCGGCCAGGATCCCACTACAACAAACCTAAAAGCCAAATTGCTATTTATCCCTGAATACCTCACTCAAGGACCACACGATATCTTGAACAGAGGGAACATCCTGAAACTTTTTAATTCTACCTCAGAACTGTGCCATATTGAATCCAATGATATAATTTCAATTGAATTTAAATCCATCAGAAGTAATCAACTTACTGAACCAACGTTAATCACTTTTTCAACGTTAGCAATTAAGGAGCAGGTATTATCAAGGTCTGACCTATTTAACAAATGGGGCATTAAAATAGTTCCCCAAACCGAACCACGGTACCCATCAGTTCTTGCAAAATCCCCAGCCTCATTAGATAAACCAGGACCACCATCCCTTTCAATACTAAGATCAGCTAAAGGCCGATCCCCCGGAAGGGCTACCCGCCCTGAAACAGAGGAGCCCAAAATCACGGCGATTGACTGGGCATGGCTGCCAGCGGCCCTGGACGGGGGAAATTACAATTGAACTGGTATTCAAACCGGTCTCTCAGTATGTTCGTGGAATATCAACGGTCTTAGCCCAAAACTTCAATCTCCAGACGTGATAAAGTTTTTAAAACACCACGAGGTTATATTATTGCAGGAAACATGGCCCCTGGTTAGTCTTCCAATAGAAGGATACTTGGAATATAGAACCCCCGCTCAGAGGCTGTACAAGTCTGGTTGACCCAGCGGCGGTCTCTCAATTTACATTTCAGCCAAGTTAAATGTTAATATAGTTCAACTGACATTCGAGGAAGACTGGATTTCTGGCATAAGGATTGATAATCCCAAACAGACTGAACAACTGATTCTGATCAACGTCTATATTTCACCAAGCATCAGGGAGAAAAAACCCAAGTTCAATCACCTAATTCAGATCTTGTGTAAACTACAAAGTAATCACAGAAGAACAGCCTGCTTAGTATCTGGCGACTATAATACAAACCTCTTTCAAGAACTCCCTGAAGAGTATGACGCACCGTGGCCAGATATTCTGGAACAAACAAAACCCACCGGTAACAAACATAGCAAACTCAGTGAATATATGGTGCTACAACTCAGTGTTCTGGGCTACACAATTCTGAACGGTCGCTTCCCTAAGGATAATCCACCAAACTGGACAAGATCTAATGGTCGTACTCACTCCTTTCTAGACTACACCATCTGCAACAAGGAAATTCTCCCTTTGATCGAGAATTATACCATAGCTGCACGAGGAGACAGCGATCATCGTCCCCAAGTGATTACCATGTCATTTCACATAGCACGTCATGCCATGACAAGCCTGACTTCAGGAGGAAATCACACTGAAAACCTTAATAGGTTGAAATGGTCAGATCCAGTTATACCAGCAATAATGACCAAATGCAGAGCCCTGCAAGATTCAAGGAGCATCGATGTATTCCCGCCTACTACAGCATGGGAACTCTTCTCCCGGGAACTGCTTAAAAACTTCCCACCTACTATACGAAAAACCAAAAAAGGCAATTCAACAATAATAACAGCTGAAATTAAGAAATTAAAATCAATACGCAATAGTGCGCTAAGACAAGTACGTAGGCACCCGGGGGAAGATCACATAATCAATATATATAAGCAAGCTCAAAAAGCACTTCGACAAGCAATATTTCTTGAGAAAAATAAGCGTTCCGAGCAGTTCTGGTTAAAATTGATACACGCAAGTAAAAATCACAACCCAAAATCTTTCTGGTCGCTTGTTAATTCCAAAACACATAAACTAGGAGGACAAAGTAGCGCTAACATCTCTGAAGCCGAATGGGCATCCTATCTAACAACCCATTTTGAAGAACCAGAAAAGGAAGATGGTCCACTGGCCAAACCTCCAGCTATGGCCCCACAACTCAATTTATGCCAACTGCTAGGTACAACATATGTTGGGACACCCGAGAAACCTGCTGAATCAAACATAAGGATGCCATCGGCAATTGATACCAAATCGCCGCTCCAGCATGAAGAACCGCCCCAATGGGCACCCACAACATTAGAAATTCTTACGGAAAGAACAGCACGAATTATAACTGAGGGTCGCTCAGATGGAGCTCCTGGGCCAAATGGTCTACCCCAGTCTCTGTATAAACAGGACACAGAATTCTGGGCCAATCAACTGGCACCCCTTTTTTCTTATTGCTGGACTAACCAGGTATTACCGGAATCTTTGCATGGTGCCATTATACACCCAATTTTCAAAGGTGGCAAGAGATCAGACACGAAAACTACAGGATGATCACTCTATTGGATGTGGAATCGAAATACTATGCCAAACTGCTCCTTCAAGATCTGGCGTATTGGGCTACAAAAAACCATCTTATACCCTTTAACCAGACAGGATTTGTGCAAAAATCAGGCACCATAACAAACCTGCTTGCAATACCTGTCCTGTTGGACAAAGTGGCAGCCTCAGGAATGTTAATGCATGGTTGTTTCGTTGACTTTAAGGCCGCTTTTGACCGCATACCCCAAAGCCGATTATGGCTCAAACTGCGGAAATGGGGGATTCCACCAGTGCTTCTACAAGCCATAATTGCGCTACACACTAACACATGGATCCGCATAAAACTTGGGGATGGATCGTATATCTCAAGGAAAATACAAACATCTCGCGGAGTGAAACAAGGTTGTGTGCTGGCGCCCCTTCTTTTCAATCTCTTCATTTCCGATCTGTCGGAGTCACTCGATGAAGTCAACTCTCATCCTCCAAAAATCGCCGGGGTAAGAGTTAGTAATTTACTGTACGCGGATGACCTTGTCCTGCTCAGCCACACCAGGGTCGGCTTGCAGAGACTACTTGATCGGTTGTCTCTTTACACCACCGAAAACGAACTGGAACTGAATTTAACAAAGACAAGGGCAATTACCTTTGGGCTAAGGAAATACCAAGGTGGCGGTTGGCAATACAATGGAAAAAGCGTTGATGGGGCCGTTTCATATAAGTATCTGGTGGTCCACATGGATAGAAGGGGCTCATTCTCCAAACATAGAGACGAGGTAGAAGCCAAAGCTTTGACAATCCAGGTGGCATTTAAGATCCTCCCAAGGCAACTGTCCGGTCCAAGCCTGACCCCACTTATAAGTGTCATGAAGGCAAAAATCATCAACTTCCTCACCTATAGCCAGGAGATCATGCAAGGGAAAGACAACAGCCACGTGAACAAAACAATAACAAGAATCTTCAAACAAGTGCTGAGCCTTCCAAAAAGTTCATCCCCCGCTCAAATACGTCTTGAGGTTGGTCTCCAAGATCACCAAGCGGTAGGGGCTGGAGCATTCATCAGGCTGTGCAACAAGTTGCGTACCTCCAGAGAAGGAAGCCTGGAGGGCCTTTTGTGGCAGGAAATCTCAGCCGGTCAGTTTGGTAGATCATACCGGTGTTATTTCAAGACTCTCTAAAACTCCTGGACGCAGAAGAAATCTGGAGCTCCAATCCATCGCAGCAGGCACTTAAAATCCACATCAAAAGAAACGTCCACCTCTGGTCTTTCCACTCGGATAGAGCCCAACTGGCACAACGTAAGCACGCCTGGACAATCGTTTCAGGGTTTAAGCCAGGGACCGTGGCACCCCATTTGTCATGTACCTATTCAGTGCTATGGAAAAAAAGATTTTTGGCCCTCAGAATGGGTGAATGGCCATTCCTGTATCACTTGCCAAGTTGGCGCCGCACAAATACCAACATAATGTGCAGGGGGTGTGGGAGTAGCAAGGAAACAATCGAGCATGTGGTATGTCTTTGTCCTGCACTCCTTGACGATCGAAAGATCTTGCTGAAGAGCGAATGGAACAAACTTGGCATCCGCACGTGTCGACAAGCTATCCTTGCATCAATGAACCCGGATAGCCCACTGCTTAACATCCGGTTCACCAAGTTCGTCACAAGAACAGTAAAAAGATTTATAAATAGTGAGAGCCAGCAAGCCAACAACTGTTAATTATAATAGGGAGGATTAAGTCCAATGTTGTTTTGTTGATTTACTCACTCCTCCGTACCACTCAACAGCAGTTGATTACGGCCTTTTGCACATGGACTATTTTGCTTTCTTGTGTGTCCCTGGAACTTTTAAATTATTGTATGTAGGGATTTTACCTTATAAATGGAATTGCACTATTAGTGGTATTAGTCATCAACTCCTCATGAACTAATGTCTTGTCCTGTGGCCTTAGCAGACGCCAAATCAGAACGGACAACCACAGCTCTTAACTGTTTCTTAATTGTTTCTTAAAAAGTCTTATTGTCTAGATGAAGTTAATATTTTACTATTATGAACAAATATAGACTTCCAGGATTTTTAATTATTTATTGATGAACTTTACATTTTCCTATTTTTGATGTGACGGTACAAATGCACTAAATGGACGCATTTGGGTGGATTCTAAAAAACTAAGAGGAAACAATGTAAGCAAAAACCCAGGACTAAGATAACGCCTGTCTTCTGTTCTACGTGTAAATATTTTAGCAATTATTTGACATACGTTTTTTTAGTGATGCATGTTCACCATTGTAATGATTTTTATTAATCAAACAATAAAGTATTCCTACTACTATATCAGTAAGACTGTGCGCTTGGACAACATAAAATCAGGATATGTTGACTTTTAGTCCTGGCTAGTTCACAGTGCACCATCTGGACCTCTATCTTTACAAGGAACCGGATGGTATTTGCAACCTCAGAACATGACAACTATGACTCCCTAGGGAAATCCTGGAAACAGATCAGTCCCTTTTGTTAGTAACTCATGCATGCCCAAAAGGAGACACAAGAAATATTCAAATTGGCATTTCAATTATTTATTGAAGCAATGTGATTCTTGTATAAAATATGTGTGCTCCAATGATTAATAGAAGGAAATAGAACAGAGCAATCAGCATTACAAGAATGGTAATGAAGACAAAAATTCAACCATTGTGCTGCTACATTGATTATACGTATACATATATAATCATGTCTATACTCCTACCTAGCATATGTTTCATTCGTGCACCTGTTATTGTGCAGAGCAGGCCATCGTCCTTCTCAGAAAGGTAAACAGGATTCAGCTGGGCTGGAATTCCAGCATGGGCCAACCTCTACAGTGACAGCAAAATGTTCCTCTATCTATACAAAGGATTGGTGTTGTTTATATAATAAACTTCACCCATGCTACCGTGCCAGAGCTCTAGTCAGGCCATCATCATTGATTCTACCCTAGCAGGTCTGGCACCGAGCAGACAACAACAAACATCACCTTTTTGTGTAGTGAACTTAAGCCTGGTACAGAATGTTCAAGGCCCTGATAATATGCTTACGAAGAAGTGTAAATGTAAGCAAATCCATGTCAGAGAACATTATCCCATATGGGCCAGAATGCAAATGTGTGTCAAGAGTCAGAGTTTAAAAAGAATATGTAAAATGGTGGTGTTCCCTGTCTGAGGCCTATGTAACCACATGACACCCAATCCTTGGACGTAAGGTTACTACAAGTTTCCTAAAACGTGTGCTAAAATATAAGTTCAAATATGTAATTAAACCTAAAATTAAAACAATGTGCTCTTCTTAAAAAGGGAATATAAAAAGCGCATAAAAAGGACTGCATAAAAAGCTATTTTTTAAAGTAAAAACATTGCTGAAGCAAAAAAAAGTTTCACTGTTCAAAAGTGCCAATTTGTTTAAATGTTACGAGAAGCAAACAAAACAATACTGTTCCCAGCTTCCGCAGAATATGTTTCAGTTAGCACCTCTCTCACAAGTTCCAATGAAAAAATATAGCAAAATCCACCCCCCTCAGCAGCCACTGAAGGTATGACAGCCAGTAGTGCATCTGCAGAGAAAGAGCCAAGATCCAGGGGTCGAAGCATCTCAGGACAGCTCATGATATGCATTTTGTAGCAAGGGAAATTGTACAGGTCAACTTCGCAAGTGAGCTTTTAACGGGCCTACCAGCAGTTCTATGTACATAGATTGAGCCGGTTGCATTCCAATGCATATATCCAGGGCACACTTGAAAGTGCACAGTCGACTGAGGAACACGGGCTGCACGCAGTGCAACCAGATAGGCCGAAAGGATAAGAACCAGGTATCATTTAGTTCCTGAACCAAGGGATCGGCAAAATACCATATCATCCTTCCACAAAACAGGAGCACATGTTGCAGTGCCATCACCATTTGCCAAACATCCATTGTGGAGCAGATAAAATATAATCAATATCCCGACAATAAGGAACAGGACAAGTGGTAAGTCTACAAAACGCTTTCAAGCATGGAGTGTATGTAGGATGGAATTACTCTGAATACAGTCTCGAAGGTACTAACAAACCCGGAGCAAATTGTTTTAAAATGGTGTACTACTCCCACAGTATTTGAGGCATTAAAATGTGGTGCACAAGCTCCCAATAATGGTTTGGGAGGTTAGTGCGTAGTAATGACTGTATCTCAAAAGAAGACCTTGAAACTTGAAGATCAAACATCTCCTGTGCAGATGTTAAGGCAACTTCCTTCTGAAACAATAAGGCTGTCAGTCTGCTCAAAGCATCAAAGTTCACATTTCAAATTGGAATTGAAGGCCAAATTGTCACCTCCCTAATTATAGGGGCAGGTGGAAAAAACACTGGCGTACAAGAGGTCGTGACCTTAGAAACCATTGCTAGATACGGAATTACGGGTTTCATCCCACAGCAACCTTAGTCATTCAGCACCAAATAGCTTCCATTCAAAAGCAGTCTGAATGCCGGATGAATTATGGTAGCTAGGGAACCTTTCAGATAACAGGACAAATTCGCCTTGGACGCATTACATGCCCCATGTAGTATAACTTCCCTGCAAACTAGAGAATGGCCTAAAATGTTCTCATGGTCTATACCGCTAAGAAAAACCTTAGTTGCACCATTCCTACATCTGTAAGTGAAAGGTTAGACCCATGCCTCATGTACAAATCCCTCTCCTAGTGCTTCATAATTGCCTTCTTGATAGTGTTGTAAGCAGTACTTAAAGTGAAAAGTTAAGATTGGCAGAGAAATAAACCCATGTATTACCCAATCAGCTGATGGTGTCTCTGCTACAGTGAATTGTAATTTTTCTAGTTTCTTCTATGTGTAACATCTTTTATGTCGTGTCTTTTCTGGCCATTGTTTTCTTTCTTTTGTCAAATTATATAGCAAAAACAAATTTGTAGCGTTTAAATGCTTCTATGGAACGTGACCATTATGTAAAGCCTGCAAATTCCAGCTCAGTATCATAATAGACCTAAGCTATGTCCGTCCATGTTGTAAAAGAGACATGTCATTCTCTATGATGCCAATAGCAGATGACACAATGTTACTCAGAGAATATATCCTAGTGGATCTCCGGCCCGAGTGTAGACATAAAGATACTACTTGTAAATGCCTTTTGTGAATTCTCAAAGTCATAAACTTAGACTTTTGGTCGAATTTTAAACCTTTGTGAATTGGGCCGAATATGTTGTTACCACGGCTGAGTGTTGTGTCTGTATGTAACGTGGGTCTGGCCTGTTTGTCCTGAACCCTTTTGTGCTGTTAAGAAAACATGTATGACATCCATAAGTGTCTAATGGCCACACTAGCCATCCCTCTGGACTGGAACTGGAAGACATTAAGGCTAACCCGTTGTCCATATCGCCATGAATTGCACAGACCTGGTTTTTTAGCGTGTCTTGGAAATTGTAAAACTGCTTTTAAAACTGTTTTGAACTTGCAAAAGTATTTTTTTTTAAATCGTTATTGGCACTCGCACTTTGATTCAGAGCCCAAGGTGAGCTGGTGTACGCCGCATGTAAGAGCGGGTCACCGAGCACACGCCATCTTGGTTAGCGCTCTAGCTGTTGTAAAGGAGGAGGCTACCCTCCCTACATAAACCGATGCAAGCGCAAGCGCGGGGACATTAAGGCTAACCTGTTGCACATATCGCCATGAATTGCACAGACCTGGTTTTTTAGCGTGTCTTGGTAATTGTAAAACTGCTTTTAAAACTGTTTTGAACTTGCAAAAGTATTTTTTTTTAAATCGTTATTGGCACTCGCACTTTGATTCAGAGCCCAAGGTGAGCTGGTGTTCGCCGCATGTAAGAGCGGGTCACCGAGCACACGCCATCTTGGTTAGCACTCTAGCTGTTGTAAAGGAGGAGGCTACCCTCCCTATATAAACCGATGCAAGCGCGAGCGTGCTGACGGCGCCCCGAAGGCGCGCCAAAAGCAAGCCCGTCTGCGCCCGATGGTGCACCGGCCGGACACAGCGCCAGCCATGCTGCTGGTGTGGGATCACACTCTACAGGGAGTACCTGCCATCGATACACAAGAGAACAGCTCCTGGTGATAGGTGAGCAAAGGGGTGATGCTCCTAATTATACCATTCCGACGAAAGTGGGAACATTCCCTGAGAAAGCAGAAGTGAATAGCCTCAAATGTGGATTAATTAATGCTAGATCCCTGGTGAAACATCACCAGGAGATATATATCTTGTTAGAGTCACTTAACCTGGATGCACTGTTTCTGACAGAAACATGGACACGCCTTGACTCAGGTGTTGAACTGGGGCTGGCATGTCCACCAGGCTATAAAGTGTTTCATAAGCCACAGCCCAATGGAAGAGGAGGTGAAGTAGGAATAATGTTTAAGGACAGATGGAATTTTACTCCGACCGCCATTGATGAAGCCGAGGGCATTGAGCTTTTGGGGTTTTCCTTAAAGGATTTTAAAGGGCACCTGCTTACTGGCATAGTATGCTTTAGACCCCCTGGTCCAGTTAACCCTCAACAACAGACATTCATTGACATTCTTTATAATATGTCACTCACTCATTCTAGAATGATTATTCTGGGAGATTTTAATCTATGGGCAAACGGGAATTCAGGCCCGGCACTTAAAGACCTTCTTCAATCTTGTGAGAATTTAAACCTGCAACAGTTGGTGACAGAACCGACGCATCAGGGAGGCCATATTTTAGATTTATTTTTTTCGGAGAAAAACGTGGCAGAAGTGGAATATATTCTACCTTTATGCTGGATTGACCACTTCCTTATTACATTTTCAGTGTCCAACCCCAGAAGGAATAAAACCACTGCTGGCACGGGAGATAACCGTCAAGGCAGGGAATGGAACAAACTGCTAAAAATAACAAAACAATCCCCAGTATTCACTGATAAAGACGCTTTCGATGGAAGTAAATCAGTGGATGAAAACTATTTGAAATTCTGTAACCAGATTAGCAATACTCTTGATCAGATCATTCCAATAAAAAAATTAAAAAATAAGCATAAGTCGTGAGCCCCTTGGTATAATGAGGAGCTAAAAAATTTAAAGAAGGGCTGCAAACAAGCAGAAAGAAAGTGGAGAAAACATTATGAGGAGGAGGATAAAATAGCCCTGAAGGTAACATTGAGTAACTATAAAAGGGAAATCGCTAAAGTGAAAGCCGAGAATTATGCCAATACCATTTTAGGGGCGTCTAACAATGCTAGAAGTATATTTAAAATAGATAGTGAATGATCTCTCCAAACCCGACTGCATAAAAAATAAGATCATAGCGGCTCAAGACCTATGTGGTGGCTTAGCGAGGAGACGATTACTAAAATCATCGACGGTCTTGAAACAGACCAGGTGGATGAGATAGAAGGTGAAATCAGAGCGACCGAGGTGCCGCTACTAATTCAGAAGGAGGAGGGGGCAAGTGAGGACAAGTCAGCGACTTTAGATCACTTTGAGACTCCCACAGAGGAAGATTTTAACAGACTTGCTCTAAGTATTTCTTCAGGGTCCCCAATGGATCCTCTCCCACACAGGGTGTGGAAGGAGCTCAAGGAGGAGCTCTTTCCACAGCTCCGTCAAATTTGCTGCCAATCCCTGAAGTGTGGGGTAGTACCTGCATGTTGGCAACAGGCAATTGTGACCCCCCCTGTTAAAGAGAGCCACGCTTGACCCCCTGTGCCCAAATAATTCCAGACCCATCTCTCTTCTCCCCTACCCTGTGAAAACTCTAGAGCGCTTGGTCAGTAAAACCCTTTCGCAATTTCTAGAAATTAATCACAAGCTAAAAGATGTACAATTTGGCTTTCGCCCAGGTCATGGAACTGAGACTGTATTAGTAACAGTCCTGGACGAACTCAGAATGCGAGCAGACAGAGGACAATCGGTTATACTGATCCTACTGGATATGTCCGCCGCATTCGATACGGTCAATCATAAGATCCCTCTGAGGCGGCTTATGGAAATTGGGATAGAGGGCATGGCATTCAAATGGTTCCAGTCATACCTATCGAATAGATAACAAGTAGTGGCCTTACCCCCCTTTCTATCTAAATATGGTACCATTCAGCATGGCGTCCCCCAGGGATCGGCAATTAGTCCGATTCTGTTTAACATATATATGAGCCCGCTGATTCCAATTATTAAATCATATAAAATGAATCTGGTGAACTATGCTGATGATACGCAACTCATTTTGTCATTGGAGGGGAATCAGTCAATACCACTCGATAGTTTTCACGAGTGTATGCAAAAAACTGCAAGATGGCTTAGAGATAATTCCTGCAGTTCAACGGAGAAAAAACAGAAATTCTGTATTGCACGGCTAAGAAAGTCCCTCTCCCGCTCCCGACCAACTTTTGGCCAATCCCTACAGATAAGCCACTAACATCCTCTGAGGCAGTACGCAATCTGGGGATGGTATTTGATGACAAGTTGAGCTTAGAAACCCAACTGAACAAAATGGTTGGAAAATGTTTTTCCCTTATCAGAGCACTGCGGAAAATACTCCCAATGCTACCGACGACAGCTAGGGCACTTGTGGTGAGAAGTGTCTTTCTGAGTCGGTTAGACTATTGTAATGCTCTGATACTAGGCGCCCCAAATTCCTTGATCAAGAAACTTCAAAGAATTCAGACAATTGCTGCGAAGCTAGCTCTAAAGAGACCACGCAGATCTTCTGCCTCTCTGTCCCTCAAAGAGCTTCATTGGCTCCCAATATCCCAGAGGATACAGTTTAAATCGCTCTGTATCGTTTTCAAGGCATTGCATGGACTTGGGCCCACTCCACTGCAGAGAAAATTCGTCTGGTATGCCCCGACCAGAAGCCTTCGATCCTCAGCAGCCAATTTGGTCAGTACACCTAGATTCAGAACAACTAGGTTTGGAGGAAGAGCATTTAGCTCTGCAGCCGCTCGATTATGGAATGAACTTCCGCCCAATCTTAGACAAATAGAAGATTTTTTACATTTTAGGAAGAAGCTTAAAACTTGGCTCTTCCCAAGGGTGTAATGTGGACTAGCCATGCTTTATGAACATCTGCCTTCTTCATGGTAACATGTGCGAATAGGGGAACTAATGTAATTCCAGCGCCAGGATACCCGTGGGTTGATAGCGCGCTTTATTAGACTATATAACATACCATAACATAACATATGTACCATTCCTAAGCATGTTGTTGAATGTTTACTCTGTGTAGTTTGTGAATTGTTCCCAATTCTCAAAGCCTGCAAATGTGCTAATATTTGGTGTATTCATATCCTTAACCTTGGCCAGGCCGGGACAGGATGTTTACTGCACCGTTTTGTTCAGGAAAATCATTTGTTTTGGTATGAAGCATACTCTAAACAAAGCCTCATTTCCCTGAACCTGCCAATCTTTGGTTCCCCAGATGGATTTCAAATCAATGTTATCTTTCCAAAAGTCATACTGTATGTAAATAAATACTGCACATGGAGTACTCGGTTTATGTAAATAATGTTGACCATAATGGTGAAAACTAAACATTTCATCATAATTAGATGTACCACTATACATATCTTAACTTTCAAATAATTATAATGTTCCAAAATCATCAAGTGTTTGCTTTACTGTAAGAATGTCCCAATCATCAGAGATGCTACCAGGAGTAATACCATCATTAGGTGAAATGCAAAACACATAAAGGACTTGTAAAGACTCTCTCTGTCCAAATATATCATTGGGTACCTTATCCCATATAATTCTATCAGGAACCGGAATTGCTGAAATTTGCACAAGGGATAGGTCTCTTCGCACTTTGTTTGATGAAGAACGAGGTATCAAAAGCTAGTTTACCAATTCGACAGCATAGCATTCTGGGAGACAATGTCCATTAAGAAGAAAAAAAGACAGCCACAAAGCCGATCCAAAGGTAGAGAAGTAACAAAATTGTAATCCAAATGTATATCCATGGTGGGATAAAGTATGTCTTTTTAAGCCAAATCAAAAATGCTCATATTCCACGCCATGGAGGTGGGTCAGACGAATCCAAAGAAAAGTCATCAAAGCCAACAAAATAGCCTGGGGCAGTTTGTGCAAATGTTGGAGGCTCGTGGAGCTGTTTAGACTTGCTAGATAACTCCAGTGGTGAGGTGCTTTAAACAACTTAATTGTTTGCTTGTTGTGTGGAAATCTGCATAGTCATGCATGATGATTGTATGGTGTCTGTAAATGTAACTGGAGGTAGTGAAACTTCAGTGTTAGCTTTCCCAAGCTGGGGAGAAGTAACTTAATTGTTGGTTAAAACTTGCAAGGAAATTTCCTGCATGGTAGTGAGAGGAGACAGGTAGCTACCCAGGAGACCTTGCAGTCTACTATGTAGAAACGGCCTCATAGTGTGGTTTGATGAGATCAGTTAAAACACATCGCTTGTGTTTGCTGCCAGCAAGAGGCAGTAAAACTACAGTTCTGGTAGCTTCAACAGCCAGGACAGGCAGATGCCTAAGATGTCAAGCACTCCTTTTTGTCTGTTATTTTCTCCCGCACTAGATTACTGATCTTCAGAATCAAACCAGGAGTTGCTGGTGCTGCCTTCACTTCACCAGTGGCAGAATGTTTCTGTAGCTCGTTCCTTTGCTCATCTTGGAAGTCATTCAGTTCTTGTAAGACATCCAAATGTTCACTGATATCAAAAGGCATTTCCGCCGCCAATGTACTGTGACTGTCAAGGTCTGGAACTCACATCTTAATCCCAAACAGGACTTCGTAGGGAGTCTGACCACCCAAGGATCTTCTTGGCAGATTATTTAAGTCTCCCTGTACCCATACAGGTGATGGACCCAACTGCGACCTGAAGCTAATACCCTAGCTGTTAGAGACAGCTTTAACTCACAGTTTTTCCTCCCCACAACTGGATTTACGTGAGGATGGTAGTGGGAGGAGTAGTGCACAGTCACACCCAATGTTCCGATGAAACACCAATAAGCTTCAGATGCAAACGCTGGGCCATGGTCCGGAAAGAATGTGGCTACCACATATGTGTGGATAAAGACTTGCAAGTCCTTTATAACAGTTTGAGTGTCAGCCAAACGCTGTGGCCAAACCCATAGGAATCGAGAGCAAGAATCCACTGCTAACATGATGTATTTATAAGATCCATCAGAATGTGGAGGTCCTTAGTGGTCCAAATAAACACAAGCCAGAGGCTTGTTTGAGATCAATAGAGGTGTCTGTGGTGGGTGAGCTGTGGTGGAAACCTTTATTTCTTGACAAACGTCACATTTAAGGACATGGGGGGGGGGATATTTACAAGAAAATGCCGGAGCGCTGTGTTATGCCAAATTTGGCAACACAGAGCTCCGACGTTTTTAAAACGCAGGGATGCGCCGTATTTGCAAAAATACGGGTCACCCCAGCGTTTGCCCTAGTGCTAAAAAAGCTGCCTAGCGCCAGCTCAGGCACCTTGCTGCTATGTTGCCAGTCAGTCAAAGTAATGTTATTTAGACCCCAGGTCTTTAAACACCATAAAAACATATAATTTTATATACACTCTACTATCATGAGTAATTTCATCAACAGTTATCAATACAGCAAACATCCTTAAAGAAAAAGAATAAAAATCAAATTTTTCATACACTCATTACACACACACCATATAGTGTGTAAATCATAATCACCACTTCATTACACCCATTGACTAAAAAAAGAAATAGTTTTAAAATTCCTCTTAAAAGTTGTCCTTTCTAAGCTTCTTCTGCCAAAATTAAGCGAAGAATCCCAGCCCCATCGTGGCTTTCATCGTTCAACTCATTTCTCCATATAAAACCTTTTTACTGCAACCATGTATCTTCCAATAGCTATTGCAATATCAAGATTAGGCATGTCAACAAGAAGTTCTACGGCTTGGGCGCGGCATATGATTCCATATTTTAAAAAGATGGGGCATAAGAACAGTTTCTGCAGGGCTAATATTTTTAAGCAATCCACTAATATGTACAAAATATCACATTTTGTCCCTAAAGTACATGTATATTTTTCCATCAGGTTGCATCATTTCCGTTTTTATTTTCTCATTTATTACCCAGGGATTAATACCAATTCTTAATCTTAATACTTCACATCGGAGCCAACGATTAGGTAATATATCCAAATATGGGAACCAGGCTTCCTTCTGCCAACTACTTAACATAAATTGCACTGATTTTTTCTCTCTCAAATACTGCCAATCTTCTTCCCGAGAGAGTTCCTTCCCTAAAATTCTTAGTTCACTCTTAGTAGCTTCTAAATGTAATTTCTGTTGACATATTCTCACCTTCAAATTCCCACATACAGAATCCAATTTCTTTCTAACTCCTTTGGCCCATTTTAAATCGCTATGCTGGATCTCATTCTTGCACCATTGAAAAACTTTCTGGTACTCACCCAGGCCCAATCTTTTCCAAAATCTTAATAGAGCCACTTGGGCCTGTATGTTCCATGACGTCATTCCCAACTCTTTTCTCATTGCCTAGATCATGGCTGAACCTGGTAAGGACATTAGGGACTTTATGCACTTCCCTTCCTCAGTATCCCAACCACTTTTGCCACTTAGGCAGAGTAATTCTGCCCCATATTTGAAATTATGGGGTATCATTGCACTATGAGCTTTATCAGTGGTCTATGGGACATTTCTCCATAAGCACGGTGAAATGTTTTCAGACAGCACACTGATATATGGGCCTTGGCTTTTAGGGCCTCCAAATGCATATGCCATTTTAGGGACCTGTCAAACCAGACCCCAAGATATTTATATTCATTTACTATTTCTAGTTTTGTGGGGTCCAGATACCAATTAAACGTATGTTCTCTTCTCCCAAAGCATAATACTTTGGTTTTATCCATATTTACAGTTAGGTGTTTTAACCTACAATATTCTCTAAATGCATCCAACTTTCTTTGTAGGCCTAGCTCTGTCTGATCTAAAATTACTAAGTCGTCTGCATACAGCAAGCACAATTTTTTTTGTCCATTCATTCAAGGACTTGCATTTCTATCCACCTCTAATGCAGAAGGCAGATCTGCTAAAAATATGGGGGGCCAGCACTCAACCCTGTCTTAAACCATTGTTCTCTTCTTTTTTAAAAGAAACATATTTTATTGCCATTTTGTATTAAACAGCATCACATACAAGAATTTGACTTTGTTTCAGTTACAGTTATTATCTCTTTACAGGGTTACGGTAGATTGTACCTACCAGGGTTGACAAGAGGCATGCCTAATTCTCTGTTTATACATTCGTTCACCCCAAAGTACATCCAGGTCTTGTATCATGTTCTCAAACAAGTAAATAGCTATTCCACTATGTAGTTCACATTCTATTCAGCTATTGTTAGGTAGGCAGGGGCCATCCCTACTACATCATAACCTTATTCATCATGCAAATGAAGAAGAAAAAAACAAAAGGGGGAAAGAAAGAAAAAAAAAATCCCCCATAACAATAACTTCAACCTGTAACTAAAACTTATGCACAATGGGTGGAACGTGTATGCAGGTGCATATGTCTGACTTGGTGTAGTCAAAATGCAGTGCTTTGTCATGGGCACCTGAGTGAGTTGGGGGGGCTATTCAAACTATCCGAATGACTTCCTCAACTCCGTATTCCTCCGCTTGAGTAGGAGAAGTCTTATAGTTCAATAACATATTCTAACCTACTATTGCAATGTTGGGACGTAAGTACTGTAACACCATTTTCCCTTTTATTCCTACTCACTTCCTTTCCCCTCCTCTCTTAAACCATTGTTAAGTGCTATTTTCCGAGTCAGTGTCTGCTCCGTGTCCTTAATGACCTGTGCCCAATTCAGCCTATGTAACTCCTGTATTATGGTCAGTAGCCCCTTTGGGATATCATATTTGGTCACAGTATCCCAAAGGCACTTCTGATCTACCAAATCAAATGCTGCACGGAAGTCTACAAAACAGCTGTACAATTTTCCTTTCTGCTCAACTGACTTTCGTGCAATCGACCATAGAGCAAAGCAATGGTCAATTGTAGAGTGGCCCTCCTTAAAGCCACCCAGTTCCACAGGCAAGATTTACCTCTGCTCCACCCAGTCCTTCAGTATTGCCAGAGTTATTTTTGCAAATACTTTCTCTCCTACATCCAGGAGATTGATCAGCCTATAATTTTCCGGGGTCTTCATATCTCCTTTCTTATGTGCTGGTCGAATTATGGCTCACCTCCAGCTATCGTGGATTTGGCCTGTATCTAATATAGCCAAAGACATTTGTGATAACACTACAGCCCACCACTCCAACTGTGTCGTTATTATAATTGCAGGAAGATTATCAGGTCCTGCTGCACGAGTTCGATTTAGCTTTCTTATAGTATGTTTTACATTATCTACTGTAAAGTATGCTTTTATATCTTCAGCCACCCTTCCCAAGATATTGGATCACTGACAGAATATCGAAAGTCAGAATATCGAGCTACAAAAATATCGACGCAAGAATATCGATGTCCAGAATATCGAAGTCCTAACTCCATATTGGTAAGTACAAAAATATCGATAAAACAATATCGTTGTTAAAAATATCGTTGTTAAAAATATCGGTTTTTTTAATGTATAAAAAAATAATATAAAATAAAGTAAATAATTCATATAATTAAAAAAACATAGTTAAAATTATTAAAAAATGTTTAAAATTATAAGTAATACATATAATGTAAAAATCAATTAAACATATATATGTATAAAATATAATATATATACTTACTTAATAATATTTATAAATAATTATTTTAATAACTTATAAATTGTTAAAAAACATAAAAAATTATAAATGCATATATAAATACACATACACCAATAATATAAATACAAAATTAAAAATATATATAACAAATTAAAATATTACAATATTTTTAATCTTTTTAAAATACATTTTACACTACATTAACTAAAACAGTAGAGAAAATATTGGATAGCGGAGGGGATAAAATTACTATTCCCACTCCAGAGAGTGCAACAGTAGGGAAAGTGTTGGATAGCGTAAGGGTAAAAATTACTATTCCCACTCCAGAGAGTGCAACAGTAGGGAAAGTGTTGGATAGCATAGGGATAAAAATTACTATTCCCACTCCAGAGAGTGCAACAGTTAGGAAAGTGTTGGATAGCGAAGGGGTAAAAATTACTATTCCCACTCCAGTGAGTGCAACAGTAGGGAAAGTGTTGGATAGCGTAGGGGTAAAAATTACTATTCACACTCCAGAGAGTGCAACAGTAGGGAAAGTGTTGGATAGCGAAGGGGTAAAAATTACTATTCCCACTCCAGTGAGTACACCAGTAGGGAAAGTTTTGGATAGCGGAGGGGTAAAAATTACTATTCCCACTCCAGTGAGTGCAACAGTAGGGAAAGTATTGGATAGCGGAGATGTACAAATTACTGTTCCCACTCCAAAGAGTGCAAGAGTAGGGAAAGAGTTGGATAGCGTAGGGGTAAAAATTACTATTCCCACTCCACAGAGTGCAACAGTAGGGAAAGTGTTAGATAGCGTAGGGGTAAAAATTCCTATTCCCACTCCAGTGAGTGCAACAGTAGGGAAAGTGTTGGATAGCGTAGGGGTAAAAATTACTATTCCCACTCCAGTGAGTGCAACAGTAGGGAAAGTGTTGGATAGTGTAGGGGTAGAAATTACTATTCCCACTCCAAAGAGTGCAACAGTAGGGAAAGTGTTGGATGGCGTAGGGGTAAAAATTACTATTCCCACTCCAGAGAGTGCAACAGTAGGGAAAGTGTTGGATAGCAGAGGGTTAAAATTAACATACTTATCAATTAAATAATTATTACAATTAAAAAACCAATTAATAATTAATTAATAATAAATTAATTATAAGTACTAATAAATAAATATTAATAATTACTTTATTATAATTAAATTACGTCCCACCCTATTCCCCTATAAACCCACAACCCGCTCCTAAAAAAGCACAATTTATATAATTATCAATTAATAAAAATTAATGACCAATGTTTCTAATTAATAATAAATTAATTATAAATACTAATAAATAAATATTAATAATTACTTTATTATAATTAAATTACTTCCCACCCTATTCCCCTATAAACCTACAACCCGCTCCTAAAAAGCACAATTAATATAATTATCAATTAATAAAAATTAATAACCATTGTTTTTAATTAATTAATAATAAATTAATTATAAATACTAACAAATACATATTAATAATTACCTTTTTATAATTAAATTACTTCCCACCCTATTTCCCTATAAACCCACAATCCGCTCCTAAAAAAATAACACAAATAATACAATTACCTATTAATTAATTAATATTAATTAATAACCAATTAATAATTAATTAATAATAAATTAATTATAAATAATAATGAATAAAAATTAATAATTACTTTTTTATAATTAAATTACTTCCCACCCTATTCCCCTATAAACCCACAACCCGCTACAGAACTAAAATACACAAAAATTAATTTCCATAAAAGTATTTACTGCTAAAAATGTAACACATACATTAAAAAAAAAAACTACACTTATACCAAAAAATTACATCACATACTTTTAACATAGATACTAAAATACAGAACACTAATATAAACATCGATATTATTAACAACGATATTTTTACAAACAATATTACTGTCTTCGATATTTAAAAAAACGATATTTCTTACCTTACTGTCGATATTCTGTACCACGATATTCTTCCAGTCGATATTCTTGACCTACGATATTTAAAACTCGATATTATGGTAGGTCGAAATTAAAAACTCGATATTCTGTCTGTGTACCCAAGATATTATGTCTCTTTCTACAGGCTATTTTGTCTTACCATATAGCTGCCATGTTGCAAGTGTGCCTGTGCTGCAAGGCCAATTGTTTATGTGCAGGAAGGGGCATCTTCCTGCACATAAACAATCGATAATGGTGATTTGCTCTTTCTATATGTGCTGCTGCAGAATACATCACACATAGAAAGTGCAAAAAATGAGGAGAAATTAATAATTTCTCCTCGTATCTCCATTCTAAGACCAGGTATTACCTGGCCTTTGTGTTTGGGCAGCCCCAGCCTTGTAAATCTGGGGCAGCGTCAAAAAGCAATGGGTGTTGCGGTGGAACACCCACAATAACACCCATTGCATGCCCCTTGCCGTAGTGGACTAAGGCGGAAAGGGGCGTATTTACAAGGTGGTGTTAAGCCACGTTAAGTGGCTTAGCTCCACCTTGTAAATACTGGGAATGGTGCAACGCCACCAGAGCGTCAGAAAAAGTGACGCTCCGGAGGCGTTGAGGGCTTGTATATATGCCCCATAGTTTTTTGTTTGTTTGTATAGACCTTGCCACCAGTAGCGTTGTTGCAATAGTAAAATTGTAGCTGCCACCCCTGCATGAGCAGATGCTAGAACCTCATGCGCTGCTAGGATTAATTCTTGCCTGTGGTCTGAATTTGGATTACTCAATCCCCCACTCAGGGAAGATGAGCATACTGAATGTTTTGTGCACTTTAATGGTAGGAGTAGTTTGCTGGAAAACCTTTTTGTAAAGGGGTGCCACAGCGTAAAGCCGAAACAGCCTTCATAATGTCTCCCTCTATTCTCGTGCTGGAATGAGTCACTGCAGCTACAGCAGCAGTTTGCACCATTGCCTTTGCAGCTTCATCAGCCAGTAAATTCCCTGCAACATGTATTCCTACATGTAGGTGTCTCAGTGTGTGGGTTACATGAGCCCTTAGCAAACTTGCTTTGAGTTTAGCCACCTGTCACCAAAACATTTTGGGGCAGTTTTACAAGCCCCTTGCGTCATCTTTACGACACCGCTGCGTCACTTCTGTGACGCAGCGGCGTCGTAAACAATGCGCCACTATGCGACAGATTTACAACGTGACGCATCTAGTGAGATGCGTCACGTTGTAAAGCCCTGCGCTACATTATACCTGCGTCAGGTATAATGTATGCAGGGTGGGCGTTCCATCGCAAGGAAGCCCCGTAAAAGTGACGCAGTAAAATCTACAAGATTTCACTGAGTCACTTTTACGTCCATGCTGCATCAAAATCTTACGCCTGCTTGAAGCAGGCGAAAGGAGTGACGCAGCATGTTAGGTATAGGGTGCCCCTGAGCATTGCTGGGGTTGCGTCACGCTTGCGACACGACTCCAGCAATGCGCTGCCCTTACGCCAGAAGATGCGACACGCATCTGACTATCCTTGCGCCACAGTGCGTCGCAATGTAAATGCAACGCATCCGTGGTGGCGCAAGGGTATTCCTGCGTGTCGCATCTTCACTGGCGCATCCCTGCTAATATGCAGGGATGCCCCAGTCCTTGTAAATCTGCCCCTCTATGCTTAAATGTGTACCCTTTTGAATCTCTGAATCCATTCTGTATGCAATAGTGTAGATACTCATTGTAAGACTGGACACAATAATACGAGTCACACACTATGGGGCCGATTCCGATCTGGGTCGGAAAGCTCTCCGACCGATCCGGATTGTTTTCCAACCGAGCCGGACCCCTGCAGTCCGACCGAGCGAGTACGATGCGGCAGTATGCTGCCGGACTCGGTTCGGTCGGACTCCCATTGAAGTCATGGGGAGCCGGTCGTACGACGCGTACATGGGCTCCCATTGACTCAATGGGTACGTTGCGCACAAGGGGGCCCCCTGTAGTGGGTACGCGTTGGTGCCATCCGCACCGTACACACATGTATAGGGGGGACCCATGGGTCCCCCCCGAAGTCCGCTTCTGAAAGCTTTTTCGTGTCGGAGGCTCCGACTCGATCCGGCTGTCCGGATCGTGCATCGTACTGGCTCGGTCGTAAAACGTCTCCATTGCGCGGTACGAATCGAGTGTGAACGAGTCGGACGGAGCGGTTCGCACCCGGAAACGAGTCGGTCAGCGATTTCGCGTTCAATCGCATCGTACTTGGGCGTCCGGACCTCAGTATGACTCGGTCGGAAACAAAGCCTCCGACTCGGATCCGGTAAAGCCGAATCCGATTCGGAGCCCTACCGACCGAGATCGGAATCGACCCCTATAAGTGTGGGGAATTCAGGATCTGTAATCTCAAGTGCCAGAAATAGAGCTTTTATTTCAGCCAGCTGGGCAGTGCAATCACCTAGTGACTGTGTGTATGTTTTAAGAGGCTGGAATTATCCATCCCTCATTTTACCTTTAACCGCTGCACAAGCTGCTGAGTATTGATGTTTAGTTCCAACTGCAGGCTGGGCAGAATCATCAGTATAGATTACGAAGTCATACTGATCTAGAGGCAATATTTCACTGGGTAGAGGATATTCCTGTTCATACTGGAGATATGCTTGTGTCTGTAATGTTGAGTCGAAGACTTTGGGGCCGATTCCGATTTCGGCCGGAAATCTCTCCGACCGAGCCGGACCCGGAGAGAATTCCGACCGAATCGGACCCTAGCAGTCCGACCGGACGAGTACGATGCATTCGCATGCTATCGGACTCGATTCGGTCGGACTCCCATTGAAGTCAATGGTAGCCGGTCGTACAACGCGTACGCGGGCTCCCATTGACTCAATGGGTGTGAAGCGAACAAGGGCGCCCCCTACAGCGGGTACGCGTCCATGCGCATCGCGGCATACATGCACAGGTAGGGGGGACCCATGGGTCCCCCCTGTGTGCGACTCGTGCGCCTACGCGGACAGGGGGGTCCGACGCGGACCCCCAAAGTCCGGCTCCGACAGCTCTTTCGAGCCGGACGGCGCGAGTCGGTCGGACTGCTCGCGGCGCGCATCGTACTTACCCGGCCGGGAAACTCGCTCGGCCGGACCCGCGTACGATTCGGTCGGGAAACAGGGCTCCGAATCGGATCCGGTAAATCCGAATCCGATTCGGAGCACTACCGGCCGAGATCGGAATCGGCCCCTTAATCTACATCTTTTGCTGTTAGTGAATTGGCCCACTGAATCCATCTTGGATGTAAAGCTTTCACGATCGGTACACTGGACTTTGTGACAGCCTCTAAGGCTGGATAGGGGTCACAACAATTATTCGTTTCCCCTGAGCTAATGATCTTTCTTTCACTACAGCAGTCTGTACTGCCGTCAGTATCTTTTTTGTCGGTGCAAACGCATTTCTTTATTAGTGTATAAATGTTATTTATATGCAATTGATACAGTGTCACCCTCATTGAATGTGACATATGTGTAACCTGAGGTTCTCGTGATTACACAGATCACCAAATTTGTGGTGTTGACACGTGTGTGTAAGTGTTTTGAAGCTAGCATGTCAGCTTGTACTGAATGCAAAATCTTAGTATGTTATGGTATCCAATGTGTGCTTGAAAAGCCAGGACACATTAAATCATAAAACGGTTTTATGAACAAAAGAAAAGTCCTGAGCACTCAAAAAGTCAATCATCAATGTTAACATGTATAAAGTTCTTTTTCTTTATTCCTTTTTTGTCCGTATTTTCAGCACCACATGTCGGAGAGTACTTGGAGCCCTCTCCGACATGTGTTGCTGAAAATACGGATATCATTTGTGAACCAGAACTGGCACACCTGGTATTATTATACTGCTATAACCTGTGGTGTGTACTAAAGAAGACTGCAGGTTAAAACTGGTGATCAATACTGAGACTGGCACACTGGCCCTTCTGGTATTCTTTTCGTGTGGTAACACTTTGCAGCCCTGAGGAAGTCAATGGCATTTATGCCGTAAGACGGAACACATGTTGGCTATTCTGTTCTTGACTCCATGTGCCTTTTGTCTACATCTGATGACCACGAGATGAAAAAAAGGAATAAATAAAAATAACTTTATACATATCAACATTGATGATTGACTTTTTGAGTGCTCAGGACTTTTTCTTTTGTTCATAAATACGTTTACCTCTGCCTTAGAGGTTACGTTTCAAGGTTGTCTGGTAGCCAACCTTTGTTCTAGAGCACCACCTAATTAGTAGTTTATTACTGTTCCTTGACTACAGTTTGAGCACCATCAAATAGCCTAGCTACCTTCTTCTTTTTTCTGAACATAAAATGCTTTTACCCATTGTGCATAATCTGGTATGTATGTTCTGCCAAAATTTAGAAAAGCCAATATTGAATGTAGTTTTTTCAATGTGTTTGGAGGTTGTAAAAGCACAATCTTCTCTAGGAAATGTGTTGCTAGGCTTTTGCCTTCACTTGACAACTCATATCCCAAGATTAGAACACTGAGATAGCCAATTTTTGATTTTTTATATATAGAATTTGTAGCCCATGAGAGCAAATCCTAGAATTATGAGATCTACTCTGACAAAGTATGTTGTTAAGTCATCATCCATCAAGTATATGTCATCGACATAGGACAATGCTTGGTCATCAAATTGTTGTAACAGTTCTGCTACACGGGCTGAGTACAGCCCGGGGCTATTCTTATACCCTTGTAGCAATCAACAAAATTGTTTTTGAGAGCCAAGGGCGCTAAATGAAGTCAGACACCTGCTTTCAGGTGCTATAATGTGGCAGAAAACCTATTTCAGATGTCTAATGTGGTTTTATATATATATATATTTTTTTTAATCCTCATTCGCCACCAACCTCACTTCACACTCGAGCTGTCTATACCTTTACTTAGTGGACTGAGAAAAGTAGGCAATTGGATGTGGAAACCTCGGGAAAGACCCGCCCACAGGTTTCATAACAGACTTGGGTGCTAATGACACCAGGTGAGGTAACTCTTCAACAAAGCTCGGATGAGCTTGGTGACAATCGTCATAATACTTCCAGAAAGAAACTGGGAGTAACTGACTTAGTCCAAAGAGTATCAAGGCAGCATAATCATGGGACCTTTAAGAAAAATGTACCAAGTTTAGTTAATTAGTTAATTCGTTAATTCTGAACCCATTCTTAACAACAACAAGTCCCAAAAAGCTGTCTTCTTTCCACTGAAAGATCTGGCTAGGTCCATCTTAGAAGTCACAAGCAATGAGGTCAACCAGTCAGAAAAAAAGGGAGGAGTGGATTCTGTCCAGCGTTTACATATTTGTCTCCTGGCTAGCAAGATAGCATAAAAAAGCAGAGAGCTGGATGGGCCCGTAACTTGGTGTGTAAAGCCCAAAATTATCAGAGATAAGTCTATCTGAATTGGGCAACCCAAGGTGTCCGCCAAAAATTTGCCGACACTTTCCCAAAAGGTGGTCAAAGCAGGGCACTCTTTGAACATATGTATGTCTGAAGCTTGGACCAGACCGCATTTCTCACAACTAACTGGTGGGCCTTTCATGATTTTGGAGAGCCTTTGTGGGGAGAAATAAGTCCTGTGGATGGTAAACAGATGGTTCCTTTTCAGCCACGCTGGTTTAACTATGTCATGGAGGATCTTACAAGAGTTCTGCCATAGATAGTCACAGTGTTGGTCAGATAAAGATTCCCCCCACAATTCATCGGCCAGTTTAAATTCACCGTCTATAGTCTCAACTATGGCTTGATACCAAAAGGAAACCTCCTTCCTCCCAGGTGGCTTAGCCACAAGCTGATGTTCTAGAAAATTGCCACTTCCTATAGGATTCTTAAGGGTTAGCTGTGATTGGGCCCAGCTTCTCAGCTGGAAATATTTAAACCTTGACAGGCCTTCTCCAATTTTATCTTTGAGTTGTTCCCAAGAAATAAGAGTACCATCAAAGGCCAGGTCCCCCCAGACCATCAGCCCGGCTTCTCTAAGAGGTAATGCCAGTCTGTCTCTCAGACACTCTGGAGCGCCGGTAGAGTCCCAGAGCGGGGCCAAGCTAGAAAAATAGCTAAGCCTGACTATACTTTTAAGTTTAGCCCATGTTTTAGCAAAACCCTGAAGAATCTTCAGCTTAACCTTTTTAAAAAACTTTGGGTCCCCAAATTTGAACAGATAGCCCTCCTCAGGTAAGTTAGCTCCCCTAAGCATGGCGAGAAACATCCCCCCTGCTCTGGTGCTAACCGGCATTTTCAGAAGCATGCGTGAGTGTGTAAGCTGAAAGGCCCAAGCATAAAGCTGCAGGTCTGGCAAGGCGAGGCTGCCTTTCTCTCTCCTACGCCTCAGCTTTTTCCAAGCTATTCTTGTTGATTTATAAGCCCAGACAAAGGAATTATTATCCCGCTGTATCTTATCTATAGCCAATTTTTCAAAATGAAGGGATACAATTAAAGAGAAAAGTGACCTTAGGTAGTATCATCATCTTAACTAAATTGACCCTCCCAAGAATAGTTAAAGGGAGCTGGGCCCAGGATTTCAACAGCTTCTGACACTCTTTAGCCACCAAAGTTAGATTTATCTCAGCTATCTTTGTTATATCTTGGACAATTTTAATCCCCAAGTATCTCATATTGGAGCTGATCTGGTGCTGGGTCCCCCCAAGATTCCAGGCCATGATTTCAGTCTTCACTGCGTTTATCTCGTAACCTGAGACAATCCAAAGTCTTGCGCCAGGCCGATCACTGCTGGAAAAGCTGTTGACAGGTCGGCAGAAAAAACTAAGATATCGTCTGCGTACAGAGCCACCTTCCTCTCCCAATCCCCATATTTGAAAGACTGAATATTAAAATCTTCCCTGAGCCGTTGGGCAAACGGCTCAATATATAGGTCAAAAAGGAGAGGGGAGAGTGGGCAGCCCTGCCTAGTCCCCCTGGATATCTTAAAGGATTCAGTGATATTACCGTTAACCAGAAGTCTGGTTGTTGGCTCCTGATATATCAACTGGACAATTTGGCAAAACTTTTTCCCTAAGTTAAACTTTCCCAAGACCTCCGACAGGTAGATCCAATTGACCCTGTCGAAGGCCTTGGTGGCGTCCAAAGTCATGGCAGCTAAGGGGAGTGAATAAGTGGAAGCCAAGTCGATCGCCCCTATAAGATCATAGGTAAGGTCCGATAGTTGCCTTCCCCTGACAAAGCCCTTCTGATCGGAATGGAGAATATCACCAGTCACAAGCCCTAACCTGGCCGCCAAGATTGAAGCGAAGATTTTATAATCCGCATTCAAGAGCGAAATGGGCCTATATGACCCACAGCTCGATGGGTTTTTCCCAGGTTTCAAGATTAAAATGACTGTGGCATCATTCCATGATACTGGGAGCTTTAGGCCTTCCTGTAATATCTGATTGAAGAGCTTTGTCAAGGTAGGAACGATCGTATCACTCATTAGTTTGTAAAGCTCGGCTGGGAGCCCATCGGGCCCCACAGCCTTCCCACTCTTACAGAGTGATATAGCCTTCCTAACCTCTTCTTGGGTAAATTCCTGATCTAAGTGATCCTGCTGTTCGGGTTTCAGGGAGGGAAGTGAGATTTTATCCAGCCAGACCTTGGCTATAGATCTATCTACCACTTTATCATCTCGGTAGATATCTTGAAAGAAATCAAAGAAGGCATCTCTAATTTCTTCATCTGAAGAGAGGGTGACATCCATGCCTTCAATAATAATTTCTTTAATTTGGTTTCGTAACCGATCTGATTTGATTTTCCAAGCGAGGAGCTTTCCTGCCCCTTCGCCATATTCAAAGTGGGCAATCTTACTTGCCTCCCATCTTCGAATGAGCCTAGTATGCAGAATGCTCTCCAACTGATCTTTCAGTTTGTTAAAGTTGGTCAAATGTTCTTGCTGAATTTCGGGTACAGCATGGCTAGTTAGATCAACCTCCGCTATCTTCAGTTTGGCTTCAATTGATGCAATCTCCTCTTTATATTTTTATTTCTAAAACTCATCCTGCTTGTGATTTGACCCCTCAAAAATGCCTTTAAGGAATCCCATATGACCGATATCGTAGCTGAATCTAGATTTACTCTCAAAAAGTATTCGGTTTCCTGGGATAAAAAAGAAATCTCCTCTTCCTCCAAAAGTAAGGCTCGGTCAAAGGACCATGATCTAACTTGGTAAGACTGTGGCCACTCGAAATCTAATAAGATACCAGAATGGTCTGAAAGATGAGATGCCAAATAGGAGATGTTTTTAACTCTACCCCTTAGAGATTGACTAATCAAGATATAATCAATTCTTGATTTATGCCGGTATTTATAGTTTCTGTAGGAAACACCCAACTGCTGGCCAGATCTTTCTCTCCAAATATCAGAGAGACCGGTTTGCATCATCATATCTAGCAAATAAACCCGAGACTTAGAAGGAACAGCAGCTCTATTATTTGGTGATTTGTCTAGTATAGGATTAAGTATGATGTTAAAATCTCCTGCTAAAACTACCGGGTCTGGAAAATCTAACAGGTGAGAAAAGATGGTTTTAAGAAAGGAGGGATCATCTTCATTGGGTTCGTAATAACCGACCAAGGTAAACTGGAACCCCAAAATAATAACTTTCACAATGACCCATCTGCCACTTGGGTCGACTAACTGGTGTAGGATCCGAGCCTTAGCTTGTTTTTTAAATAAGATTAAAACCCCTCTAATATTCACAGACTGATTTGTACTAACATAAGAGCCAACCCATCTTTTATTCTTGAGAAGACTAACAGTCTCCGCTTTGAGCAGATGTGTTTCTTGGAGAACAATGACCTGCGCGGGAGAGTCCCTGAGATATTGCAAAATCTTGTCTCTTCTAGGTCTTATGCGGAGGCCATTGACGTTCCAGGACAAAATCTGTATAGAGCTCATGGCGGATCAAATAAACGACCTGGAACCCATAGAGGAAACCGAGAAAACCAGCACCAGATCCGTCGAGGTTCCATAATTGTGACTATTGAGATTGATAAGAATATTTTAGGGCGAATTAGGACATTTTTTGTTTTTTTACCCCTATGCTCCCCACCCCAAACCCAGTGCCCCAACCGCCCCTCCCCCCAACCCTGGAGAACCCTTACCCCAATGATCTGGGCAGATGGAGTCCAGAAGCAGCAAACCGGAGCAACCCAACCCGCCCTACCCTTAACATGTGTAAAAACTAGAAACCACTAGGAAAAAGCTTAGATAGGTGAAATCCTAAAGAAGCATATGTGTGCTTTTTTTTTTTTTATCTCTTCTCCTCTTTTTTTTTTTCTGTTTCACCATCCCCCTCCTTGCCTTCCATTCCTTCCTCCTCTCACTTCGGTCTCGCCTTTCCTCCCTTTTCTCTTTTCTTTTCGTTTTTTTTTATCTCCCGACCTCTTTCTTCCCATTTACCCTACCCCTTCCTTCCCCTTCCTTCCCTCCCCCTCTCCCCTTCCCACGTGTAGTTTCCTATAGTTCTAAATCAATTATATAAAAGAGTGAGAAGAGTGAGAAGAAAGAAAAGAGGGAGGCAGCCAAACTAAAAGGAAGAAAGCAGAAAAACGTTCCTCAACCAAATTTCTCTATTAAAGGGCCCCCTTACTAATCATGTCGAGCAGCTCGTCGGCCTCCTGAACTGATCTTAAGTAATGCATTTTGTTGTTATGCATAACTTTCAGGAAGGCAGGAAACTTTAACTGAGCTACTGCACCATGTTTCTTAAAGTCGTCTATCTTCCTTCCCAACTCCCACTGTCTATCCAGCATACACCTGGAAAGATCAGAACGAATGTCAAAAGAGAACTCTCTAGCTTTCAATGATTTTGCTTTCAGTGCCAAATTTAGAATCTTCTCTTTTAGAGCAAAGGTAAGGAAGTTAATTAATATCTTCCTTGGCTTAGGTCTATTAGGATTCCTACGAAAGGGATCCCTGTGAATCCTTTGAATATCACGGCTCAAGGATTCTTCTGAGTCCTCAAGCTGTAGGGAGACCTTAAGTAGAGAGATGATGTAGGATCTAAGGTCAGACCCTTCACTCCCTTCTGGGATATTCAAAAGACGTAGATTATTTCTACGAGCATTATTTTCCAATATTTCCATTCTGTCACGGAGGTCCACTCCTTCTTTCTTTAGCAGCAGAATGTCCGCCTTTGCCGTCCCAAGATGATCTTTCAACTCACCAACATTGTTCTCTAAAGTCTCAGTCCTAGAGTTCAGCAGGTCTACCTTCCTCTCCAATGATTCGCAAAAGCTTCTGATCTCGCCCTGGTTTACAGCAGAAACCGAGAAGCCCTTCTTTATATCCTCAGACAGTGTAACAAAGAGGGCTTCAAAGACTGTAGTTGAAGACCCAGCCGCAACCTGCTCCTTAGGGAGATCGCTGCCGCGGACCGCCACCATCTGCGTCTGATGTTGGTCAACAGGGCTAGTAGTAGGACTGATAGTAGCCTCTGTAGGCTCCGGAAGTGTAACCAGGTTACCCTGCTGAGAGATCAGGTCGATAACAGGCTCCATGGTTTTATCAGCTGCAGGTACCAATAATGGCGATGGTGCTTTTAAGGTATTTAAACTTTTCCTGAGGGCTTCGCCCTGTTTTACGATATTGAGGACCTCCGGCTGCACCCTAAAGTATGAGCGTAGGGATGGGGTAACCCTAACTTTAGTACCGGGGGGTTACTTTTAGAGCTTCTAGGTTTAATGCTTCTGCCTTTCACCTGGTAGGTCTGAAAGGCTGAACTACTGGTCGGAACAGGAGACGTAATAGGTGTGTTGAGTGTCTCGAATGAGCCCTTGACCGTGCCTTGGTCCACCAAAGAATGCTTATTAGAATTATTTTTAGGTTTGGATTTAGTGGACCCCAAACAAGCTCCTGCGCCCTTTTTATGTTTCTTGATACCCCCCTTAAGAGCAGTAGTAGATTGCGACCTCACCTCGAGTAGAGGACAAACCTGATCTTGGATCTCAGAGACAGGGACAGCCTGTAGTTGCTGATTGTTAGAATCCTTCTCCGACGCTGCCGTTGTACCTAACTCTGATGCCGACATGGAGTTCGCTAAGCCCTTACGAGGGAGCTCCTGCTGCCCTCTCTGCTCGCCCTTCAGAAGGAGAAAGGCGCTGATGCTGTCTCTGCCGCTGCTCACCCGGAGGTGCCCGCGAGCAACCGCTCTGCGGCCCCTCCGGAGCTCCAGGGCGGCCTCGAACCAGCGGGGCAGAACGATAGAGCACAGAGCCGCTTCTCCGTGACACATCACCTATCAAACGTCGGTGTCGGTATCAGCGGCGGTGGATGCAGGGGAGAGGCCCGAAAGAAACACGGTGAGATGGGACCCGGGAGGTTTGAGAGGATTTCAAAACAAACGGCGGGAACGGGAGCTCCGGGTGCAAGCGGCTGCTTATCGCGCAGTCACCATGTTCTCCGACCCGTGGTTTTATATTTTGTGCGCACTATATTTTTAATTAGTGCCGCACCATGCACGTTTTGTACTGCAAATGTGTGTGTAGCACTGTTAAAATGCCTGTAGTTGATGACTAAGTGATATGAATGTTCTGGTTTTATTACTGGAAACAAAGGATTGTTCATTGGTGAGGTGCAACCTTCTATTACACCATGATATTCAAGCTGTGTGAGTAATTCTCTAACCTGTTGTTTTGGTTTATGATTAATGGGATATTGTGGTTCTGCTTCAGGGCTGGGCCTTATGGGTATGATGTGGTAAGGGGATCCTTCATCCCAACCCACATGGTTGCGATTTAACGCCTGGGCTTGTGCTAGGGCTCACTCCTTGGCATATGTGTGTTTTACTGATTCTGAAATGACGTCGGAAAAAGCAGGTAGGGTTACTGTTTCTTCTGCTGGGACATTTCTAACAAACTCAGGTGGCCAATCTTTCTCAGTCACGAAAATGTCATAACCATGCATATGTAAAATTATGTTTTTCTCCGTCTGAGACCTATGTAACCACATGACAGAAGGTCCGCATTGCCCTCGCAGTCTTCAGAACAGACCCATTGCCAAAGGCAATGCGCATCTCCGACCCAGGTCATCACATCTTTTCTCGACGGCAGCCTCAAAGACAGCACTAGACTCTGCAGCGCAGCCTCATAGCTCTTCAGAACCGACTCATCGCCAGCTGCGTGTCACATTATTGACGCCTGGGCTTTGCATCGCAAGCCCCGTCGATGGGATCCTCAATGACGATGCAACAGGATCTCGTACCGCAGCCTCGCCGCTTCTCAGAACCAACGCATCGCTATGGATGCGTGATGCTTCTTCGACTCGGATCCACGCAACTCTCTGCAACCAGGATTAAAGGTACTTTGTTCAGTGGGCCTAACTTTGTTCTTTCCCTAAACTATACTGTTGCAAAACCCAGTTGGCAACTCTCTTGCCACATGTAAGTCCATTGTAAAAGGTACCATAGATACCAAGGGCAATGTGACCAGGGAAGGCCTCTAAGGGCTGCAGCACTTATTGTGCCACCCTTAGAAGCACTGTACCTTTACACACACATACACTGCCATTGCAGACTGCTTGTTTTGGTGCAGAACAAAGTAAAGAGTCGACATGGCACAAATCCCTGTGTACCATGCCTACAATCCACTGCCCTGGCATAGGTAAGCCCCCCTCTAGCTGAGTGCACTATGCCAGTGTTGAGGGTACAGGTGCATGAGCCCTGTACCCCTACAGTGGTATCAAACTTCTCAGCACATTAAACCTACACTGATGCCAGTGTGGGATTTAATGAAGAATGCACTCAGAGGGCATCTTAGCGGTGCCCCCTGAAAAACAACCTAACACTAGGGTCCTGGCTGAGTGGCTGCTCGCCAGCTGCTGCCACCAGACAGGTTTCTGGACCCCTGGGTCGAGAGCCTACCGCTCTCGGGGTCCTGAAACAAAGCACATCCTGGGACGAGGTGCCAAGCCTCCTCCCCCGGGATGGACAAGGTCCACAAACGGGAAGTTTCAAAGGCTTGCCGCCTTTGTGAGCTTCCCCAGCCATTTGCCGCTCCCAGCAACTGGCACCCACTGGTTCTGACCCCCTCTTTGGACGGGTGAATAGGCAGGAAAACCAAGTTAGGAGGAGAGGTGTGCCCACCTTTGCCAACCCCACCCCTCAGGTGGGGGAGGCAAGGTGAAGCACAACTCTCAGTCCCCGCCATCTTGGACCCAGCCAACCAGAGTGAGGCTCATGCCCCCTCCCACTGGAGTGTGGCATAATAGGGGGGTGTACCCACCCCAAGGAAGGGACCCATTGATTCCAACCTGCTCCTACCTGTAACGCCCCTAAATTTAGTATTTAGGGGAAACCCTGAGGGTGTGGCTTGAGCGACCTAAATGGCAGACGTGTTTTGAGCAAGCTCCACTGCTGCTCCTGCCTATCCGCCTACTATCCTGACGAGAACCCGTCATCGCCACACTACAGCCTACCTTCCTCCTTCCCCATAGCTGCCAAGGTTTCAGATTGCTTTTTGTGACATTTTTATAATTTCAGTGTAATTATGAGTGACATATCAACGACCATGAGTGACACTTTCTTGTGAGTAAAATCAAGCAATGAAGACGACGGAAACATATAAATATAAGCTATATATGAAATTACACTCATTTGAACAACAAGAAGCTCTAGGAAGATCTCAAAATTGCTGTAAAGCACCAGAGACGGAAGGGCACTAACACTAACTAAATGCTGGAGGTACCAGAGTGGTCTCAGGCACTGACATAAGACATAACTGCCACAGGTCTCGATGTTTGCCCTCTGCAGAAATCCCTATTTGATGAGACCATGAGAACTGGACATTGGTCATTGCTTTCTCTGGTTAGTGAAACTCTTATATACCAAACCATTAATCAGGATCAAGACGGGCCCCCTTCTCTCGACATCAACTGCCATACACAGGGGCACACATCAGGGCTGCCCCTTTCTCCCTTAATTTTTTCCCTGGCAATTGAGCCACCAGCACTTGCACTATGAGATCGAGGTGCACCCTGGGGCATACCCTTAGGGGATGGGGCGCTTATAGCATCCTATATACCGATGACCAGTTGCTCTACCTCAGAGATACACACATTATCCCTTCTCCGATCGCCTTAACTCTTAAACAAATTGCATCCCTCTCTTGGTTGAGGGTAAACTGGACGAAGTTCTGCCTAGTCCCCTTTTTATCTGACATCCCCAATCCACATTTTATTCCTAATGGTGCGCAAATAGACCAGCAGCCACATGCATTTCGATACCTTGGGTTGCGGCTATGTCAATCATTCGCAGATCTTCTTGATGGCAATGTTACCCGTGCAGTCACATCCTTACGATCCCAGATGTCGTTTTGGTGCGCATTGCCACTATCTCTTGTGGGACGGGTGGCATTACTAAAAATGGTGGTTTTACCATCCTTCTATATTTTTTCCCACTCTCCCTCTTTACATCCCAGCTGTGTTCTTCCGTTTGATTGATCGGCAGGTGCGAGATTTCATTTGGCACGAGTCAAGATGCAGGGTGGCCCTGGTGAATCTCTGCTTACCTACAGATCAGGGCGGACTTGCAGTGCCGCACTTTGGGCAGTACTAATTAGCTTCTTAAATCCAATGGGTTGCTAAATCACTGGCAGGCTTACCATTGTTGGAGACAGCCACATCACTACCTCCCTGGAACTTACCCACTATCCTTCATCTGTTCCACCCCTGCACACAAACACAACCACCCAACTCCTTGCTAAGGGGAGTGGCCTATCGCTGCTATCACAGATGTCTCAACCTCACTAGACTCACAATCCCCTGCGCACAAGGGTTGGTGTTGCTCGGTCCGCCAAGGAGTGGCAGATCCACATTGGCAGCTGAATTGACTTTGTGTCACACTGCTGGCCTACACATGTTAGGTGACCTGGATTGGGATGGTGCCTTAGCACCGTACAAGACAGTGGATGAGCATGGCCTGCTCCCTGGTCAATTCCTACTCGTTGATTGCTTCCTTGGGGAACCAGTGGGGGGACATGGCCAATGAACTACCCACCCATCTCACGGCTCAGTATTTCCACATGATGGGGTTCACTGACTTACTCTGTATGCTCACTGCCCCACAACTCACAGCCCTACAGTGACACTGGGAGACTGAATTAACATGTCCTTGCATGGAAAAGGAAAAGGAATGGGCCGCCTTGTTGGAAGGCCCAACACATGTGCCATGCAATGCCCATTTCAAACATATTCAACTTTACATTGTACATAGGGCTTACCTCACCGCTACCAACATAAATCGTTATTACCACAGAGCTGACGCCGCTTGTCCTTGCGTCAATCTGATAGATGGAGACTTACTCCACATGTTATGGACTTGCCCATGTTTGCATAGCTGCTGGTTCAACATCACGTCCTGTTTATCCACATGCACTGGGCGTCCAGACCTGCACAAATGGAAAATATGTCTTCTGGGGTAATACTGCAGGCACAATAAATACAGAGCCACCTCCCACTTCCTACACTTGGGACTAATAGTAGCCAAGCGACTTATTACTCCTAGATGGAAATGCCCTGAACCCCCACCAATTGCTGCAGGGATACGCCTGATGCTCAATTGGTCACAGGCAGAACGCATTGTCCTACACAGCGAAGTTAATCAGGTCTTAAGGAAATACCCTATTGCCACTTCCTGGGACACCATCTTATTTGAACTCCAGTGTCACTCCCACATGATGCAGATGGCGGCACTGACCTGCCATAAAGAGATACAAACAATGCCCCTACCATTACTACTGCAATTCCTATCTGAATCATGAGGGAGATTTTATGAGCACTAGATGCTGTGTTGTTATATTTGGTATGGGGCCCTGGGAGGTTCAGGATGGCATAAACTAAACTCTGTCTCCCCACAACTGAAGGTGGTCTGGCCATCCCGGATTATGAGCTGCATTATTTGGCAGCCCAGCTTCAATGTGCAGCAAGGTGGAAGGATAAATAGTGTGACTAATAAGGTAGGAGGGAACAACAAAGCTCCCATATTGGAAGATCTAACTCTTCCAGACTAGATGTGGGACTGGACAGTTAGCCTCAAGTACTGCTGGGCACGATGCCTACAAAGAGTGTATGCACTGATGCCCTATTCACCAGAGTTCCACTGATGGGACTGCCTGCCCTCCAATGTGAGGGAAACTGGGAGGGACTGAAGACCTGGGAAGAGAAAGTGTTCATTATGATGGGCAACCTATATGTGGGATTTTCAAGACTTAATGATGGATTATTTGATACCCACTGGACAATTCTTACTGTATGGGTCAGTGAGAGCTATAGTTTGGAAGCTGTGGAAGGTAGGGCATTGCCAATCATCCATTGACATTGGGCTTTGAATGATATGTGGGTTGTATCAAACTTTCCTTGATTAAACTAAGTACTTACAAGACAGTTTGTGGGACAAATTACGTCAAGAGAATTAACAAATTCTGTCTGGGGCAGTGGTGCAAAGTCCTGGATGCAAGGAGGAGGTAGAAGACTTCTTCAATATGGTCTGGAACTGTTTGAGCTTGGAGGAATATAGGAAGAGGATTGTGCAACTTATCAATAAAGCAGCTCGCAGACTGATATATCATACACCTACAGCCTGCTTATCTGGCCTCTTTGCATGCCCCCAAAGTAAAAATGTCATCAGCAGATTTGTCAGCCTAACACTGGTACTGGCTAAACAGCAGATTGTTTTGAGCTGAAAGGCAATTAATGGACCTAGTCTGATTAAATGGCAACAGGCAATCCTGAGACAGATTGAATGTGAGAGGATGGTATTACATATAAGTTGAAAAGGAGGATTAGAAGACCTGACATTGCTCAGGCATGGGTCATAATAGTGACTACATTCATGAGTGAAAACGTGAATGATAGCAAGCCCAATCACTGAAGCACAGAATGGAGTGGGGATATATGGAAAAGATGACTTCAAATGGGGGACCTGATTTGGTTGCCATTGAGTATAGAAGCATGAACATAATTTATCACTGGTCGTCACTCCCTGAACCCCATGAGATGCACTAATGGCATTGAAAAGCTCTATATTATTGATCTTCGGCTGACCCCGGAGACCCGAGATGATGTTCCAGTTGTTGGACTGCTAGAATGGATGCACGGTACTTCTCGTAACAGAGATGTATAGTGATGAAATAACTGAACGTTGCAATGCTGCTAGCTACAATTTGTGGCGTTGCAATAAGAAACATGTCTGTATCAAATGCACTGCCAATTGGTCCTTATAAAGCAATAATATGTGTTTGAAATTTCCTCACCTTCCTCTTCCAGGTAGATTCTACTCACTAATTGGGATAGTCAATGAACAAGAAGAAGTTAAACGGGGCAATGAAAGAAATATAATGTAGAAGTGAAGAGTGATGCTACACCTGCCTTTTGAATCATGAGCCATGTCAGATGGCATCCTTAAAGTTTATGAACTGTATGTAAAACATGTTTTTTTTTTTTAACCAAATGTACTTAATAAAAATTATGCTAAAAAATTTCGCATTTTTTAAACCAGTTTTTGGAAAGATTTTGTCATTAGGGTGTACCTACAACTTACATTTGGAGGGTTAGACCTGGTTGTCTTACAACGAAAGTTCTGAAACAGTGACTATTTAAAGCCTATATTAATGAAAAAGAGTACTCCTGGTCGAAAAAATATATATATTTATAGGTTCAGGTGTGAAAGCCAGTGAATAGTCTGTATACATTAGGTAAGCATAGTAATTTATACCGTTTAATTAAATCTTGTATATCTGTCAGTTACCCAATTATATAAACACAGCATTCATTTTAAAGATAATTTGAGAAAAGCATTGTTCAAAGGTGTCAAAAATATTTTGAATGATGATATAGCAGAGATAATGTGATACTACTGTGATACTACAACACACAGAACAAAAAACCCATATTTTCAAACTAAATAGACAGTGCTGTATGGGTTTAGACACACAGGAGGTTGGGCAAGGGCCTTGCCACAGGCCAAGTACTGCATTCATTAGCCAATGCCCTGACTTTGTGCAGGTCTTACCTCAATGCATACATCCCTCTGCCTTGTGCAGTGGGGGTTGATGACAGGCCACATGCCCAAGCTCCTGCACATCCAACCTCACAGTGCTACATAACGGACATGCCTAAGTACAGTAATTCGTAGTGGGCTCTGAGGGCATGCTCTGCATCAGTTCCTGTGCTAGTGAACCAGCTGATTGTGACCATTTTTAGTGCATAGTATGCTCTTGGTGCAGTGCATGACTAGCCCTGTTTCAGTCTCTGAGCCTCTGGGATAGTCTCCAGGCATTTGTAGTGGGCTCTGAGAACCTGAAGCCAGGCCATGCATTGACCCTGATAGCCCTAAACCAACTGTGCAAAAAACAGATAGTGAATTTTTCAAAACATTTGCAGAACTACTGGGAATTTGTGACTTTGCGGAGCTGAAATAGAAGAGACGAATCCTATAAGAAAAACAAGGGCATTTTGGTCCTCATTTACAAGCCCATTGCTCCACCAGTGCGTCACTTTTATTAACGCACTGTCGGGGCAATGGACTTGCCCATATTTACAAGGCCACGTAAAGTCACCTTGCTTAAATATGGGCCCCTTTCACACATTACTCTGCGTGAAAGGGGCGTTCCATGAGTGTTGCTGTAGGTGTTCCCATGCAACCTCCATGGAACCTGACACATTCCCAGATTTACAACGTTTTGTAAAGCTGGGAATGCGTCAGAATCCAACGCCTCCCTAGGGGAGGCATAGGAGTAGTGCAACCAAGAGAAATACGTTTCTTTCTCCTCAATACTTCCTTTTCTATGCAAGATGCATTCTGACTCATGCATAGATAGAGGAAAATGTCATCAATGATTGTTTTTGTGCAGTAGGCAGGGCCGGACTGGCCCTAGCAGGCACCAGGCGTTTCCCCGGTGGGCCGCCAGGGTGGGGGCCGGTTTTCGGCCCCTGGGGGGCCGTTTTTGTTACCGGGGGTCGGCAATATCGGCCCCCTGTAACAAAATCGGCCGAAACCGGCCCTAACAAACAGCTCGGCCGCACCCCCCTCCCCTCACAGGGGGGCCGGCCGAGCAGTTTGCCAGGGCCGGTTTCTGTTCCCAGTCCGGCCCTGGCCGTAGGGTGTCCATTCCTGCACAAAAACAATCATCCCCGCATTGCAGACACTCCTGCAACATGATCCAAGGGTGCCTGCGCTGGCGCCTGGGACCTAGTTGTGCGCCAGTGCAGGGGAAAGCACACGGATGTGTCATATTGTTGTTAATAGGACGCATCCCTGTGCTTTAAAAATGAGGCAGCTCAGGGCAGAAAAATAGCTTGCGGCGCTGCATCATTGTTTTGTAAATGAGGCCCTTCATTTTAATTTTTGGGTCAGTATCTGCCCTCCAGTATCCCCCATACCCTCCAGATGGTCAAGTGATGCTACTCCAGGTGTTTTACACTCACTCTGTTATTTTTTCAGCACTCAGGCTTTAGTTCCTGACATATTGTAATGGGATCTGCAACAAAATGTTTCCGTTGCTGATGGGTAATGGGATCACTCAGCTTCTCAAATCTTCTGAGCATCCACGAATTATGCATTGTAAGAAGGAAAAAAATTACTCCATCTTTCATTATGGTTTATTTAGATTTCAAACGTATTTTCCCCTGAGAATTTGAAGTTCAAGATCTGTGAATTAAAGGACAAGATATAGAAAAAGTACCTGGCTGATTTGGTCATCAAAGCCTGCATGATGATGTGAATATATCAAAAACCGCTGAAAACATTCGCACCTAACTAAGGGGCCCATTACGATGGCGGGCGGAAGCACAACCGCCGTGCTGGCGGATGCAAAAAGCACCAGTTACCGCCGGCACGCAGCAGTCCACACGCCCGCCCAATTACGATGCGAAAAGCAGGCCAAACACCGCCGGCAAGCCAGCAACACCGTCCGCCATCAAAGTGCGCCCGTTCACGTAGCGGCGCAGCACAACTGACACACACCGTCCGACGAAACACGTCCCGCCCGGCGCATAAATTACGATGCCGCAAACAAACGGCTCCCACGGCTAAGAGACACCGCACGTGAAAGAGAGGCGGTAACACGGACGCAGAGCACGGACAACGAAGAAGCGGCACCCCGAGCATGAATCCAGCACTGCAGGCCCTTCCCATGCTTCTGCTGATGCACCACCAAGGACGCAACGTACCGCGGAGACGCAGGTAGGCACACACACAACAAGTGCACGCAAACAGGGCACACAGTGCAAGGGCGGAAAAAGCGGACAACCCCCACCAGCGCGTGTACACTACACATCCACCATTGCATCCACATATGACACACAGGCCAAATCGTAACATCGCGGAACACATGTGTACACACCACCTGGGACCAGGAACCAACCACCCCGTCACGGCCCCAAAGCGGCGATGACGCCGCCACACATGCGCACAACGCAGAGGCCAACCGCAGCGCCATGCATGCGTCGCACACAGACACAGGGACACAACCAAGCAGCACCCACATCAGCCCCACCCCGAACGCACATGACACGTGACAGGCCTGCCACAGACATGTCCCCAACGCCCAATTCACGGACAACACCCAACGCCACACAACCGACGCACACATGTCAGTGAAGTCACGCAACAGCAGGACACACCCCAGTGTAACAAACATGGCGTAGCACACAGCGGCGGCAACACCAACTAGGAGAAGCAGGGCCCCTTCGGGAAGAGGAACGCCAGTACCACACTGAAAAACCCATACCACCCTGCACATATGAACAAGACATATAAAACGGAACACCAAAGAGCACGGGGACCGACAACAGGTGGCCCAAGAATAACATTCACACACAAGGCCCAACGCAGAGCGGAAAGGCAGCCTGCCGCCCACACAAGGGAGAGCAGACAGCACTGAATGACCTTCCATTCCAACACCGAAACCACAGCCCTACGACAGAAGCCGGTGAATACAGCCATTGTCCAAGAATAGACCAACACAGGCATGCCGAGGAGACCGACCACAGGGCAGATAGCGCATATCACAGAAGCACACAACGGACGGGGAAGAAAGAAGAAAACACTCCCCCATGTCGGCCACATGCAAGTTAATTGGAAGGAGTCACACAGCACTGACCTTGAACTGTCTGAGAAGCATGTGGGAAGAGGGCCCGTGTCCTCCAAACAAGCCAACAGAACACAAGTCCTGTCTCCCTACGACTACACAGAGCTCACAGCAACCCCGGAGCGTGCACATTGCAGACTGCACACACAGCCGGAGCACGCCACCTCAACGAACCGCTGCGAAATGGCAACCGCAACACACCTACCCAACTACGCCGAACAGCTCAAGCTGTACAAAACCAACCTGTGCCATACATTGGGATGCGATCTCCTGTCCCTGCTGAACGTAAGTTACCGACTGACTTACTGCATCACATTGTTCAGCTGCGTCATGCCCGTCTTCTACTGTCGGAGGTGTCCCTACCAGCATCCCGTCGAGATATGCCTCTCCAACCCGGCATGTCTGAAGGCGGACCTGCTACCACTACTCCTCCCTCTGGACGCACACGACAGGGCCTGCTCTGCCTATGGGGGCATGGCGTATGTGGCCAACATCGCACCCGCACTGAAATGGGACCACTGTGCCTCCACACGACGGATCATCGAGAACAGCTACATCGAATGTCACCCAGCATGCCCCATCATGGTCCTCCAAGGGACAACTTACGAACAACACCTTGACAGCCACCATCCGCTTCATTGGCTGGCAAACATGTACACCACCAATGACATGGAAGCCCTGCTGGACGGCATCGCATACCTGACAACCTGTAAATACGTCGGACCACAACGCAGGTTCCCCGAGTGACCTATGATGTCCAACCCCGCACCCATGCTTAGCTTCCGCACGGACTGGCCAGTCACCACCACAACAGCCATACCAAACGACCGGCAACTGTAACCACACCATCAACGACATCGCCATGACATCGGATATGACCGGGACATGCACACTGTTCCCCATCACATCCAGGAACACTGCATGCATCGTGGGAGGCAGTGGAATGGGCTCTGTGTATCGCACCCACATGGACGGAACTGCACGAACAACCAGGACACGACATGGATCCAGCGCCCATGGACACACACACCGCTCAGTGGACATGAATAGGTCGCCTGGAGTCTGTGGGTGCTGCACCCCTCCCACCCCCGCCCCGGGAATCCCATACCAGGACCTTTGCATGGACGACAAGTGCATACAACAACAACACGACCCCAGTGACTGTGACATGTCCAGTAACCACCACAGTGCAACAACAAGTGGCACGCCGCTGCATGCACGCAAGCACATGCCCTGATGTCATCTCACATGCACGCGTGCATGAGGAACAACCGCAGCAAACCTGTCACATGGAACTGAGATGGACTGTGCCCATGATGCCAAGCGGTCTGGTAGGCTACATGTATACCGTCTGTGTCAAAGTCCGCAGCTCCGCAGCTATACGTAAATGTACATTAGCACAGCCTTGGCCAAGCAGATGTCACTCTGAAGCCCACATCCCACATGCAACAGCCAATCACATGTAACCCCACACCCTATCCCATTTGCTATCATGCTCAGTATATCCTCAACATGTATTCCGCTGCCAGTAGTGTCCACTATACTGCATCACAGAGGACAGAAGACTCAATATAATGTTTGAAACCAAAACTGTCTCCGCTGACTCATTTCACAAGTACGAATGAGAGAGGATGAGAGTATGTGAAGTACACGGCAGTCGTGACATGACCATGTAGTCCACTGGTATTGGATGTCAACGCAAATGAGTAGCACAACTGTGGAAGACACACATGTGTCGTGTGAAGTCGTATGGACGCAGTGCTCAGGTGGGTGGGTGTGACGGGTAGATGCGCACATGCCAAGTTGGAGCACGACGTGTTGGGAGGGGTCATGAACAGTACACCACCGCTTCCCTGGGCATTGTGAGAGGACACCTGTCGGGGGGGGAGTGAACATTTGTGTGCACAGCAGACGGGCACACGTACAAAGCGGTACCAGGCGCACCTCAGCCCACCCTCTGTGGACAAGCTGGATCCTGTTGTGCGCCCGCCATGCCCCTTGACAAGGCACACACAGCCCCAGTCGACCAGGTGTAACCCCAACATAGTCAATCCGCACAGGCGATACAGGGCACGGGATGGCAGTGGAGCATGGTGTGTGAGAGGTCTCCTCGCGCTCCTCCTGGTCATATCACGCAGGCAATAGAACCTCAACGTCTAGCATGGCACAAGTCAAATGGAAGTGTAGGGGGACGCACCACAGCACGAGCAGCACTGACGTCACGGGAGGTGGCTCGCACCATCCCATCCATTGCCCATTATACCAACCACGCCACATGCCATTGCGACTAAGTGCAAGCGCGTGCGCCACCACCCCGAGCCCTCCCCAGAGAGGCCAAAGAGTGAATGTGTGGGCCATCAGTCACAAACGGACGCGGCATGGCCGCAAGGGCAGCCACAGCCACTGGGTGTCGCAGGTGGCGGATCCGGAAGGCGAAGACTGTGATGCATAGTCCATGCAGGCCGGGTCTCCATTTGGGGCACCACGCAGGTGGACGGCGTCCCGCCACACATCATACCCTGAGACAGCCCACTCGTGCAACTGGACCCACACATACACTCCTTGCCCTCTCTGGTGCGAGCTTGGGGCTGCCTGTGCAAGCGCTAGCCTCGCAGGTGAGCATGCATATTGGGGGGCGAGGGGTGGACATGAGGGCTGGGGCGAAGATGACTGTATCACTGTCAGTTAGTACAAGGGATGACCCAGACGTGGAAAGGAAGAGACGTGTCCCGTGTGTACTGCAACTAGTCGCCAATCCAACTACCCCCCATGTCCGGAATGTAAGCCCGCACCTAGGCCCGCCCATCCGCCACATCGAACATACCACCAGCACGACAACCTTCCCATTCGAAACACTGACTGGGGGTGGCGACCAGTGAACAATCATGTGTAGCCTACCCACGCGTACATGTGGGCCCTCCATGATCCATGTCACCTGCGGCAAAGTCATGACATGCGCAATGAGGGAAGTGAGGAGAGCTGTCCGCCCCACGCGCAGAAGGTGCATCAGCTCCACAGACCCAGCAGCGAGTCCAGCAGGGGTCACATGTGCAGGGGCAGCTGTGCCTGGTGTGAAGGCACATGCATATAGACAGCACATCGACCAATGTGTAGTCTGCCCACATCTACAGTCCATCATCATGCGGACATAGGAATTGAACACAGGGCAACACATCTTCAGTTGGTGCACCCACCGTGACCAACAATGCGCAATCATCGACGTACCCGCCCTGTGCATGGCCCCCCACCCAACGGAGGCACATCCAGTGCCACCATCCCACACACACAAGCCTTCCACGGAACATGCTGTGTCCAATGGTCAGTACAGAGTCAGCGCCCATCTGGTGGATCCTGAACAGGAGACACATGCACACACATGCCAGCTCCCACTATGTACGTCTGCCACCTGGCACGTGCAATGTAACCTCTCACCTGTGACGTGTGACTGCAAGCACACAGCCGTCTTGGCATGGGGCTGTCAATGTGGACACCTGTCAATGTTTCGGGAGGTGTGATCCGTACAGTGCTGTACATAGGGTGCAGTGCTGACACCTACTACTGTCTCATATCCCCTCGTGCCACAGGTCCCACTTGTTTTGGCCGCTCAGCCTGTGCCCACATCGTCGTCGTCGTGTGCCATACTCATCCAGCCTCGGAAGCAGTTCCATGCTCAGCAGACACTCATGTTGCCGTGGCGTTGCCGCTTGACGAATATGCAGTCAGTCCCCATCAGCACGCCCCGCAAGTCATTGGGGCCTAGATCCCCATGTGCATGCACATGGCAGTGGTATGTCTCACTAGCCATTGCCATTGTTGGGAGACCTGTGTAAGTGTATTGTGGCCGTGCCGTCCCAGCTTGACAGCTGGGCTGTGGCTCATGTGCTTGCTCAGTCATGTCAGTGATGTGTATGCGAAATTGCTATGTGTCGTGTTGCTTTGACATGTGTCCTCTGCAATTTCCCTAGGCGGAGACCGAACATTGACCGCCCATACCAATTGCTGGTGGACATGGACGATACAGAGGTTATTAGGAAGTTTCGGCTGGACAGGCCAACCCTGCATCGACTGTGTGCCATGTTAGAACCCCATCTCCGTCCCCGCAGGGTGTATCCGACTGCTGTCACCCCCACGGCTAAGGTGATGGCCGCCATGCATTTCTTCGCCACTGGGTCATTCCAGCACACAGTGGGCAGTGGAGGAGGGATGTCCCAGCCCATGTTCAGCAAGGTGCTGAGGGATGTACTGGCAGCCATGATGCTGTACCGAAACAGGTACATCTGCTTCCCCAGGGCTCGTGAATTGGCGGCAGTGAAGGGTGCATTCTATGCCCTTGGCAGAATCCCACACGTCGTTGGAGCCATTGACTGCACACATGTTGGCCTTGTTCCACCACAGGCCACTGAGCACCTGTACCGCAACAGGAAGCACACGCACTCCCTGAATGTGCAAGTGGTGTGCCTTGCGGACATGGTGATCACCCACGTGTGTGCAAAGTTCCCAGGCTCGGCCCATGACGCACACATAATGCGCAACAGCATCTTGCCACGACTGATGGCCAATCTGCAACAGGATCGTGGCTGTATTGTCGGTGAGTATGTGGAGTGGTGTAGCGTGCTGGTTGTGCGATGCTGTCCCCTGTCCAGTTGGAATAGCAACGGTTCTCTGTGTCCCTCACACCCAGGTGACTCTGCGTACCCGAATGGGGCATGGCTGCTCAGTCCATTGAGGAATCCTCGCACCCCAGCAGACGATCGATACAATGAGGCACATGGGAGGACCAGACGTGTGGTCGAGCGTACCTTTGGCCTCCTCAAGTCCAGGTTCAGGTGCCTGGACCACACCGAGGGTGCACTGGCGTACTCCCCACAGAAGGTGTGCCAGATAGTGGTGGCGTGCTGCATGCTGCACAATCTGGCCATTCGGAAGCAGATCCCCCTCATTGTGGATGACGGAGATCAACCAGGGCCCCAGCCCGCAGACCAGGACAGCTCGAGTGAGGAGGACAGCGGAGAGGAGGAAGCTGGGAATGTGCGTCAGCAGCTCATCGCCCGCTACTTCACTTGACGGTGAGTGTCCATGTACGACGGCTGATGTGGCTGTATCTGTGCAGGTGTGTGTGTGCTGTGTCAGGGTGGCCGTTTGTTCACTACGTGCTGTGTGTCAACGCTCCATGGCCAGGGTAGTATGCCACTGTTGGTGACTGTGGCATTGTGCCCTATTGCTCTGTGCGATGTGTGTACATTGCCTGTAGTTGTTGACATGTACTGTGTGATGGGTGTGTGACACACTCATTGAATGTGCTCCTGTTCTGTCTCCCACCCCTAGGTCCCTACAGGCCCTCCGGATTCCATTGCCATGCCACGCATCAGGTGCCTTTCCGCCCAAGGTGGCCGTTGTATTCCGTACAAATAAAACACAGGGCACAAACAGCAGTTAGTGAAAAAGGTGCATTTATTACAAACTGTGACATGTGATTGTGTGTAAGGTGATGACAAAAGTGGTGCGTGCAGTGACAATGAGCTGTCGGTCATGGCTGCGTGATGCTCAGGGTGTACCCACTGGTTCTATGTCCATAGTCCAACACACACATGCCATCCAGATGGCTGTGTGGAGTGGGATCGTAGTCCAAGTCAATGCAGTGGCTGGTCAAGGAAGGCTGGCGGAAGGCTGGCTGGCTGCCTCACTTGCGACTGGAGCGTGCGAAGTCCTCCCGGGAGATCTGTTTCCTCTTCGGACGGCCCCTTCCACGTTTGCGAGGGGGTGCCTGCTTGCGACATGCTGGTGGTTGAGGTGTGCTCACTGGCTGTGGACGCAGGGGAACTGGACACTGCTGCTCGACCCTGCGCCCGGCAGGTGGTGGCGGAGGGGGAGCTGCTATCCCTGGCCGTGTCCTCACCGCCACCACCAGCTGGCCCATGAGGTCCACGAGTTGACCTATACGGGCGTCCATGGACCTCAGCACCCCCAGCACCTCCCGCGTGTCTGAAGCAGACCTGACCCATTGTTCTTGGGCCTCCTCATAGGCCCCAAGGACTCTGGCCATTTGAGGCAGGGCATGGCTCCCAGGGGAGGCTGGCGTTTCCCTGACCCTGCTCCTCCTACCAGTCCTGCTGCCACCGGCCTGCCCACTAGCCACATTGCTCACCACGGTCCTCGCTGTGGCTCCCAGGGTGGATCCAGTCGGCCGGGCCACCACCTGCGCTGGGGCTGGTGCCAGCGAAGACGTGGTGGTGGTGGCGGCGGTGGTGGTCGGTGCGGCGATGGTGGCGGTTGCGGCAGTGGTAGTGGCCGCAATGACCGTGGGTGTGGCCGCAATGACCGTGGGTGTGGCCGCAACGACAGTGGCAGCAGGGGGCTGGGACTGTTCAGCAGCCCTGGATGATGGGTTGGTGGGTAGGAGGGGTCCTGGGGAGCGGCTGGGCCCTGCCACACCAGATGGGCCTGCTTGGTGGTCCGTGTCCGAAGAGGAGGTGAGATCCTCCACATCCGTGTGTCCTCGTTGGGGGCTTGTGGGCTGGCTGTGCTGGCTGCTGTCTCCATCCCCAGCATCCGGCAGTTCGTCACCTGTGGAGAGAATGAGATTTGTTATTGTGTTGCACCTGGCGAAGTATGTATTTGTCGTCTGACATTGGCAGTTCGTGCAATCTCGTACATGGGTTTCCCGGAGGCGTGTGTGTGGCTGTGGCATTTGTAGTTGTGTGTGCTTGGCAATGGGACTGTGTGCTGTGCACATGTGGCATGGGACGGATTGGCCATGCCGATGGGTGTGTTGCTGTGCCCCTACTCATTGTGACTCTGGTGTATGCGGGCTCCTGGCCCATCCTGGGTCTGGTTTGTACTTTGCTTTTGGGGTTCAAATGGAACGCTTAGGAACGCATATGGCAACATGGGGGCCATGCCCCAGATTCGCATTTGGGAGGGAATATGCTTTTGGGGTACATGCTGTGAGCCATGGGTGCTGAACGTGACATGTGTTGTGGCAGCATGACAGTGCATGGTTTGAGGTGTGTGCATGCTTGACATGGCCTGCATATTTGCTGTCTGTTGTGATTACTGGACATGGCATTGGACGCATCGTTATGAGTGAGTGATGGTTGTGTGTGAAAGCCAACGTATTGCAGTTGTCCCATCTCCTTGGTGTGCGTGCTGCCCTGTGCCATGTGCATCACTGCAGTGCTCGTGGGGGGTGTGGCCCATGTTGTGTGTCGTTGCTCACAGTGTGACGTGCGCTTCATTGACTTCTGGCACATGGTTGGTCATGGGCATGTATCTTAGCGTGACTGCTGTATGTGTGGCAGCTGTGCGGATGACATGCCTTTCATGAGACTGGGGCTGACGGATGGGATGGATGGTATGTTGTATGTGCATGGTGTGTCTGTGTGTTTGATGGGTTCAGTGGTGTTCGTGTGCATTTCTGTTGTTCCGCTCTGTTGCGTCTTGTGTTGTTTGTCTTACATAGGCGTAGTTGTGGGGTGTGTGGTTGACAGGCAGTAGGGGCTACATGGACAGGACTTCAATGGTGTTTCGGTTGTGTGTGATGAGTTGCACAGTGGCTGCCGTGTGGTACTATTTTCAGTGTGGCTTGTGTATGCAGACGTGGCTCCTTGGGTGTTGCTATGTCTGTGATGGGTCATGTGGGGTGTGAGTCTGTTGTTCATGTCCGTGTGCACATTGTTCACTTGTTCGTGACGGTGGGCGGTGCTGCGTTTTCGTCTGCTACGTGACATGTCCCATGTGTTGGTCGTGTTATGGTCCTCATGCCTCCAGTAATCCAGCCCTGTCCAGTTTCCCACCTGCAGGTTGTTCGTGCGTGCACTGTACTGGATGCCACATGGCTCTAAGCGGGGGTGCTCCATGTTGCAGGTCTGTGGGGGTGGGGGGTGTTGTGGGTCGTGGGGGTGGCTGGACACCCACTGACACCGATTGCTGTGGACCGTGATGTCTGCCTTTCGGCTGTCGTTGTGCACTGCGGTGGCTGACACGTGGCTGTGGGGTGTGGGGGATGCTCCTCCTTGCTGTGCTGTGGGACTAGGGGCCTGGTGTGTGTTGTACTTGTGCTGTCCACCGTCCCACCCACTGCACTTTGTGTTCCTGCCACTTACCTGTTACTTGTCGGTTTGTGCAGCTGTGGCGGACACATGGGTGTGGTGGGTGCTCGTTGTGGCGCTTCTGGCATATTTGGGGACCTGTTGGTGGTTACGTGGCTAGCTGAATGTACACATGTCCCCATGCATCTTACAGTTGTTCTGTTTGGGCTGTGTGTGGTGGTGACTGTTGCATGTGTGTGTCGTGTATTGTGTGCTGGACATGGGGGTGTTTGTCCCTGGGAGCTGTGGCATGGTGGTAGTGCATGTGAGTACATAGCGGTGTGCTGGTATACATTAGTTTGTACTTACCAGCCTCCACTCCCCCTGCTAATCTGGCGAGGATCTCGGGATGTATGATGACTCGCACCTTCTCCTCCCACGCTTTGAAGGTCTTGAAGAGCGCGGGATTCCCTCCGCCAGTGACGGCAGCCAGCTCTCTGTTTTTGCCCTCCTTCTTCTTGACCAGGCTCTTGACGTCATTCCACCGTTTGTTAATTTCGACTCTGTTCCTGGGCAGGGTCCCGACTGCATTGACCTGGTCTACGATCCGGTTCCACATTCTGTTTCTGGTGGCTAGTGGTGTGTGTTGGACCATGTTGCCATAGATTTGTGGGTGCACCTTGATGATCTCGTCGACCATGACCGTCAGCTCAATGGGCGTGAACTTGGGCATTCTTTGTGGTGCCATGGTGTTTGTGGTGCTGGTGCGGTGTGTGTTGTGTAATGTGCAGGGGGTTTGTGGTGCCGGTGTTTGGTGGTGGTGGTGGTGGTGGTTGTGATGTGTGCGTTTCTGTGGTGTGCTGCTGTCCTTGCTGTGTCACTGTGTCCTCTCCTCTCCTCTCTGGTTTGCAATGTAGCAAGGGGTTGTGGTCTGTGGGAGTGCTGCTTTTGTACTCACCTATGTGGGTGTGTCCTCATGGTCTGTTGTTTTCAGGTGTGTTGTGTCTGGGGTTCTGGCCTTTGTATTTTTTGTTTGTCCGGGGGGGTGTTTTCGGGATATGTACTGTGCTTGTGTATTTGTGCGTGCCTTGCTGTGTGGACTTGTTGGCCATGCTGTGTGCTATTGGTTTTGTGTGCGGATGGTTTCTGTGCAGGTACGTGGGCGCGATGGCTTCTGCCGTGTCGATTCTCATCGGCGTTGTTTGCGCTGGCGGGCGGTATATTTGTGGTTTTTCCGCGCTCATGTTGGTGCGATCGTAATTTCACGTGCGGTGTGTCGGCCGTGAGGGCGGGCGGTTTTGTGTTGTCGTGCGTGTTTCCGTCCGTGGCGGGCGGTTTGTCTCCGACTCGGACGTTGGCGGGCGGTATTTTGTGTGCTTTTTCCGCCGATGGCGGTATTCGGTTTGTGTAATCGTAATGGCGTGGTCGGTGTTCAGGCGGTGTGTGCGGGCGGATTTTTGCCGCTTCCATGCCTGGCGGTATTTTTTGCGCCGGGTATCGTAATGTGCCCCTAAGCTACTAAACTAGCGTTTTATTGCTGCAGAATTTTTTTTGCTGTCGGAGGTAAAATGAAAAACAAACATTTTGAGCCCCTCCTTCATTCTTCCCAGATGGCTTTTAATGAAACTATGCAATATGAAACTCCTCAGTCCCTTAAGCTATGTAATTGGAATGTTTGGGCAGAAATTTGTAAGCAAACTAAAACACATTTTCAATGGAAATTGAGATTTACCTATAACAACACAATAACTATCCTATTTATTTTTTTTGCAAAACCTGAAGCCAACAGATTTTGTGCATGGCTGAAGGCTGTGTACAATAAGGATTGGGATGCACAGGAGGAGGGGTGCCTGTGCACTAAACTCTAAGGTGCTCATCCAAAGGCCGTGGGTAGCCAGAGTTGAATGCATGAGAGGTTAGGCATAGTGCTTGACTGTTTAATGTCACTGTAAAATGCAATCTGTGAGCCAGTAAACAGTGTTTCCTCATGTCAGTTAAATTCTGTGGATATAAAATAGATTTTACGTATACACTACAATACATGTGTGAATATGTATTTATTAGTACAGTTTCTCTAAATCACATATTGGCATACCACAACTATTTGGGTTGTATGACAAAATATCAACCACAAACTCACTGTGGTACAAAAATATTGTGGAAAAAATATCGTTCCGAAAAATATCAAATTTACATGCTTCTAATATAAAGTATACAAATAGTATTTATTCAGCTATGTGTGATGGGAGGTTGGCTGATGGATCGGGTCTGTGGCCTGGCCCTGCAAACAAATCCCCTCCCAGAATGGCCAACCTCCACCACACAGGCCTCTGGCTGTGCATGATGGGGGTTGGCCTCACAGCCTGGCCTGCGACCAGGCCCTGTGTCCAACCCTCCATGAGTGGCCAACCGTCCATATACCCCCACCCCACCTTTTTCCCTTCTTGTTTTCCAAGGGGCCACAATGGCTCTCGCAGGAGTCCCATGGCCAACACAGGGCCTCATTGGACTGAGACTGCTGGAGGACTGCAAAGTCCCAAATATTTTTTTCATTTTTGCCCCTAGGGCAAGGGCTATGGCTATGGCATCAGGATATTCCTAACCTGCCCTCTTCTAAGTGTTTTTGAAATATTTTTCAGGACTTGGGACCATGTCCCCAAGTCCTCTAATGGTGGCCACAACATTTCTCCTAATTTTGCGGACACCCAAGCACAGCTTTCGGTCCCGCAGGGCTTGCCAATCAGAAAGCTTTATATTGTAGTGTTTTCCTGCAATGTTTCCTCGCGGGACTCCTGCACACAGGTCCAGGACTAACTACACAAAGCTATCTGCTCAAGTGTCACCTCAGAGGGAAAGGAATCAGGTTGGTCCGATTCAGAGCTTTTTGTCTCCCGAAAGAAGGCGTTCTTCAGACATTCAAGTTTAAGATGTCTGACTTCAGTGTGAACTGCCCAGCTACAGCTTCCAAGCTTGACCTACTTGAAGTTCTTGAGCTACAAAAAATTCCCAACTTAAAATTCTTCATCGAGCAAAGCTACTATTCCCACCACAACCAATAGCTTCCTTGTCCAACGGCTATATGGCTTCAAGAGGACTTCACAGGATATAATTTTCAACCCAGCTCCAGTGGAGGATTTTGACTTCCTAAATCAGAAGGTCAAAACTAACTTGTGTCTTCGTACTATGTAATGACTTCCATTGAGGGAGCATGACGATAGTCACAGGAGTTGCGAGGCTCCAGTCCAGTATTTTATTTATCTGCCCTTTGCTTCTCCTTCTGGGTTGGCTCATGTGTATTAAGGCACGCCGATCTTCTCAATTGCAGCTTATTTAGGCACAGCATCCTCAGAATACCTGATCATGCGCTGGCCCTGCTTCTTATTCTCAGCAGACTCATGGAATTTAGAGCGCTTAACTTTTAGCACTTCATATTGTTTCCTTTGTATGGTTTTATTGGAGGTGCCTGGCTCCACACTATTGGCAGTTTCTGTACCTCTGATCGCGGCATGAAACTACTTTTAAATATTTTATGATTTGTGTTTTCCTCACTTTTATTTTAACATATGTTCTGTTCCTGTGAAGTGACTCTTGGTAAGGGAGCTTGGTGGCAGTCACAGGAGTTGCCGGGTTCCAGTCAAGTATTTTATTTGTCCACACTTTGTTTCTCCTTCTAGATTAACTTGCGTGCCTGAGGGCATGCCTCTCTTCTCCATGGAATCCTATTTAGGCAGTGCAGCTGTGTGTCCTTAGAGGATCTAATCTCGCCCCTGGACCTGCTTCTCATTCACTGAAGACTCATGGAATTTGGAGTACTTAGCTTTTGTTTCCCTTGTATAGTTTTAATGGTGGTGCCTGACTCCACTCTGTTAGAAGTCTGTGTACCTTCAATCACGTTATGAAAGACACTTTTAATTATTGCATGAGTTGACAGTGGAGCACCAAAGGCAACTCGTCTGTGCTTATTCCCACATGGATAGTACAGAATGGCAGGGACTCTCCAAGTCCTTGTTAGTCCTGCATCATTATCAATACCTCATAGTAGTTTCAAGATCTGAAACCTTTAGCTTTCTTAAATTGTCCTTTAAGTATCATCACATTGAAAGACTTCGCCCTCATGTTTGCCAGTTACTTTTCAACATTAGCTGATAATTTGATCTCCACTCCACCCCAACATCATTTTACCTCTTCAACGTCTGCGGACACATCATCTGCTAAGGGTGGGCTGAATGGCATCCTAACTAATGCTAAGTCTTTACCTAAAAAGCAATTATATATTTTTTAACCTCATACAAGCCTGATCCTGTTTTCATTACAAAGACATGGCTATATGAGGTATCAGCACCTGATATTAGGCACCTTGCCTCCTAGCTTGCCACTTGCCTGTGGCCCCCAGTTCCTGCTTGTTCCAGACTGATCCAGTGACACTGCAGATGACTGGGTTTTCCCATCTGGATTTTCTCACTCACCGTTTTTCCTGCCAACAGAAGCCCCGCCCACCCCAGGACCTACTTAATGCAGGCCGCAGCACGACCGTACAGCGAACTCATGCAGCAGGTGCGCCACTGGCATGCCATCCGCGACCCGACCGCAACCTGCGCCAGGGACCGTGGTCCTCTGACCCGCCTCCGCTACGACTCCAACACGCACCATGCTCTGAACCCCAGATGCAGCAACAACTGCCAGCTTTCGACCCTGAGCGACATCCACAGCCCAATCTCCTGCCGACACTGCCGCTGCACCTTCACCCACCTTTGGACCCCAGCAGCAGCACCCAGCCTTCCAGACGTCACTGCTCACAAACCACTGAACTGGATCCTCCTCATTGTACACTCCCCTCACAAGCAAGCCATAGAAATCTGCGACTTCCTCAACACCCACACGCCTGACGTCACCTTCTTCACAAAAACCTGGACCAATGCCAACTCCGCGCCCGACATTGCAATCGCCATTCCCGACGGATACAAGATCCTGAGAAGAGACCGCACCATCCGCCCAGGAGGAGGCGTGGCCATCGTCCACAAAAGCTCCCTCCGGATGACAACCACTGACCTGGACGACACCTTGACCCCCACGGAACAGCTCCACTTCCACATCTAGACCAACCCCAAAACAACTCTCAGCGGAACCCTCATCTACAGGCCGCCCGGCCCCCGTGCTCCCTTCACTGACATCATCACCGACCTCATCGCACCCCAAGCCCCCACCTCCACAGACTACATACTACTAGGAGACCTAAACCTCCACCTGGACAACCAAGATGACTCCAACACCACCGCCCTCCTAGGAAACCTCGCCAACATAGGACTGAAGCAACTTGTCACCGCCCCCATGCACACAGCAGGACACACACTCGAACCCATCTTCGCAGGAGGAAACAGCATTTCCTATAGCCACACCACAGAACTCCTTTGGACGGACCACCACTGCATCCATTTCTCCTTCAGAAAACCCACCGTACTCAAAAACGCGCACTGGCCCGCCACAGAAGCTGGAACAAAGTCATCGAAGACCAGGTCACCACCGCCCTCACCAGCACCCCAACTCCAACGACGCCAGACACCAACACTGCGGCACGCAACCTCCACAGCTGGATCACCAACTGTGCAGACACCCTCGCCTCCCTTAAGAAAGCTACAGGACGACACAACAAGAAAGCAAGCTGGTTCACCCCTGCACGCCAAGAATCCAAGCGATCCTGTTGATGACTCGAAAAGACATGGAGGAACAGCCAAACCCCAGAAACACACACCGCCTACAGGACAGCTTCCACAGCACACCACCAACTCATCAAATCCACAAAAAAGAACTTCCCCCAAGACAGAATCCTCACCAACGCCCACAACTCCAAAGAACTCTTCTCCATCATGCAGGAATTTGCCACACCCGGCAGCGAAACAACAGACGTCCCTCCCTCACAAGACCTCTGCAACAGACTAAGCACCTTTTTTCTCCTCAAGATTAAGACACTTTATGACAACTTTGACAACCAGGACCTCTGCATCACTCATACTCTTGCCCCCAGTGACACAACTCAACAGACCCTACTCACTTGGACCCCGCTCACGACAGAAGACACCTTAAAGACCATGAAGAGCATCCACTCCGGAGCACCCTCAGACCCCTGCCCATGCCTCATCTTCCACAGAGCCACCACGGCCATCGTACCTGAACTACGCTGGACGATAAACTGCTCCCTCGAGACTGCCACATTCCCCGATGACTGGAAACAGGCTGAAGTCAACCCCTCCTGAAGAAACCCTCCTCAGACCCGGTGGACCTTAAGAATTTCAGGCCCATCTCACTGCTTCCATTTGCAGCCAAGGTAATCAAAAAGGCCGTCAACACCCAGCTAGCAAACTTAATTGAAGCCAACAACATCCTGGACATCTCCCAATCCGGATTCTACAGCAACTACAGCACGGAGACCGCCCTACTCGCCGCCACCGACGACATCCGCGCCCTCCTCGACCAGGGCCAATTGGCAGCCCTCATCCTCCTGGATCTCTCAGCTGCCTTCAACACCGTCTCCCACCACACGCTATCCACCAGACTCCACGACGCCGGCATCCGAGGAAAGGCCCTTAACTGGATAAGATCATTTCTCACAGGCAGAACTCAGCGAGTCGGACTCCCGCCCTACCTTTCAGAACCAACAAAGACCAGATGTGGAGTACCCCAGGGATCCTCCCTCAGTCCCACCCTCTTCAACATCTACATGGTCCCCCTCGCTACCATCGTCAGAAACCACAGGCTCAACATCGTCTCCTACTCTGACGACACCCAGCTCATCCTATCCCTCACCAAGGAACCCAACATCACCAGGCACAACTTCCAAGAAGGGATGAAAGCCATCGCCACCTGGATGAAGGACAGCTGCCTGAAACTCAACTCAGAGAAAACAGGAGTCCTCATCCTTGGCTCCACCCCCTCTGCATGGAATGACTCCTGGTGGCCCCCCACCTGACAGACCATGCACGAAACCTTGGAATCATACTGGACTCATCGCTCACTATGAACCGCCAGATCAACGCCATATCTTCGGCCTGCTTCAACACCCTCCGCCTACTACGCAAAACTTTCAGATGGATCCCCTCGGAATGCAGAAAAACTGTCACACACGCCCTCATCACAGGCAGACTGGACCCCAGCAACGCCCTCTATGCCAGAATCAACAAAAAACTCCTTCCAGAATGCCGCAGCCAGACTGAACCTAGACATCCCCCGCCACAATCACATCACCCAACAACTCCGCGAACTACACTGGCTCCCCATCGAAAGAAGACTAACCTTCAAACTCATCACGCACGCATACAAGGCCCTCCACAACATCTGACCAGCATACCTAAACAACCGCCTCTCCTTCCACGCACCCAAGAGAAAACTCAGAGCAACCAACCTCTCTCTGGCCACCATGCCACGCATCTACAAGACCAGAACTGGTGGAAAGTCGTTCTCCTACCTCGCAGCCAAGACCTGGAATGACCTCCCCCTCCGCCTCTGCAAAAGCCCTACTCTGCTCCAATGCAGGAGGGACCTCAAGACCTGGCTCTTCAGCTGATCCCAGCACCCTATGGAGCTGCCCCCCCAGCGCCTTGAGACCCTCACATGTGAGTAGCTGCGCTATACAAACCCCTGATTGATTGATTGATTGATCATAGGCACCCTTGCATACTGACACCCAGGCCTGCGCTCCAGCTTCTGCAACAGCATTGCATACTTCATTGTACCCCTAACCTTAGACTCATAGGGGACAACATCTTCCTTGGCGACCTAAATTTCCACATTGACGACCCGAACGACAAAAATGCCGCACACCTCCTCGACAGTATGAGCAGCCTCAGATTGACCCAGATCATCCACGACCCTACAAACACCGCAGGACACACGCTGGACTCAATTTTCACCTCCAGCAACTGCGTCAAATACAGCCATGTCACAGAACTTACATGGACCAGTCCCTCCAGCGTCCACTTAAGCATCTCCAGCCACCGCACTGCCACCCCCAAAATGACCAACACCCCCCACCAGAGGTGGAACAAAATTTCAGAGACCAGCAGAAAGCATCGTCCCCATTAAGAGCAACATCCTTCAAAAAGGCCGGCTGGTACACCCAAGAACTCAGAAGAGTGAAAGAGGAGAGCAAACAGTTGGAGAAGAGATGGCGCACCAGCAAGAACATCACCGACAGGGCAGCCTTTAAGAACTCCCTCAACATCTACCACCACCTGCTGAGGGCAATAAAGGAGACAGCCCTTGCTGCAGGCATCGAAACCATTGCCAAGTACACCAAGGAACTTTTCAACATCTTTAAGGAATTCTCCGGTGCTCGACTGCCAGTGAAAACAACATCATACCCTCACAGAGGCTGTGTGACAATCTTGCCCACTTCTTCCACAACAAGATTGCAACCTTATACAGAAACATCGAACTCTAGCCCACACCTACGAACTTCCTCGACAGATATGCCACCACCGTAACCAACACGAACCACACACTTACCAACTGGAGCATCCTCTCCACCCAGGACACCACCTCTACCATGAAATCCATCCACTCGGGAACTCACACAGACCCATGCCCACACGACATCTTCAACCTCGGAAACCAAAGGATCATATAGGAACTCGCCACACTACTCAACACCTCTATCACCACTGCAACATTTCCCGACACCTGGAAACACGCCAAAGTGAGACCACTACTCAAAAAAAACCTCGCCGACCCCAGCGAACTCAAAAACTACCAGCCAATCTCCCAGGTCCCATTCCCAGTGAAGGTACTGGAAAAGATCATCAACTCATGACACACCTGGAGCAGAACCAGCTACTCAACGCCTCCCAGTCCGGCTTCCGCAGCAATCACATCACCAAACCCTGCCTGATCGCAGCCACCGTCGACATCCGGACCCTCCTCAACCAAAGAGAAACAGCAGCTTTGATTCCCCTTGATCTCTCGACAGCCTTCAACACCATATCCCACCACACGCTGATCAAAAGACTAAACCACATCGGCATTCAAGGGGACGCACTCAGATGGATCATCTCCTTCCTCACCGGAAGAACCCAGAGGATCCACCACCCACCTTTCATCTCTGAACCCAATGAGATCACCTGCAGTGCCCCCAGGGCTCATCCCTCATCCCCACGCTCTTCACCGCATATATGACCCTGCTGGCCAACCTCATCAGATCCCATGGTCTCAACATCATTTCCTACGTAGACGACACCCAACTCATCCTCTCACTCCCCGACGACCCACAGCCACCAGAATCAACTTCCACAGATGCGTGACAAACATCGCTGACTGGATGAAAAACAACTGCCTGCAGCTGATCACAGACAAGACAGAAGTACTGATCTTTGGCAGCAGCAGCAACACATGGAATGACTCCTGGTGGCCTTCAGACCTAGGACCCACACATACTCCCTCCGACCACGCCAGAAATCCTAGAATTATCATTGACAACAAGCTCACCATGAAGTCACAGATCAAAACCGCCTCCTCCTCCTGCTTCCTCACTCTGCGCATGCTACGTAAGATCTTCAAGTGACTACCCCTACACACGTGACGCACCGTGACACAGGCCCTCATCACCAGCTGACTGGACTATGGCAACGCCCTCTCTGTAGGAATCGCCACACACCTCCTACAGAGGTGACCATACAAAACGCTGCAGCCAGACTCATCCTAGGCCTTCCCCGATGAACCTACATCACACCCCACCTCAGGCAACTCCACTGGCTTCCCCTACAGAAGAGATGCCAATTCAAGCTGTTGACCCATGCACACAAGACTCTACACAACCAAGGTCCACCATACATTAACCAACGCCTGAACTTCCACCAACCATCGAAAAGACTGCTCTCTGCCTCCCTTTCTCTAGCCCATACTCCCCGCATCTACCGAAGCAGAAGTGGAGGATGCTCCTTCTCTCACAGCGCAGTAAAGATCTGGAACAGCCTTCCCATGCACCTCTATACCATCAGCTCACTTCCGGAATTCGGAATGGCCCTCAAGACCTAGCTGTTCAAAATAGCCTCTAAGATTTGCAAGCACCTGGATGCCCTATCGGGTGATTAGCCATGGTCTATAAATCCTGATTGATTGATATTACCACTCCCATTCATTGTGGCTTCTTTGTATGCCATCTTAAGTAAGGGTGGGCAGAAGTACGCTGAGTGGCACTCCGCTGAGTTCCACTGAGTTAAAAAGCAACTCGGTGGAACTCCCCTCCGCTCCAGTCCCACTCCCAATTTAAAAAAACAGAAAAAAAAAACACTTAAATGATTTATGGCGTCTCCGTGCTGCCCTCCTCCTCACTGTGGTGCTTCCTCCTCGCCGCCATAAATGTTTTTTTTTTAAATTTTGGGCCGTGGTGCAGGGGCTAACTCCGCTCCGCCATGGAGTCGGAGTTTTGCCTGAACTCCACTTTCCCAATGGAGCGCAGTGTTGGCAAAACTACGCAAACTCTGCTGGCAGAGCGGAGTTCGCCACCCGAGGTTGATCCCAAGTGGCATAGTAAACCGGGAGGAGATATCATTGTCACTTAACAAACCTCTCTCACCTGCACTATCATAAATGACCCAGATTTTTCTGTTCTCAAAAATTTGTTTTTCGCACTCCATTTTAACCATGCTCCTAGTTTCTGGGGCACTCTTCTTCACCACGTTTTGAGGCCGAAAGTCCAAATTCTGTACTATTTTGCTGAATGTTTAGCTCCTTTCATCTTAAAATCTACTATTTTTATTATTCTGGGTGATTTTAATTTTAATTTAAATGACCTTACTAAAAAAGGCACTAATACCTTTTCATTTAGATGACCTTACTAACAAAGGCACTAATGCATTGACACACCTACTGGAATAACGCTGCATGCTTCTGATTTCTCATCTACCTACCCACAGATAGGCCATCTGCTAGATCCTATTTTTACCAATAGACATGCAGTTGATATTTTCCCACCCGACCGCTGGTTTGGTTAGACCATTAATCTGTTCCATTTATACTCCTATTTTTTGTATTTCTGACATGAAATCTTCATCAGATTCTAAACTTCAATCCCACCTTGATAGACCTTAGGCTAAAATTATTTGCCTAAATTTTCCTTAGACATAAACAGGTACTCTTTCTCCACCTCGATAGACATTTTATCCTCTGCAGGATATTTTTACACCTTGGTATCAAACACAATAAATGTCATAGTACCATATAAACAAAGTTTTGTCCACAGTGCACAAAGTAGTCTATAGGACTTAAATTTGAAAATATCAACGTATGATCCAAGGAACATGCTGTACTTAACTACTTTAACAAAATTGAATCCTCTGCAAATTCCTTCCATGAAATTGATATGATTGTCAAAGATCTTCTGTCCCCAAAAGCACATAGCACCACTATTATGCAATTACAACAGCTTTGCCAGAATCGTTCACTTATTTTTGTAAAAAAATATCTTCCATACAGGCTGTATTCCCTTCTCAGCCTTCGCTTGAGTCAAAACTTGATAACCTTAGCAAGACCCCATTTACTGGTGATCTCACTTTCAGAATTTCACATTACATCCAAAGATGAGGTCCTTGCATTACTTAAGTCAACAAACTTAAGCTCATGAAAATAATTTTACCCCCTAGAATTGCAGCCTAAGCTCCAGATGTACTTTCACCAGCTCTTGCTGATCATTCCAACCTCTCTATTTCCTTAACATTGGTGCTGTGGGGGGCGTGGCCAGCAAGATGGCAGAGTGGCAACACTAAATGCACACTCTGGCCCTGTAAGTGAGATCCTGCCACATCCTGCCGCTCCCGAGCCCACATAATTGCTGTAACTGGGTTGGGCTGCTGGGGTGCACACGAGGGGTGGATTTGTAGGGCCCCTCAGGATGACTGGCCACCGTTTGATCTGCTGGCACCGACCACCCGTCCATGGCAGCTTGAGGCCCGAGGGGGAACAGACCCCTGCGACGTGCCCAACGTGCTCGAAGAGTGCTGAGAAGGTGGACCTGAGGTGAAGTGCGGGTGAGAAGAACATTAGAGGGTGAGAAGAACATTAGAGAGTCCAGGACTGGGTAAGCAGTAATCTGCACCAGATGCGGGGTTCTGGCTGCAGAGGCGCCCGGGGCCGCGCTGCCAGTGCCTTCCGCTTGCGACCGGGGTTGGATCTGGAAGGGATGTGGTGGGTGCGCCATTGGGGGAATCCTCCCGGTTCCCCACTTTTGGAGTGAGGCATGCAGAGGCCTCAGGACTGGCTGCCCATGGAGGTGAGTGACACAAGAGCAGCAAACACATTTGGGCCTGCTGCCCGCCATTCCTGCTACCTCACAGCGGATTAAAAACTGAGGGAACTAGGGCACTGCTAACCAGAGGTAAAGTGCTCGTGCTCATCTCTCTAAACCTTTTAGATTTGGTATACCCCTAATTGCCACCTTTAATTTACTTATAATTCATTAGTATATGGTATTACATGCGCCCAGGACCTGTAAATGAAATGCTACTTGTTAGCTACAGCACCCATTGTGCCACCCAATGAAGTAGCACTATAAAACATGTCTCCTGGCCTGCCCTGCAGCTTGAGTGGGCATCTTTTAAACTGCCTTTTGACCTGGCCCTTAATGCCCATAGGGTGCCTGGTATTTAAAAAGTAGGCCAAGTCTAGTAAATATTTTACATGCCCTGGCAGTGAAAAACGTTCAAAGTTGTTTTTTATTGAGGCCAGGTTGGCTCTCCTGTAGGCTAACATTGGTTTACACTATTACATGTAATAAGTGCTAACTCCAGTTTGGGAGTACCTAGAAAGATGGTTCAAGGACACATTTTAATAGTAATTTAAAATCCAACTTAATGGTCAAGTTGGATTTTATATTGCTATTTTATAAATTACACTTTTAGAAAATTGTAATTTCTCTCTCTAAGCCAAAAGGGCATTTCTGCCAGTTTCATCTGACTGTTGAATGGCTCCCCTCTGGGGAGATGTAGATTTCTCCCAGTCAATGGACAAAGAGCTGTGGAGGAAGTGGTTTTTTTAGTTGAGCAAGATGGCTTGAGGGCTGAGCCCTGTCCCTTTCTGAGCTTCAACAAATGTCTACCCTATCAGTTGCAGATGTAGCTCACACCAAGGTCTGCCTTCCTTTTGTCCTGCTAGTCAGCTTAGCTCCAAGCCCAGTGGGAAGTAAAGAGCTGCCCTAGTACTGGTTTGGAGTGACCACAAGGAAGGGTTTGGCTATTATCATAGTCAAACCTGAGGGTGGGCACAGGCAGCTCTGACCAGGATAAGAGGTTTCCACTCATGTTGGATTTAGGTAGAGAGGGGCACCATGGGATAGTTTACAGTAAGACACAGAAAGTGCTGCAAAGATGGTAAAAGTTACCCGTGGGAACGTTTACCCCATTGGATAGGAAGTGGCCAGGAGTTCCACCAATCCACAGGCTATCAATGGGCATAAAAGTGACATTCCCAGTACCCTCCTCAGATCCCTTCTGGACCTGTGGAAGAAGAGAAGAGGACTGGACCTGCTGTCGGTGACCTGAGAAGAGCCTTGTTGTCTGGACCTACTCTCCCTTTTGTACCTAAGACACAAAAGTGGACTCCGAGGGTCATAAAGCTGACCTCCTGACTGGGCCTTAGGAATGCAACAAACACCAAGAGGCCTTTTCTTGCATTCCCAGTTAATCACTTCCAACTGGACCTGTTAGGACCCTGCTACTGCCCTCAGCTGGAATCAGTCTAGTCCCCCTAGTTCTGTCGCTAAGGTCCAGGACCCTTGGCTGGTCTCAAAGTGTACTCCTCTTAAAGTTTACTGGCACCTGGGACTTAGAAACTTTTTGCCAACTTTTGTCTCTGAGAACCGATGGGGGACCGGAGCAAACCGGCCAAGCTTATCTGACGAAGGTGTGTTGCCACTGTGTCAAAGATTCAGGCTACACCTACTACGTTCTTCTCTTCCGCAGCAAATCTAATTCAGCAGGACCTCACGGAGAAAGTATCCGGCATTGTGGGACCCACTTCAGCTGCAGCCTGCAGACTTACCCCGCTGGAGGAATCTGAGCTCTAAAACTGTGACTAAATCCGAAGGTAGAAATCTTCACCGGGAGAATTGCAAAAGGTATCCAGCCAGCGGGGGACCTTCCATGGGTGTGAAATCCGAATTCCTCCCTCTCTGAGCTTTTCCGCCTAAAGTCAATAGGTTCACTAAGACCTCATCCAGTGGCTGTCCAACGATGTGGAGCCCTCTTTGGCCAGAGCCTTCTGCCATGCCACTCTAAGGATGTTTCATTTCCATTCCAGTAAATAAGTATGAAGGTAAGATTTTGCACAGGGATGAACCTGGTCTCTGTATCTGACCTACACTCCCTCGCAGTCACCTTAAACCTTACCCTCATCCCAATGAAGTGCAACCAGATGACGTGGTTGGCACTTAACACTTTTTGGAGTTCTTTTGAACCTTAACTCCGGTTCTGTGTATCGGGTATTTGTTGCTTTGGTATCATTTTATTTATTATAACTTCATTACTGTTGGAGCCCTGCTTTAATATTTTACACATTGCTTTGAAGTTAAGCCTCACTTCTTTCTGCCAGGCTACCAGAGGGATAAGTACAGGTTTATTCTTGTAGTGGGTTTTAGGGATCACCCTGCCAAGAATTGTGGTTATTATTTGAGGTGGGTTCTCACCCACCTCACCTAGTACTTCAATCTCTTACAGGTATCAAGATCATATTTTCTAATTTCAGGCTGCTCTACTCCTGTCTTACAAATGCATCCTTCATGCTTTTCATTGTTATGTACTGGTTGTCTGTTGTGTGATCAGCACTCCTGACAAAGCATGTGGCTGTTGATATTGCCACATTTCTATTATTTCTTGGGCAACCTGACCTCTATGTATACATGGATTCCGTTCTTGTGGGGAGCTGTGTAACAAGCCACTTTAACAACTTATAACTTCTGTGTGCTGTTATGCTCCTCGGGGAATGCTGCCAAAATATTTTTTCTCTTTCCCTGAAACAACTTCAGCCGGTGCACTACACAAAGCCTAGTTAAAGTTGACACAGACCCTTGTGCTCCAAGGGTAGAGTCATTGGCCCTCATTTAAAGTTTAACAGATGTGATGCTCAGTCATAAACCTGGCAGATGCTCCATATGTCTTATTACACTTGCATCATAGCCTATGGCACTTGTAACACGGTGGACGGAATATCCGCCACTTTTGTCATGGAGTATGCCTTACTCCAAAATCTAAATCAGGCCTTTATAATCCTTAGATCTGAATCTAATTGAGTAGTCTTCACTTTCATCATCATCTCTTCAGGTGGTGTGGGAATGAACAACACTCCAAGAATGTGGCCATCATTTATTTGTGATTTCCTCTAATGTGAGCATGTTTCCCATTTAATTATGGGTCCAGCACCAAACCCATTTTCACCATTTTTGTCCACCAGACCTCATTCAGGGGGTATATAGTACTGTAATGAATGTCTTGTTTTGTAAAACAGTTTGTAAGTTAGCAATCCATGCAACTGATCTGATCTCTCCAGGGATCGCAATATGCCGCTGAACTAACCTCAGCACATACTAGAATGTTTCTCTACCCACACTCTCTGTGAAATGTCCACTGTCTTATAACTTTCCGATCCCCATTTCAGCTTGAGACTGGGCCAAGCCCCTTGTGTAAGATCTTAAAACAATATACTGGAGCACGCCAACAATTTGTATAAATAAAGTTTGAGGACAAATAACCAGAAAAGTCAGTCCATAACTCCAAGGTCATGTAGTATATTTTTGTTGTCTTTATTGTGTTCACACGCATCTAACCAAGTACATGATCATCAGCCGACATGTGTTTCATCCCCAATGGGACTTTTTCACAGTTGTGTGTAGTGGACACGTATGAAAACAGACTAAGTGAGACCAACCTGACATATGAAGTCTGTTCATTTCATACATGAGTTACACACATTGCGTGCTGTAGATGGTATAAGCAGAACTTAAAAGTGAATCAGAGTGAGACTGCCATAGCTGACTTGTAATTACTACAGAACTATTTGAACAATACCGGACTAGACAGTCCAGATGTAAAAAAAATAGAAAAAATACCATGCTGTGTGTATAGGCCATATCTGTGGTAGAGCAGCCGTTTTGTGGGGCCAAAAGTGAGCTGAGATCACGAAACGTGCACCAGAGAGAAAAGGAAGTCTGACTCAAATGAATAGAATATCTTCTAGCACATACTAAATAAACCAGTGAAGAGTAGAAAAAAATTAATTGATGAAGTCAGTTGAAGAGAGCAATCAAACACAAGGGAGAAAAGAGAGTGAACCCACATGACAAAAGTGTACATTCTGGAACCACTCAGGTCATTGTCTATTAGGTGAGGAAGGGGAGAGCTGCATGGTAATGTGTATTGTTACTACAAATAGGGTTCTATATGCTCCTCAGTGCAATTTTGCCCAAGCCAGATCAAGGCCTAACAAACCTATTCTCGAATAGATGTATATCTAAGTCTTTTTTTAGGGTTCTTGAAGGTTTTTCAGACCTTACATTCCAGGGGAGGCTTTTCTATTCTTTAGTAGCTAAGTCTAAGAACTATGGTCATCCATAAGAGGAAAGCTTAAAAGGGGTCACTACAAATAGAGCTCCACTAGAGCTTCTAAGCAAGTTTACCGATATCTATGGAAGTAGTGTAGCATTTAGGTAAACAGGGTGAGGTTGTGTAGGCATTTATACAGCATAGCTAAAAAACAGTATGCTACCTTACATAGAGCCAGTGTACACAAGATTGCATCATGAGAACTGTAGAATTTTGGAATGGTAGTGGGCTGACGATTGCAGTGGTTTGGTAATGTTTTGTACTAATCTAAGCATGAGTTTACTGTTGTGCTTATATTTACTTCAGTGTGTTTTAAGGGGCAGATGTAGCATAGTGTCTTCATTCACATAAACACTTTATATCCATGTGTCAGTAGACTTCTTGGGCTTGCTGGGGTTTTCCTTACAGGTAGGCCAGCAGACCTTGGAAATAGCCTTCCTCCCTATTCCCAAAATGGACAGCACTCAGCTCAATATTCTGAAAACACCACAGCATGGTTCACATAGGTCTATTTATATTCAGTGTATCTCTGCTTCAGGATTGAGTTGTGCCTCAAGTTATGTATTCTAAAATCTGTCCAACCTGTTAAGATTAGCATATCCTACCTCGCAGGGAATCAAACAAAGGGCACCTTCAGCAGCCTGTGTGGGTTTTTTTTGGTGGGGGCTATAGTATTCAAACAGGTTTTAAAGAGACAAATGAAGGAGCGGAAGAAGTATTGGAGTATGCAACTGTCCTTGATTTTTCACCTTAGACTTACTGTTTCGCACAACACAGTTTCCATTATTGAAGCTAACCATAGCATCAGGTGCACTGAAAGGGATTGTGAACTAAATTCATGCATACATGTTCCAATTTTCATAATTGTTTTTGTAAGACTAATGCATGTGATACTTGCAAACATCCCTGTACATTAAAAAAACTAAACAAAAAGCAGCAACCTGTTAATACAGCCACTGGATTTAATTGAAAAGGTGAGGCCAGAAGGCATCTGATCCAGCATTTTCTGGGCCCACCTTTCTTACCTTGGACCTCTGATAGACCTTTTTATCCGACTGAGAGGTGATAAGAGTTAATATTACATCAATCAGTTTCAATTAACAGTGTCACAAATTTGGCTACACATTAAGGACCAGAAAGCAGTGACTGTGGTTAAGGAGATTTATTACAAATTAGAAGTCAAATTAAGTAACACAAATCTTAAAACTATACTGTAAAGGTACAGGACAACAAAAGGGAAGCCCAACCTCTGGAAGAATTTGAAGCGGACTAATATCAAACAAAAAAGCATAACAGCAATGCAAAAGATCAGCAGTAAAATTTGATGCTCAGAGAAGCGTTTTCACTTCTCACTCTTATTCATGTGTAAATCTAGATTAAAGTCCATACTAAGGGGATGGTTATATCTGACCTAGTCTCTAACTGAGGAAATACCATAAAGGAAAGAACTAGAACAGGACGGTAAAATAGAAAAAATTTGATAAATTGGAAAATCTAGGAAAATTAGAATGTGTCATCATTGCAGAAGCTCAGTCAAGAGCCTTTTTGGGTCAAGGGGGGAAATGTTAGCCTAAGCCACACTCAGCAAACAATCAAAGGGTAGCATGGAGGTCTAAACCTCTCAAAGTCCAGAGAGAAGTGCTCTAGGAGAATCTGGGGAAATTCTGATGGGAATCTCTGAAAGGAACCAGGAAAGCATCTGCCAAGTATCTGCACCAACACTAAGGCCCTCATTACGATGGCTGTTGGTTGGACTGCCGACCGCCATTGTATCGGGCAAGTGACCATCCGACAATGAGTCGGCGGTCCCACCTGCCCTATTAGGATAAGACCACTGTGCAGGCGGTAGTAACATGCTTATTTCTACTGCGGATTGTGCTGCAGCCCAGGAAAAGGGCACATTGTGCACATCCATACACAGTACACATACACAGTGTGCCAGGCACCATGTGGCACCTGGCACACAGTGCATGGATGTGTGGGGGGGCACTACATGTGCCCTGCTTGGTACCCCCAAAGTCCCTTTCTGAGAAATGCAGTCAGAGAGGGGCATCCTAATCCCTACGGCGGTGCCTTAGAATGCCGACCACTGCCCCAACGGGATCTTGGATCCTGTCGGAGGCGGCAGTCCGACCCCCACCCCCCCCTGACCTCTGCGGTCCGACTGGCTACATCGTAATGTGGCGGTCGGAACGATGCCCTGTCTGTCGGTGGCGATCCTCCCGAAATCATAATAAGGGCCTTAGTTATAACACACGAATCTTCTTGGTCAACACCCCCTTTGCATGCATCATCAGGTGTCTATTGTCTTTCTCCACTTCTCATGTTGTAGACGCTAACATCCAACAAAAGTCCCACACTAGACATTGGAAGGACATCGTCTTCTCACACACAGGCCAGGTTGCAACTTTGGTGAATTGGCCTTTCAGTTAAGGCTCAGGCTCTCCATGTTCTTTCGTCAAACTCTTCATCTCAGGCTCTTTCTCTATCACTAGTACAGGAATGTATCTATTCTTCAACTAGCAATGCATGTGAATGTCTGCAAGAAATGCCATGTTAGCAGAAAATGGAAAACAATATTTTATACAGCACATTAATAAGGTCTACCAACGACAACTTAAACGTTAACTCAATGGTGCACATTTAATTTGCATGTGCACATTTAAACACAAATGAATATGAATGATCAGTGTATGTTAAACTCATCTTATGTGTGGCATGCGATAAAATCTTTGAATCATCAGGTGTAACTATGTCTAAACCGACATTCAAATGAAATATACCTATGACATCAGTGCACATTCCATAAACATTTTTTCATTTCTAGAGTAATAACATTCTACATGTATGAGGATGGTTTCTTTCCATTCATCTAAATAGTAAATGTCAATTAATGTATTAAAGCACACATTGTATGGATTGACTTCGTGTTATAATGGGTACATGTCTACTAAATAAGGATGGTGTATTCAATCTCCTAAACAGAATAGTAAGAGGATGGTTCTCATCCGATCTGTAAGTAATGCATAATTTAATATAATTAGGGCACAGATTTAATACATGATTTCTCTAGTTCTACAGTGAATGTGCTTTAATATAGATGTCGAGTGCAACACTTCACATTAGTATTATTAGGGCACACAAGAAACATGTGATAAGTGCATGTTAATGTCATGGACTTGATGACGTGTGGGCAAAATGGCGCTGCACCGCATAATTACTGAGAGCAACTGCTGCCCCCTCTAATCCTTAAACACCAATGAGCCAGGACATGTGCAATTGGGGCTGAGCGGATCTACCTCTTCCAGACCACATGTAGAGGAACCCAAAGGAGGGTATTCTCCGTCTCAAGCATCATCGAAAGTGTCCGTGAGGAACACCAGATCTGCAGTTTGAGAGTGACCTAGGAAAAATGGAGTGGCTGGAAACAAAATTGTGCTAGTAAAAACGCGGTATGCAGGGGAGTCTCAGTGATGGGTCAGCTGTACATATAGCTGCAGTTTCTGATCCTTACAGGCCCGGGCTGCACCCGTTTACAAAAGTGTATTTTGAGAAAAGAATAAAACTCAACCTTGTATAAACTCAAAGCTCTCATGAGTATCTTTAGCACGATATCTGAAAGTATAATGCTTTCACAGAATTGCCTTGAACTTCCACAACGAGAAACCGTGCACATGTGTATTGCTGTTTTGTTGAATTTCAGGCAGGCTTTGGTGAAAATTAAGACGCATGGGAATCAATGAAGACCTGAAGTAGTGATTCATTGCCCCGTAGGCTAAAGCACATGTATAAATGAGAATACATTTAAAGGACAAGTTCTGGAAGAAAATTCAACGAATGGGGCCATTTTCTATTTGATCTGAACACAGGGGATCTTCTTAAGTATTAAAGTAAACTAAAACTGATAAACATGAACAATGGAATAAATCTGTGAACACAAACAAGGGATCAAAGCTGTTCTTCTAAAGGGAAAAACGTAGATAAAAACGGAAACTAAAAAACCTGTTTAGGTAATCAAGGGTTAATGCTGTTACTCAAAATATTTTACTTGGAAAATGATTGAATTTGATTTATGCTGAGGCCCATGAGCATTATGGCAGTTCTTTGTGGTATAAATGAAAGTGCAGCCAATTTTACCTTAAAATAGATGGCAATTCAGAATTTTAATACATGTTGTTCATGTTGACGAGTTACAGCTGAAAACAACATGAAGACAAATGTATTTATTTATTTAGCTTTGTAGTTTCAATAAAACATTACACTAAAATCTTGACTAATAAATTCAATTAATTAGTACCGTCTACGATGTAATCTTTCCAAAGAAAAGTTAGATCCAAAAGGAGGTCCAAGGGAACAAAGAAGAAAAAAGAAAGGCAACACATGCCATGATTGTTAGCATACATAGATATATGGACAGTGCTTTAAATGGGCCGGTACTCACCGGTACTGAGTACCGGCACTTCCGAATTTTCTGTCCGTCAGTACCGGCACTTTTCTTAGGTGAGGGAGAGTACCGGTACCCTCATTGAGAGCACAGCAGGCGCAGGGTCGGTGTCTCCTCCAGCTCAGGGCAGACGCCGCTCTGCTTCCGAGGAGCTTGCAAGTCACAGAGCCCCTCAGTGGCCTTTTGCAGAGTAGCTGCTGGAGATTCCAGCAGCGCTCTCTTGAATGGCCCCAGACAGCAGGGGTCTGAGAGGGCCTGCCTTGCGTCATGCTGTGATCAACAGGACAGGGTCTAGACAGACCCTGCACTGTTGATCAGGTGCGCTACGGCTATTAGGCTTAAAGTGTTAAGGCCCCCCACTGCCCCTTCCTCCATCAGGCGTGTGAAATGGGCTGGGGCTGCCAGTCAGTAATCCTGTCCCATTTACGGAAATGCACTGGCCATGCTAAAGTGAGCGGCAGCGCCACACAATCCTTTACCTTCCCAAAGCTGTTTTTTCTCCATCTTTTTGTTCAGGACAGAGGCTGCTTTCCTTTGTGTGCTCCTCTGTTAAAGCAGGAAACGAAGATGTAAAGTGGATAAATGATGTTTATTCAAGTAGTAACATCATAAGGGCCCACACACAGGTGAAAACAGTAACTTGTGAAGAACAGCTCTCAAAAGATCAAATCCGCTGAACATTCTATAACGCCATTTATATAAGATAAATGAACGTTCCAACAGATGACATAACATTAGTCTACCAATGAAATAAAGATATGGAAAAATATTAGATGATGAGTATATACAAAACAAGCATAGAAGGAAGGGGGAGGGATGAATGTATAGAAGTGAGGTGACAGGTGAAGTTAGGATTGCCACTTTCTTCACATAAAAATACCAGATATGTGTTGAGTTCTGAAATCATGAATGGGCTTTGAAGTGGTATTTTAACACAAATTTGTGTAGTCAAAAATCCTGTGCATTTCGTGTTAACTTTAATAATCGTTTATACATACATATATATATATGTCTGTGTGCTTGCCGACCTGTGTGCCTATTTTTGTGAGAGAAAGAGGGAGAGAATCAGTACACTCTCAGGAGATATTTTAAAGGGAATGGGTGGAATGCTTTTGTGTTCATTTCAGCTTGTTTCACTCTCTGTGTGTGCACGCTTCAGAATATATAGTATTTTCCAAACAACAACAAATAACATATGGCATTAAGAAGCAGCAAATATTACAAAACAAGGAAATGTTAACATATAATCCTGTTTGGCTTTCTTTTTGTGTAATGAGTTAACCTGTTATGTTTACATAAACGCATTTCTCATGCGTTTTGATATGTGCTGTAACTGGTACAGAGGTCATTATGTATCATCATATCTTGCCCTTAGCCCCGCCCATTTGCCACACCTCTAACTCATTTTAATGAGTACCTGCACTTATTTTTTCCCATTTAAAGCACTGTATATGGACCAGGCGAAATATTCGAAATGAAGCAAAACAAGTCAAACGTCTTACAATCCCTCCTTAGATGACGGGCTGTAGTCATGAATGAGGTATATATTGAAGAGAGTCTAGATGGATTAGACAGTCTGCTGTTTAATGTGCATGAGGAAGAAGTTTCCAGATTCCCCTGAATTTAAGATGTCTAACAGTTGGTAAAAGAGATGCTACCTTCACGAAGTTCTGTAGTGGACTTGCTCCTTCGCAGCGCAGCTCCATCTGGTAGCTGCTGCTGTCCCTCATGCACTGCTGCTGCTGACCCGGAGTTCAGGAGTTCGAGGCCCTCCTCCCCCCGCAGGCTCCTACCTGTGACTCATCCCTGGTGGTCCAGTGGTAGATAGTCACTGCTCTGGTACTTGACTGCACTTCTGTTGCTTTTTCTGTCTCTCTGTTTTTCTCTTTCTCTGTCATTCTGCCTTTAGGCTTTGCTTTTTCCCTTTCCTTTTCCTCCTGCTTTCTCCTTCATCGCCCCTGACGTCCCTGCAATCCCCCGTGGCCCTACCCCCTCCTGTGTCCTTTTCTCTTTCTGCTTTTTCTGTCTCTGTCTCTCTTTCTGCTTTTCTGTTTTATTCTGCCTTTTGGCTTTGCTTTTTCCTTTTCCTTTCCTCCTGTTTTCTCCCTTGTCGTGATCCCCCACGGCCCGTCCGCTCCTGGGTTCCTTCTCACTGCCACGTTTTCCCTCCTCCCAGCTGTCCAGCCCCCTGCTTCACTGCTTAATGGCGGATGCTGCGCGGTGAAGGTGCAATCCACTATCCTGTAGACGACTTGCTCCTTTGCAGTACAGCTCCGTCTGGTAGCTGCTGCTGTCCCACGTGTGCTGCTGCTGACCCAGAGGTTAGGAGCTCGAGGCCCTCCTCCACCCACAGGCTCCTGCCTGCACCTTATCCCTGGTGGTCCAATGGTAGAACATCACTGCTCTGCTTCTTGACTACCCTTCTGTCTCTCTTTCTGCTTTTTTTGTCTCTCTGTCTGTTTTTCTCTTTCTCTTTCATTCTGCCTTTTGGCTTTCCTTTTTCCTTTTCCTTCTGCTTTCTCCCTCGTCGCCCCTGTGATCCCCGCAGGCCTGCACCCTTCGTATGTTCTTCTCTCTTTCTGCTTTTTCTGTCTCTCTGTCTCTCTTTCTGCTTTTCTCGTTTATTCTAACTTTTGGCTTTGCTTTTTCCTTTTCCCTTTCCTCCTGTTTTCTCCCTCGTCGCTATCCCCTGCAGCCTCGCCCCCCTCCTGTGTCCCTTTCCGGTCCTGCATTTTCCCTCTTCCAGCCCCCTCCCCCGCAGTACTACTTAATGGTGGCCGCTGGCTATCTGCGCCCGTCCGCGCTTGGACCGCGTCCAGCATCAGGGACCCTGGTTCTCAGACTTTCTACCACTATGATGCCAGCACCGACCTTGCTCTCAATCCTGGATGCTACGCTGCCTGCCATCAAGCGTCAACGAAGAAGACCCATGGACCCTTCGCCTGCCAGGACTGCAACCGCGCCTTCACCCACGTCAACACAACAGCTCCTCTTGCCACCCAGCTGACCAACAGCACACCCTACCGGCTCATCTGCATCCTCCTCAAAGTGCGGTCCCTCCACAAACACGCCACAGAAATCTGGAACCTCCTCAACGCCACCTCTCCTGATATCGCTTTCTTCACAGTAACCTGGACTAACCCCTGCTCCGGACCGGACATCGTCGTCACCATCCCCGACGGCTACAAAATCACCTAAAAGGACCACCCTGATCGCCCAGGAGTAGGCACCACCATCGTCCACAAGAACCCCCTCTGACTGACTACACACCCAGACGACCTAACGAATACCATGGAACACATCCACTTCCAGTTCCAGATCAACCCCAACACCACCGTCTGCGGCATCCGCATCTACAGGCCACCTGGCCCCGACCGCCCTTCTCCGACGCCATCATAGACCTCATCACACCCTAGGCTCTCGCATCCACTGACTACATCCTACTTGGAGACCTCAACTTCCACATGGACAACCCCAGTGACCAGAACACCACCTCCCTACTGGAGAACTTTGCCAACATTGGACTCAAGCAGCTAGTCACCGCACCAACCCACACAGCCATACACACGCTCAACCCTGTCTTTTCTGACAGCAGGAACATCAGCTACAGCCACACCACGAACTCTGCTGCACCGACCATTTTGCCTTCGCCACATCCACCGCACACCACCGCTCTAACCTTGCCCCCCATCGCAGCTTGATCAAGGCCACCAAAGAACTTCTCATCGACTCCCTCAGCACAACCACTCCGTCAGCGCCAATGGACACCAACCCCGCAGCATGCAACTTCCACCGATGGATCTCCAACTGCGCCGACATCCTGGCACCCCTCAAGAAAAGACCAGGCAAGCAACTGTCCAAGAAAGCCAGTGTGTTCATTCCCGCCCTCCACATAGCACCTGCAGATGAATCAAGAAGAGATGGAGAAACAACAAAACCCCGGAAACCCATGATACCTTCAAATCCGCTGTCAACGCACATTACCTCCTCCTCAAAACCACAAAGAAAATGGCCCTCCAAGACAGAATCAGCGCCAAAGCACACAACAGCAAAGAACTCTTCGCCATCATCAAGGAGTTCACCAGGCCCAACATCGAGACCACAGACGTCCTCCCTCCCAAGACCTCTTCAACAAACTTGGTACCTTCTTCCATCACAAGATAAGGCAGATTTACAACAGCTTCGACACCCTAGACCTTGCCACTTCACCCGCCACCACTGTACGCAACCACACTGCACCCCAACAGACCGTGCTCTACTGGACCCCGCTCACAACAGAGGACACGCTCAAGACCATAAAGAGCATCCACTCAGGAGCCCTGTCAGATCCTTGCCCGCACCACATCTTCCACAGAGCAGCCTACGGAATTGCCCCCCAGCTTTGCCGCACCATCAACTGCTCTATTGAAACCACCACCTTCCCCAAAGACTGGAAATATGCCGAGATCAACCCCCTGCTGAAGTAGCTGTCCTCAATCCGACTGACCTCGAGAACTTCAGACCCATCTCCCTCCTTTCCTTCCCAGCCAAGGTCATCAAGAAGACCATCAATGCCCAACTCTCTGCATTCCTAGAAGTAAACCACATCCTGGACACCTCCCAATCTGACTTCCGAAGCAACCATAGCATGGAAACCGCACTCCTCCCTCCCCAGCCGGACTCAGCGAGTCAGACTACCCCCATTCCTCTAAGAACCTACAGAGATCAGCTGCAAAGTGCCCCAGGGTTCCTCCCTGAGCCACACTCTCTTCAACATCTACATGGCCCCCCTTGCAGCCATCGTCAGACGCCATGGACTCAACATCGTCTCCTATGCTGACAACACCCAGCTGATCCTCCCCCTCACCAACGAACCCAAAATCACCAGAACCAACTTCCACAGCGGAATGAAGGACATTGCTACCTGGATGAAAGATAGCTACCTCAAGCTCAACTCGAGCAAGACTGAAGTACTCATTCTGGGACCCACCCTTTCAGCCTGGGACGACTCTTGGTGGCCACCCAATCTGGGATCCCCTTCCACCCCGATGGACCATGCATGCAACCTCGGCATCATACTGGACTTATCACTGACAATGAACCGCCAAATCAATGTAGTTTCCTCAGCCTGCTTCCACACGGCCTGCCTGCTTCGAAAGAGATTCAGATAAAACCCCACAGAATCCAGAAAGACGTTCACACACACACTCATCACCAGCAGACTCAACTACGGCAACTCACTCTATGCCGGCGTCACCCAGAAACAGCTCAAGAAACTACAGAACATCCAAAACACCGCAGTCAGGCTGATCCTCGACATCCGCCGCTGCAGACACATCATGCAACAACTTTGACAACTCCACTGGCTCCCAGTCAACAAGAGACTCACCTTCAAGCTCCTCACACATGCCTACAAAGCTCTCCACTACGAAGGACCAGAATACCTGAACCACCGCCTAGCAATCCACGTACTCGCCAGACAACTCCAATCCGCCCAACTTGCCCTAGCCTCCATCCCCAGGATCCACAAGACCAGAACCAGAGGAAGATCCTTCTCCTACCTTTCAGCCAAGGCCTTGAACACCCTGCCCCTCCACCTCAGACAATCCGTGTTGCTGATCAAATTCAAGAAGGACCTCAAGACCTGGCTCTTCAAATGATCCTACACCCAGAAGGACCAGCAGCCCCCTCCCCCAGTGCCTTGAGACCCTCACGGGTGAGTAGCTGTGCTATACAAGCCCCTGATTAATTGATCAATATGAAGTGCCAGCAGAATACAATTTTTATTATAATCAGATACCAGCTCAAACACAATCATACCAGTCTGCCAGAATTGCTGACACAGCTTTCAATTTTTCTAATAAAATATTTGACCTCACCATAAAAGTAATTATTTTTTGCTGGGAGGGGAGAGTTAAACAAGTTTAATGTCCATGATGAAAGTTGAGTGGAAGTAAAGAAGACGTGGAATACTTTTGGTAAAAATATGTTTACTCACCCCTTTGAGTCCCGACCTTTGATCTTATGTCAGGTAGGTTAATAACAGTTGAAAATGTCATTAATATTGTGTTCCTATTTGGACATAATTCTACATGAATTAGCAGTCTTATAACAAGTCACACGGAGTACTAGCTGCACTCTATCACAAGAATAATTCTTCAATCATTTGCAGGACTAAATTGATTCCATAACAAGACCAACTTATCTACCAGCTGGGTTGACTGGACTATTCCAACCCTCTGCAACATTTCCAGAGTCTGGCATCCAGCTTTTTGTCTTTTTTTCTTATGGCCCCCAACTAACAGAAAAAGGGTGAAGTCACCTTGGGATCTAAATTTCCAGTGTAAAGAGGGAGGAATGGCTACACCATCCCTGTTTATTGGTCATCAGTAAATTAAGCTCTCGTTAGGCCCTGGAACTGATAATTGTTAGCACAAAGTCAGGCAAAAATTGACTGGGGTAACTGTTACTAGGTATTTGTCTTCTAGGTTAATCTCAGTTCCTGATTCTGGCCACTTGATCCCAGGTTATAACTAGTTGAAGTGATCGCCTCAAAGAACTTGAGGCAGTAAGAGGCAAAGATCTTATTATGGTGTTTATCAAATGTGGAGGGCAAAGTGCCCAAAAAAACTACTCACATCATACAACTAATCCAAATGCATGTGAAAGAAAAGAGAAAATGCATCACTAACTATGATTTTATAAAATCTTGATTTAGAATTTGGTCTTTAACTCCAATGTGAGATCTAAACCTGACCGTTATCAGTGATCACTTGTTTCATCAAAATCAAGCATATAACACTTTCCTTATGTTCTCTCATGCCCCGATTAGCCCTGGATCAACATGAACACTCATTGGAACCTGGCTGTCTTAAAAAATGCACCTAGCATGTACTAGGATGGTGTTCACTGCAGCACTCAGTTACAGGTCACTAGAACTTTCAAATTAAAAATGAAAAACAATTAATTGAGAATGCATCAATCTTTTCATAGGATCAAATTCTACTGACGGCCAGCCATTACCTGTCCCTACTGGGCTCTACCCAAGATTTATGTCCCTATAAGATTTCCAAACACAAGGAGATGATGTGCGGAGTCCAGCCCGAACTGACAAACCAGTTCTTCACTAAACCGCAAACAAGCATCCTGGGACCGGTTTCGGGGTAACCCCCCTCTTCAGCCAGGCTAGCTTGAATTCAGTGGCAAAGTGAGAAAGGGACCCACGTCTGGGCATACCGTGCAAACTAAGGGCAAACTAAGCAAACACAAAGAGATGATGGACGGACCATTGAAACTTTTCAGACTCTCACCCTAGTCATTATCAGATCTGGGTTGATTCCATCATCGTTCTTTAGCTCACTTCGCCACCCCAGTTCAGACCCAGTCATATGCACATCAGTCTTGACCCTGTTCCTCATGGGAACAGTCCAGCCCGAACTGCCAAGCCAGGTCTTCCCTGGGCCAGAAACAAGCATCCTGGGACCAGTTTCAATGTAACACCCCTCATCAACCAGGCTAGCTTGAATCCAGTAGCAAAGTGAGCAAGGGACCCACGTCTGGGCATACCCTGCCAACTTAGGGTGAACAAAGCAAACACAAGGTGATGATGGACGGAGCGCTGAAACTTTTCAGACACTCACCCCCAGTCACTAACAGATCTAGGTTGAATCCATCATCGTTCTTTAGCTCATTTCGCCACCTCAGTTCAGACCCAGCCATAAGCAAATCAGTCTTGACCCTGTCCCTCATGGGAACAGTCCAGCCAAACTGCCAAGCCAGGTCTTCCTGGACCAGAAACAAGCATCCTGGGACCGGTTTCAGGGTAACACCCCTCATCAGCCAGGCTAGCTTGAATCCAGTGGCAAAGTGAGCAAGGAACCGAAGTCTGCACATACCCTGCCAACGTAGGGCAAACAAAGCAAACACAAGGAGATGATGGACGGAGCACTGAAACTTTTCAGACCCTCTCCCCCAGTCCCTATTCGATCTGGGTTGAATCCATCAACATTCTTTAGCTCACTTCTCCACCCCAGGTCAGACCCAGTCATATGCAAATCAGTCTTGACCCTGTTCCTCATGGGAACAGTCCAGCCCGAACTGACAAACCAAGTCTTCATTGGACGAAACAAGCATCCTGGGACCGGTTTCGGGGTAACACCCCTCATCAGCCAGGCTAGCTTGAATCCACTGGCAAAGTGAGCCAGGGACCCACAATTAAGATTTCCAACCATGTTTCAATGCATTTTCCTATGTTCATTGTGTTTAATAGCCTCCCAAAAGTAGCACTTATTCTAAGGTTTTATACTACAAGGGCCAGATGTACGACGTAAAATTGCATGCGCAAATGAGTTTGCGACCCGTTTGCGCATGCAATTTTAGTCTGGGCCATGTACTTACACTATTTTGCGAGTCACAAATAATTTGCGACTCGAAAAATAGTGTATTGCGACTCGCTATTAGGAAGGGGCGTTCCCTTCCTAATAGCGACCGCAGAGCCATGTATGAATGTTTTGCAACCGCAATTGCGGTCGCAAAACACTCGCAAATTACCGCCCTCTTCAAGAGGGTGGTAATGAAGTTGCAAATGGGAAGGGGTCCCCTGGGGACCCCTTCCCCTTTGTGACTGGCTCCAAAAATATTTTTTAAGGGCAGGCAGTGGTCCCAGGGACCACTGCCTGCCCTTAAAAAATGAAACGAAAACGTTTCATTTTTTTTTTTTTTAAATGCATCCCGTTTTCCTATAAGGAAAACGGGATGCATTTAAAAAAAAGAGCTGCTTTATTTAAAAGCAATCCCAGACATGGTGGTCTGCTGAGCCTAGCAGGCCACCATCCCTGGGATGGCCTGTCATTCCCAAGGGGCTCGCAAATTGCGAGAGGCTCATTAATATTCATGAGCCTCGCAATTTGCGACCCCATTGGGAATCGCAAACAGTGTTAAACACACTGTTGTACATGCAAAATAGTGCCTCGCAAATTGCGAGTCGCAAAAGACTTGCAATTTGCGAGGCACTATTTTGCGCGTCGTACATCTGGCCCTAAGTCCATGTGCCAAGGATATTGCTTTCAAATTATTTCATATTTTTTAAATGTCTTTACATTCTACATATTATTGACTGTTATCCACTTTCTTATACTGTGCCCTACATCCTATGGCTTTCTGTCAGATTAAGCCTATTTATCCTTGAACTTGTTTAGTCTACCAAAATGGTGAGAGGGTGGTATTTTTGGGACAACTAAGGTAACTATGAGAAATGTGGGTTTTTGGTTGAGAGGGGTGAATACCCTTCTCAAGCAACTACAATACCTGTCAGGGTGAACAACATAAGTCACTAACTTAACCTGTGTTTAACCCGCTAATAGCTTGGCACAAAAGCATTCAGGCTTAAGTTAGAGGCAATGTGTAAAGTATTTATGCAGTACTTAAACAATAATAAAGTGAAAGCACAACTTAAGAAAAATCCCACACCAATCTAATAAATTTGAGCAATTTTTATTAAATAAAATGACATCAAAACAACAAAAATACAATCGGTAGAGCCGGAGTTTTACAGTTTCAAATATTTCAGGGAAAATAGCGCTTAGAAGTAAATGCCGTCAATTACAGTTATCTGGTTGCGCTGGAGTAGGACAAGTTACAAGTTCAGGCCAACTGTGATGAAGGTCAGGTCGAGCACAGAACCAAGTTTGGCCCACTGAGATAGTATCTTGGGTCCTTTTGAATCAAAGTGCAAAGTCTGCGTCAGCCTGCTCCTTAGGTACATGTAGTACCACTCTACAAGGGACATGTGAGTAAATTAAATGTACCAATTTGGTGTAAGCCAATTCTACTAGGTTTAAAGGAGTGAGCACAAGCACTTTAGCACTGGTTAGCAATGGTAAAGTGCACAGAGTCCTAAACCGAACAAAAACAAATTTCAGCAAAACAGTAGGGGAGAAGGCAAATAAGTTAGGGGGAAGACCACCCTAAGGCTGTCAGGTATAATATGTGTCCCATTCAGCTTAAAGTGGGGAGAACTTCCTAACCTCCTGGAAGTTCTCATCACAAAGGCGGATGATCCTGGACAGTCCGTCAGCATTGGAGTGGTCTGACTCAGGGCGGTGTTTCACTGTAAAGTCCATTTCCTGTAGGGAGATGAACCACCTCAACAATTGAATTCTAACCCCTCATTTGCATGAGCCATCTGGGGTCTGTCTGAACCCTGAAGAAAGTCTCAAACAGGTATGGTCTCAGCTTCTTCAGTGCCAAGACCACATCAAAATCTTCTCTCTCAAAATCAATCCACCACTGTTCTCAGGGAGTAACCCCTTACTGATGAAGGTTGCAGGTTGGTCTAGGCTCTCCTCATTTAACTGTGATAGTACAGCCCCTATGCTATGCTCTTAAGCATCTGTCTGCAATATGAATTTCTGGGAGAAGTCAGGAGCCATGAGAACACGTGCCATGCAAATGGCCTCCTTGAGGGTGTCAAAGGGTTTCTGGCAGGCCTCCGTCCACATCAACTTTTTGGGCTGCTTCTTAGAAGTCAGCTCAGTTAAGAGGGCAGCAATGGCGCCATAGCCCTTAACAAACCTTATATAGTATCCAGTGAGGCCTAGGAAGGCAGTCACTTCAGTCTACATTTTAGGGGTTCCCAGGCCAGGATAGATTAGGTCTTGGCCTAGAAGGGCTGCACCTTGACCCTGCCCACCATGTGCACCAGATACACCACAGATCCTGCTTTATCTGGACTTTGTTGGCCTTGATAGTCAGGCCTGCCTGTTGCAGAGCCTGAAGGACCTCTTGGAGGTGAAACAGGTAGTCGTCCCAGCTGGAACCAAAGACAGATATGTCTTCCAGGTATGCAGCACTGACGACTTCCATCCCAGACAGGTGCCTGTTTGCTAACTTTTGGGAGGATCTAAATCCAAAGGGCATCACCCTAAATTGGAAATGGCCCTTTAGGGTAGAGAATGCAGACCTCTTTTTAGTTCCCTCAGTCAGGGCAATCTGCCAGTACCCTGTCAGGGGGATGGTGGATAGAGGCTACAAGCTGACCAGGCTCGATAGGCTGCAGAGGAACTGGGAGCACAATGGATCGCATAGAGCAGAAGGGATGGGGTAGCAGCATGCACACGAACAACAAAAGGCAGAGGGTTGGTGGCAGGGGCACCAAACTAACCTGACAGGCCAGTTTGGTGCCCCTGCCAAAAGTACTCAGAAACTTGCAGCTCCCAGCTTGTTGAGGAGGTCATCCACTCAGGGGATGGGTTGAGTATCAGTCTTGGTGACTGAGTTGAGATTTACCTGGAGTACCCTTTAGGGTTACTAGGGGGTCTTGAGATCCATCAAGTCCTTGACCTCCCCCTTTCACTCCTTCACCTCATAAGTCCCTGACCAAAGATGTTGGAGGGCCTTTGGTTCCATGGGCTCCATCATCCTTTCTTTCTAGCCAGGTTGAAACTTGACCAGAGTGGTCTCCTGATCATACCAGAGTTTCATCACCTTCTGGCTGGCTTCCAGATTTAGTGCGGCCTTCTTACAGAAGCGCTGCAACTGGTAGCTGACTACATCCTGGGGGGATCCCTAGGAGCTTGCTCCCACCTTTCTTTTACCATACTGTGAGATCCTCTAAGAGAGGAAGAGCTCCTCAAAGGGACTAACCCCAACTCCCTCTGTGGCACCTCCCTGTAGGCAAACAGCAGGCATGGTAATAGATGTCCCACTTCCACCTCATTGGCTCAGGCAGGCCTGTAATCATGCCCTTGGGGGTTTTGTTGAATCTCTTAAAAAGCCTATTTGTCTGAGGGTGATAGGGTGTAGAGAAAATATAAGTAACCCCACACTTATCCCTCATAGCCTCCATGCATGAAGATGAAGTTTGTGACCCTGTCAGACACCATTAACTTGGGCAACCCCACTTGGGTAATGATCCCCATTCCAACTGCAGTTACAGATCTCAGAGGTATGGCTACTGGGTATCTGGTGGCGTGGTCCACCAAGACCAGGGTAAACCTATTGCCTAAGGCAGTCTTGGGGTCTAGGGGCCCAACAATGTCGATGCTCACCCATTCAAAGGGGTTGCCAATGACAGACAAGGGAACCAGGTGAGCCTTGAGCTTTTTTACCTGTTTCTTCAGAGGCCTGGCAGGTGGGATATGCCCTGCAGACTATATCTCAGGCTGTCTTCATCCAAGGCCAATAAAAGTGGGTCCCAAGCCTGAAACAATCTTGTCCTGCCCTAGATATCCTTACAGGGATATGCCTTGAGCGAGACCCAGCAGGAAGGCTCTGTAGCACTGGAGGACCAACAACACACAAGTTGTCCCAGACTGAGGAATGTTAGGACTCAATGCATAAGAGATCATTCTCCAAAACATCAGGTGATCTCCAGAGGTTTTACCAGCTGCCTGGGCCTTAGTTTGCCACCTCAAGCCCTCTGAAGTTGGGCACTCTTTCTGAGCTTCATAGAACTCTTTCCTGATGGACCCACCCTCAACCTGACATCCTGCAAGCTCTGGCAGGTATCACAGGGCTGCAATGCCCTCCCCAGTAGGCTCCAGGGTGGCCTGTTCAGGTGCCCCTTCAACCTGGACCGTGGGAGGTTCAGGTGCTTGTTTCCGATGCCCCTTGCCCTTCCTTTTTTTGCCAGCAGCCTGGGCCATTATTCTTGGCTCAAGGCCTCATTGACTACCCTTTTCGGCAGCCATAGACCATGTGGTTAGGCACACTCACTCAAGAAACCATAACATCTCCAGGTGAGATCTGAGCTCCACTTCCTTCCAGGGAGTGTGCTCCAGATCTTTGCCTAACCAACAATCTACTAGCATGGCAGGGTTCACAGCTACTTTTAGAAAACTTGAGACCCCTCCCCACTCAAGGGAACCAAAGGAACTGGGTAGTGACTCTCATGGTTGTCTGCCACTCACATCTGGGAGATTACCTGCTCAAAGAACACCAGATGACACCTTACAGCTGTCATACTGGCTCCTGTCTACCTCAGAGCCTCCACCATGAAGGCATGAAGGCTTTGGGCATCATCTTTTTGTCACTCTAGAACTCTGAGGTAACTTTTGCTCTACCGACCCCCCTCACTATCTTGGGCAATCTCCTCCCAAGCTCTACACAACCCAACCCTTGGGTCTGCCCTCTTGGAGCACTTGGCATCTCCCTTCAGGTGCTTGTACCTGTAGCACTCATGGAACTTAGGGACAAACTTAATGTATTTTTATCCCCCAAAAATCAATTTTTCTTCTGGTCAGTTTGGGGCTGAGTATCCTTACCCTGTGAACTGTTTTGGGGTCCATGAGAGACCTATTTATTTCTACTTTTATCTCCAACCTCTTCCTTCTGGTGTGAACCCTCACCACCATTTTGGGAATTCCTCTAAGATGCTTTCTTGGACACTCTAGTTCTGACCCAGGGGTCCGCCTCCTTTACAAGCTTCCTGGGGTCACTTAACTTGCTGTCAATCAGGTGTTGGCTCAACTCTGCAACCTCTGTTTTTAGGGAAAATGTCAACTAATGAAGAGCAATTCTGTGATTTCAGATTATGGCTCGTAGTGTGCAAAAGATGTTGGCCTTCATTATATGTTGGCAGGAGATACTGGGATCCTCCAAATAGTGTGTCTGATTCCGGTATAATGAATTGTGTAGTAATCCACTGCCAAGATTTTGATCCTTGCAAATTTTTCCAGATAATACTTCCTCAAATTTGCACAGGGGAAAAAGGTTAAAAAAATTGTAAAATTCATGATAATCAGGTGTCCAGACTGTGATACGACAGGTTATATCCTTCATTCAGTCTTATGAAGCACACTGGCCAACTTGAAATGATGGCCTTTCAGTCGCTTCAGCACATAATTTAACAAGCTTCCCTGTAATTTTATAGGGGAGTATTGAGACCTGACTCATCATCCCAAGTTGCTTCAAATCCGAGTTTTGGTGATTAGCGAACAGTGGCTTTTTCTTCCACAGCATTTTCGCCATTCTGGGATATTTCCTGTGATACACGCAGACCTATAAATAACAGATTTCAGACTGACGTGAGCTTAAAAGTAACCACTAGCTAAAGATCAGTAAAGAGAAGTCAAGATGCTACACGTCAGATGAACTAGTCCCTCTTATTATATGTGTTCTGGTTCTTGAAGTTTTGCTTTTTTAATTATTAACGCAAAACTACAGGTACCAAAATGCAAAGTAGAGTAAGCTTGAAAGGTACTGAGAGCTCAGTCATGTCCCAGATCATGTGTATGTTGTCCACTTAGTCCTTTCTGTACTTTGCACTCTGATACATTGAGTTCTGGTTTTCTTGTTTTAAATGCTGGACCACAAGTACCAGAATGCCAAAGAAAAACACAGATATTTTTGCCCTGTGAAACGGGGAAAGCAGTGTCGGAGAACTAAGCAGTGACCTTCATACAATATCCTGACATATAAAGAGTTCTACCAAGTCCTCTACCTAGGCCTTTTCACACCTGGAGCCTCATCACATACACCAGCCCCATCAGGCACCAACACTGGAACCTGGCATGACACTCATCCAATCAAGGCATCTCAGAAGAACTTTCATCTATGCTATCAGAAATTGCATCATCTGGTCCTGGAAGTAAGACTACAGAGCAGAGATGGTAAAGCAGGAAAGACACAGCCAACCCACTGTATTGGCTTAGCAACTGCCCGTGGAAAGAAAACAGACATACAGAAACACACGTACACACACACGCATGCACGCATGCGCACGCACACACACACATACCTACACGCACACACACACTCACATATATACACTCTCTCTCTCTCCCTCCCTCCAGCAGGAAAGAGTATGAAATGAGAAAAAAATAAAAAAATAAAGCCCACAGTAAGCCAGAGCATCTCCCAGCAAGAAGGAATTCTCTGGCCTCACAACATCCTGCACACAGAGCATGCCTCTGTGCTCCCCATTAAGAGGCCGCCACCCAAGGCCCACCCAACATCTCATGAAGCCATAAAAACGTTCTAGGCCTTATGTTCATGGTGCTGAGGGACTGTAAAGAGAAGCTCACCCTCGCATACCCAAGCCTAAAACTATGATGTCCACCTTGTGCTCACACCCAGGTTCTCACCCAGAGGCTTGAACTATCCATTTGATTCTTAACCTCCAAGGCTCATGCACACTGCATAATTCGTGCCTGGAGGGATATGGCACTCCTTATTGGCTTAACAGAGCAATCAATGATTCACTGAAAGCCCCACCATGCTTAGTAGCCAGCATCGACACTCCACACTTTACATATCTTATTTGTGAAGATAGCAGGGAGGAGCTTTGTCCCTCCTCTCTTCTGGAGTAGTACACCTCTTTGGCTAGGCTCAGCAGATCTCTCTTTTTAGCCTGGAGCACAGGGTCTCTGATCTAAGAAACAGTGAAATTCGTCATCTCCTGCCATTAGGCTGTCACACCTCACCCTCTTTGGTCTCTGCACTGGTGTTCACTTCCAAGATGCCAACTCCCACACTAAAGTGAAGGTAGCAATCTGGCTCACACATGAACAGGGATGGTGTGTTTTGATGCACACATCTTAACACCAGCCAGAGGAAGTGCAGATGACAGTGGAGGGATTACTTAGTTTGCAAGCAATGATGTTGAAAGTACATTTTATCGGCATGCATCACATAGGTTCTTTGTTTTCCCTGACCACTGCCTGCATCAGTTGTTCAGCTAGCCAGGAGTTGTTTCTGGGAAAATAACTAATGGCCTGATTACGATGTCGGTCGGATCGCAACTGACGGCCTGTCGGTTGCGATCCGACCGACATCTGCCCCTGCATTCCGCCTGCCGCATTATGATGTGGCGGTCGGAGGCTGCATGCAGAGGGACCAACCACTGCTGTTCCGATGGGCTCAAGGAGGCCGTCGGTCCATCGGTCAGAATGTAATCCCTGCAATAAGGGCGGTGCCTTGTCAGGCACCGCTGTAGGAATTACGATATCCCTTTAGATCTGCTTTTCTATGGCGATCTGACTGCCATAGAAAGGCAGATGGAAACTGACTTTGGGGGCCCCTAGCAGGGCCCCCGTCTCTCCGCGGCCTCCACTATGGGGTCTTGGGCATGGTGCCCCCTAAACATCCCTGCACCATGTGGCAGGCACCACATGGTGCCTGCTACAATGTGCATGGATGTTTTAAATGTGTATATTTTCTATTGAGGCTGGTGATGCAACCAGCAGCACAAGCCTCAATAAAAAATATACACTTTCCAACCGCCGTGAAGGCGGTCACATCATAAGAGTGGAAGCGGGACCGCCAACTCCTTGTCGGGCATTCCGGTTTACGCTACGATGTCGGTCCGACGCTCGTCCGACCGACATCGTAATTAGTGCCTAAGTGATCTTTGCCAATAGTTTTGCCATGCCATTTAGGTGAAACATAAAAATGACAGACACCACTGTATCTGCTCTGTGTGGAGAATTTCTCACACCACATAACTAGAATCTACAATGTTTATATAAAATGCAGCTGCCAAAGTTGCTGTGTTGCCTAAGTGGCTCATTCAGCATATGGTGGGCTGTGCTCCCTTCCACCAGGGCAATGAAGGGATGTACTTCGCTGTCATGGAAAACTGCCACCTGGCCATATTTAGAGATCTTTGCAAGAAGTCAGAGATCTCTATATCTTCAGAGGAGCTGCCGCTATAGTGGCTCCTTTGAAGACACTGAAAATTTTGCTGTGCGAGCGCCATGTTCAATGCACCCGCACCCAAAAAATTAAACTCCTAGGATAGGAGTTTATTTCTAAAAAACAAATAGTAAATGTCCCTGATAAGCTGAGAGTTTTCTACCAGCATTTGGGGGTCTTTTATTGTTTGTGGAAGGTCTTAGACCAATGGCCAAATGTAATTTGGGCTGTCAATAAAAGGTTTCCACCGGCAGAGGCAGAGGAGGCTCTGCCAACAGAAACATGGCAGTTCCCAAGATTCTAAATTATCTGGGAACTGTGAGTTTGGCTGATAGTACACTCCATCACACTTTTAGCACAGCATATAATGCCTCATCAAACCTAAAAGAGGCCCTAACTTTGAAGGTCATAAATGAAACTGTATTTTGCCTTAGATACTATCTGCAAATCATCTGCACTAATTATTCTTTTGATGCATTTACAGCTTTTTCAGTACTGAACTGATGTTTCATGTTTATAAACTGTTGAAAAGTGGATTATTGGTAGGAGCAAATGTAGTTCTGCCACTGGCAATAAGGCCACTAATCATTGGTAGGACTCAGCATAGGTCTTAGAAAAGTATTCCTATGCTCAACCCTTGGTTACGTGGCTGCAAGCAGACAGGCTTAACTTCAAAGACAGGTATGTAAAGCATTTAAAAACACCAATTCAGTAAATAATTAAGACACAACACATAATAAAAATCCAACACCAATTTATAAAAATAGGAACTATTTTTATCTTTAAAATGACACCAAAACGACAAAACTCCAATGTAGGGAACCGGAGATATGAATTTTCAAAGATTTAATAAAATATAGCACTTAAAAGATTATAGCACCATATTGGGATACCTGCTCGCGATAGACCGGGGCAAAGTCAAAGTTTCAGGCCGACCGCGATGGAGCCCTGGGCGGCTACAGCTTGCGGCAGGTCCCGGTCTCAGTTTCTACCTTCACACTTAGAAACTTTTCTGGAGCTTTTCTCCTCGAAGCTCCCAGCTAGTCCGGATTCGGTGAGGGTTCGCCGGATTGCCTTTCGACTAGCTCCCGGTCAACTTCCCTGGAGCAGACTTAGAAACTTTTTCTTTAGCGCTTCAGCGGGGCAACCCAGGAGCCCAGGCCGACACGCGATGGAAGGCAGACGGCTTGGCTCTCGCGGTTGCTCCCGGTCACCTTTTCTACGAGCGGACTTAAAAACTTTTCTGGAGCTTTTTCTCGCTGGGTCTCTCGATGCTCTTCATGTAGCCGGATCCGGTGAGGGTTCGCCGGCTTCAGATTTCTTCTAGTCCCGGTCAAACTCTGGAAGTTGGACCGACTGAGCTTTTAGCGGGACGAACCTGGGTGGCTTGGCCGGCTCGCGGTTGAAGGCAGGCGGCTTGGCTGACCAGGTTGAGTCGGTCCCTCTATGGAGCTTTTTTTTAAAGTTCCTCCAAAGTTCTCCAAACTTCTTGAACTTCTTCCTGAAGTTCCTCAAAGGGTCCCAAAGTGTCTCAAACTCACTCCAAGGGTCTGGAAGCTCCAAGATGGTCCTTGAAAGTTGAGGACTTCAGTTCCCACAATCCACTTGGACGTCACCCTTACAAATCCACTGGTAGTTCTCCAAGGTGCAGATTTAGTTGGTGATGTTCCAGATGAGCTCTTTTAACCTGTAGCTTTCAGGGAGTCCACTCTTTAGTTCCTTTTCAGCAAGATAGTCCACAGGGCTGTAGTTTCAGATGGTGCAGTCTTCAGAGGTCAGGCCTTAGAAATCTTTGCACAGCAAAACTTCTCAGCTTGGCAATGTCTTGCTTCAGTAAGTTTCAAGCAGCAGATTTGGAGGGCTCTGCCCCTCTCAGATACTTATTCCAAGTTCTCTGGGTCAGACAGGAGGTCACTCCTGACCAATGGGAGCAGGTTAACTCCTCAAAGATATGACCACTTCCTGTAGAGTGTGGCATTATTTTGTCCCAGAGTGCATCAAATCCTCCAAATCCATAATGGTAGATTTTCCAGCAAGGAGGCAAGAGCTGGCTAAACACACCCCTAGGATGGCTAATTTACTTAGACTCTCCCCCCTGCATATGCTCATACCTTCCTTAATCCCCCCATCTGCCTGAGGTAGAAAGTTCAGAGTTGTAAATGTCACTGGGTTCTGCTTTTCTCTTTGAAGCCTATGGTTTACAACCCCTCCCCCTGGCCTGGCATTCCTCTGGACCAGCACACTGCCCTCCCAGCCCAGCTGCTTCACCCCAGGGGCTCTTTATCACCTCTCCAGGCAGGCTGGCTAATCCACTTAACTCTGACCAATCAGGGCAGACCACTGGAAGGTTGAATCTGGACTTACAAACAAGAAAGTCTTATAACTTCTTGGAGGTACACTTTAGGAGAAATCCAACAGTATCATATTGTTGGATTTATTAATACCATTCGGGGAAATCTTTGAATGGCACTTCTAGCCCTCTCCTATCAAGAGTTATTAATTAATAACTTCCTACCATGTTAACCTATGTAACAGGGGATTTGCAATGGGAAAAATGACTTGGGCCATTTTTCCAGCACCAGGACTTACAAAAACATATTTTATAAGAACTTTGCTTATATCTACAGGACCACCACCCCCATAGGACAACTAGGGGAGACTTTAGGGGTTCTGAATCTGTAAAAATATTGCAAATCCTCACTTCACAGTGCTCCTAGCATCAAAGTCGAATTTGGGCAGCACTTTACCACAGTGGGGGGAGTGAAATGTGAAATTTCACTTTACCCAGGCATATAAAAACTCATTTTATAAGGGTGTACCTTATAAATATCTGACCGCCCACCCCTGGGATACCTAGGGGAGACCTTGGGGGTTCCTAATATGCCAAAACATTGTAGGTTATCCATTTTTAAGTGCCCCAAACCCTAAAGTCGAGTTTTGGGCACAATTTACTTTTTAAAAGCAGTCATGGCACCCAGGGCTGCTTTTAAAACTGACCTCAGGCCTCAGCAGTGCACACATTTGTTAACTGTATCTAAGTGTTTTCAGCATAGCACTGGCCCTGGGCCTGGTAAGGCAAAGCCCCGGGTCAGTCAGAGTCAGTTACCACCATTCAGCAAAAAGTGGGGGGTGCCCAGGGCACAGGATGACTTTGCAACATAGCCCCCCCCCCAACGAAAGGTGATGGGTTACTAACCTACACCCTGGTAGTCCTCATCAGCTAAGTGGAAAAACCTGGAAAGTCCATCTGCATTTGCATGGGCAACCCCAGGTCTGTGTTCACTGTAAAGTCCATCCCCTGTAGGGAAATGGACCACCTTAACAGCTTGGGATTCTCCCCTCTCATCTGGGTGAGCCATCTGAGAGGCCTGTGGTTAGTTTGAACACGAAAGTGAGTCCCAAACAAATATGGTCTCAACTTTTTCAGGGACCAAACCACAGCAAAAGCCTCTCTCTCAATGGCACTCCACCTCTTCTCTCTGGGAAGAAGTCTCCTGCTAATAAAGGCAACTGGCTGATTAAGGCCCCCTTCATTTAGCTGTGACAACACTGCCCCAATACCTTGCTCTGAAGCATCTGTCTGAACCACAAATTCTTTTATGTAGTCAGGGGCCAGTAGCACTGGTGCTGAACACATGGCAGTTTTCAGAGTGTCAAAAGCCTTCTGATACTCTGGGGTCCAAATCCCCTTCTTGGGCCTCTTTTTAGAAGTGAGTTCTGTTAGGGGCCCCACAATGGTCCCATAATTTTGAACAAACCTTCTATAGTACCCTGTCAGTCCAAGGAATGCCCTGACCTGAGTCTGGGCAACAGGAGCTGTCCAATCCAAAATAGTTTGGATTTTAGCTTGGAGAGGCTGTACATGCCCCCCACCTACCAGGTGGCCCAGGTACACCACAGAACTCTGCCCTATTTGGCACTTGCTTGCCTTAATAGTCAGGCCTGCCTGCTGCTTGGCCTGAAGCACTCCCCTTAGGTGGCTTAAGTGATCCCCCCAGGTAGAACTGTATACAGCTATATCATCCAGGTAAGCTGCACTGAACTGTTCCAACCCAGACAAGACCCTGTTCACCAATCTTTGGAAGGTGGCAGGTGCATTCTTTAAGCCAAAGGGCATTACCTTGAACTGATAATGTCCCTCTGGTGTGGAGAATGCTGACCTCTCCTTTGCTCCATCAGTGAGGGCAATCTGCCAGTAGCCTGAAGTCAAATCAAAAGTACTCAGCCCCTAACCTATCAATGAGCTCATCAGCTCTAGGTATAGGGTGAGCGTCAGTCTTTGTGACTGAATTCAATCCTCTGTAGTCCACACAGAACCTTAACTCCTTGGGTCCCCCCTGAGGATTAGGTTTAGGTACCAGCACCACTGGACTGGCCCATGGACTCTCAGACGGTTCAATTACCCCCAGTTCCAGCATCTTAGCAACCTCAGCTTTAATGCTGGCTCTGACATGGTCAGACAACCTGTACAGTTTATTTTTGACAGGTAGGCTGTCACCAGTGTCAATGTGGTGCACACACCACTCAGTGATGCCTGGGGTCAAAGAGAACAGGCCAGCAAACTGCTCCAGCACTTGCTTACAGTCTCTGTGCTGCTGGTCTGTCAACTTGGGAGAGAGTATCACCCCTCCACTGACCCATCTTGCACATTAGTGGAGAGGAGGTCGGGCACAGGCTCAGTTTCCTCCTCCACACCCTCATCAGTGACCAGTAACATGGTCATGTCCGCCCTGTCATTGTGGGGTTTCAATCTATTCACATGCAGGACCCTATGAGGGTTCCTGGGGGTGCCAAGGTCAACCAAATAGGTAACCTCACCCTTCTTTTCTAAGATTGGATAGGGCCCACTCCACTTGTCATGGAGGGCCCTGGGAGCCACAGGCTCCAACACCCACACCAATTGTCCTGGAGTATACTCAGGCATAGTAGCCTTTTGATCATACCAGTGCTTCATGAGCTCCTGGCTGGCCTCTAGTTTCCTGTTTGCCTTGTACATGTACTCTGCCATTCTAGATCTCAGGTCTAGCACATGGTCCAGCACATTGTCCTTGGCTTCTTTAAGAGGCTTCTCTAAAGACTCTCTCAGCAGGCTCAATGGCCCCCTCACAGGGTGTCCAAACAACAACTCAAAGGGACTGAAACCAACCCCTTTCTGTGGCACCTCCCTGTAGGCAAACAGTAAGCATGGGAGGAGAACATGCCATCTCCTCCTGAGTTTCTCTGACAACCCATTTATCATGCCCTTCAGGGTTTTGTTGAATCTCTCAACAAGAGCATTTGCTTGTGGGTGGTAGGGGGTGGTGAACTTGTAGTTGACACCACACTCATCCCACATAGCAGTCAGATAGCTGGACAGGAAGTTCGTGCCCCTATCTGACACCACCTCTTTGGAAAACCCACTCTGGTGAACACACCAAGCAGTGCTCTAGCCACCGCAGGAGCATCAATGGTTCTAAGAGGTATGGCTTCAGGGTACCTAGTGGCATGGTCAACTACCACTAAGATATACCTATTCCCTGATGCAGTAGGTGGGTCCAGGGGACCAACAATGTCCATCCCCACCCTTTCAAAAGGAACCCCACCACTGGCAGTGGTATTAGGGGAGCCTTTGTCTTGCCCCCTGCCTTGCCACTGGCCTGACAGGTGACACAGGAGCTGCAAAACTCCTTTACCTTTTCAGACATATGGAGCCAGTAGAAATGGTTCACCAACCGGTTCCATGTCTTTGTCTGTCCCAAATGTCCTGCCAAGGGGATATCATGACCCAAAGTCAGGATGAACTCTCTGTACCTCTGGGGCACCACCAACCTCCTGGTGGCCCCCTCCTTGAGGTTTCTGGCCTCAGTATAATGCAGTCCATCTTCCCAGTATTGTTTGTGAAACCCACTGTCATCCCCCTTGTTAGAAATGGGATCTCTGGTTGGCTAAGGCTTGCGCCAAAGCCAGGCAGAGACCACCACTCTAGTCAGGGCGAGGGAGTTACACGCCAAAGATAACCCCTGCTCACCCCCTTGGTAGCTTGGCACGAGCAGTCAGGCTTATCCCGGAGGCAATGTGTAAAGCGTTTGCGCACGCACACAGCAACAACATACCAGGCACACCACAAGAAGGAACTCCACACAAGGTTATATATAAAAATAGCCTTTGTATTATCATAAAACACATTAGAATAGTACTCACATAATATACATGGTGCCACCTGGCACTAGGTCATATTTACAAGGGATTATTTACACCTGACAGGGCCAACTGGACCCCTGTCAGGACCAGCACCAAGCGAACTTAGTAAATGTAGCACATATCATAAACGTACAACCAGTAATCACTGGTAACCACTGTACTCAGCATCATCCTGTAACATAAACCACATTATGCACAGTATCACATTAGGTGCGAAATACATTCTGCGCCAACCTCATAAGCCTAAACGCATTAGACCATAACCTCACCAGCATAAACATATTACGCATTAGTCCTCACCAGCATACACGCAGTATGCAATAATCTCATTAGCATAAACATCATTAGACATTAGGCCTCACCAGCATACACGCAGTATGCCATAACCTCATAAGCATAAACACATTAGAGGCATAAATCATTGTAGAGCATCACATTTCCTAATATCACATAAACAGGGACCCCTGGCCAACTGGCCTTCTCAAGGGGCTCAAACGCCCTGTGTCCAGAATGTCAGGGCTGCTGCCTATGCAGCGGAATCCATGTGCGCAATTGCGCTGGGGCCAAGGAGTGCATCTCACTCCTTTCTCTCCAAACCTGCCCCCAAAGAACTGTGGCCTAAACGCTGCAGCTGCCCACTACTTGCTGGGCAGCTGGGAATCACGTGAAGGCCTGGCACCTCTGTGCCTCCGGTGTCCCCCTTGGGGACTTCTCAACCTCATGCCCATCTTGTCGCAGCTGCCCGCGCTGGTGCAGCGCAGCTGTGGCATTTTTCCTCAAAGGGGGCCTGGCACCTCTGTGCCCTCTGGACCCCCACGTGGCATTAAACACATGCCCCCATCGTTGGGGCGGCCCGCTCTCTGGCGGGGCCGCCCAGGCACCGACAATGTGCCTCGGTATGGCCCCAAGTCACTGGGGCCCTCTGGATGAAATCACCCCCTCGGTGCAGCTGCCCTCTGCGAGCTGGGCAGCTGGGGTGAAAAACTCTATGGGGCCGGGGCACCTCTGTGTCCTCACGTTGGAGCGGCACAGGCTCTAAAAACAAAAGATGCCCCACCGTTGGAGCGGCCCTCTGTCATGTGGGGCCGCTCAGGAGGTAGGCACCGGCACTTGTGCCTCGATCTCGCCTCCCCCCCAGGCCATCTTAACTCACCGGCTCTCTTCGCTGCAGACGACTCTACTCCTCAGCCGGCGGGACAGGCAGCACTTCTCTCGCGGCGCGGGGCTTCCCTTCCCTCCTGGGAGCCCCGTGCTGCCATCTGCGGCCTCTACCACCTTTTCCTCTTCACCCGGGCCCCCCTCCTGGGACCCGGGACTTCTCACTGGAGCGCGTGGAGGCGGGGTAGGCTCCCGTCCTCCTCAGCATGTCCCGGCGCGGGGTAGGCTCCCGCCCGGGTCTCTGACTGCCACTGCCACTCACGCTCCCGGCCTCTTCAGCTTCCGTCCGCAGGCCCCGCCCACAACTAGGCGGGCCGCGGATCGCGGCAGCCGAGATCTTCTCTTCGGCGACATGAGGGGTAGGCTCCCTCTTTAAGCAGGCACATGCGGGGTGGGCTCCCGCTCGATACAAAAAGAATGCGGGGTGGGCTCCCGCCTCAGCCGCATCACGGGAGAATCCCTCACGCCGGGATTCCCTCGATCTCCATGCGCAGCGCTGCAACAGCCCCCACTCTCTCCTCCAGCAGGGGGAATCCCCACGTCAGGATTCCCTCAGGAAGATTGCAGCTCCGCGCTGCGGAGCCCTCGTGCTCCTTGTCCTCCTTGGGGCATTTAAAATATAGCGCTCCCCAGGCGCTAATAGCCATAGTCCTGTAGGTAAAAAGGAAGGTCCCAGCAAACGGTTCCTGTAGGGATGAAGGGGCAATGCAGGGCCCAGGGAGGCAAGCCCTCATGGCAGCCTCCCCCTGGGCCCCAGCAGCAGCACGCCCTGCAGGTTCAGGAACAAAAACAGCACAAGAACATTTTCATGGGGTCACAGCCCCTCTTTTTATACACAGTTTCCTTTGTGTAAAGGTGCAGGGTTTGGGGGAACCAGATGCAACTGGTTCAGGAGCACTATGTGTACATGACTCCTTCTCTCTTTTCACAGGACAGGCCAGGGACATCAGACGCACCACAGGAGGTGGAGCCAGCATTGTGGAGGGAAGGCACAGCCCTATTCAGGTCCCAGGTGCAACTCCTCCCTCCCATCTGCATGGAGATCTCTCCATTCAGCCCTGCGCTGACTCACCCTGCCCCTCCTGGAGCCACACACACCTCCCAGCCCCTGTCACTCACAAAGCCAGACATGCAATTCACATCAGGCAGGCAGACACAGAGCACACAGAAATGCCAACTTCTAGAAGTGGCATTTCTACACTAGTCATAATAAATCTGCGCACACCATCGCACATACTAAACTCGACCCTGCACTCCCCTCATACCAGGGATTACCATGGACACACATATCCCCCATGCATTCCTATGGGAGGGCAGGCCAATCTCCCCACACGCACTCAGCGCGCACGCACTTTACACTGGACCACAGTGCTAAAGTGCGCAGAGACCAAAAATCACTACCAATATGTCAGAGCTTAAGGCAAAAAGTTCAGGGGTGAACCTGCCAAAAAGGCCCAAGTCCAACACCCCTCCTCTTGCTTAGAAGCAATCCGCCTCAAGCTCTCAAGGGTGGGACAGTCACGCTGTCCCTTACTGAACTCCTCTCTGGAGGGTCCACCTGCTCCTGTCAGTTCTGCCAAATCTGACAGCTCTGGCAGGAATGGAGTCCCTCCCTCAGAGGCCAGATCCTCCCCATCAGGGTTAGATTCTTCCTGCACCTCTGGAGTTCCCTGGGCTGGCTCACCAGGCCCAGTTCCCTTGTCCTTGGATGCTTGGCCCTTTGTTCCAGGGTCCAAGTGTCCAGCCCCTCCCTTCTGGCTAGTCTGTGACCTAGTCACAGCACATACCCACTCAGGGAGCTCCATTATTTTCATATGGAGTCCTCTCTCCACCTCTGACCACACAGAGGCTTTAAGATCATTGCCCAGTAAACACTGGACTGGGAGCACCTTTGACACAGCTACCTTCATAGGGCCTGTCACACCTCCTCATTCCAAATCCACCACAGCCATAGGATGGAGTTTGGTAGTGCTGTCTGCATAAGTCACCTGGTGAAACTCACCAGGTAGCAACCTCTCTGGAGGCACCAGCTCATCCAGGGCCATAGTTACACTAGCCCCAGTGTCTCTGATAGCCTCAACCTCAGTCCCATTCACTTTAGGCCTCTGCCTGTACTTGTCCATGTTTGGGGGTAAGGCAGCAAGGGTTGCAATATTCACCCCACCCAGGGACACTAAGGTTGCTTCCACCACCTGACTACTCCTCACTGGGGCACCACTCTCCACCCCTACACTGACGCTGGCAATTCCTGTGGATGGCCCCTTAGGGGGGAGCTTCTTGGCGCAGACAGCATCTCCCTGCTTGTGCCCTGGCTGGTTACAGTCAAAGCACTTACCCACTTTTGAGGGATCAAAGAACCTACCATTCTTTCCCTGATTCCACCTCCCTTTGGATTTGGGTTGGCTCGGGGCTCCCCCTCCTTGTGCAGGTTTTTGTGGGTCTTTGGAGGACTCCTTCTGGTTTTGACCTTCTTTCCCTTGGGCTTTCCCCTGGGGAGGGACCTGTCCTCCTTTCTTCTGGTCACCCCCCTGGTGCGGTATGGAAACCCGGGTTCTCACCCACTCATCAGCTGCTTCACCCAGCTCTCTGGGGTCTGTCAGCTTAGAGTCCACTAGATACTGGCATAACTTCTCTTCTGCACAATGAGTCAAAATATGTTCTTTCAAAAACAAATTATACAATCCCTCATATGTGTCAACTTTGTTACCAACAATCCAGCCTTCCAGTGCCTTCATTGAAACGTCCACAAAGTCTACCCAAGACTTTGAACTCAATTTCTGGGTGCCTCTAAACTTCACCCTGTACTGCTCTGGAGTCAGACCAAACCTCTTGACTAAGCATACCTTCATCTGCTGGTATGATTCTGCATCCTCTCCCTTCAGGGTCAGAAGCCTATCCCTCCCAGCTACTGGAATCAACTCCCACAGGAGTGCACCCCAATACCTAGAGTGGACCCTACTCATTCTAAGGGCCCTCAAAAGCTGCTAGCCACTTGTCAATGTCATCCCCCTCAGTGTACTTGGGTACTATACCCTTGGGAAGTTTGTGATCAAATGCACCACCCCTGGACATTTCAAAATCTTCATCATTTTCACTGCCACCATTTCTCCTCAACTCCTCCTTCTCCCATCTCTTCTTAGCCAATTCCAATTTCTCCTGCTCTAAAGCTATCAAAGCTAATTGAGCCTGAAGCTGTCTCTCTGCAAGGGACGGTAGTGGTTCCTGAGTAAGGGACCCTTCCCCACTCCCACCACCACCTTGATTCACCTGGCTAACACTAGTCACAATGGAAGAGGTCTCATCCTCACCCCCCTCTTGGGTGAGGTTGGGGGGAACATCCTCCCACCCCCCTGGGTTCTCCTCAGCTGCCCCGGCCCAGGCTTGTAGGGACTCAAGTAACCCTGCCTTCCTCATCTTCTTGGCAGCAGGCAGCCCCCTAAGCCTACACTGTTCCCTAAGCTCAGCAAGCTTGAACTGGGACAGTTTAGCCAGGTCCAGCTCCATGGTTCCCTAGTTTTGGCTCACAACAACTAGGCACAACAGACTTAGAACAATTTGGAAGAATCAAAATAATGGATTAAAAACAGTTTAGTCCAAATTCCAAAAATCAAACTCAAACGTTTTGTTCTAAGGCAATTTAGAGGATTTTTATAATCTTAATTCATTCACTGAAAGGTGTACTTTTTAAACACAAGTCCTCATCCACACCGCTGAGCACCAAATGTTGGAAAGTGGAATATTGGTAGGGGCAAATGTAGGTCTGCCACAGGCAATAAGGCCACTAATCATTGGTAGGACTCAGCATAGGTCTTAGAAAATTATTCCTATGCTCAACCCTTGGTAATGTGGCTGCAGGCAGACAGGCTTAACTTCAAAGACAGGTATGTAAAGCATTTAAAAACACCAATTCAGTAAATAATTAAGGCACAACATATAATAAAAATCCAACTCCAATTTATAAAAATAGGAAATATTTTTATCTTTAAAATGACACCAAAACGACAAAAATCCAATGTAGGGAACCGGAGATATGAATTTTCAAAGATTTAATAAAATATAGCACTTAGAAGATTATAGCACCATATTGGGATACCTGCTCGCGATAGACCGGGGCAAAGTCAAAGTTTCAGGCCGACCGCGATGGAGCCCTGGGCGGCTACAGCTTGCGGCAGGTCCCGGTCTCAGTTTCTACCTTCACACTTAGAAACTTTTCTGGAGCTTTTCTCCCCGAGGTCCCTCGAAGCTCCCAGCCAGTCCGGATTCGGTGAGGGTTCGCCGGATTGCCTTTCGACGAGCTCCCGGTCAACTTCCCTGGAGCGGACTTAGAAACTTTTTCTTTAGCGCTTCAGCGGGGCAACCCAGGAGCCCAGGCCGACACGTGATGGAAGGCAGGCGGCTTGGCTCTCGGTCACCTTTTCTACGAGCGGACTTAAAAACTTTTCTGGAGCTTTTTCTCGTGGGGTCTCTCGCTGCTCTTCATGTAGCCGGATCCGGTGAGGGTTCGCCGGCATCAGATTTCTTCTCTGGAAGTTGGAGCGACGGAGCTTTTAGCGAGACGAACCTGGGTGGCTTGGCCGGCTCGCGGTTGAAGGCAGGCGGCTTGGCTGACCAGGTTGAGTTGGTCCCTCTATGGACCTTTTTTTCAAAGTTCCTCCAAAGTTCTCCAAACTTCTTGAACTTCTTCCTGAAGTTCCTCAAAGGGTCCCAAAGTGTCTCAAACTCACTCCAAGGGTCTGGAAGCTCCAAGATGGTCCTTGAAAGTTGAGGACTTCAGTTCCCACAATCCACTTGGACGTCACCCTTACAAATCCACTGGTAGTTCTCCAAGGTGCAGATTTAGTTGGTGATGTTCCAGATGAGCTCTTTTAACCTGTAGCTTTCAGGGAGTCCACTCTTTAGTTCCTTTTCAGCAAGATAGTCCACAGGGCTGTAGTTTCAGATGGTGCAGTCTTCAGAGGTCAGGCCTTAGAAATCTTTGCACAGCAAAACTTCTCAGCTTGGCAATGTCTTGCTTCAGTAAGTTTCAAGCAGCAGATCTGGAGGGCTCTCCCCCTCTCAGATACTTATTCCATGTTCTATGGGTCAGGCAGGAGGTCACTCCTGATCAATGGGAGCAGGGTAACTCCTCAAAGATATGACCACTTCCTGTAGAGTGTGGCATATTTTGTCCCAGAGTGCATCAAATCCTCCAAATCCATAATGGCAGATTTTCCAGCAAGGAGGCAAGAGCTGGCTAAACACACCCCTAGGATGGCTAATTTACTTAGACTCCCCCCCCCCCCTGCATCTGCTCATACCTTCCTTAATCCCCCCATCTGCCTGAGGTAGAAAGTTCAGAGTTGTAAATGTCACTGGGTTCTGCTTTTCTCTTTGAAGCCCATGGTTTACAACCCCTCCCCTGGCCTGGCATTCCTGTGGACCAGCACACTGCCCTCCCAGCCCAGCTGCATAACCCCAGGGGCTCTTTATCACCTCTCCAGGCAGGCTGGCTAATCCACTTAACTCTGACCAATCAGGGCAGACCACTGGAAGGCTGAATCTGGACTTACAAACAAGAAAGTCTTATAACTTCTTGTAGGTACACTTTAGGAGAAATTCAATATTATCATATTGTTGGTTTTATTAATACCATTCGGGGAAATCTTTGAATGGCACTTCTAGCCCTCTCCTATCAAGAGTTATTAATTAATAACTTCCTACCATGTTAACCTATGTAACAGGGGATTTGCAATGGGAAAAATGACTTGGGCCATTTTTCCAGCACCAGGACTTACAAAAACATATTTTATAAGAACTTTGCTTATATCTACAGGACCACCACCCCATAGGACAACTAGGGGAGACTTTAGGGGTTCTGAATCTGTAAAAATATTGCAAATCCTCACTTCACAGTGCTCCTAGCATCAAAGTCGAATTTGGGCAGCACTTTACCACAATGGGGGGAGTGAAATGTGAAATTTCACTTTACCCAGGCATATAAAAACTCATTTTATAAGGGTGTACCTTATAAATATCTGATCCCCCACCCCTGGGATACCTAGGGGAGACCCTGGGGGTTCCTAATATGCCAAAACATTGTAGGTTATCCATTTTTAAGTGCCCCAAACCCCAAAGTCGAGTTTGTGCACAATTTACTTTTTAAAAGCAGTCATGGCACCCAGGGCTGCTTTTAAAACTGACCTCAGGCCTCAGCAGTGCAGACATGCAAGTGCAGAAAGGCTGCTGGCCTCTTAAACTGCCATGCCCTACTACATACTAGGGACTGATAGGTAGTTTCAATTCCCCTGCCCTATTATATACTAGGGGCTTATAGGGTAGGTCATGCCAATCACAGGGGTACCCCAACCCATAGTGTACCCTAGTGTATGTGGGTGTTTTAACTGTATCTAAGTGTTTTCAGCATAGCACTGGCCCTGGGCCTGGATAGGCAAAGCCCAGGGTCAGTCAGTCAGTTACCACCAGTACCATTCAGCAAAAAGTGGGGGGGTGCCCAGGGCACAGGATGACTTTGCAACATAAACTAATTGCAAGATCCCTAGCAAATATATTGCAAATGGCATTCAAAAAGATTTTGGGACTTATTTAGTATATAGTGGGCTGTACTCCATCCTGTCAGGGCCGCAGAGGAATGTACTCTAGTGTCCTGGGGGTCTACAGCTGCCATATTTAGAGTTCGTCCTCAGGCAATTGGAAATCTCTGTGTCTTCAGAGGAGCTGCCCCCAAGACAGTTCCTCTGAAGTTACTGAAGCTTTGCTGTGCGATGACATGTACAATGAGACCACACCACAAAGTGTTTTTCAAAATAAACACTCAAAGTAGAAATTTTTTTAAAACAAAAAATAAAAGTCCCTAACACACGGGGAGATTTCTCCCAGAGTTTCAGGTCATTTATTTGTTTCTTATTCAGGATCACCAAGCTTTCCGTAGTGGTTACAAATACGAAAAAAATACTTTAGAACGTCTGCCCTAATTTGAAAGGATATTCTGAGGTACTTTGACCAACAGTCCAATCTTAGTCGGGCCATCAGTCAAAGGTTTCCACTGGGGCCAATGGAGGCTCTGCCAGTGGATACATGTTGGTTCTTCAGACTCTATATAGAGCAGGACATCCATAAGAATAGAGGGAAGAGCAGGACTTTTGTGGCAGAGAATCTAATCTAAATTAACCCATGTTCATGATTGTGCCCCTCCCATTCTTCAAAAGGCTTTTGAAGAATGGCGGGAACAAAGAAGGAAGCACAATCATAAACATGGGTTAAGTTAGGTTATTGTATGGGACCCGATAGAACGAGTGAAATGTCCCACGAGTTTGGTATTAGGAAATATTGACGATCTATTGAAATCCTTAGGGGAGAACCATTGACAGTGCCCAGATGCTCACACAGAGTGCGGTATGATAGACAGACCCCTTTGGTACTGATGAGACCCAAACAGTAGATACGGGTTGAAACGTCGATACCCTTAGCTTGGTTGTGCTAGGAATGAAAATACACAGAGGAATATTGTATACATACAGGTACTGACCCCGTCTTCTACGATAGGGAATTAATTTACAACAAGGGAGTTGTCTACAGTGTCTTTGTTTATATTTATTATATATATATGTTTATCACTTGAGTATGCGTTGTCTGCACTATCTTTACACTGTACATATTGCATGAAGATCCCAAGAAATATATGAAGGATCTACAAAGAGAAATGTGTCATGTACTAGTTTGATATTACCCAACAAGAAATGAATGACTAAATAATAGTGCATAACCCAAAGCTTCATGAGTGGTTTGTTACAAATGAGTCCCATGAGACAATTGTTGTATTATAATATGAACTCTAAACAAGGCCCTCTGTGCCAGTATGCAGTGCACATCTCAAAGGGCCTCATTTTGAGGACTCCTGAGTTTGGAATAGTAACTCAGCGCCTAGAATTACTGATACCACAGACAATGGTATCTCTATGAAATATTGAGCAACACCTTATTAGCTGGGTAATCAGTAATTTAGTGCCCGATTACCTTGGTTGTTCGACATTTCTCTATGGTATTTCACCTAGAGACACAATCTTTCAGTCGTTGGAGCTTCTGGGTGATAGACACCAGATGCATGGAATTACCACAGATATCATAATGCCAACAAGAATGGTAACTCATAGTACTGGCCTCATCAGAATTACAAAGCAACATGTAATAAGGCCCTAGGACCATATCCTTATGAAAAAAAGAATTGCTATAAATGTATCTTATGTGAACACATCAAAGAATCAGATACCCTGTGACCTTCTGGACATTCCAGAGAATTCCATAAGGGTGGCTTAGTGAATTGAGTGCTTATGCGGTAATCTACAAGTCACAAATTAGAATTCGAACAAGTCTGACTCAACCTTGGCAAATTTAGTTCTGTTAAACTGTTTAATAATCACACCTGTTAATGTACAGTGGTTGGAAATGACAGAATAGCTTCATTTAAATAAAACCTGGACTTTAAGCATCATATGAAGTAGCTCTTTCCGTTTTATTATACAAAAGCATTTATTGTAAACATGACATATACTTTTTATGAGATTTGGAGATTTATGAAGTGGTTTTAAACAGTGAAAATGCTCCAGATGTACCAGGAGACACGCCTCAAAAAGACGTTGCAAATTATGCACCAACATTTAGCAACTTGTCCTTGATTTTACAATGTGGCCAATGTACTAATAAGTCACATCACAAAATCTCTCATTCCAATGGGTTGGTATTTGCGACCCCCTGTGATTAGCTACAAACACAGGGATGGTGGCCTACAAAGAAGAGCAGACTACCATCCTGTGAATGCATTCCCAAACAGGAAACCTTTTTTTTTTAATAAGCAGCTTTGTTCCTTAAAGGAACCGGTGCTACTTTAAAAAAAACCTTGCCTTTTGTGAATAAGTTATCACATCTTTTGAGGTGTTAGTAACTGATCAATAGTTTGCAACCTCAATTATTGTCACAAACCATTGCTCCATATCATTCCAACTCTCAATGAGGAGAGGATACCCCTTTCACGCCCACTACCACTTATAATTTGGAATGGATCACACAATCTATTTTGCAAGTCGAAAAGGCTTTTCTGACCTGCAAAACGGGTTTAATAAATAGCAAAAAACATTTTGGGGTCACAAACCCTGTGGTTTTGAGAATCTCATTGTTTGCGTTTGAAAAATGGCTTTGCACATCTGGCCCAAGGTGCCTTCTCTCTGCCACAACAAGTGGAATGCGACGATTGACACTATGGATATAGCTAATTTACATCTACTTATGTAGAGCATCATTAAATGATGAATAGTATCTGCAGTCTTGCTGTTAATTTAATCAATATTATTACAGGAACTACCACAAAAATGGTTCAGCACCACAGACCGTCAACAACAAAATCCACAATTGTACGAAACAAGTAACAGTAGAAAAAAGTCACTGCTAATGCAAAATCTTCTTGTCTTATTCTTCTTTATTATTCCACTTAATCAATAAAGTTTTTTTCAACAGCCAACGCGTTTCGTCCTATTAACTTAGGACTTCTTCAGGGCTGAAATTTAAAAACATATATATGTACAACTTTACAATAGACACTGTACAAACACATATACAAATATTTTACATGCCACAAACAATATTTACACCATTTTCCGTACAAGAAGAAGAAAACGGAAAAAACACATATACATATATATACACATATGTATGCACATATATATATATAAAAAAAAAAAAAAAAAAAAGAAAAACATACAAGCATTATATAATTAGGCACCATACCCAATATCCATCAGATAAAAACTACCAAAAGAAGAGAGAGGAAAAGAAAATAATAACAATCACTACACAATTCATTAGAACATAAGAAAAAATATATAATCAAGAGAAGTAACACTCAAAGATTAACGCAAAAAAGAAGAAAAAAGGGGGAATAACGTAGATATAAAGAAAAAGCAAGATATACAGATTAAAAATACATATTCTACAAATCCTCTATACCAACGACAAAGTTATTAAAACACCTCACCACCCTAAAAAAATGTGTATGAGTGTGAGGAGCTTATCAGCCAAACGCATGCAACCCTATCCAAATGACCTAAAAGAAACACCCAAGAATAACCAGTGCAAAAAACAATAAAGATTCTTAAAAACAACATACCAGAAAAGTGGCAAACTGCTATGAACCAGTCGCCACCAATCCCATTGCCTCCCTTGGGAATTATATCAACATGAAACTTCACGATTGGCGGGAAAGTGGTTTAATTTCTGAAGATGAATATAGTTATCTTTTTGTCAGTAATCCACAAGCTCCCTGTATATATATCCTTCCAAAAATACACAAGGGGGGGTTTCCCACCGGGTCGTCCCATTATTTCGGGCATTGATTCTCCAACAGAGCGGCTCTCCCAGTATGTTGATAGGTTTCTCCAACCACTTGTGACCAACTTGCCTGCATACATACAGGACACCAGGGACATCCTTCAAAAGCTGGATGGCCTTGCATGGTCGGATGATTTGCTCTTCGTGACTATGGATGTAACTGGATTGTACACATGTATTCAAAAACATTTTGGGATGCTGGCAGTACAATCCTTTCTTAATACTCGATCGGCTGATCATATGGAACATAATGAGATGTTGACGGAGATGATAGATATCATCTTGTCTAAAAATTATTTTTTACACAATGGATCATGGCACCATCAAGTACAGGGGACCGCGATGGGTTCCAGGTTTGCTCCTTCGTACGCTGGCCTGTTTATGGGCTGGTGGGAGAGGGAGCATGCCTGGGGCAAATATGCCTCCCCCTGGATGGACATGATTGTCTTCTGGGGAGGTATATAGATGATGTCATATTATTGTGGAAGGGTTCCCCTGATCAATTAATGGATTTTTATTCATTCCTCAATGATAATCCATATAATGTACATTTGACCATCAAATATAATTGTCATAATATTGAGTTTTTGGATGTTCTATTCTACATTGAAAATAATGCCATACAGAGTACTATCTTTCGAAAATCTACATCATGTAATAGCATCCTACATGCAACAAGCGCTCACCCTAAGTCAGTGATACGGAATATACCATTTGGGGAGATGGTACGTGTCCGTCGAAATTGCAGCACTGAGTCAACATTCAAAGAGAACATTGTGGATGTTAGAAATAGATTTAAGAATAGGGGTTATAGTGAAGAAATTTTGGATAAAGCTGATCGGAGAATCCAACAAATTAGTAGAGCAAATACCCTGGTGAAAAAATCTAAAACGGTTAACAGTGAGGCTTCCAACCCACATTTGGCTTTTGTTACTCAGTACACTGAAAACAGTGATAGGGTATTTACCATTCTCAAAAAACATTGGGATCTATTATATAATACGCCGAGTTTGAGGGACCATGTGACACCTACACCGAGGGTCACTTTCCGTAGAGGAAAAACCCTAAGAAATATACTTTGTCCCAGCTATGTTAGAAATAAAATTGACACAACCTGGCTACCACCAGCACCCAAAGGCTTTTTACATGCCAGGGCTGTAATGTATGCATTTTTGGTATTAACAAGATAAAAAAGTTTAGATACCACACAAATAAAGAATATGAAATAAGACATTTCATTAATTGTAAGACCAAATATGTGGTATATGTATTGGGGTGTGATTGTGATAGGATTTACATTGGGAGTACTGTGAGACCGCTTAAACAGCGGATACAGGAACATGTACGTGCCATAAGAAATAACGATCTTAGATACCCAATGACCTATCACATGTGTGAACATCACAGTGGTGAATGCAAGGTGTGGTTTCATGGCATTGACCATATCCCGGTACATCCACGCTGGGGTAATAGGGAACTTGCCCTACGCCGCAGGGAAGCTATTTGGATTTGTCGTTTGAGATGTGTTGAATTGGGACATAATACAGAGGATGAAATGCATTACCATCTATAATGGGTTGTTTTTGATTCTGTGATTTCATTATGATGGTCTGTTCCACTGTTTGCTCTTCTGTATTCTAGAAGAAACTGCTTGATTAATGCATACATTGAAACTCTGTTCTTTAATGTCATCTCTGCCCGTATTTCATGTTGATGTTCTGTTTTTGGACATTTTTTGTCGTCCTATTCACATGACTAATTCGATTATTCCGTTTTTTAATATCTTAGAACAGAAATATGTTGTCAAATGTGTATATGGAATCCTCTTTGAATATCGCTTTAGTCTGCATCTTGTGTTGATATAGATCTATATATTTCAGAAAAAGATATACTTCGCCAAATATTAATTTATGTTAGTATATCTATTGAGGTGTTTTGTCCTTTTTATTTTGATGTTGTGTGACTGGCCCGAAGAACCGATTACACTGCATCAATATAAGTGCTAATAGTATTTTAAAATTAAAATGGTAGGAAACGTGTATCGAGATATAGATTTGTTTTATACACCACTTTGCTCTTAGCGATAAGCTCAGCTGTTCTCTGCCTTTGCAATCCCTTTCTTTTTTTCATTTTTCTGTCTCCTTTTTCTTTCTTTTTTCGTTTTCCTTAACATTGAGTATTGTTAATTTATATTTGGGATATTGATTGGGCCCATTTCTTTGGGGGTCAAAAGGTTGTCAACTCGGTTCTTGAAGTAGATGTTTGGAATGGTCGCGTAGCCATGCGTGATCCATTTTTAAAGATGGTGCTTGTCGATATATACTATTCGGGTCTTCGTGACCACACGTGGTTTAACAATCATGTGTTCTGTTTGAAATTGGTTAGGGAGGACATGAGAAGTTTTGCCCATTTTTGGTCTTATATTGGACGATTTTTTAAGGATATTGTGCTTTACGCGTATATGAGCGAGTGACAATCATTATATATAAAGAATGTTCCGTTACCCAGTTACACTACAATTTGCAAAATAGGTTTTTAAATAGTGAAAGGAATTTGGAATAATTAGTTACTAAAATTATATTTTGAATATAAATTACCAGAACTATTGGTGATAGTTGTTTTTAGTGTTTTTTAGAGTTTTTTATGACTTTTTGGCCATTTCAATATGGCGCTCCCGTTTATACACATTGGGGGCGGTTATGTAATTCCAATAGGCGCACTCGTCACGTGATCGGGGTGTGATCGGTTAGGGGGAACTTTAAGATGAATGCCATATCGGTCTCGTCTTGGATGACCATACGGAAGGCTACGTCTGCTTCGAGTATAAGTAAGTTGTATATCCAGCGAGATTGGGCGTTTTAAATAATGCGATAGAGTGTTAGGCTTGGAAAATGTTTTTGTTTTGTTTTGTTGTTTCTTTGGGGTAGAATCTCTTATGCTCAATATATCTGCACTGGAACTATAAGCTCCATGACATCACGGTTTTGGGCTTAAGATATTCCCAGGAAATACACAAATATGGATGCGATGCCCCATTAGAATAGTTTGTCTGTGTATTAAAATAGGGAGATTAAGATAGGAATGGTATATTTGCCTTGTATTGGATTATATGTCTTTGATTAGATCACGAATAGATCGTGTAATATATAATTGACATATTGATTCATTTGCAGGTTGAACCGGAGACTATCCATCCATTGCCATATGTTCTTAATGGAACCTTTTGGCTTTATTCTTTTCTAAGGCTATGGTTATTAAGCCACTGTATTCCTTGGATATCAATGTGTAATCACAGATGAATATTGGACATCTGCATACTTTACCTTGTTCTGATTTGGATTATTTGGCAATATTTTAATATAGGTAAGCGGGATGATTATATATGGAACGCTCTACGCTATTATATTTCTTAAACATGGCACTTATCTCAAACCAAAATATAATTTTTTCCTCCTTTTTCATTTTACACCTGTAGAAATTTCATGATAACAATATCTGGTTAAAAATGGACAATTACAATTCTTGATTTATCTGTGGCTGGTCTGCCACTTTTCTGGTATGTTGTTTTTAAGAATCTTTATTGTTTTTTGCACTGGTTATTCTTGGGTGTTTCTTTTAGGTCATTTGGATAGGGTTGCATGCGTTTGGCTGATAAGCTCCTCACACTCATACACATTTTTTTAGGGTGGTGAGGTGTTTTAATAACTTTGTCGTTGGTATAGAGGATTTGTAGAATATGTATTTTTAATCTGTATATCTTGCTTTTTCTTTATATCTACGTTATTCCCCCTTTTTTCTTCTTTTTTGCGTTAATCTTTGAGTGTTACTTCTCTTGATTATATATTTTTTCTTATGTTCTAATGAATTGTGTAGTGATTGTTATTATTTTCTTTTCCTCTCTCTTCTTTTGGTAGTTTTTATCTGATGGATATTGGGTATGGTGCCTAATTATATAATGCTTGTATGTTTTTCTTTTTTTTTTTTTTTATATATATATATGTGCATACATATGTGTATATATATGTATATGTGTTTTTTCCGTTTTCTTCTTCTTGTACGGAAAATGGTGTAAATATTGTTTGTGGCATGTAAAATATTTGTATATGTGTTTGTACAGTGTCTATTGTAAAGTTGTACATATATATGTTTTTAAATTTCAGCCCTGAAGAAGTCCTAAGTTAATAGGACGAAACGCGTTGGCTGTTGAAAAAAACTTTATTGATTAAGTGGAATAATAAAGAAGAATAAGACAAGAAGATTTTGCATTAGCAGTGACTTTTTTCTACTGTTACTTGTTTCGTACAATTGTGGATTTTGTTGTTGACGGTCTGTGGTGCTGAACCATTTTTGTGGTAGTTTATGTTGTATCCCCTTTAGTGGGGAGGTGCTCTTGGACAGGGGGCCCATTTGGGTTGTTAGCACGCATTCTTGTCTATTACTGACACTATATGGGTGATTTACGGTACAGGTGCTGCATTTCGTGTATGGTCCACTGTCCGTTGCTTTAGATTTATACTTACTGGGACCTAGGTAGCACAGTCCGAACCCAAAGAAATAGGTTAAAATATTGATCTGATTATTCATATTGTACTTTTCTCTGCCCAAACACTTTTGATGCAATGTCTAAATTTAATGATAAGAGAGAGGAAATGGCCCTTGGCCTTTTTTCAAATATGCAAGTTAAAAATTCTGATTCAGCTGCGAGACAATCTGGGGAAGGCCTAAAAACCAAATTCCAGAAATTGGAAAGATTAAAAAAGCAGGAAATGTCCCGCTGGTGGGACAGTATAACGCTACAAAAATATCTTGATAATGACAAAATTCCTAGAGGTTTGAGAATATTAATATTCCCAACTTTTGAGGACCTCGATGAGGACTCACTTAAAGATTGGGAAGGAAACTTGCAAAGCGCGTCGAACACTATGATGCGCATTTTAATTAGGCATGCAGATAAAAAAGCAGCCAAATTAAAGGAGGAGATTGTGATCTTGGAAAGGGAGATTGAGTGTTCAGACCTGAAAGATGTGGTTACAAAAAACTACGAAATTTATGACAAGGTGATTGAAAATCATCAAATTTACCTAAGGGATAAGAAACTCAAAAAAATCAAACGAGATGATAATGACTATAACGTGGGAAGAATCTACACCTTTGCCCGAAAATTTGATAATATCAAATTAAGTGGGGAAGGGAAAAGAATCAGGGAGGAAACCACTGACTCTATATCTGTCAGCTCCAGTTCGCTATCTTCCATTGACAGTAATGTATCACGCACTGAAGGTGCTAGTACATCAATATCTCCAGGACGGTCTAATTTTTTAGTGGAGATGGAGAGATTGAGGTTGGGCAATCAGGCTGCAAAAAGAGATCAAAAACAAGGAGGGGAGGAAAGAGGTGGCAAGAAAAAGAAAGAAAAAAAGACATAACACCAGCAATGTCAACACGATCCAAGACCACCTAGGGAGTAGTGGAGAGGAAATAGATACAGGACACACACTGACTATTGTAAATTTGTCGAGTCGGATCTTATCAGATGTGGAGTGCAAGGTTTTGGGGCGAGGTTTGGGTTTTTGTCCATCACAACGGGGTGATACCGTTGAGTTACTAATTGATTTGTACAAATTTACCCGTTTGTTGAAATTAAAAGATTTCTTTTTCACAAACCCCTCTAATGTCTGTTCTATTACAACACCTTTACGGTCTGTTACACATACAGTTTCAGATTTACAGAATTTACAGATGGCCCTGTCTATACCAGAAGGTGAACATTTTTCCATACAATGCCTCAGGGATGACCTTGATATTAGTGAAGATTTACAAATTAATAGTGGTTTAAAACCACGCTCAAAATTTATACCTAGTAACACACATATTAACATTGACCAATTTAAAGAAAAAGTGACCAGAGACATCTATACTCTTATGAATGAACCAATACGTCGCCCTAAGCATAATCGTAATTTAACAAAAGCAGAATTAATGGCTTTGGATAATCTTAGCAAAGAAGACTCCATTGTCATTAGAGAAGCAGACAAGGGAGGCAATGTGGTGGTAATGAATACCGTTGACTATATGAATGAAATTGAGAGGCAACTTAGCGATTCGAACTGCTATGAACCAGTCGCCACCAATCCCATTGCCTCCCTTGGGAATTATATCAACATGAAACTTCACGATTGGCGGGAAAGTGGTTTAATTTCTGAAGATGAATATAGTTATCTTTTTGTCAGTAATCCACAAGCTCCCTGTATATATATCCTTCCAAAAATACACAAGGGGGGTTTCCCACCGGGTCGTCCCATTATTTCGGGCATTGATTCTCCAACAGAGCGGCTCTCCCAGTATGTTGATAGGTTTCTCCAACCACTTGTGACCAACTTGCCTGCATACATACAGGACACCAGGGACATCCTTCAAAAGCTGGATGGCCTTGCATGGTCGGATGATTTGCTCTTCGTGACTATGGATGTAACTGGATTGTACACATGTATTCAAAAACATTTTGGGATGCTGGCAGTACAATCCTTTCTTAATACTCGATCGGCTGATCATATGGAACATAATGAGATGTTGACGGAGATGATAGATATCATCTTGTCTAAAAATTATTTTTTACACAATGGATCATGGCACCATCAAGTACAGGGGACCGCGATGGGTTCCAGGTTTGCTCCTTCGTACGCTGGCCTGTTTATGGGCTGGTGGGAGAGGGAGCATGCCTGGGGCAAATATGCCTCCCCCTGGATGGACATGATTGTCTTCTGGGGGAGGTATATAGATGATGTCATATTATTGTGGAAGGGTTCCCCTGATCAATTAATGGATTTTTATTCATTCCTCAATGATAATCCATATAATGTACATTTGACCATCAAATATAATTGTCATAATATTGAGTTTTTGGATGTTCTATTCTACATTGAAAATAATGCCATACAGAGTACTATCTTTCGAAAATCTACATCATGTAATAGCATCCTACATGCAACAAGCGCTCACCCTAAGTCAGTGATACGGAATATACCATTTGGGGAGATGGTACGTGTCCGTCGAAATTGCAGCACTGAGTCAACATTCAAAGAGAACATTGTGGATGTTAGAAATAGATTTAAGAATAGGGGTTATAGTGAAGAAATTTTGGATAAAGCTGATCGGAGAATCCAACAAATTAGTAGAGCAAATACCCTGGTGAAAAAATCTAAAACGGTTAACAGTGAGGCTTCCAACCCACATTTGGCTTTTGTTACTCAGTACACTGAAAACAGTGATAGGGTATTTACCATTCTTAAAAAACATTGGGATCTATTATATAATACGCCGAGTTTGAGGGACCATGTGACACCTACACCGAGGGTCACTTTCCGTAGAGGAAAAACCCTAAGAAATATACTTTGTCCCAGCTATGTTAGAAATAAAATTGACACAACCTGGCTACCACCAGCACCCAAAGGCTTTTTTACATGCCAGGGCTGTAATGTATGCATTTTTGGTATTAACAAGATAAAAAAGTTTAGATACCACACAAATAAAGAATATGAAATAAGACATTTCATTAATTGTAAGACCAAATATGTGGTATATGTATTGGGGTGTGATTGTGATAGGATTTACATTGGGAGTACTGTGAGACCGCTTAAACAGCGGATACAGGAACATGTACGTGCCATAAGAAATAACGATCTTAGATACCCAATGACCTATCACATGTGTGAACATCACAGTGGTGAATGCAAGGTGTGGTTTCATGGCATTGACCATATCCCGGTACATCCACGCGGGGGTAATAGGGAACTTGCCCTACGCCGCAGGGAAGCTATTTGGATTTGTCGTTTGAGATGTGTTGAATTGGGACATAATACAGAGGATGAAATGCATTACCATCTATAATGGGTTGTTTTTTGATTCTGTGATTTCATTATGATGGTCTGTTCCACTGTTTGCTCTTCTGTATTCTAGAAGAAACTGCTTGATTAATGCATACATTGAAACTCTGTTCTTTAATGTCATCTCTGCCCGTATTTCATGTTGATGTTCTGTTTTTGGACATTTTTTGTCGTCCTATTCACATGACTAATTCGATTATTCCGTTTTTTAATATCTTAGAACAGAAATATGTTGTCAAATGTGTATATGGAATCCTCTTTGAATATCGCTTTAGTCTGCATCTTGTGTTGATATAGATCTATATATTTCAGAAAAAGATATACTTCGCCAAATATTAATTTATGTTAGTATATCTATTGAGGTGTTTTGTCCTTTTTTATTTTGATGTTGTGTGACTGGCCCGAAGAACCGATTACACTGCATCAATATAAGTGCTAATAGTATTTTAAAATTAAAATGGTAGGAAACGTGTATCGAGATATAGATTTGTTTTATACACCACTTTGCTCTTAGCGATAAGCTCAGCTGTTCTCTGCCTTTGCAATCCCTTTCTTTTTTTCATTTTTCTGTCTCCTTTTTCTTTCTTTTTCGTTTTCCTTAACATTGAGTATTGTTAATTTATATTTGGGATATTGATTGGGCCCATTTCTTTGGGGGTCAAAAGGTTGTCAACTCGGTTCTTGAAGTAGATGTTTGGAATGGTCGCGTAGCCATGCGTGATCCATTTTTAAAGATGGTGCTTGTCGATATATACTATTCGGGTCTTCGTGACCACACGTGGTTTAACAATCATGTGTTCTGTTTGAAATTGGTTAGGGAGGACATGAGAAGTTTTGCCCATTTTTGGTCTTATATTGGACGATTTTTTAAGGATATTGTGCTTTACGCGTATATGAGCGAGTGACAATCATTATATATAAAGAATGTTCCGTTACCCAGTTACACTACAATTTGCAAAATAGGTTTTTAAATAGTGAAAGGAATTTGGAATAATTAGTTACTAAAATTATATTTTGAATATAAATTACCAGAACTATTGGTGATAGTTGTTTTTAGTGTTTTTTAGAGTTTTTTATGACTTTTTGGCCATTTCAATATGGCGCTCCCGTTTATACACATTGGGGGCGGTTATGTAATTCCAATAGGCGCACTCGTCACGTGATCGGGGTGTGATCGGTTAGGGGAACTTTAAGATGAATGCCATATCGGTCTCGTCTTGGATGACCATACGGAAGGCTACGTCTGCTTCGAGTATAAGTAAGTTGTATATCCAGCGAGATTGGGCGTTTTAAATAATGCGATAGAGTGTTAGGCTTGGAAAATGTTTTTGTTTTGTTTTGTTGTTTCTTTGGGGTAGAATCTCTTATGCTCAATATATCTGCACTGGAACTATAAGCTCCATGACATCACGGTTTTGGGCTTAAGATATTCCCAGGAAATACACAAATATGGATGCGATGCCCCATTAGAATAGTTTGTCTGTGTATTAAAATAGGGAGATTAAGATAGGAATGGTATATTTGCCTTGTATTGGATTATATGTCTTTGATTAGATCACGAATAGATCGTGTAATATATAATTGACATATTGATTCATTTGCAGGTTGAACCGGAGACTATCCATCCATTGCCATATGTTCTTAATGGAACCTTTTGGCTTTATTCTTTTCTAAGGCTATGGTTATTAAGCCACTGTATTCCTTGGATATCAATGTGTAATCACAGATGAATATTGGACATCTGCATACTTTACCTTGTTCTGATTTGGATTATTTGGCAATATTTTAATATAGGTAAGCGGGATGATTATATATGGAACGCTCTACGCTATTATATTTCTTAAACATGGCACTTATCTCAAACCAAAATATAATTTTTTCCTCCTTTTTCATTTTACACCTGTAGAAATTTCATGATAACAATATCTGGTTAAAAATGGACAATTACAATTCTTGATTTATCTGTGGCTGGTCTGCCACTTTTCTGGTATGTTGTTTTTAAGAATCTTTATTGTTTTTTGCACTGGTTATTCTTGGGTGTTTCTTTTAGGTCATTTGGATAGGGTTGCATGCGTTTGGCTGATAAGCTCCTCACACTCATACACATTTTTTTAGGGTGGTGAGGTGTTTTAATAACTTTGTCGTTGGTATAGAGGATTTGTAGAATATGTATTTTTAATCTGTATATCTTGCTTTTTCTTTATATCTACGTTATTCCCCCTTTTTTTCTTCTTTTTTGCGTTAATCTTTGAGTGTTACTTCTCTTGATTATATATTTTTTCTTATGTTCTAATGAATTGTGTAGTGATTGTTATTATTTTCTTTTCCTCTCTCTTCTTTTGGTAGTTTTTATCTGATGGATATTGGGTATGGTGCCTAATTATATAATGCTTGTATGTTTTTCTTTTTTTTTTTTTTTATATATATATATGTGCATACATATGTGTATATATATGTATATGTGTTTTTTCCGTTTTCTTCTTCTTGTACGGAAAATGGTGTAAATATTGTTTGTGGCATGTAAAATATTTGTATATGTGTTTGTACAGTGTCTATTGTAAAGTTGTACATATATATGTTTTTAAATTTCAGCCCTGAAGAAGTCCTAAGTTAATAGGACGAAACGCGTTGGCTGTTGAAAAAAACTTTATTGATTAAGTGGAATAATAAAGAAGAATAAGACAAGAAGATTTTGCATTAGCAGTGACTTTTTTCTACTGTTACTTGTTTCGTACAATTGTGGATTTTGTTGTTGACGGTCTGTGGTGCTGAACCATTTTTGTGGTAGTTTATGTTGTATCCCCTTTAGTGGGGAGGTGCTCTTGGACAGGGGGCCCATTTGGGTTGTTAGCACGCATTCTTGTCTATTACTGACACTATATGGGTGATTTACGGTACAGGTGCTGCATTTCGTGTATGGTCCACTGTCCGTTGCTTTAGATTTATTAATATTATTACAGGCACAGCTTTGCCCTCCTAACATTTCAGTTATGCCTTCAACAGAATTATTATTATAAAATATTATCTTCTCAGTAACGAAACGCTTAATCTGCTATCTATCTAAATCATTCTTAACTGCTGTACTTTTGGCCACTGAAGAGGGAATTATTTTATTCTCTTATTAAGCATTTAGTTTATTGATTTTAATATAACATGGCAACATATACCTCTATTAAAATGTTGTTGCCTTATTCTCTCATGCCATCGTGTATCCTATCTATTATGTTATTTAGAGACACCACAATTTTGTAAAATAGCCCACTGCTGTTGTGTGGTGATAACTCCAGATTCGGGTAGTTATGTGACCTCAGCTGCAGTGTCATATAAGCCAACAAACATGTTTGATGGAATAAGCTAGTAAAAGACCACTATGAAGAGTGGGGAGGGCTTTCATGTAAACTTAAACATTACATTCCTGACATACAGGAAAGCACCCCCTTATAGTAGCAACATACCTTTACCTTGTGGATACTTTTCCAGTGTCCACATTGAAAGTGGTAATTCTACTAGGCAAAACAATCATTGGCAGAATTTCTGCCAGACATCACATTCTCAAAGTATCTACTTCCACAACAGAGACAACCACTTTTAGAGAGAAACCTCCAACAGCAAGGCCCGATTACAAGATGGATGGTGTAGTGTCGTGAGACTATGTGCGCTAGGACTCTTGTTGTTCTGGGCGGACTCAACAGATAAATTACTTAACTTGCTGGAAGGTATTAAGGTATGGGTATTAACGGCTATGGTGTAATGACAGTGCAGCGTGTGATCGTATGCTGAAGAATAAAGATGTCTGTTACAGAGCTCCATGTGTGGCATATTCATTTGCATGCTCCTGGGCTGGGGAGGACTCTACAGATGGTGCAGGTGTGCCGAAATTACAGAGTCTGGAATCTCCAATTACAAAACGATAATTACATGCCTGCACTGTGCAGTTATGGGATTTTGCCCTTTGAACAGAGGTGTAACAAAAGCCCCAGCAGCCCCTGCCGTGGAGAAGGGGCCCCAAAGCTCCGGGGGCCCCCTCTGGTACTAGCAGGCCCCTGGCCTGAGAGTTTCGGACTGGGTCCAGAGTGTGGGGGGGCCCATGCATGTACTAGAGCGGTCGACTTCGGAGCTGGGGAACCGGGTGTGAGTCTTGGCAGGGACGCTCAACATCCTGTGATTCTGGGCAAATCACTTACTAGCCCCATGCCTAACAAAAATTAATCTGTCTGCCTGTAACACAGCTGGTTCTCATGTAAAGCGCTCTGATACCTTCGGGTCGAGTTCGCGCTATATAAAACTCCAAAAGAAAAAAACAAAAAGTTTTGTTACACCACTGCCCTGGATTGGGGGAATAACATGTTGACCCTTATATTTTTTTTCCTTTTCCGCATGCGAATTCCCCATTCTGGGCACAATTCTGTTCCCATTTACCTCTTGATAGGAGCCGATCATTAACTAGGAGTGAATGGCCTATGAGTGGCGGAGTGGATGTCAGAGGGCAGGCTGTGGGCTGCATGGGGGAACGTTCCATGCTCCCTCTTTTCTGTAGGAGAGGGGTGGCGCAGGATCGGGCTGCACCTCTATCTATCGCACTCCTAGTGGAGAATTCAAAATGCATTCTCTAAGTCAGCCGGTAATCTTTTCTCTCAGCACTGTGATAACTCGTCATGTCTGTCCAATACAGGAGAAACAGATGGGGGATTTCTTTTAAATGAGTGAGAGACAATCATCGCGCCAAGACTGACACTACAGGCGTGACCTTGACTTTTCGATACATGTATATCGCTGACTGTTGAAAGTGCGGATCCCCTCCTGTGTGCAGACACAGCAGACAGCAGACCAGCAATATTTCATCTGAACAGCCGGAGGGCGATTCCAGAATCTATGAAAGCAGAAATGCTGAATACGAATATCTTCTCAGAGAAGTTCTTTTCTGAATCAAATTGTTCCCCTTGTTGTGAAATAAAGGACAAGAAAATGCTTGTCAATGTCGTCTAGACTTATTATCCTCTGTTTGTCATTGCAAGTTCATTAAAGGTAGTGCATTTGATACAAGAAAAACTAACACAAATATAAATGTATACACAAGGTCACCTTTCTTTATGAAGTATAGTAGCACTTCTCTTCATAATTTCAGAAATAAAATATCAGTTTCTGGCACGAAGAAGGAACTGGCACCGCAAATCTTTTGTTAATGTCCTTTTAGTGAGGAAAACATACACTTTTGCACACCACTTTTTCCCATTTAAAAAAAAACACACATTTTAACTCATTTTGACTATTTTCTCGGTTCTGGAATCTACAAACTTTGTAAGAAAGAGCCTTTTTGCATTGTCACTTTCATTTTTTTTCTGGACTGATGCTGCAGGATTTGTTACCTCTAGTCCCATTCCAAGTGTATGTGATGTGACCTGGGAGACACTACTTGGGGATCAGGAACTCACATCAACAGAGGCCAGCAGGGCTCAAGCAGGTCGGTTTCCAGGTCCAGGCAGGTCCAGTGCAGCAGGTCAGATGGGCTGTTGCAGGGTGGCCTCTGGAGCTTGTTTTGTCCCTGTAGCTCAGAAAAGGGGGCCAGGCAGATGACCCTTGGTCCCTTCATCCCTTCAGGCTGGGATGAAGTGAGCAGGTCCAGCCTTCCTTCTCAGACAGCAGGGAAGGCCTCAAGCAGGTCCAGTTGCAGGTTCAGGCAGGTCCAGTGCAGCAGGTCAGCTGTTCAGTCCTTCTTCTGTAGTATCCACAGGTCCGGGAATGTACTGAAGAGTGGATCTGAGTGTCGTACGGTTTCCACTTACCAGTCAGAACTGCTCGTTTGTTGGACAACATAAACATTGGGATGGTGCCAGACTGATTCCATGCAACCCCTTAGGATATGTTGGCCTATAGACCTGCTAGCTCACAGTGCCACTATAAGTACACCTAAACCTAGCAAGCTAACAAATGGTTTGGGCAATATCAGAACATGACACCCCTGACTCCTCAGGGAATCGTGGTAACAGATCCATAACCTTTTCGCTCAGTCAGAGAGATATATAAGAAATACAGAAAGGGGTGTTTTCAAGATTTATTGAATCATTGTGATTCTTGTCTAAAAGGTGTGTACTGCAATGATTAATAGACAGAAGCAGATAAAAGTGATTAGCAATATAAGGACAGTTAAAAGAATGAATGATTCCACCATCGTGATAAACAGTGTATCTATGCTGGCATATAAGAACTGGGTGTAGTGTACTTCTACTATGCGCTCCCTAACCTAGAGAATATGTTCTGCCAATAATCCCCTATTAGATGATCTAAATCCCCATTACCTGAAGGCAAGGTATGTAGGTCCCCAACTTGGTCACAAGTTGGTCATCCCTCCTTGCAGAGGGTAAAACAGGAATCAGCTGGGCTGAGACTCAGACACAGCGACGACCTGGCAATGACAGCAGAGTGCTCCTCTATTTTGAGCGTGGAAATGCATGTGTATTTAAAATAACATCATCCATTCTTCTGTGTCGAGGCTTCAGCAGGGCTGACATTGCTTATTGTCTCTGTGATAGCCCTGTTGTCTCGTGGACGTATAATAAACAACAACATTTGCACAGTGTGTGTTTAGGCCTTGTAATGAATGTTCAAGGTGTCATGATAGTGTACTTTACGAAGTGGAATTGGAATCAATATGGTTTCAGAGAAACTAATCCTGCACTGTCACGTAAGCAAATGTGTGTCAAAAGTCATTATGTCGAAAAGAAGACAACTTAAGAAACGTGTATATGTAAAATGGCAGTGTTTCTTACCAGGCCTAACCTAGCCAGATGATACGAGAGTCCTTATTTATTTTTACACCTGATGCCACCTTTGAAGTGGAAGACATTTCTGGAGTTTTCCACCCACTGGAGTGTCTGGAATTTCCTGCCTCCCTTCCCTGGCCCCAGTATGTCTGTGGGTATGAGAGGCTAATGTGTGTTCTTTGTGTGTGAGCTGAAGCAGGGTTTGAAATGCAAGTAGGGCTGTGCACATACCCCTTCCTCCCCAACCTGCCAACACCCAGTCCCTCTATTGTGTGGCTGTCTGAGAGAAATACACAAAGACCAACTACAGCTAGTCATGTGACCCAGACAGCAGGCTGCACTCACCAAATGGTTAGGACAAGAAAATACCAACTTCATAAAAGTTGTATTATCAGAATTGTGACTTAAAATCCAACTTTACCATTAAAGATAATTTTAAACTGCAGTTCCCCAGACACCAGACATGGAATTTCCAACTGCTTACCACGTATTAAATGTAATAAGGGAACCCTATGTTATCCTATAGGAGAGGTAGGCCTCACAGTAGTGAAAAATCGAATGTGTGAGTTGTTCACTACCAGGACATGTGAAAATTAAAAGTACATGTCCAAACTTTTAAATACAATGCACCCTGCTCAATAGGCTGTTAGGGCTTACCCTTGGGGTGACTTATATGTTTTAAAAAATTAGTTTTAGGCTTGGCAAATGGGTCATTTTGCCAAGTTGAAATATGTTTAAAAAGGCTACTTAAGTGGGTGGCACAGTAAGTGATGCATGCCCTCTAGTAGCAGTTAATTTACGGGCCCTCGCTACATGTAGTACTACTTTACTAGGGACTTATAAGTAAATTAAATGTGCCAATTGGGTGTAAGCCAATTTGACCATGTTTAAAAGAGCAAGCACAAGCACTTCAGCATTGGTTAGCAGTGGTAAAGTGCACAGAGTCCTAAGGCCAACAAAAATAAATTCACCAAAACAGGAGGAGTAAAGGCAAAAGGTTTAGGGGCAACCCTGTAGAGAGGGCTAAGTCCAACAAACCCTGAAGTTAGGAATCTTGAATAGGTGAAGGTGCAAAACTTTACCGCCCAACAAGGACTTCAACAGCTGCATAAGTTGCAATTTTCTGCTCAGAGCTTTTACCGAAACTAACAGTTTCAGTGAGATCTCTTCTGGCAGCTATTATGAATCAAGATGACTTTCTCAGACACAACCTGCAAACCTACCCACTTGTGGATTTCAACTTCCACAAAAAAGACTAAGCCAGAAGGTAAAAACCATGACTGGGACAACCCCATGAGGGTTTCTGACCTCAGCTAAATCACAGTGATTTCTGATTGGAACTTTACTTTTTCTTGGTGCTTATTTCTATAAAATATTTAAAATTCATATCTCTGGTACCCCTTTTGGATTTTAGTAGTTTTGGTGTAAATTTTCTTATTACATGTTTCTTCATTTTTAGATATTGGTTGTGGGATTTTTATTGTGTTGTGTTTTGACTTTTTGACTGTTTTATTGTTGCTAAATACTTGGCACATTTTCCTAAGTTATGTCTCTCTCCAATGTACGATAGCTACCATGGGTGATTCCAGATTTAAATTATTGAAATTGATAGAGCGCTGATAGCACTCTATTTTGTATGAGTGCACTATACTCATGGTTTAAACGCACTCTCATGTATTCGTATTGTTTGCAGTGTTTTACGACTATTAAGAAACATTTATTTGAATCATTTGATGTTGAAAACTAGTGAATGCATTTAAGTAGAACTTTGTATGTATTACGATTCCTTCATGCATAATGTGCAGGACGATATTATTTCTATACACCGTAATTGTGGTTAGTTTAAGTTGCCTGAATTATAGGCCCAATGTCTTAGGTTTTGATTCTCCTTGCTCTCGAGAAATAAATAATTAAATGTTGTTGTGTTCAAGGTTAGAATGTTCTCATCCTACTGCAGGTGAAAGAAACACATCGTTATTTTCAGAGTTAAGGAGAGACCTGGAATGTCTTTGAAGATGGCTGGGAAGCGAGAAGGGAGGATGCCTTGCGTATCTGGTCTGTCTGAAAGCCAAGGCCACTGGAAAGAAGATATCATTAATTAAATTTGTGCCATGAAAAGAAAAAGCTACTGCATAGAGGTGTAATGGAAAGTTTTAAGAAGAATGACGTATTGTGGGTTGAATCTCATCTTTTGTATGATGCGCAGGAACAGCGAGTTCAGACTTCTGCTAGCTTTCGGAGGAGAAGGAGCATTTTAGAGCGAGCTCCATAGCCATAAGCTAAAACAACCCATTTGACGTGAGTACTTCTTAGGAAGTCGACACGTGCTGACACCGTTGGGGAATGATAGAAGAGAGACAGGAAGGGCCCTCATCTAGAGCAGTGTAGGGAAAGATTTTGATTTCTTTCAATGAGCCGAGAACTGAATATCGCATCTATTCTGTGTTGCGTTGTGATTTTGGAATTTATAATCATTTGTCTTTTGGGCCGAATTACTTATATTCGTAAACTTGGCTCTGTATTAATTTTTCTGTACCTCTATTCTTTGTTATTGAGATGTATTTACATCCAATTGTTTTTGGCCTTATAATAAATATTCAAACTGCACTTTGGAGTTGGTGGTCTTTCCAGGCATGACAACTTTGTTGATATTTATCTGAGTTGTTCCCTCCCCTCAACCACTTTAGGTAAATAAAAAATCGATCGCTTACGCTATATTTAGTAGGGAACATCAGGTGTGCAATTTAGCGTAATCAAATGGTAGCAGAGGATGGTTTACCTTTAAAGTGGTTTACCTCTAAGGTGAGGGGAGTAATCAGGAGCAGGGTTGAAGGTTGAAGAGCCCTGAAGTGGAGTGGAAGACGGCGGAGACTGGGGACTGGCGGACGTTGATGGTGCGGCGGAAACAGTGGTGGCGTGAGTATGAAAGGAATTGTGGTGTTAGATCGCGGTGATGAGTAAGTGGGTGATGTCTTGCGGAGTTGGGATGTATGTTGAGTGAATGTGGTTTTTGGTTTACTGGTCCGGACACGTGCGGAGCAGGAAGTTTTGGTGAGCGGACTCAAGAGAAGTCCAAGATCCCGGGATAGTTTTGTATTGTAATTGTCTGATTAAATGTGGGTGTTGTGAAGCGCTATCAACGATCCACTTGTGTTAGGGAACTTTGTGTGAATGAGGAATAGGTTGCGGTAGAAAGCCTCAGGTACCGGGGGTGGACTATGGCGATTGAGTGACCAACGCAGGTCGGGGGTCACAATGGCTGAATGTTCTTGGGAGAGTGTTCTATCGATCTTTAGAGACAGACAATTACTTGTTTATGTGACTGTAAGTTATTGTAATTGTGTAGGAACAGTTACTTGGTTTAATAACTTTTGGATATACAGTTACTTGTGGTACGAATGTGTGTAAGCGAGCTTGCGGTGAAAATGTAAAGGCGGGTGAGCCGCTGCAAGGAGTGAGAAGTGACGTCAGGGTGCGCCGCGCTGTGATAGGTTGGTTGGTGTAACGCCGCGCTGGGATTGGTGGAAGTTTGTTTGCAGTGAAACAACGTATTTTGGGCTTGCAATTGATCGATTCTACAATTAGATGCTTTAGGGTATTGCGAGATTTGTGTAGAGGCAACACAGGGGTAGTGACTCGGGTAGGAGAAGAAGCTCCGCCAGAAGACACACCGGCACATTACATGGCAACGAATGTAGGACTTCATACTATAGTGTGGCTTCAGAATTGGCATAAACTGACAGAGAAAGAGGGTGAATTGGCTTTCCCTCGTTATGGGTCTTTTCGTATGGAAGTGCTGACCCAGCTGAGGGGGGTGATGAATGCCTTGAAACCTCCCCCTAGACCCACACAATTTGAGGCATTAGATGCATGGATGAGAGCTGCTCTAGTAAAAAGGAGAGAGGCTTCACAAGGAAGAATGAGGAAAGCAATGAAGGCATATCATGATGCTAGATGGGATACCCAGTTGAAAAAATGGAGAGTAGACACTATAGAGGGAGAACGCTTGTACCCATTTCGTACGTTAAGAGAGGGAGCTGAAGGGAAAAAGGCGACAGAGGAGGACAGTGATACAGATGACAGCTTCCTCGATAGATTGCTAGTGGACCGTCCTCCACCGTGCGACTCTAGATCAGAGACAGAGAGGTTGCGCCCATCAGAAGAGCTTTTAGGGGTGGAACAATCGGCAGGAGTAAGAGGCAAGATTACAATGGTACGCATTCCGGGAGGATCTGGAGGAATGAGGTATCCAAACCCTGAGCCAGTACAACTTGCAGGAAACATGCAGTTACCAGATGCTTTGTCGGTATCAGTCACAATAGGGCCGGTGGTTCTGATATATACTCCTAGAGAAAGAACCGATGACAGTCAACAGCAAATAAGTGAAGGGGAAGAGACAATGTCTGGAGGGAGCCTTGCAATGAGTGGGACTGTGTTAAGTCGGATACCGGTGGAATCTAGTACCCCACTGCCAGCTACAGCTGATCCATCAAGAATGGATAGTGAGTCAGAACGAAGACGGACAGGAGGTCTAGCGAATTCTAGGTCTGACCTTCGAATGTGGGTTCAACCAGTGAGAGAGTCAATGATGCCGAGGGAAGAAACAAGCAAGAGGCAAGAAGCGCCTAGAGTACTGTTTGAGACACAGGTTGTTTGTGCAGGTGTCCATTGGAGAAGTCGAAGCTTGAAAAGAGAGAGACGCCCAGCTGCAAAGATAGAAGAGGGTGCGGTTCCTAGGAGAACCCAAAGTTGTGACAGGGAAGATACAAGAAACGAAGAAATTCAGAAAGTGTTAAAAAGCACAATAAAAGCGCCAATGCTAGATGTGGTACGATTAAAGGCAGAACTAGATGAGGTGATTGAAGGAAATGTACCCCTTATCAGAATTGAGACGTATGACTCGAGCGAACTACTGTTCGTAGCAAAGGACAAGACAAGAACGGCCAAACGAGCTTATGATGCATTGTTGCTTTTGGCACAAAGGTATGAGGTTGATTTGTCAAAGACAAAGCTGACACAGGGTTCTTGCAGATTAAATTACACAGATAAGGATTTGGAAGAGAAGCGAACGATTGGATTGAAAGCACAAATGCGAACATGGAAAGAATTAGACAGATGGAAAGAAAGATGGGCCAAAAACAAAAGCTTCCAGACTGGAATAGGAAATACTCCGCTTCCGGGTGGAGGGACGGGAGCTGCAGGAAATGTCCCCCTCCGGGAGGTACAGAATGGAGGGTATGTACATGTGCCATGGAGCAGGGGTGATTTAGCAGCATTTACGAATGATTTTCCTCGGCTGAGGGAAAAACCTGCTGAGTGGTACAAGCAAATAGATCGGTTTGTAAAGATTTCGAAAGTATTGTGGATTGATTTAAACACCTTGTTTGATATAGTAGTGCCGGCGGATTTTTGGGCGGCATGTAAGATTGCCATTGAGTGGCCTACTGCAGAGCCACCTAGAGATTCAGTGACTCATGGTCCTTCACCTGATGTAATGAGCAAATACGAGCAAGTGATTACGTGGTTGCAGTCGAAGGTAGCTCCTCAAACTGTTGATTGGTTGAAGATTGATCGCACCACTCAAGACTCTAAGGAATCAGTACATGATTATTACGAAAGATTGTTGTTGGCTTTTAAGCAGCATAGTGGATTGGATACAATTGAACAGAAAGATATGGGACAGTTTGTCTCGAAGTTTGTGTTGGGACTGAAATCTTATATTAGTTTGATGATACAGCAGCACTTGATATGTTGGCAGAATAAGTCGGTGGACGAGATTCTGCGTTATGCTAAATATTGCAGTGATCAAGTGGAGTCGACACAGAAGAAATTGAAGGACAAGTTGATGTTGGTGCAGGTGAGAAACGCTGATATGACGCAGGGGATTGGAGGAGGTAGAGGTAGAGGAGGTGGAAGAGGAATGCGACAACAGATGGTGACCCAACCTGGTCAGGGTAGGGGAAGAGGAATGGATCCAGGTGTAAGTGAGTGGGTGGGCCAACAGAAAAGGGTCACTGCCTGCCATTATTGTCACAAAATCGGGCATTGGAAGCGCGAGTGTAGATCCAATCCAGCAAATCAGATACAGATGGAAGGAGAGGGACAGCTGTCCGAGACTGTCAATACTTTGACAAGACCTAGGTCTATGTATGGAGGAGGATATGAGCCGCAAGTGCAAGTACCTCAACCTCCTAGGATACCCATGCAAAATCAGTTATACCATCAGATGCCTTATTTTGAGATACGAGCTAGATTTGATCAAAATCAAGATTTACAAGAGTGCCAGAGGGGGGTGCACGAGGAATGCACCTTAGATGCGATCCTAGAAGTAGATCAGAGTGGGCCGTTTGTAGATGCAGATGTGAATGGATATCCTGTTACCTTCTTATTAGACACTGGAGCTGCTCGCTCCACAGTGAGAACAGAAGTAGTCCCAAATTTAACTCTTTCAGGACAGTCGATTCAAGTAGTGGGGGTTAGTAATCAGAAAATGACTAATCCATTGACAAATGAATTACCCGTGAGAATAGGACCATTTTGTAAGAAACTGGCTCTATATATACTGCACCAAAGTGAGGTTCAGTGTGTATACAGTCCAAGGGTCTCCAGAGGTAGGCAGAGGTTAAAGTTAGATAGAACCTTACTCTCTAAAGTGGTAGCTTGGTCGAGCAGTAAGGCAGTATCAGAGGACAGTGTTAAGCATTTGATGTACACACTCAGTCAGCAAATGAACTCAAGAACTGAACTCTAGGCCAATTGTTTTTGTATAAAAAATGTACTGTTATTTTATTTTAGAACCAAGCAAGCCTGATACAGGTAAGCATTCAATTCTTTTCAGTAATAAGTTACTTGTTGTACACAGTTTTAAAAAGCAATGAAGATTGTACTTGATTTGATTAACAGGGGATGCAGTAGGTTGCAATACTTAGTAAATGCAGTACATTGAAATGAATGGCTTTTTAAGGTAAATGCAGGTAAAATTACTTTTGCGTTACTTTTGTAATCCAGTGCTGGACTCCTAGATTCAGCACTGGGACATTTACTTAAAACAGGTAAGTAATTACGTTTTTGTAGTTTGTACGATTTTTAGAGAATATTTTCAGATTTCAAAAGTCCACACTTAGAAACTTTTGGACCAGTACATTGAAATACATAGGCTTTTCCTGTAAATTGCAGGTAAGTTACTTTTCGGATTACTTTTTTCTAACACAGTGCTGGATCCTAGATTCAGCACTGGGACATTTCCTGAAAACAGTTGAGAAAATGCGTTTTAGTTAGATGTACGATTTTTAAAGAATATTCTTGTATTTCAAAAGTTGACACTTAGAAACTTTTTCACATAGAACCACCAATGTTATCCTAGGGAAGGAATTTCAATTCACAGGTAAGTTACTTTTACGTTACTTGTCCTACTCAGTGCTGGATACCTAGATTCAGCACTGGGACCTTTCCTGCAAATAGTTGAGAAAATTCGTTTAGGTTATTTGTGCGATTTTTAAGGAATATTCTTAGTTTTCAAAAGTCGACACCTAGAAATTTTTTGGGAGAAAAAAGTGTCAATGTTATCCTATGAGGAAAAACAGGTTATCGGTTTCGAGGTAAGTATTCGGTCTTGGGAGTTAGGGTTCTGGGGTCAGACTCAGGGGTCTCCCAGGGTCAGTGATGCACTGTTGTTGCACCCTCAGCGGCACTAGGGCGGCCGGGTGCAGAGTGTTGAGGCCCAATGTTATCCTATGGAGGATAGGGGGTCTCCGGTTGGTGGCTGCTGGCAAGCAGGCCACTGGGTTGTGGGAGCAAAGCTCCTAGGGTTTAGGTCAGGGCAAAAGGGGAAACAAGTAGGCACCAAAGGTGCACCCTCAGCGGCACTGGGGCGGCCGGGTGCAGAGTGCTGTTTCGACGTCGGACGCCCTGTTGTTTTCTATGGAGAGCCTCCGGTTTAAAGAAGCACTGCAGGCTCGGGGATGAGGACCTTCTGGGTGCAACCACCACTTCGAGGGGTAAGTTGGGATGTCTTGGGTTGGTTAGGCACCGTTGGTTGGGGCACACAAGGCCCTGGGGCATCGGGTGCAGGGGTGCCTTTTAGGGTTGGATTTTCCTACCCGCTCTGGTCGCGGTAGAGGGGGGCCTCTGGATTGAGGCTGCAGGCGTCGTCTGGAGGCTTGAGGCAGGTCAGGAGTCGCCGGATCTCGGGTCAGGATCGCCGGGGTGACCTTCTTGTGGTGTTTCTCCACTCGAGCTCGGGCCGGGTTCGGCGGGTGCAGAGTGGGCTGGATTTGCGGTGTCCGGCCGGAGCCAGAAGCTGCAGTTTAAACACGACCGGTGTTCACGGGAGAAACAGTCTTGGAAGTGAAGGCAGGCAGGTCCTCCGGGGTTTGTGAGGTTGCTGGCTGCTGGACACGCCGGAATTTCGCAGGTTCGAGGGGAGACAGGCCTGTAGGGCTGAGGCCAAGTCAGTGGGCGTCATCCTCTTGTTAGCTCTGCATGGCTCTTCGTCCTTCTTCTTCTTTTCTTCTTGTAGGTAAGCTGGATCTGCCTTCCTGGTTCAGGGCTGCCCCCTAAATACTGTATTTAGGGGGTGTTTTAGGGGTCTTGAGGTCAGTAGCCAATGGGCTACTGACCTTAGGGTGACTACACCCTTGGTGTGCACACCCCACGTGGGGGAGTGGGCACAATCCCTAGTCATGATTGGGGAGTGCCTGCCATCTGCAAGATGGCGAGCACTGGAGAGTGGGCTTCACCTCGCCTCCCCCACCTGAGGGGTGGAGTGGGCAGAGGTGGGCACACCTCCTCGGCTGGCTAGTTTTTCCCGCCTGTCTTCCCGCCGAAAGGGAGGGGAGACAGGAAGGGGGCCTGCTCCTGAAACAGGAGAGGCTGGGGGGTCGCATTACAAAGGCTGCCAGGCCTTTGAAGCTCCCCTGCCACAGATGGCTCTTCCTGGCCTGGGGGAGGTGTGTACACCTCCGCCCAGGAAAGGCTTTGTTTCTGGGCTCAGGGAGCGTAGGCTCCCACCCTAGGGTCCAGAAACATGTCTCGTGGTGGGAGGCTGGTGTGTACCAGTCAGGGAACCCACCAGAAACTGGTCGTTTTTCAGGGGGCATCTCAAAGATGCCCTCTGTGTGCATTTTTCATTAAATCCCACACTGGCATCAGTGTGGGTTTAATGTGCTGAGAAGTTTGATACCAAACTTCTCAGTTTTCAGTGCAACCATTATGGTGCTGTGGAGTTCGTAATGACAAACTCCCAGCACCATATACTCTTAATGGCAGCACTGCACTTACAATGTCTAAGAATGGACTTAGACACTGTAGGGGTACAGGGCTCATGCACCTGTACCCCACCACTGGTATAGTGCACCCAGCTAGAGGGGTGACTGACCTATGCCAGGGCAGTGGGTTGTAGGCATGGCCCACAGAGGTGTGTGCCATGTCGACTCTTCACTTTGTTCTGCACCAAAACACGCAGCCTGCAAAGGCAGTGTGTGTGTGTAAAGGTACAGGGCCTCTAAGGGTGACACAATAAGTGCTGCAGCCCTTAGAGGTCTTCCCTGGTCACAGTGCCCTGGGTACCTGTGGTACCATTTACCAGGGGCTGACCTGTGGCCAGAGATGCCAATTGGGTACAGTTTTGGGGAAAGAACACAGGCCCTGGGAACCTGATTGGCAGGGACCCAGGGCACAACAAGTCAAAGTGCATCAGTGGTCTGGCAAAAAGTGGGGGCGTTACTGCAACAGAAACCCACTTCCTTACACATTTCGGGATAAAAACCAATTTGTAGTGTGTAATTCAAGTCCGGTCTGTCTTTTGGGACGAGACCTTCTGTGCAAGCTCAATTGCACTATATCGTGCACTCCGAGAGGTGTGGAATTGCAAACATATGATGACGATGCTGATTTTAAGATGGCTAATATGAGTCTGTGTGCAGAAATGTTTGTGGTGCTCACAATAGCAGAATTGCCACATGACTTGAGAGACTCAGTTGATCTGAAAGTGTGGGATTTTATAGGCGAGGATGTAGGTCTGATGAGAGGGGTTGAGCCAGTTAGGATGCAGGTCAAACCCAATGCTGAATCCCCACGAACGCCACAATATAAATTGACTCCAGAAACTGTGGCCGGAATAAGACCTGTGATTGAGACTATGATTGCCCAAGGTATTCTTAAGGAGATAACAGGAAGTCCCTGCAACTCACCTATCATGGGACTGCAGAAGCCAAGTGGCAAGTACAGAATAGTGCAGGATCTGCGTCGGGTGAATGAAATTGTGATCCCATGTTGTCCTGTGGTACCGAATCCAGCTGTTATTCTATTCCAGATACCATGCAAAGCAGAATGGTTTACAGTGATAGATTTGCGTCATGCATTTTTCTCCATACCATTGCATGAAGAAAGTCAGTTTTTATTTGCGTTTAGGATGGACGATCGTGTATTAACATGGGAAAGAATTCCTCAGGGGTATACAGAAAGCCCCTCCATTTTTAGTCAATGTCTGAAAAAGAATCTTGAAGGACTGGTGATGGCCCAAAACTCAGTCTTAGTGCAATATATAGACGACCTTCTGGTCGCCTCAGAGACTGAGGATGCTTGCAGAATTGACACTGTGGCGTTGCTGAATCATTTGGCAAAGAATGGACACAAAGTGTCTCCAAACCAATTGCAGTATTGTTTGTCTGAAGTTCAGTACCTAGGTCACCGGATTGAGAAAGGAAAACGAAGGGTGTCACCAGATTGCATAGAGACGATTCTGCAAATGGGAACTACGAAAACACAAAAAGAAGTCCGTATGTTTTTGGGAATGGTCGGCTATTGTCGACAGTGGATCCCAAATTTTTCCTTGCAAGCAAAGCCTTTGTTGAAACTGACTCGAAAGGATGTTAGTGATCCGGTACCATGGGATGACGAGTGCTTGAAAGCCTTCCGTGAGATGAAGGAAAGTATCTGTCGTGCTCCAGCTCTCGGAATGCCGGATTATAACAAAGCGTTTTCGCTCTTTTGCTGTGAAAAGGAGGGATGTGCGTTAGCAGTCTTAGTGCAGACACATGGGGGTGCCCGTAGACCAGTAGCTTACTTCTCAGCTACATTAGATCCTGTAGCTTCTGCGTTGCCCGGATGTCTGAAATCCGTTGCTGCAACCGGTGTCAGCATTGAAAGATGTGAAAGCATAGTGATGGGTTATCCGCTCATTGTTTATGTGCCCCATTCAGTAGAATTGTTGATGACCAGAACGAAAACACAGTATTTAACGAATAACAGACTTACAAAGTATGAGCAGGTTGTCTTGGCCGCTGAAAATGTTACCCTGAGACATTGTACCACCCTGAATCCTGCTACATTGTTACCTGTTCCGGCAGAGGAAGGAGATGAGGATTGTGAAGACCATGACTGCCTAGATGTTACTGACCTATCTACCAAACCCAGACCTGACATTGTCGATGAACCTTTGCCCCAATCTGATTTGATTCTTTTTGTTGATGGTTCATGCTTAAGAGACAATGAAGGGTATCTGAGAGCAGCGGTTGCTGTGTGCACCATCATGGGAGTAGTGGAAGCTGCCTATTTAAATAGAGTATTCTCTGCTCAGGTGGCCGAAATTGTCGCTTTGACACGTGCCTGTATTATTGCAGCTGTTATTCGAGTGACTGTGTATACTGACAGTCAATACGGATTTGGTGTAGTTCATGACTTTGGGCAGTTATGGTCACAGAGGGGGTTTCTAACGTCCTCAGGGTCACCTATACGTAACGGCGAGTATGTGCGCCAACTATTGGACGCTTTGCAAAAGCCCAAAGAGATAGCAGTTGTTAAATGTGCAGCTCATGGAAAGGGAGAAGACTTTGTCACTAAGGACAACAATTAAGCAGATGAAGTAGCACGATTTTGCGCTGAACATGCTTGTATTTTCAATGGAGAATATATAGACGAGAGCACAGAAGAGACCGAGCTCAGCATGATGTTAGCTATAGCCGATACCTGGGATGAGGTGAAGCGGTTGCAGGATGAAGTCCCAGAAGAGGAAGCTGCTTCATGGGTCAGAGCAGGTTGCACAAAAAGAGACAATGGCATTTGGGTGTCCACAGATGAGAGAGCAGTATTACCCAATTGCCTACTGAGCCCAATGGCAAGGCAAATTCACGGAGCAGTTCATCTGGGAAGAGATGCTATGGTGCGAGTGTTTAGGCAGACGTGGTTTAATCCACGCTTTCGTGTGTGGGCTGAAATGTATGTCACAGGTGTGTTACTTGTCAACAAATGAATGTGGGAAAGAGAACTATGGTTGCATTGAGTCACATTGGCAGATCTGGAGGTCCCTTCAATAGAATACAATTAGACTTTATTGAAATGCCAAGGTGCAATAGGTTGAGATACGTTTTGGTGGTGGTGTGTATCTTTTCACGTTGGGTGGAAGCATATCCAACTAGACGATGTGACAGTCTCACAGTAGCCAAGTTGTTGTTAAGAGAATTGATCCCGAGATACGGATTTCCGACAGCAGTGGAGACAGATAGAGGAACTCATTTCCACAGTGAAATCATGAAATTGTTGTGCTCTGCTTTAAACATTGATCAGAGGCCGCATTGTAGCTACAGGCCGGAGGCTTCAGGTCTTGTAGAGCAGGTTAAAGGCACCATCAAGTCGAGAGTGGCAAAGGTGTGTTCGTCCACTTCATTGAAATGGCCAGATGCGTTGCCCCTGGTGCTTATGAGTCTGAGTAGCACCCCTGATTGGAGAACAGGGCTGTCTCCCCACGAAATTTTGACCGGAAGAGCTATGCGTTTGCCTATGGTGCCAGCTGCAGCATTGATAAACATCACTGATGATTTAGTGTTGGATTATTGTAAGGGACTGGCTGATGTGGTTACTTCTGTATCCCACCAGGTCGAGGCTGCGACTGCATCCACCTCGAGAGACCTGCTGCATGATCTTAATCCAGGTGATTGGATACTAGTTCGCAAACACGTGAGGAAGAGTTGTCTTGATGCTCGCTGGCGAGGACCATATCAGGTGATATTGGTCACAAGTACCGCTGTGAAGTGTGGAGGATTGCCGAACTGGATACAAGCTTCCCACACTCGCCGAGTTCAAGCGCCTGCAGAGGAAGAGAGTCCCCTGGTTCCGAGGAGCGTGTGTGGACCTGACACAGACAACGACAAAGGCACAGACCCAGCTGTAAGAGTTTCGGATGAAACGGAACAGCCGAGTGAGCACGAGAGACGAGAGCTGAGTGCTCCTGAACTGAGCCCAGATCCTGAAATAGATAATATTGCAGAAGTGAACTGTGCACCAGAACAAGTTGAGCAGTCTATTTCAGAAGGATCAGATCAAGAGGAAGAGAGGAGAACAGATGCCAGAGCGGAGAAGTGGCCAGCAAGAAAAGAAAGGCTGAATATAAGGCTCGCATCCGAGAAAAATCTCACTCCGATTCCCGAAACGTCTGAATCAGATCAAAGTGACGCTGAAGAAAGACCGGATGGTCTGAGACGTTCCAGAAGAGAAAGAATAGTGTCTCGAAGATACGCATCTCCTGAGTGGACGTACCTGGCTGCAGATGCAGAGCCCAGCGAAGTCCGGGAGGTTGGGGGCTGGTACGGTGAGCTACGGAGGGGACACCCTCTCGATTGAAATACAGTTGCTGGTCCCAGGCGTGGAAGCATTTGGAAAGCTAACTCTGCAAGTTCCAAATCCTCCAAAGCTGAGTGGATTGCGTTTCCTGATCCTCAATCAGGTTACTTTCCCTTCATTTGGCCGACAGCTCACCGCGCAAGAATTAGGAGAAATTTGTGCGGAGATTTTGCAATTTGTCCTCGAAATACTTGGATCAAATATCATTAACGATGAAGTTGAATCATAACCAAAGAAAGCATTAGGCCTTAGAAAGAAGATAACTTAGACCCCAGTTTAAGAAGATCTAAAATTAGGGACTTTCTAGTAGATGATGGAGTGAGGAGTAGGGCTGACTACATCTCTTCAATAGGTTTAGTATCAATTGAAGGAACTTGGACAATTAATTGCATGACAGGAGAGAAGTGAAAAAGACATTGTTAAAACAAAGAAAACAGAAAGAGAGACTGTGCTCTCCCTTTTGTGCTTCGGAACGAATCAGTAGAAAACCATGGTGTCCGAAAAATCAACACGCAAACAGAAATGCATCATTGGCACCCTCATTGTAGTGGTGCTTATTGTTATAACTGTGGTGATCGTTACATCTCTAGTTGGATCTCAGGATGACGGACAGAATAGGGTACAGGCAACACTCACTACACCAATCTCTGAGATAGATGAGGATGCATCCGCAAGGGATCTAGAAATGATTAAGGAAACTAGTCGTAGATTACATGTTGATTTGTCCAAGGGTGATTTTACATTGAATGCGTATGCTCGATTATTGTACGAGTATGTGGATACCATGGAAGCGAAGGATTGCTATGTGTGTATGCAATTACCAGCCTCAGTAGAAGAAGGCATTCGATACCATTATTTGCCTTTGACCTATGGCATTACATGTAGTGTGTTGTTGAGCATGTTTTATAGCAAAGCACACTTTGAGTACTATTTCTCACATTATGATGTGGTACTCTCAGAAGTCCCCGTTCTTAAATACATGAATAAATATGATTATCATAAGGAAGTAGAGCGAATGTCAAAGTATTTCGTGCCTACCATCACTTTCGATACGTCCTATGCCCATGGACACAATTTAACCTGTATGTTAACTGACATTGAAAAGAAGTTTATAGATCAGATAGAAGATCGGCATAGACAGACTCTATTTAGACCAGATCCAAAGCACAAGGTTACTCCATGGACTAAAGAAGAATTAGATCATAAAGCCAAGGGGAGTTTTGGACCCATAGTATTAGACTTCCAGCAGAAGGGGAAGTTGTGTGTTAGACACCCGACCACATACTACGATAAGATATTTGTGGGTGAAAGTGATTGCGAGCACGTCTTCTTGATCGAAGAATCAATTAGAAAAGTATTATTGGACAAAATAACAATAGTGCCCAATGTGTATTTTGTGTGCGGAAAGAATGCCTATGTGAAGTTGCCCAAAAATTGGTATGGCATGTGTTATTTGGCTGTGGTATTTCCCAAGATTTTTCATGTGAATGATTTATGGCCCTTAGAAAGAAAAAGACCTCAAAGAGGAAAACGTGGTGTGAGTGCAGGAGAAGTGATTGGAGACATATTTGGAGCTATGATACCGAGTATGGGTGTGATTCTGAATGATTTGAAAATCAGAAAGCTGGCCACACTAGTGGATAAGCTCTCAATAAATACAGCTCAGATTTTATTACTTGTAGATGGGGAGATGGTTTCGATAAGGGCTATGGTTTTGCAAAACCGTCTTGCCCTAGATGTGCTGTTAGCAAAGGCCGGAGGAGTCTGCAAATTGCTGAAAGTTCAACAGTGCTGCACTTATATTCCTGACAAAGGTCGGGATATAAGGAAATATATCAATAATATTTCAGATATACACCAAGAGTTACGTGAGCTGGCTGCTGAAGGACTCTGGGAGCAAGTGGGGAAAGGATTTGGGAAGATAGGCAGTTGGTTTGGAAGTTTGGGACAAGGAATAATGGGATATATCTTGAAGCCTATTATAATAGCTGTCATTTGTATAATTGTCCTATTAGGAGCCATCAAGGCTTACAAATGGCAAAGGGCAGGACATCAGGAGACTGTTTCGAGAAAGCGAGAGCGCCAACTTGAACGACTGCAGGACAGTCATTATCAGCACCTTAAGGGGTTAGAACGATTCAGACAGGGACGGCAAGCTACAGCTTCTGTTTAGGTCGGTCTCTTCTACAATGAGAAACTACAGGAGAATAGACAGTTGATGTTATGACACTAGTCATAAGAGGGGGGGAACTGATAGAGCGCTGATAGCACTCTATTTTGTATGAGTGCACTATACTCATGGTTTAAACGCACTCTCATGTATTCGTATTGTTTGCAGTGTTTTACGACTATTAAGAAACATTTATTTGAATCATTTGATGTTGAAAACTAGTGAACGCATTTAAGTAGAACTTTGTATGTATTACGATTCCTTCATGCATAATGTGCAGGACGATATTATTTCTATACACCGTAATTGTGGTTAGTTTAAGTTGCCTGAATTATAGGCCCAATGTCTTAGGTTTTTATTCTCCTTGCTCTCGAGAAATAAATAATTAAATGTTGTTGTGTTCAAGGTTAGAATGTTCTCATCCTACTGCAGGTGAAAGAAACACATCGTAATTTTCAGAGTTAAGGAGAGACCCGGAATGTCTTTGAAGATGGCTAGGAAGCGAGAAGGGAGGATGCCTTGCGTATCTGGTCTGTCTGAAAGCCAAGGCCACTGGAAAGAAGATATCATTAATTAAATTTGTGCCATGAAAAGAAAAAGCTACTGCATAGAGGTGTAATGGAAAGTTTTAAGAAGAATGACGTATTGTGGGTTGAATCTCATCTTTTGTATGATGCGCAGGGACAGCGAGTTCAGACTTCTGCTAGCTTTCGGAGGAGAAGGAGCATTTTAGAGCGAGCTCCATAGCCATAAGCTAAAACAACCCATTTGACGTGAGTACTTCTTGGGAAGTCGACACGTGCTGACACCGTTGGGGAATGATAGAAGAGAGACAGGAAGGGCCCTCATCTAGAGCAGTGTAGGGAAAGATTTTGATTTCTTTCAATGAGCCGAGAACTGAATATCGCATCTATTCTGTGTTGCGTTGTGATTTTGGAATTTATAATCATTTGTCTTTTGGGCCGAATTACTTATATTCGTAAACTTGGCTCTGTATTAATTTTTCTGTACCTCTATTCTTTGTTATTGAGATGTATTTACATCCAATTGTTTTTGGCCTTATAATAAATATTCAAACTGCACTTTGGAGTTGGTGGTCTTTCCAGGCATGACAACTTTGTTGATATTTATCTGAGTTGTTTCCTCCCCTCAACCACTTTAGGTAAATAAAAGATCGATTGCTTACGCTATATTTAGTAGGGAACATCAGGTGTGCAATTTAGCGTAATCAAAATGGTGTGTGACTTGACATGAGTTTGGGACTCATTACTGGAGCAGGACTCATATCCTCTCCAACTAATAACCCTTTTTTATGCCCTGGGTATCTTTAGAACCCTCAAATAATGGGGGGAAAAGAGACATACATTTGGCCTGGATATGTTTTGTATTTAAAAAACCCTTAGGAAGGCTTACGCATGAAGTGCCTCAAACATCAAAAAAGGGCTCATCACTGAGGCGAGAAAAGCCTCACTAGCTAAGGTGTTAAAGGTATTTCTAATGCCTGCTAATCTGGTATTCTATAGACATAGCAACAAGGATAGTAAACTAGGTATTCTATGTGACAGTTAAGACATTTGTTTCGTGTTTAGATTGCGTGGGTTGATGTCCGGGCTGCAACATCCCAGTTGGTGTGATATAAAGAAGGACAGGCAGTAGTGAAAAGCAACAAGATGTGTGAATACCACCGGGGCAATATGGCAGTCTGCAAGACCATTATTGTGATCAGTTTTCTCAAAATACTTTTGTAGTTTAATCTATCTGATTAATCTAATCAAGTGTGTCACTCATCTGATTTGCCACATTATCTAAATTTGAAATAATTATTTATTAGAGGTTCTGTTTCTAATGACAATGAACAGTCATTCAGCCAAGAGTAATTTGAAAATAAAGGAGACTGCCATGCGAACCGCTCACCCACTCAGTGGGCCTTCTGGGCTGAGCACCTGAAACCACTCTTTGAATTGCAGAGGCCAACTCCAAGAGGGAAAGCCTGACGGGGTGCCAGCCCATCTTGCCATACAAGCGATTGAAATGCAAATCTGCCTTCCTCTCTTGTGCCTGCAGGTAGGTGAACATTGCAAACCTTGGCTGTGCCTCTTGGCAGTAGATCACTTGTTTTGTATGTCAACAAGGAATGCAGCTAGCTGTGAGAATCTGTGTGAATTACATGATGCATTGATCATTGACACCTCAAATGCACCTTATGGCCCCAGGTTCTGTTACCCCTGTTTGATAGTTGCTTGAAAATCAACCACCTTGCGGCCCTCTCAGGGCATGGCTTGGGTTGTTGCAAGAGGCTCATCTCCCCTCACCGACTCCCAAAGTCAGGCCACAATTTAATGTCTCAGGACCCAGGTTCTAGTGTGGATGTGCGCCACCAGCTTGCCTGGCCTTTCTCACCATGGAGCTCTCATTTATGGCTCCAGGGGATAGTAGAGCTCTCGCTTCTGGTTCCAGGGGATGGTGGCAGTTGGGCAGTTTGACTGGGGTGGTACACCTGTCAAACGATAATTCTGGTGTCCTAAGGTGGGCTCAGGGAGGACAGAAATGTTCCAAGGATGTTCAGTAGATTGCTTGGCTGAGGAGTCAATGGAGTGAAGCTACCATTTGTGGGATTATGACTGAATAACTCTAAGTCAAAATTCACTCCAAACCATAACAATACTGCAGTGCTGTGGAGACTCGACTGGCCTGGGACAGTGAGCCACTTGGACGGCGCATGCACCCACTAGCTTGCGCCCTCATTATCATTAGTGCCTTGAATGTTTGTGAGGCACCCGATGCTAAATCATTCATATGCAAACTGATTCTGGGTCTGGGTTTTGTAAGCAGCAGAGCAGCTACCTTGCTGCAATCTATTGAAAATCATCCTGTGAGCCAAGCTTTTGTCTCCATCTATGCAGAAGGGAGGAGTCATGGGGTCCTCCGGGCTAAACAGCTCCAGTAATCCCCATCTGAGAGGCGGGTGAGGCAATGACTTTTGTCTGGGGGACCGAGTCCCCCAGGCCCAGGCTTCAGCCACTGAGCAGAGCCACCTAGCCTGCCTGGGGCAGGGTAGCAACAAACCAGGGAGGAATCTGAGGTTGTTCTGGGCTGAACAGTTCCAGTGATACCCATTGAGAAGGAGATGAAGCTATGGTTTTCACGAGGAAGCTCGGTCCCCGCAAACTGTGGCGATACCCAGCCTGCAGCAGAGTGGCACTCCATCCGCAAGGGCTTACCAGGTTGCAAGACATTCACCAGTTATCTTGTTGGCTTCAAAATCATGTGTTGGCTAAAATGCCATCTGTGACATTTCATTTTCAAGGCCGAATCAGCCAATGAAAAAGTATGGGTGTGCCAGTTCATTGACCCACATCACCAGATAAGCAGGCCTAATTAATATTTTTTACAGCCCTACTTTTGACCTGCATGCTGGAATAAAAATAAACATCATGATGTAAAAATAAAATGCATTGTTATTTATTTTAGGTTATCAGGCAGTTACGCAAAACTAGGCGGTACTATCAATTGTACAACCATGAAAGAAAACATACATAGTACATCTATCCAAAATTATTTAATAGCAGTCTGTTTATATTGCACAGAAATCTCATGGCTGATTATGAGTTTAGTATTTCAAAGAGGCGTTTGCGAATGTCTGATCAATTATTGCCTCAAGATTGTCCCCTATACCTAATATTTTCTGTTCCAAACCAAAACTCGTGGGTGTCTTTCTGACAGAAAAATAGTTATGCCAGTAAAGAGTCACAGGCGACCTCTGCTCATCTCTGCCAAACATCCATTTTTAAAACATTTTCCGTCCTATGGAAGGGATGGGAAAAGAGCTAGTCTCAGTTTCGTGTGCACTGTTGCAGTTAAACCTCTCAAGTCTGGTCGGCAATCTTCATTCACTCTCATCTTTTGGTGACACCTACGTTACTTTTGAAGCAAATGCCTCTCTGGGGAGCAATTATGTTAGCCCAATATTGATTTTATCGGTTTACCTGCAGTGCTAGCTGCCCGTAATTAGCCGCAGCTCTCCATATTATCGCCCAGGTGACATCTATTAGGAGAGGAGTAATGTGAAATCTATGCGGCATGCGTCCCCTGTCAATTACACATAATCTGATCCATGTCTGTGACTGAGCACTGAGACTGTGATCTCCCGACGGGCGGAGGTGGTTCTGATAATGGAAGTGTGCTTTAAAGATTGTGATCCTTAGACTTTCAGAAATACCATCGCAGCTCATTGTAAATCGCTGTTTCCTTGTATTTCATGTCTGTGCTGGTGCGTCGCATCCAGGGAAGGTTGCTGGTAATAAAGAATAGGAGACTTCTTTCACACCTGCTGCAAATAACGATAAATATATTTGTTTATATTTGAGACGTGTTCCCACGTGTCCACTGAGCCATTTCTGCTTTTGTCGCGACATAGCATCTCCCCCCTCTTGAAGAAAGACATGGCCTTTCCAATCCAGTTGAAGAAGACGTTCTTCTGTGTCTTTCAGCGCGTTTGGTCTCGTGGGCGCGGACTTCTTGAGTCAACGGAGTCATTCCTATTGCTAGACATAGTCAGTGCTTAATTTGTAATATATTAAGTGCCTGTGCAGTATTAAGCTTCTGGTTGGTTGTTTGTGGTACTTAGCTTCTTCTCATCTATTTGAACATTCTTGTAGTTGTCTGGTTCCTTGTACCTATGCTTTGATTTCCATTTAACACAATGTCTGCGCAGCATGCAGTTTCTTCTTTAGTATGTGATGCCTGAATAGAACCTCAGTGTCCGAAAGGAGAGTGTAAAACAAGCATGATTTGCTGTGCGTTGACATCAGTAATAGCCTTGAATTGTAACACCTCAGATGCCAGAACGCCCCGTTAAACCCATACCCTTTGAGTGACTTCAGTGCTTTTGCTGCACATTGATGGAGGTAACATAAGAAGCCATGGAGGAAGTCCTGGAGGATCCTTTATTGGTATAGTTGTGATAATATAAAGAGCAGCCAGGTCCCACATAAAAAGCCAAACATTATCCGGTTCATTCTCATAAATAAAAGCTGAAAAGCTGTGACTTTGGCAAGAGAAGAGGGAATTCACTGCATTGAACATGTGCTAGCAGTGGTAGAAGCAACAAAGCATTGTGATTTTGAAACTATCAGGGTTCAGTACACTAAGGTGATTAGTTTTCAGGGTTCAGTTCACTGAGGTGATTAGTTTCAGGGTTCAGTTCGCTAAGGTGATTAGTATCAGCTGTGACTTCTATATGGACCATGAGAGAAGGTCAGTGACTTTCAGGGACTTGTGTCTCAGGGCCTCATTTATAAAAGGCCAGTATCAGGTGATTTCACAAAAAGTCTATGGCAAAGCCCTTGTAAGCATGATTATTGGCTCCACCGTTGTGCTGTAGTGAAGCAATTGAAAATTGCGGGCATAGTGGTAGCCAGCACTATTTTTGGTGTTTTCACTTCTGTGACAAATGACCATGTAAACTTTAGAGATCTATCAAGGATGAAGGAGAAGCATTTTCTTGGGGGGAGAGCAAGGGGGCAGAGTAATGGGGAACAGAAGAAATATGTGGAGTCATGGGAAGGAGTGGAACAACAAGGGGATGAGCCAAAGGAGTAGGAGTCATGGAACAGGTGGTGCGGTTTGGGCTGAGAACAAATTGTGTGGCAAGGGAGTAGTCACAGGGTAGTGGGCCTACCAAAGAAAAAGGTGTTGGTCTTGGGGCAAGACACAAACAGGGAAGGGGAAGAGCTACCAGTCACCAAGGCGTTTAATTCTTAAACAGCTGATATTCTACTGCTGAAAACTACTTTGGAGAATGAGCGTGCCGGTTTGGCATAGATGTTTATTAAGTGGCCTGGCAGCAGGCCACTTAATCTTCAATCTCCAGGAAGCAGGTTCTGATGAAGACTCAAGCAAACGGTGTTTACTAGAGTATAAGATACTCTGTGTCCAGCCAGGTAGAAGAAAAGCAGGTATTTGCACTCTTAAAAACAGAGCAGTAGATCCGAAAAAGGGTTTGTAGTGCGGATGTGGGGTTTAACTAACAGTATTTCTGCATTTTCCACCAGGACAGACATTGGGAGAAATGCATACATTATAGGTTCAAATATACTACTCTAGCTCCAATCTACTTTACTCTAACAAAAATTGATTGGGGAAAGGGCATACATTGGCTTAGGGTCAATTTAATATTCTGAACTCCAGTCTAACAAACATTATTAATAGTGCAAACATTAAAGTGGATTGTAATTTACTGTTCTAAGTACTGTTTATTTTCCCGCTCTCCACTTCATATATAATGGAAAAGTGTGACACCAAAGCCTCGCTGGAATTGAGGCATCCATACTGAATTTTGAATTGTGTTAGAAATGGGATCTTTGGTTGGCTAAGGCTTGCGCCAAAGCCAGGCAGAGACCACCACTCTAGTCAGGGCGAGGGAGTTACACGCCGAAGATAACCCCTGCTCACCCCCTTGGTAGCTTGGCACGAGCAGTCAGGCTTATCCCGGAGGCAATGTGTAAAGCGTTTGCGCACGCACACAGCAACAACATACCAGGCACACCACAAAAGGAACTCCACACAAGGTTATATCAAAAATACCCTTTGTATTATTTATTTATTTTTATTTTATTTTGAAAGTTTTGTATAGCGCTGGCTAGACCCGGAGGTATCAGAGCGCTTTACATGAGAAAGTAAAATAACGCAAACATGGCATACAAATAGATAACAAGAATAAAGAAACAACGTGTGAAATATACAAAAACAAAATACAAATATACAGGTGCAAGAGCTATACACTTCAAGTAATTAAGTATATGATGTTCGGGGGATGAACAGATAATACTGGACCAAAAGTAACATGGTGATTGGAGATCAGGTGCAGGTCACAGGTTAGGACCCCCAATGATAATTGGGCCAAACATGGCGTATAAGTAGATAAAGATAATGACAATAATATGTGAAATATACAAATCAAGTAGATAACAAATCAGACAGTTAGATAAACGAATCAAATAGATAAACAGGGGCAGGAGCTATACATATCAAGTAATTAGGCCGATGATGTTCATGAAATGGACAAATATTACTGGACTAATATAACATGGTGAGATTGGAGATCGAGTGCAGGTCACGGGTTAGGATCCCCAATAATAATTGAGGAGGTGGATTTTGAGGTCTTTTTTGAAGCTGAAATAGGAGGGGTTACAGCGCAGGTTTTTGGGAGGGCATTCCAGATAATAGGGGCATTCCCAGAGAAGGAGCGTGATTGCGTGGCTTTCTTTTTATGCAGTGGTGGTATAAGGAGGAGGGAGTTGGTGCTTCTCAGGGTTCGTGTGGTGCCCGCAATGAGGAGTTTCTTGGAGAGGTACTGTGGAGTGTTTTGGTGGAGGATTTTATGAGTGATGCAGGCAGTTTTGTAAGCAGATCTGCCTTCAATAGGGAGCCATTTAAGAGATTTGAGAGCCGGGGATATGTGATCGAAGCGTTTGCAGTCTGTAATGAGCCTGGCGGCAAAGTTGAGCACAGCTTTGATTGGAGCAAGGTGGACCTTGGGGATTCCGTTGAGGATGGCGTTACCATAATCAATACGTGAAAGAACAAGTGACTGAACTACAAGTTTAAAATCATCGGTGGGTATAAAGGGTTTAATTTTCTTGAGGTGACGGAGAGTGAGGAGGGCTCCTTTAGCAGAGTTTTTGATGTGGACGTTAAGGGTTAGGGTGTTGTCGATAGAAATACCAAGAGATTTGACGGAGTTGGACAAGGTGAGTGAGCAGTTGAGTGCGTTAAGGTCAGAGATCCATGATTGAACGGGGAGAGGGTTGTTTTTAGGGGAGAAGAGAATGATTTCAGTTTTATTAGGGTTAAGTTTGAGATGATTGGAGTGGAACCAGGTTTGGATTTTGGTGAGGGTGCTGTTCAGGTGTAAGATGTCGGCATGAGTTTTAATCTTGTAATAGATTTGGGTGTCATCGGCGTAGAGGTGGTAGTTGAGGCCTGCTTGATTAAGAATGAGGGTGAGGGGTTCCATAAAGAGGTTAAAGAGGGAGGGAGAGAGAATAGACCCTTGGGGGACTCCAAGGGAGACAGGAGTGGGGTTAGAGAGACAGTTTTGAATTTTGATTTGCTGAGTTCGGTGTGGTAGGTAGGAGACGAACCATTTGTGGGCAGTATCATTGAGGCCGAAACGGGTCCTAAGCACATTGAGTAGGGCTGAATGGTTGACTGTATCGAACGCTGCGGAGAGATCAAGGAGGATAAGAAGGCAGGTCTCACCATTATCAAGTGAGTGGTGGATGTCATCGACGACATTGAGCATTGCCGTTTCGGTACTGCAGCCTTTCCTGAAGCCTGATTGAAAGGGATCAAGTAGGTTGAAGTTTTCGATGTGTTTGTCTAGTTGTAGTAGGACACATTTTTCAAGGACCTTTGAGAGAAGTGGGAGGTTAGTGATGGGGCGGAGATTGTTTAGGTCATTGGGGTCAGCATTGGGGTTTTTGATTATGGGAGAGATTTGTCCAAGTTGAAGGGAGGTGGGGACACAGCCAGTGGAGAGAGAGGTGTTGATGATTGTGGTCCAGTATGGGGTGATGATGTGCTTAAGGGCAGGGACAAGGTTAGAGGGTAAGGGGTCTTTTGTGTGGGAGGACGGTTTAAGATTACCAATTATTTTAAGGACTTCTAGTTCAGTCACGGGGAGGAAGTTGAGCAAGGAGGCATTGTTCTTTAATTGTGAGTTAGGGGAGTTGGTTTCCGGAGAGGTAGCAGGGTCAGCTGGTCGAGGGGATGTGGGGTAGGCATTAGAGGTGAGGACGGGTTTGCATTGGGAGTTGGAGGGGGGGTGTGTGGAGCGGAAGGATTGATCAATTTTGGCTATTTTTTCAGAGAGGAAGAGGGAAATTTCTTCACATCTGGCTGAGGAGGCGGTCAGATTTGGAGGTGCGGGGGAAGTTTGGTTACGAATGAGTTTGAAGAGTTCCCTAGGTCTTTTTCCTTGAAGATGTGTTTTTTGTACGTGGATCTAGCATGTCTGAGGAGTGCAAGATGGGCGGGAGAGGGATGGTGTCTCCAGGTTCTTTCCGACAGTCTGAGTGACCGTCTTTCGTTATTAAGCTCGGTATTAAACCAAGAGTTGGAGGGGGTGGTTCTTTGGATTTTGAGTTTGGGCGGGGCTAGTTGGTCAAGAATACCAGTGACAGTATTGTTAAAGTGTTCAGTGAGCTCATTGGCATTTTGTGAGGGGGGAATGAGAAGAAGTTTAGCTTGGAGTTTAGACTCAAGAACACCCGGGGGATATGTTTTAGATTTCTGGTCAGTTTCTTAGGTCTGTTAATTTTGGAGGTGGGGAGATTTGCATTGGTAGAAATGGTGAACAGTATAAGGTGATGGTCGGACCAGTCAATGGGGACGATATTGGTCACTGAGGCCAGATCTTCGTTGGAAAGAATGGCGTCAAGGATGGCTCCTTTGGTGTGTGTCGGGGACAGGCATAGTTGTTTGAGTTCATTGATCTCTAGTAGATTGGTGAGGAGGGAGATAGTGGGATCATCGGTATCGTTCCAATGGAGGTTGAGATCCCCAAGAAAGAGTTTTTTTGAGTTGGTTAATGAGGATTGTGTCAGGAGCTCAGATAAGTCCTCGATGAAGGGTTGGGGAGGGCCCGGAGGGCGATAGATGTTGTGTAGACGAATTGGGTGGGAATTTTGGGTTGTCAGTTCAGCTTCCATGTATTCGCAGGAGGTGTAGCCAGAGTTATTGACAAGGGATAGCTGAAGTTCATTTTTAAAGATAATGGCTAGACCACCCCCAACTCTGTCAGGTCTATCTTTTCTCAGAATAGAGTATCCCGGGGGGGAGAGTAGGTCAAGTATGCTCGTTGAGTGGTCTTTGAGCCAGGTTTCTGTGAGGAATGCAATGTCAATGGATTCACTCAGGATAGTTTCCGAAATTTCCGTGGCATGTTGGACTGCGGAGCGACAGTTGACAAGCATACATGTAAGTGGTGTGGGGTTGCATATGGTGGGTGGGCAAGTGTGGATCGACGTGAGTTGAGGCGGTGGTCTGGGGAAAGCGGGGGAGGGGAGGATTCTATTAGTCCCTAAGATAACAGGGATGTGGGAGTAGGGGAGTGGAGAATTGGTGGTTGGTGAGCTAGGAAGGTAAGAGTTGCATAGGTCGGAGAGGTCAGACGGGGAGAGATGGTTCGAGGTGCGGTGAGGTCTATGTATACGGCAGCGGAGAGGAGTCGATCTCCAATGGTTGTGTTTGGTGTTAGGGATTTTCAGGGGGAATTTTTGGGGGGGGGTTTTGGGGAGGATTTTTGGGCAGGGCTGGGTGGGGTTTTTATGGTGAGGGAGGGTTCTGGAGCTGTGGGAGATAAAGTCTTTCCTGAATTGAGAGAATTTAGTAATCAAATTAGATAGGTCGAGTTAAATGTTGTGTAGGCTCTGGGCAATTAGAGTGAGGGGAGGTATCGAGGGGGGGTGGTCTGGGTTAGTTACGGAGGGTGGATTGATGTGTGCGGGAGGAGATGGGGAAGTGAGTGTGGAATGAGGGGTGACGGGGCTGTTAGGTGTGAGGGGTTCAGTAATCAAATTGGATCGGTCAAGTTCAGTGTTTTGTAGGACCGTGTCAATTGGGGTGGAGGGGGTACTAAAGGGGGTGGGCGGGGGGTAGGGAAAGATCTGGGTTAGTTTCAGAGGGTGGACTGATGTGAGAGGGGGAGATAGGGTGGAGGGAGTGGAGTGAGGGGTGACGGGGCTGTTAGATGGGACGGGTTCAGTAATCAATTTAGATAGGTCGAGTTCACTGTTGTGTAGGTTCGGGGCAATTAGGGTAAGGGGAGGTATTGAGGGGCGGGGGGAAAGGAATGATCTAGGGGTAGGGAGTGGTCTAGGTTAGTTGCGGAGGGTGGACTGAGGTGTGAGGGGGGAGATAGGGTAGTGGGTGTGGAGTGAGGGGTGTCGGTGCTGTAAGGTGTGAGGGGTTGGGCTAGGTTAGACATGAGGTTGAGAACTTCAGGAGATGTGGTCAGAGAGGATAAAAGGGCATAGAATGAGTGGAGAGCGGATATATTGGAGTGGAGGGGTTGTGTATTTATCAGGGGTTGGGATAAAGGATCGGGAGGCGGAGTTTGGAGGGCCTGAAGGGGAAGGGTAGGGGGATGGGGAGGAGAAGAGGGTGTACGGGATGGTTAGGAGGAGGGGGTGAGTTGTGTTAGGGGATTGGAGGGCAAGGACGGTGGAGTACGTGAGTAGTTGGGTAGGGGGGGAGAGGTTGTGGGGTCAGGCATAGGCGGGGTTATGGGAGGGGAATGAAAAGTAGATGGTAGGGATTGGGGGCATGCGTTTTTAGTGGAGGGGTCCGAGGAGTGTGAGTTCCGGGTGTTAAGTGGAGAGAGGGAAATTAGAGGGGGATGAGAAATAGGTAATGGTGGTTGGGGGATGTCATTTGCTGTAGAGAGGTCCAGGGAGGGAGATGGTGAAGTCGATTGTTGGAGGATGGTGTTAGCTGGATGGTTGAGGGTGGAGGTGGAGCGAGGGGGAAGGGGGGAGGGAGAGGTTGGAGGGGCGTTATTCAGTTGGGAAGAAGGAGTGTTAGGCGCAGAGTGGTCAAGGCGGAGAGACATAATGCTGAAGTGGTGTTCGAAGATGGAAAGGAGGGATACCGTGGCTTGTATGAGGATGTTACCTGTTTTGAAGATGGAGATATCAATATCACCAAGAAAGGCTGGGGAGGGAGTGGTGGATATTTTGAATCCATATGGTATTGTGGTTGATTTAGAGATTGGGAGGTGTTGTAGGAAGATGCTTTTCCATTTGGAAGGACGTTTGGAGTAAAAGATGTAGTTGGTTATAATGGGGGAGGTGAGGCTGAGGTAGTTATCAACAATGAGTGTTTCAGGGTTACGGATAAGGAGTTTATGTTTGAAGTTTTTCTTGGCATGTTTGGAGAGATTGGGGGGTAGAGAATGGTCCATGAGTTGGGGCCATGCTTGGAGAGAGTAGGGTCCTGGGGGTGATGGTCAATGCTGTGAGGGGGCATGTTGGGTAGACGTGAGAGGAAGAGAGAGTGGGGAGAGGGAGGTTAAGGAAATGGGGGGTAGAACAGGAGATGAGGATTGGGAACCAGGGGGGGCACTGGGAGAGTGGGGGGTAGAAATAAGGGGGGCTAGACAAGGAATAGGGTAGACAGCCGAGGAATTAAAAATCAACAAAAGGAGCAGATCAAATAGATAAACAAAATTCTATTGGCACTAGAACTGACGGGCGGGACTTTCACCTTTGTTATTGTTGGGTTCGGGGATGAGGATGTTGTAAGTGATCTTAGGGGGACCACCCATTTAACTGCGTCAGTCCAAGATGGCCGACCTGTTTACTGTTTAGACCTGTTCTTGTGATTTGGTCCTTTTTCAATTTCCCTTAAGAGTCTTGTATGGGTGGAGTCCTTTTTCTGTGTTTATCTACATATGGAGATTGGTCCTTTCTTTATTTTCCCAGTAGTGAATACTAAGGAGATGTCCTATGTTACTTTCTTACTAATACAATCCATGAATAGATAGTCCATTATCTCTGTTTATAGACTATTGCAGCCATTTGGAGTAGTTTGTAGAGGCAGCTGCGCTTGATTCACCTGAATGAATGTGTCTGTGGTGAACCGATATGCCCCCTAAGACCAGCTTATCTCTAAAAGCTCCTCATATTGTGCCCCAGTGATTATGGATCCAAATGAGGCAAACGTGCGCAGAGTGAGGATAGTGCCAGGCCTGTACTGCAGACCTCACTGATAGGAATGGGGGGGGGTCGAGCCTGGGTCCATTGATCAGACTCAGCCTATATATGAGCAGCGTGATATATGCAGCTCCTGCAGTTCAGTCTGCAATTTGGTCTGGCGCAATGACCTGTGTAGCAGGTCCTACTGAGCCCTTGAGCGATGTGCTGTTATTGCTTCGGCTCGTGGGTTAGTCTCTGCTTCAACCCCGGTCTGCTTCTAGCTATGTTCCTGCTCGTTCACTGGAAAGGGGGGGGGGGGAGGCGCCAAATCTGTGCTTCAGCACAGATCTTCAAAAGCGCCGGTCCCGAACACTTCCGCGTGAAGAGCGGTTCAGCCCCTTCTCGCCTCCCTGCAGTTGGGAGTCATCTGCTGCAGAAAGGAGGCTCGGGGGGCCATCTCGCTCCCGTTAGTCTTCCAATAGGAGGGGGGGTTGCTGCCTGTCGCTGCGAGGGTATGGCGGGGAGGTAGCGATGCGGGCCGAGCGCAGGTTGTCTTGGTCCCACCGTAGGCGGTCTACCAACGTGGCCACACTGTCCGCTGTCCGCTGGGTGCGATCCTGTCTTCACGGGTGCATAACTATCCTTGAGAATCTTCGGGGTCTCGGGGAAGACTCCTCTCTGTATCTTCCTCTCACCCTCAGTCACAGATCCGATGGCAGGGGGATCGCGGTGGGGAGGGAGTCCGAAGATTTATGTATACGCCGCCTGTATCCGCGATCCGGTGTCCGCCGCAAGGGCAGTGCAGTCGACTTCATTTTCCACTCGTGCGGGGGGCGGACCGGTCTTAGAGCGATCCGTTGATTTCCGTATGCCAGATTGCTCACCCTCAGCAAGCGCCAACCCGTGTCCATGCGCTGGTGGAGACCGTCTGCAGCATCTCCATTACAGAATATCTCTGGGTTCTTAAAGCCGTGGCGCCGCAAGATGGTGCTGCTCGTCCGCTTCAGATCTCGTATTCTACTCCGCTGATGTCGAGGTCGAGGTAAGAGATGTAACTGATCCTGTTACTTTTGTTGTTGCTTCTTATTTACTTTTCTTTTTTTCCGGTAAAGATTCCGATGGGGCTAACAGGGATATCAGGAAGAGTGATCCCAAGCAAGCGGAGCTCTCCTAGCCAGCTCCTCTCCCGACGGCCATCTTGTATCTATACCATAACTATTCTCATAACACATTAGAATAGTAATCACATAATATACATTGTGCCACCTGGCACTAGGCAATATCTACAAGGGATTATTTACACCTGACAGGGCCAATCGGACCACTGTCAGAACCATCACACAGTGACTTAGCAAATGTAGAACATATAATAAACGTAGAACACAACCAGTACTCACTGGCCATCACTGTACTCAGCATCATCCTGTAACATAAACCATATTATGCATAGTATCACAATAGGCGCAAAATACATTATACGCCAACCTCATCAGTCTAACACATTAGACCCTCACCTCCTAAGCATCACTCACATTAGGGGTATAGCTTGCAGTAGGAAATAACTTCACCAGCATAAACACATTATGCAAATAACCTCATCCCTAAACGCATTTAGAGGCATGAATCACAGTAGAGAATCACATTTCCTAACATCACATAAATCACCTTAGGGCCTGGCGCCCTACAAACCCAACAGTCCCCCTGGCCAACTGGCCTTCTCAAAGGGGCTCAAATGCCCTATGTCCCAAAGTCAGGGCTGCTGCCAAGGCAGCGGAATCCACGTGTGCAATTGCGCTGGGGCAAAGGAGTGCATCTCACTCCTACCTCTCTCAATACATGCCCCCAAAGAACTGTGGCCTAAACGTAGCAGCTGGCACTAAGTGCTGTGCAGCTGTTGATCAAGTGAAGGCCCTGGCACCACTGTGCCTCCTGTCCCACTCAGGGACTCTATAAACAAATACGGCCCCACCGTTGCAGTTGCCCACTGTCAAGCGGGGCAACTGTGAACACATCTGCAATGGGGCCCGGCACCACGGTGCCCTCCGGACCCCCAGGGGGCTTCCTACAACACAATGTGGCAAAACGTTGCAGCTGCCCGCTCTGGTGCGGTGCAGCTGTGAGCAAGGGGCACTGGCACTATTGTGCCTGGGGGAGCCCCGATCACCGGGCTCCTCAGGGTGCCATTTGAAAAGAACTTGCCCCCTTCTTGGGAGCGGCCCGCAATGGCGGGTCCGCTCAGAAACTTAAGCACCGGCAGGGTGCCTATCGTGAAGCCCCTCTCTAGGGCTCTTTAATTCACAAAAAAACTGCCCCCAAGCGTTGGAGCGGCCCGCAACGGCGGGTCCGCTCAGGAAAATCAAATACCGGTGCAGTGCCTTGATCGGCACCTCAGCACTCACCGGGACGCGGGACAGGCGATGGCTTCCTCCTCCCCTTGCCGGCGATCTCTGGCTTCGCCCAGTCCCCCTTCCTGGGACCGGGACTTCAACGTGGAGCCTGCGAGGCTCCGGGCAGCTTCTCCGGCGGGCGGGACTTCCTCTCCGTGCCCCGCCGGACGACTCTGACGCCCTGCCCACAGTCAGGCGTCGGGTGCCTGGCTTCCGGTTCGAACCGGGCTGCAGCGGTGACTTCTTCTCGGTGCTGCAGTGCGGGGTGGGCACCCGCCTTCTAAACAAAGTGACAAGCGGCGTGGGCACCCGCGAAAGGGCACCACAATGCGGGGTGGGCACCCGCTATTTTAAATATAGATAAAGCGGCAGAAACGCGGGGTGGGCACCCGCTCCTCTCCCCTCCAGCAGGGGGAATCCCCATGTCGGGATTTCCTCGGGAACGATTGCAGCTCAGCGCTGCAGAGCCCTCGTGCTCCTCTTCTTGAGAAAATGTAGCGCTCACCAGGCGCTAGGTGCAACAAAAGTCCTGGAGGTCTTTAGGGATCAAGGGGCAATGCAGGGCCCACAGAGGCAAGCCCTTATGGCAGCCCCCCCTGGGCCCCAGCAGCAGCAAGCCCCCTCCATCAGGAACAGTACACCAGAACAGGAACTGAACATTTTCATGGGGTCACAGCCCCTCTACTTATACTACATAATCCTTTGTCTGAGTGCAGGGCCTGGGGGAACCAGATGCAACTGGTTCAGGGGGGATTTGGAGCACTTCGTTTTGCAAGCTCCTCTTCCCCTTTGTCAGGTGGGGGCTAGGTGATCAGACACACCACAGGGGGCGGAGCCAGCATTGTGCAGGGCAGGCACCATCCTATTCAGAGTCAGGGGATTACCCCTCCCACTACTCTTAGCCCAGGTGTCCCAATCAGCCTAGCACTGACTCGCCCTGCCCCTCCTGGAGCCACACACACCTCTCAGCCCCTGTCACTCACAAGCCAGACATGCAATTCACATCAGGCAGGCAGACACATAGCACACAGAAATGCCAACTTCTAAAAGTGGCATTTCTCCACCAGTCATCATAAATCTGCGCACACCATTGCGCAGCATTTATTCTCACAAGTTCATACATACTAAACTCGCCCCGGCCGCTCCTCTCATACCAGGAATTACCACGGACACACTTATCCCCAATGCATTCCTATGGGAGGGCAGGCCAATCTCACCACACGTACCCAGAGATTTGCACGCACTTTACACTGTACCACAGTGCTAAAGTGCCCAGAGGCCTAAAATCACCAACACCAGGTTACAGACAAGGCAAAAATGTTTAGGGGTGAACCTGCCAAAAAGGGCCAAGTCCAACAAATTGGATTAAGATAAGGGGCATTTACTACCTTCCAAAATAGCCAAGTATCATTCTTCTACAAACATAACTCAGTTTTTCCCAGGTCTCCTTCCTGATTTCATCTTTCCTTCTGCGTGTCGCCTCCTTACATTGCAATGTACAAAGCTTCACCTCAGATGGAGCAATGGAACACAGGGGCTACCAGAAGACCATGATGTGATAACGAACATGGACCATTGGACCATTGAACCATTGGGAGAGTCACATTGTTAGACCTGGCTTTTTTAACAAGTTTATCCTCAAACATTTTGCCTTTTGCCTCCTATTTTTTCGGACCTTGTTTTCGTTGGCTATAGGATTCTGGGCACTTTACCACTGCTGACCAGTGCTAAAGTGTTTATGTTTATGTTTAACGAGCAGTTGAATTGGCAATCTATCAGAGCCAATTCCAGAGCCAATTCCAGAGGTAACCGGGTACTGTGCGGACACTCTTTAGGGCCATCACGGGGTCATTAAAGTATTAGGAAGGCTCTGGGGCTATTAACTGGCTATTAACTGGCTATTAACCGACAGCTGCTATTTGCCTGACCAGATGCCCCCGAGGGCACTGGCTGTGTGTGACACTGTGGTTCGACGACTTGTGGCTGTAGCTGGAAAACTGCTTAACTTTTGGGAAATAATCCCAGCTGCCTTCAGTTCAGCTCCGCGGCGTGGAGCCTTACAAGGTATAGAGTCATATAGCTCAGGAGAGAGCAACGTATTTAAAGGCCAGGTCTGGGAATTATGCAGCAGATGGTCCTGAGAGGATCAGTAACACGAGCAAGAGCTTCAGCTGAGGTTCTCACCCCTCCACCGGTGACTCAGAAGGCTAGGAGAAAAGCGGCACAATCTCGAATTTTGGCAGTCAGGAGAGGAAGAACTAGCCAGAAAAAAAGTGGGGCAATGAGTACTACGAGCTCTGGGATGGATCTTGCGCTCCTAGGTTCTTCTCCCCCATCACCTACCTCCCCAGGGACTTCCTCAGGGTCCTCTCCAGGAATAGAGATCAGTAATAATGGCCCTGTCGGAGAGGACGCCACAGGCACTGCTAGGTCTCATAAGGTGGCGGGTGTGGCGCCGGACGAGGCGTTAGACGAGGCGGTCCCACGGTACTTCAGCATCCGGCAAGCAGACAGTGAAGGCACGAGCGAGGTTGGAGCTTTACAAATGGCTGAGACAGATAATAGGATCCTAGTGGTAGCTAATCCTCTCAAAGACTACCCTGTATTTTCTAAGAATCGTAAGCCAAATCAAATGGTCACCATGGCGCCCCTCGCTGATCAGACACCACTTGGAGAGGTTGCTCATGTTAACCAGGAAATAATTCCTAGCACGACTTCGGACATAAAGGTCAGCCCGCCCAAGAAAGAGGTCTAGATGGGCAAACACAGCCTACACAGTCTGTGCAGTCTACTCAAGGGGTAGGTCTGGACACACCTATACATGAGTCCATGAGATCAGGTGGCCTAGGGCTCTCATCTCCCTCAGTACAGCACAGTCTCTCGATGAAATTTAGGACCGAAGAGCTGGATTCGCTTTGTCAGCAGGGGGCTGGAAGTAGCGATGTTTGCGCCTGGGGGAGCACCACTATGGTCAAGTCTCCACTGGTCCTGATACATCAAATGCAACAGCTCTTTGAGACTATCTTGGGAGAAATACGGAACTTTAAAACTTCGCAAGCCCAGGAGCTCTCTCTACTACATCAAAGATTAGACAAAATTGAAACTATGGTCCAGCAAATACCAGAGCGATTCAAGGAATTGGAGCAACGTGTATCTGATATTGAGGATCACTCTTTGTCATGTGACTCTGATATTGCCTCTCTCCAGAAAAAGCATCAGACCTCGCAGTTAAAGATGGACGAGATGGAGAATTATGCTAGACGTTCAAATCTACGCTTTACAGGGATTCCGGAGGATAGTGAATGCCTTAATGGTCAACCCAACCCGGTGGCTTATATAGAGTCAATGATTAGATATCATATACTTGAGAAAGCTCCTGAGGACCTTACTGTGATGCGGGCCCACAGAGTCCCCTCCCCAAAACAATTCCAGGGGCTAAGTATCCCAGGACGATGTTGTGAATTTCTCTGTTTACCGCATTAGGGAGGCTGTTTTAACTAAGGCGATCCAAAAGAGGGATATTGTTCTACCCAACAGAGCCAAAGTAAGAGTGTTCTCCGATATGTCAGCAGCAGCAGCACGAAGACGGAGGGACTTTGTGGGTATGATGAGCCAATTCAAGAGTGCAGGAGCACAGGTTTCTATTGCCCAGCAGTCTAAACTGAAAGGTTTATGTAAAGGAAGGTTCCATCTCTGCTCCATTCTTGAGGAGGCTCAAGATCTGTTACAAAAGACTGTCCAAGCAAATGGAAAATAATGAAAGGAGGGGTATTGAGTAGAGACTCTTCCCCATACTATTGGGTCTACATTCAGTAATGGAAATTTAAGCTTGATTTTGTTGCACCTTAGGCACTTTAGACATTTAGGAACTAAGTTCACTTTAACTTTGTGTATTTTCTGCTATTTGCACTTTGCTCTCCTTTAGGGGGAAGATGTATTGGATGCAGCTGCTATTTCAGTCTCCTGCTATATGTATGTTATGCTTTTGTGCTTACGGTCAATTTTGCACTACTGCACCATTGCACTTTATTTTTCTTCCCCTTATGAGCTTTGCGGCAGTCCTTCCTTTTTCCAATGCTCAAATTCCTTTTTCCAATGCTCAAATTACTTTGGTTTACATACAGCAATGGAAATCTAAGCTTGATCTTTGTGCACTTTAGACATTTTAGACATTCAGGCACTAAGCTCACTTTAATTGTGTGTATTTCTGCCATCTGCACTTTGTTCTCCTCCGGGGGGAGGATGCATTGGATACAGCCGCTACTATCATTTCCTGCTAGATATATTATTCTCTCTGTTACAAGTATCCAGTATTTGAGGAATAGATTGCATATGGCACTTGATGCGCTGGGTTTACTTTCAATATTGCACTATTTACAGCACAAGCACTTTTTGATAATGAAAGTGTTATATGGCCCTTAGAGTCATTGTCGACATTGCTAAGTTAGCATGAGCTTTGCTACCATGATGCTGCTTTTGCGCAAATTACTACATGACTTTATTTTTGCAAGACGCTGTTTGTGCCTTTCACATGAGAACTGTCTGCTTTTCGTGTTCTTTGTTGAAGTTCCTGGAGTTTAGTCTGAACATGATGTGCAAGGTAGATAAACAATGTCCCTTGTTATTCTGTTCTGGTCAGTCCCTAGCACCTAGACATAACATGCTAAACACAGCTGCAATGCTGGAGACTCGTGCTTTGATATTACGGGGATGCATGTTGTTTTAACACACTTGGAGAGAGCCCTTTCCATGGAGAAGAGCTACGCTGTTCCTATGATGTAAACCTTGCATCTAGGCTTTAAGGTATGGGGTCTGCTGTCAAAGTCCAGAGATCTTCCTTTTTCTAATAAACATCTTCCAGTCAAGGGAGGGTGGGTAGGTCTTTTAGCCCTTTTTCCACTGTCTTTATAAAATGACTTCCCCCTTTGTGCTATATGGAATTGTAACAATGCTAATTGTTTTAAGTTTATGCATTTTGCTGCTGGTAGTGGCTCGTATACTGTATTGTAGAGCACGATAGTTAAAATAAACATTTTGAACTATTACAGTGACTCTGCCTAATCTTGTTGTGGGCAAGTACGAGTGAGCGAGCGAAAGAGTATGTCTTGCTACCGCGATTCCTGAGAGAGTCGGGAGTGTTGTGTTCTGGGTTGTCTAATCATTTGTAGCTCTGTGATATTTGGAGGAGAACGAATGAGACACCATAGCTAGTCGGTTTTGGGATTTTGGGCACGAAGGTGGTAGGTTGGTACACCCCTATACACCGAGGTCCCGGTTTCCTGCGCATAGTTCTGTGTAGGTGCAGAATCCTCGCAACATGGCGCCACCAACGTTTGGTCTGGTTCTTATCTGCGAGACTCTTGAGTAGTGCTTGTCCACAATCCCCTCACTTCTGTTTCCAGAGGTAGCTGTGATGGTGTAACCTCCTATAATTGATGTTTTATCGGTTCTTTCAAGCTTGAAAATTTAAAAGGTTTTCTTTATTCTTAACCCGAAATTGCCCTGCCCCGCTTTAGGTTGTCATTCTTCTTATAAATTATGGCAGTTAACATTGCACCGCCTAATCGGGCTGCAGTCACTGCTTATTTGACTCAAAATGGAGTCCCTAATGCTGGTGTTGCGCTCATTTTTGTTGTAGAAGCGGATGCAGCTTACCGCTTCGAGGTGTTTTATTCTTGGGTCACCTTTCCGGCGGTGGATGGAACAGATAATTTGTTTCGTGAATATACTGTCACGGCCCTTCCCAAGTTTATCAGCCTTATAGGGCTCTCGAAGTTCCGCTTACAGCTTGGCAACACCAAATTTGGTTTAATGGTGCCCTTCCTCACCCGATAACGCCGGTCCGTCTTGGCCCTTTGTCAATAGACGGGGCCACATGGCCCGTTTTGGCTGGGTATACCCCACACCCACGTTATTTGACTGCTGCAATTGCAGACCTTCGCGTATTACATACATACTTGATACGGGTGCATCGAGCTGTCATACAGTTCATGTTGTGCAACTTTCAGGTGGGACCACCTGGCGTTGCTGCACAACCCGCTGGACCTGTGGGGTAACCATCAGTCCTCTTATGGTTAATTCAGTGATGGGCAAGCGTCCACAGAATAAGGACGAGTTCCCTTATTGGCTTGCGGAAAAATTTGGACAACTAGAGGCTGTTTTTCCAAATACCACTCCTGTGGAGAAACACAGGATCTTAACTATAAGTTTGCCTAAAGACTTACTTCCCGAATTGGCTGATTGTAACACCTGGGGCAAGGTGTTCGCGGCGGTATATTCGAAGTGTTTCTGCACTCCCTCCATGACCGTGCTCCCCTCCGAGATAAAACGCATTCAAGATGAACACGGGGTCAAAGCGGTTGTAGAGTAGGGCATGAGACTGGTGGGGGTGTTCGACGTGGTTGCTGATATGATTCTTGCTAATGTCAAGGGTGATGTGGTGAGCTTCCAAGTGGCAAACCGTTTGGAGGCTGTACCAGATGCAGACAAGCCACGCGAATTACCAAAGATTATTGCAAAGGCTTATAAAACCATTGGCCGCAATAGTCTGGGAGTTAAGCCTTTTACTCAAGCGCAAACGCAATCGCAAACACAAAAGGCCCAACCTGATAAGGACGGGCGCCCGTTCTTTCCTAAAAAGAACTGGAAAAATAAGAAACGGGTAGCAACAGCAGAAGCAAGGTTTGCGTGCTGGTTCACCGACACCTGAGTCTTCTGAGCGTACTTATGACTTGCACGATCGTGAGAAACTTAAGACTCCTGATAGATTTCAGGTCCCTGATCAGCGCTCTCCTCGTTCTTTGCAGGACTCATCGGACTCTCAAGTCGGTGGTGGGGAGCGCCATCGTGGCAAAAGTCAGACCACACAACAGGGACGAGATCAACCTCCACAGTTTGACGCTAAAGCCAAACAAGAGGACCTGCCTCATTTTAGACCCCCATAGCAGAAGAAGAAAGTTGCCACTTTAACAGCGAGATATGCCTCAGACGGTGAGAACACGACTCCTGGACTCGACATGGGCAGTGACTCTGCTCGACAGTGCAGCGGAAGTTACCATACTGCGGGAGGCACTGCTTCCCTGTCTGGAGGCGACAGCAACTGATACCTTCATAACTGTGGAAACAGCAGATACCCGGGTTGCCCCCCCGGATAGACTGTATGACATTATTTTTCAAATTGAAGGTGATGTACAACGTCTAATCAAGGCGGTTTTCTGGGAAAATCTAACCTCCTCATACAACATTTTGTTGGCAGAGGCAGATTGGCCTCCACCATTTGTGTTAGCCGCTTCTCGAGGGGAGGACGTGATACTTCCGAGTTTTTCGCGTTATGTCCCTGTTGAGCATGCAAAGGCTTTAGCGGCTGAGTGGGCTTTGGCCCTTGCCCCCGCTGTGTACCGTAACCAGGTGGGCTGGGATATAGATTCATCGGCACATGAGATACCTTTACGGTCTATGCCACAGCCACAACTGCAATATCCAATCATACGCGAAGCTAAGGCTCACGTTTGTGACATTCTGACGCAGTTAGAGTATCAGGGTGTGATTGAATCCTGTACATCACCGATGAATAATCCTCTCTTTACGGTATCAAAGCCTGACGGTTCATATCGGATTGTATTGGATCACCGAAATTTGAATAGTCATTGTCGCACTTTTGCAGTACAAAACACACACAGCTCTGCGCTGGTGAACAATCTTGTTCGTAAAAAATACAAAACTACACTGGACATATCCAATGGTTTCTACAGTCACAATTTGGCTTCTGAGAGCCGTGACTTGACAGCATTCACAGCCGTCGGAAATCAGAAAAAATGTACACGATTGCCCATGGGGTATAAGAATAGCCCCGGGGCATTTGCTGTGCGTGTTGTGTCTTTGTTACACAACATAGATCCAGATGCGTTCTCGTACGTGGATGATATCTATCTCACGGATGATGAGCTTATGCCGCATCTTGTCAGAGTCGACCGCATAATTTCTGCATTCGCCGACTATGGATATAAATTCAACTTTGCAAAGTCACACATCGCTCATTTGGCGGTGCTCTTTTTGGGCTATGAGCTCAATAATGAAGGAAAGGGGTTAGCCCCCCAATTCCTGGAGAAATGTGCACATTTGCAACCCCCTTCTACTCTGAAAAAACTTCAGTCCTTGCTGGGTTTTTTGAATTTCGGGAGGACTTATATTCCCGATTATGCCCAGCGTATCAAGCCGCTTTATGCATTGATACAACCGACATATTCTTCTGCCAGCTGGTTTCCGGAACATACCTCTATTCTCCAATCTCTGCAATCTGACATGCTTGCAACCAACTTCTTGTTGACGCGTGATAACACCACGAACCTAGTGATACGTATCGTACCTGCGAAGGTGGGTTTCACTTACTTGACGTTCAATGAGGGGGACACAGTACCTATTGCATACAAATCACATTTGTACACTGCAGCTGAAATGCGTTTTTCCAATGTTGAGAAAGTTTTGACCGCGGTCCAGATGGCGATTCTAAAGGAACGCTCATTGGCGCAAGGTAAACGCATTCTTATGGTCACGCCCTACCCTGCTTTGGAGGCCGTGACTAAGGCAAGTGTACCTAACTCTAAAGCTACCTCTTTGACATCATCTGATGTCACGTTTATCTTTGACCCTGCACTACAGACACAGGAGTTTTTACAGTATGAACATGTTCATCCTCCTCCGTTGTCTTTGCTTCCTTTGCATGAATACAAATGTGTTATTTACACCGATGGCTCGGCTCAACCGGCCACAGGTTCCAAACATGCTTATTCAGCGGCTTGTGCAATTGTGGCTGGCTCTATTGTCAATGGAGAATTTAAGTCCTCCATCGTGCATACTCAAGCACTTGGGGACTGTACGGCACAATTGGCGGAGCTGCGCGCTCTTCTTCTTGCTCTCGAGTTTGTGGATCCTAATGTGAATACTCTTATTGTGTGCGATTCTTACTACTGTGTTCAGTCTTTTAATGACAACTTATTCTTTTGGACTCAAAATGACTATCGAGACTCTAAAGGCAGCGCAATTAAGCATAAAATGCTTTGGGTTCGAGTGTCAGAGCTTAAACAGCTTCTGCCCCTCACACAGGTTATCCATACTCTTGGCCATCAGCGTGTGGGAGCACATGCTCTTGGTAATTCTTTGGCTGACGAAGCGGCCAAATCTGCAGTGGCCACATGTTCAGTAGCAGCAGTTGCAAGGTCCATGACTAAAATAGATAATGATATTTTGGCAGCAGTGGCTGCTACGAGGGAGGGAACAGGTTATCCTCAGGGTTTCCCTTCGAAATACTCTTATCATGTATCTCCCGAACAATTACCATACGCTTCTATTCCGTCTGTTGGGGATCGGCTGATTCCCAACATGGACCGCATTCCTGCTTTGATCAGAGCTGGACACGAGGGCATGGCTTCTTCACATGCCGGGGTGTCTGCCACAGTCTCGATTTTACAGCAACGTTATTGGTGGTGTGGTTTATATTAGGGGTGGGTGGAATTTGCGTAGTCGCGCTACGCAAATTATCGCGAAAATGTAAAAAATCTCCGCGAGCACGCGGAACTTTCGCGAAGACGCGGAATTGCTTGTCCCGCCCGTTCGCGATGTGTTTTTGCGTGCTCGCGGGGAAATATATCGCTAACTTGCCCATGCGGTCGCTCATGAGCGCGGCCATCTTGTTTTTCACTTGTCCCGCCCGCTCGCGATGGTTATTTCCTCTTCCGGGTCGCGTATTGCGTGCTCCCGCCCGTTCGCGATGAGTATTCCCTGTTCGGGAACGCGTATTACGTGTTAGCGACGCTTTATGCGTGCTCGCGGGGAAAATATCGCGCAAACTTGCCCACGCGGTTGCAATGGGCGCGGCCATCTTGTTTTTCACTCTATTGCTATGGTTCTGGGCCTGCTTTTCTATCCTCCCTCTATCTTTGCAATCCTTTGTTTCTGTACACTTTTTAAAAAAAAAATTAATTTATTATCTATTTCTCTATTTTCCTGATTCTATATTTTGACTTTTTTTCTACTTTTTGTGACTTTTTTTACTCCTTTTTCACTCGTTTTCTATAACTTGCTTTTTTCATTTCTTTTACCTACTTTTCGAATTCCTCCTTTTTCTTTTCCGCCCCCCCGAGTCCCAGAACCATGCCCAAGGGTGGGGGCAAGTCAAAGGGCAAGGCTGCTCGCAGCCGCAGCCGCGACCGCCTTCCCTGCGGAAGGCGGCGCCCAAAAGGGTGCAGGAACGGGCCATATTTGGTGAGGCGGAGGTGGCCGCACTTGTTTTTTTTGTGCAGCGCCACCTCCCCTTAACCCTAGCAGCAGTACTTTAAGTCATCTCCCACGCACACTACTATATCGCGCTGCCTTCATAATTTACCCATTTACACTGCATGCAACTCGATCTAATCACTGCAAGCCCACAGCATACCTTCTTAGTATGTCTCCCATCTCTGTCACAAGCGCTTCTAGGCACCTGAACTGAATACTACCCCCATGACCCATTAATTAGGTCTTCGCGCCAGCTTCACCACTTTACTAAGTGAGCCAAATGCTTATCATATATAGCTACTTGACACACCCTGAAAGTAATCTCGCCACCTCTGTTGCACCACATTAATTGTGCCGTCTACATTAGTTCTTTAAGCATTATTTTTCTCCGTATTTCATTAGATTGAACTACCATCAGTCTACCCGAGGGTATCTGTGGAATTAACAGATCCTCTTTTTCGCCATTAAGTAAGTCACAATTCTCTACCATTGCTCACTTAGCGCCCCACTTGCCTACGCAGTACTCCAAATGTTAGTAGACTCTTGAGCACTTCCCGCATAATTGGCAACACTTGTGTAGAGTTTTTCAGTCTCCACCATCCTGGCGCTTCATTAGCTTCTCCTAAACTCGCTATTGTAAACTTCCGGTATCTTAACTTATTGCTCATATGGAAAACTTGTAACCACCGATTTGTCAGTTAGGGAGCAATATAAACACTTTCACTTGTTAATAAAAATGTATGCATACTTTAAGGGTCTTATTTTCATACCATTAAATGTGTTCCCAATTTCCCCTCCCACCCCTTCTCATTTTCAGCTAGCTCACCTATGTCCTGAAGATGAACCCCACTAATTGGGTTCGAAACATCGTCGACCACTCTACAACATGAACTCCACTCACTGTGTATAAATTATTTGTGGAGTTCAACTATATTGTTGTCAATGCGATGCCTTTTTTTAAAAACTCACTATCACTACTCAGGTCACGCTTTCTTTCACTTAATGTGTGAGCACCTGAATACTAAGCATATCTGAAAAATAAATGTCCGTCATTTTCTGACACACATGACCCTTTGTAAATCCTTTTTTGCTCCTGACTAAATTTAAATCTCATACATGTAAACAGTAGTGCCCCTTGCTGGGTCACCATTTTCGTTCTGAAAATTAACTTTATTCAAACAACAGTGCCCAGGTCCGGGTCACCGTTTTCACTTTGGACCTTTGAGGCCATCCCTGAACCATTGTCCTTTAAACATATTCTACTACCCCAGGTTCACATATTGGGGTCCCCTTGTTTTCTACAAACCTGTTAAACGCAGTGGCTACACTGCAAGGGTTCCACTTTCTAAGTGGGTATATTAATTATCCTGAAAATCACTTTTTTATATTGAATTCTACTAGAACTTCCACTAGCACATGAGTATTCGATCTAAGACTGTTACCAGATTTACCTTATACTATATACAATGTCCACTACAAACATCCCTACATACACAGAAGAATATATTGCTACAATCCTCAGCGGCCCTTCCCTGTTTCATACACCAGTACCAACGACTAACACATCATCAGATGTAGCTGGCGAAAAACTCACGGCCCTAGAAAGGCTTAAAAAGAAGCATATACGTACTGAATTAAATGCGCGTATGCTAACGGAATATCTAAAGGCCGATATCATTCCGGTTGGTCTACAGGTACGCAACATACCAGCTATCTTTCTAAAGGATAAGAAATTTAAGACTGGTTTCTCACATATCGGTACAACCTGTTCCCGCCACTGGATGGTGTTGGGAATTGACACAGCACTAGAACATAGCAAAAAAGAATTGGAAGAGATCCTCGAGCTAGAAAAAGCTATCCTAGAGCTTGAAAGCTTGGCAGATGCAAAAGCTGTTCTAGAGAAATTGGAAAGATCCATTCTAGATTTCCAAAGTTTTGAGCACCACAAAAAATCCACTAAAGTGACTAAAGATATTAGGAACTACAATAAAGAAAAAACCTACCCTTACCTGCAGGAAGATTTCTTTACCACAACTAGTCAAGAACAACAGAGAAATTACGCAGGCACTTGGGGCAGATTCAGGAACAGGCAACCTGTGACTTTCTCAGACTCATCTCTAGACGCGGACAGCTCCGACCCCGGGGCTGGCCCCAGCACTTCCACACATAACCCCAATTTTTTATGCAGGGGCCAGACTTTTGCAGGAGAGAGAGGGAGAGGGAGAGGCAAGATGAGAGTCAACTTCCCCCCAGGGGGAACGCCAAACACGACGCAAATTTTACCAATGGGGGTACCAGTACTAGAAATTGGACCTTCTTCTCCCCCGCAAAACATGGAACAACTCCCAATATTCAATCTATCAGCACACCAACTTGCCTCCACAGATATCGCTCTTCTGAGCAGAGGCCTTTCGTTTGTACTTACAGAGAAACCAAACTGGTTCAACATACAAACCGAAATCTTCCAGTTCTTCAGAAAGGTTAGACTAAAAGCTTTTTTCCAGAATAGGGAGTCCACGACTAAAACAGACATCACAGGCCTGTGCCCAAAATCCATCTTCAATCCTCCTAGTGGTTCTATGCCCCCGGAAGTAATCACATTCGAACACCTAGTGCTCAGAGATCTGAATAAGATCCAACAAGACTACAGATTTACACCTTTTAACGTAAGCCTAGAAGAAAAGAATAGCCTTAACAGATTGAAAACACTCAATGAAATTGTGATAAAACCATGTGACAAGGGAGGTGGAATAGTAATACAAGACAAAACTGCTTATGAGAAAGAAATCTACCGACAGCTTGGCAATGTCTCTCATTACGAGCCCCTAGCTAGTGACCCCTTAAAAGAAATTAGCGACCTCATCCTTCACACGACCATAAAGGGCTTAGAAGACGGATTCATCAGTAAGAATGAATTCACTTTTCTCAACAACAAGACCCCACGGACTCCGGTCCTGTATACCCTCCCTAAAATACACAAAAACCTGGAAACCCCACCCGGAAGACCCATCCTCTCAGGCTGTGGCTCTATCCTGGAGCCCCTGGGGAAATACGTCGATTTTTTCATCAAAGACATGGTCCATACCACCACCACATATGTGAAAGACACCACCCACTTGATTAATCTTATTGAGTCCCAACCATTTGATCCCCAAACAGAGCTCCTTGTAACCCTTGACATTGAGTCCCTATACACAAATATCCCCCCCAAAAAAGGTATAGAGGTCATCAAGAAACATCTGAACCTCCGCCCAGCTCCTCACCAGGTACCCACAGACTTCATCATTTCACTACTTGAAATTGCCCTCACCAGAAACTACTTTGTGTTTGACAACAAATACTACAGACAGTGCAAAGGCACGTCTATGGGAGCTATTTTTGCCCCTAACTTTGCCATTCTGTTTGTAGACGATATTGAAATTAGCATTATTCTTCATTGTATCAACCCATTCCTTCCTAAAATACGCACATGGCGTAGATACATTGATGATGTGTTTATGATCTGGTCTGGCACAAGCACTGAACTCGAAAGATTTTGTTCATGGCTCAACAATGTACAACCTGACCTTAGATTTACCCACAACTATGACAACACCAAAATTGATTACCTTGACGTTTCTATTAGGAGTGATAACGGAGAACTCTACACGACCCTATTTAGAAAGCCTACCGAACGCAATACTCTCCTCCAGTACAGCAGTGCACACCCTAGGGCTTTGAGAGATGGCCTGCCCTTTGGGCAATTCCTAAGAATCAGAAGGAACTGTAAATTTAAGGAAGATTTCTTCCAAGAATCTGAAGTTCTCTGTAAGAAATTGACAGATAAAGGATATCCCAGACGTCTCGTCAAACGTTCAATGAAACAGGCTTGGTACTCACATCGTGAGCACTTCCTACAGCCCAGAGAAAAAACACCTCTATCCCGAATCACCTGTGTGACTACATTCGGCCCTGCCAGCAATAAAGTTACAAAAATGATAAAGAAATACTGGGCAGTCCTTGCACCCTTAGACCTCATGACTGGCGCCCCACTCTTTGCCTTCAAAAGAGGACGTAACATTAGGGATCACCTAGTGAGGGCCCACAATCCGTCCAACAAAGACCACTCTATTCACTCTTTCCTCAATTTGCCACCACTGAAAGGTCACTATAAATGTAACAATTGCATGGCATGTGAGTCTACAGTAAACACTAAACTGTTTGAATTTGGGAACTTAAGGCACATTCTTCAATACTTTAGTAACTGCAATTCACGAAACGTAATCTACTGTATTGAATGTCCATGTAAACTGCGCTATATTGGCCAAACTACACAAAAGATCAAGTCAAGGATTTCGCAGCACCGGAGTCGTATCAGATGCAAGATCACAACGGCGCCACTTGTAGAACATTTCATTGAAAAAGGACACTCAGAAACAGACTTCACGTGTCAGGTGATTGATAGCCTACTCCCCAACCACAGAGGCGGCAATCAACAACAAATCCTGAACCGCCTGGAATGCAAATGGATATTCAAATGTCGCACTATCGAACATGGACTGAACTCTCTGGATGAATGGAATGCCATTCTGTAATTTCTATTCGCAAACACTGACTACTACACCTGACTACCCTATATGAACAATTCTGTAATCTACAGACTGTGATTTGCTTCCACCAGTATCACAGACTAGCTTTATTTTTATTGCTTTTTAATTTAATTTTCTGTTCTTTCACATATACAGTGATCCACTAAAACTGTTGCACATATTGCTTACCTTTTAGTAAATTAATTAATTTCTCTGCCCGAAGAAAACAAATGTATAATACAATTTATACACGATTTTAAAACCTCATATTGCTGACTCTCAAACCTTTCAAAATATGTTTTTTTAAGTCATTTTCAAGTATTGCACTTAATTCTGCCACTGTTCCACGTATTAATGGCTCGCAGATAAATGCAAGGCTGATGACTCGGCATCCTCCCTCCTCAGACTTCATTTTCAGCTGATTACAATCCTGTAATTAATGGCCCCCTCCCAGCCTGCACTCCCGCGCTTCACGAGCCCAATTAACTATGCGCCGAGGCACATGTCAGCTGAGCCGCGCTATAAATAGCCTCCCGCCACGTCGTAGCTTCTGCATTCACAACCAGCCACGGCAGCAGGAGGACGCTACCGGTTTCATGTCTTCAGGCCCCCATTCATTGCCCTGTCGCCAGGATTAACAGTAAGTTAATAATCAATTTCCCCGTGAAATTCTTTTCACACCCGAGCTCAATTTACTCAGAACTAATTACTTGCTTTTTTCCTGGTTAGAAATTAAAGCTGCCATCACATATCTCTGCACCGCCTAGCAGTACAGCCTTTTGCATTTCTAATCACATAAGTAAGTCCCCGTGTTTCTACCAACTATTCCGGCACCTTTTAAATCGCGCCTCATTTAATGCCTTTCTCCCTCCGTTTTAAACAGATAATTTTCTGCCCAGCTGCTAGACCTTCCACCAATTACGTGCAAGCTACGAGCACACTATTCAAGTATGTCCTTCACCTTTATTAGTAGCGGTTTCTGGCAATTCATTATGAGACTGCCCTCATGACTCGTACTTTAAGTCATCTCCCACGCACACTACTATATCGCGCTGCCTTCATAATTTACCCATTTACACTGCATGCAACTCGATCTAATCCCTGCAAGCCCACAGCATACCTTCTTAGTATGTCTCCCATCTCTGTCACAAGCGCTTCTAGGCACCTGAACTGAATACTACCCCCATGACCCATTAATTAGGTCTTCGTGCCACCTTCACCACTTTACTAAGTGAGCCAAATGCTTATCATATATAGCTACTTGACACACCCTGAAAGTAATCTCGCCACCTCTGTTGCACCACATTAATTGTGCCGTCTACATTAGTTCTTTAAGCATTTTTTTTCTCCGTATTTCATTAGATTGAACTACCATCAGTCTACCCGAGGGTATCTGTGGAATTAACAGATCCTCTTTTTCACCATTAAGTAAGTCACAATTCTCTACCATTGCTCACTTAGCGCCCCACTTGCCTACGCAGTACTCCAAATGTTAGTAGACTCTTGAGCACTTCCCGCGTTATTGGCAACACTTGTTTAGAGTTTTTCAGTCTCCACCATCCTGGCGCTTCATTAGCTTCTCCTAAACTCGCTATCGTAAACTTCCGGTATCTTAACTTATTGCTCATATGGAAAACTTGTAACCACCGATTTGTCAATTAGGGAGCAATATAAACACTTTCACTTGTTAATAAAAATGTATGCATACTTTAAGGGTCTTATTTTCATACCATTAAATGTGTTCCCAATTTCCCCTCCCACCCCTTCTCATTTTCAGCTAGCTCACCTATGTCCTGAAGATGAACCCCACTAATTGGGTTCAAAACGTCGTCGACCACTCTACAACATGAACTCCACTCACTGTGTATAAATTATTTGTGGAGTTCAACTATATTGTTGTCAATGCGATGCCTTTTTTTAAAAACTCACTATCACTACTCACGTCATGCTTTCTTTCACTTAATGTGTGAGCACCTGAATACTAAGCATATCTGAAAAATAAATGTCCGTCATTTTCTGACACACATGACCCTTTGTAAATCCTTTTTTGCTCCTGACTAAATTTAAATCTCATACATGTAAACAGTAGTGCCCCTTGCTGGGTCACCATTTTCGTTCTGAAAATTAACTTTATTCAAACAACAGTGCCCCGCTTCGGGTCACCGTTTTCACTTTGGACCTTTGAGGCCATCCCTGAACCATTGTCCTTTAAACATATTCTACTACCCCAGGTTCACATATTGGGGTCCCCTTGTTTTCTACAAACCTGGGTCCGGGTATGGACTCTGGGAGCGTCGGCAGCGGTGGGGAAAGGTGCGCCGGGCAGTGTTTAGCTGCTCTTGTGTCCGGCGCACCAATAACCAGCTGACGCACCGGTGGTCCGATATCCTGGACCGGGAGCAGGACCTGCTGGACCTGGTAGGAGTGGAGGTCCCGGGGCTTGGTGAGTAGCTATTACTACTTTGTGTTCTTCTGCTCTGTGTTATATATTGCGAAAATACTTTTTCCCCCGAACAGCAAGAATGCTGCTGTTTACATTGCAGGTAAATTAAGTTTAAAAATCTTCTGTGATTGTTATGACACAGGTGCTCGGCGCTAGTAATCTTACTTGTTTGTAACTTTGCGCTCGCTTGGCATGATTATGTAAGAGTTTACTTAGTTTAGAGAACTTAAGATAGGTAATGGTAGAGAGACTCTAGTCCTTCCTTTGTCCTCCTGCCACTAAGAAGAGATAGTGGTGGATTGATAGGTTTAGTTACTCATTAGTAGGTCATTTTTTAGTGGTCTGCGTGACGCATCCTCTGTCACGTCACGTCTGTGTTGCTGAGTGCTGCTTACCCTAGTCCTTAGTAGAACCTTTTGTAGTTTGTTTAGTGAGTGGTAATAGGCTTATCACTAGCAGAACATCAGCAGCAACCAACCAACAATTTGGTGTATGCTAAAATTTATGTGCATGTGTCCTCCATCTATGCATTTTTGAGGACTAAAATAAATGAAAGTGCAGACTTAGTGAACAATTGGCCCGTCTGGAATAGGTGGCTAGGTCAGGTGGTACTTAGGCTTAGTTAGTATTCTGGAATCAGAATGGAACACTGGATTAGTGTTATAAATAAATAATAAGACGGACCGCGAATCCCGCAATACTAGTCGACCAGATTAGATAGGTCAAATTGTTGTAACCATAAATGTTTTTTTGAGCGTTTTTCAAAATATTTTATTTGTTTCACTTTCACACCAATCATCCATGTTTGTCTCTTTCTTTCTTACATCTTTCATGACCAGCACCCAGGGGCAAGAAGATGGGGTTGGAGTCGGCGGGAGCTGGTGAAGATGCCTCCCAGGGCCAGGGACGCTCCTCTACCGAGGGCTCTGCTGCTGGCCCCAGTAAGTCCTCCTGTTGTTAATATTAATAATTATACTTCCCTAACTTTTACTGCACCTTATTTTTTCTGAACTATTATTTCGATTTCCTAATTCTATTTTTTACAAAATCTTCTTCGATCTAGACAATCTGTTTCTAAATTCTTGTTATCCCTGCCTCTAACTGCCTCTGCTATGACTCTCTGTACTACTACTATTAGTCTGTCTGTAGCAAAGCTTGCCCAGGTGGCCACTCTTTATGTAAAAGGTTTTAAATAAAACTCAGATTCACCAATCGCTCTAGCCACTGAGTCCAGTCCTTTGGGTTGTCCACTTCTATTCTTCTTAATCTTGAGGCTTTGACAATTCCCACCAACAAAATGCCCAAACAGATATTTTACAAATTTTTGATAGGATACATAGGACATACTACTACTGTTGTAGGGATTCTGCACATACAGAACTATGCACAAGAAAATAGGACGTTGGTGATAGGAGGTTGGACCTTCCTCACACCGTCCTCACCCACAATCCCCTGACTGACTAGCTATAGTGTCTCAGAGTCATTAGCTCCCGAACCCCCGAAGATACCCAATGATTAGACAACCCAGAACATAACACTACACTCCCGACCTCTCACACCCTTTCGCTCACTCACTCGTTTAAGTCCACACCAAATACCACAGAGTCTATGTAAGTTCAAAAGGTTTATTTTCAACTAACAAGCTCTGTACGTTGTTCTAGAATGCAGTATAATATGAGCCAGCACTAACAGCAAAATGCATAAGATTAAAACAATAAACATTGTTACAACTACAAGTCCATAGAAGACAAAAGGGGAAATCATAAATCAATCATGTCCATGTCTGATTACTGATAACTGAACAGTGGTGGAAGAACCACCCTCCCCTTGCTAGGAATATAGTTTATATAAAATTATAAATGAAGATCTCTGAGCCAATTCTGGGGGACCCCTCACCTTAGAAGAACCTAGAAGTACTGGTTACATCATAAGCTCTGCTAATCTCTGGTTTGTAGAAGGGAATCTTCCGTCTGTTATGAGAAAAATGGTGCGCGTTAGTATATTGCAAGCATTTCTCAGTCATGCCAAAAGTGTAGCATGTTATGGCTAAGCAATACGGACTGACCACCAGAACTCCATAACAAAGTGGCTTGTTTTTGCGACCTTGTACACAGCGCTCTGACAGTAGCAGTACTATGAGCTCATGTGGACTCAAAGGCGTCTTACACAACAAGCTGCTAAGTAACGTGCACAAAAATAAAAGACACAAAGCTAAAATGGTTGCATGGCTCAGGCTAAAGTAGCAAAGACTAGAATGACCCTAGGGACCATGATATAACACTACTAGTGTCTACTGTACTCTAGTACCCGATTTGTACTAGTGATGTATGTTATATATGTATTGCTAGTGAAAAAGAATAAATAGGGGGATGTGTGTATGGCATCTAAAAAATGTGTAATGTTTCTAGGCATAATACCGATGACCACCAGTACCGGGGCCAGCGGCGATGGCGACGCGGCCACAGAGGGAGCGGCAGTTGCAGGAGCTGCAGGGGGGGAGCCAGCAGCAGTGGCGGGCGGTGGTAAGTTATATTCCTTACTTATTGACATTGATTACACTCGCTGCAAGGGTGTACTGTACACTGTACTGTTGAGACTTAGTAAGTAAGAAGTTGTTGTGAACGGTTGGAGAAGACAACCTTTACTTAGCATTAGCAATAGCATTAGTGGTGGGAGTGTTGAGTAACCAATGTCCTCTTCTATCTGACTTCAACTCAGCTGTGAAAGTTTTATGGAGAAGACTAAAAGTCAGATCAGATGACCTTGATGGATGGGTTGAACGAAAAGGGAAAGAAGGGTGGAAGGAGGAAGGGCGTGTGAGATGTAATATTTATGACTGGCAGAGAAGAAAAGGATACGAGCTTCCCCACCTGCAGACAGTGGTAAATAAAACTAAAGTGAGTCTGCATCATGACTCGAGTATGTTTGTCTTGGGCGCGAGCAGCTGACTGAGCTGGCATGCCAGCTACAACAAGGTCACGTAATTTCGCTAAACAAGAGAGAAGAAGAAGACTGGTGTACTGTGTACTTGAGTCCATAGTGCTAGTATAATGCCTGAAACTCCCACAAATGTTAGAGGCCGAGGAATTGGGAGGATAGATACATACCACAAATGTTATGTACTGTGCTTGCTAGCGCTACTGTGCCACTATGTGTTGAATTAATTTTGTGTTACTGTTTTGCTAAGAGTATTGGTTACAACAATAGTATTTTTTTCTTTCTTGATGTAGCTACTCCTTCCAAAGCAAAACCAACAAGGAAGGAGTTGGCAGCCGTGGCCCAGAGCCGGAAGCTGGAGGCCATCTGCAATGAATACTGGCAGCTGGTGGCTCTGGCGGAGGAGGAGGAGGAGGAGGCGGCAGCATCTGCAGCCTCCTCCAATGCCCCGGGCCCCAGCACCCAGGCCCCTCCAGCGTTTCGGCGCCGCAATTCGCTATCTCTCACTGCCCCCCCCCTGTGGATGCAATTGTCGCGCATTGAAGCGCCGAGTGGCCCGCCTAGAGGAGCGGATTAAGGTCCTGGAGAGGCGAGCACGCCGATGAATTACCCTGTTGGATTGCCCCTTTTTTATTGCTTCTTTTGGTGGGTGGGAATTGGGCGTTGGGGTTTATATTTAATGGACATGGACAATTGGTTGAACTTTTTAGTTTCGGACATTGGTTGGGGTTAGGGAGAGGGGTAGGCTAGGTGTTTTTGGGGGATTTTTACATAGTTTATTTTTGTTAGGGGATTAAATTATATTTATACTTTACATACGATGTTGTTAATGTTTTGTGGGTGGGGTTACAGTTTTACGTCACACTGTTTCCTTGATGCTGCAGGGCCACAGCCAGTGTTTGATTTAAATAATTGGCTGACTTTGTAAGACACAAACAGATAGATGCGGTACCCCTAGTACTGTCAGTCTCTCCTCCTAGTCTATGCATTCTGCAACTGGACTCAAGGGGTGTGTGAACTAATGAAACATTTTCCATTATTAATTATGCCTCCTCCAAACTTCTTTTCTTACCTGTGCTTGATGTTTAACTTAGGCACAGCGATGTCTGCATGGTGATGATGATGATGATTTGGTTTGTTTCCCAACATGCCATGGTTGTGGTGGTAGTAGTAGACACTGGCAGTAGCATTTGCAAAAAAAGAAAATGAGACAGTCAGTCACATGAGAGAGACTGTGGGAGGAGTAGTAGAACGAGGTACAGTACAGAAATTACTGCCAAACAATAATATGCCAAAATAAAATAAAACACAATGGTGGCGGGGATAGCCTAGTACTACAACTTAGAAACTGTAGTTGTGTCGAGTCACTTGTCTAGGCCTACACTCGACACAAGCGTAACCTTTAGTGCTTTGTAGGAGGATGACAAATCCAATCGATGCTGGCAATTAATGATGATGGATTTGGTTCCTTTGAATATACTGATCATGGGTGGGCAAGCAGAAGAAGATCCTCGCCCTGCCTTGAAATTGAATTAGTATTGCTTTCGCCACATCCGCCCCAGCAAGCGTGTGATCAATTATTGGTGTACATTTAATTTAGTCACACCTCAATAAATCACACAGCCCGGGGGAAGAGGGTTAGGGTTTGTTGAATGGTTGGGAAGGGGGGTTTTGGGAAAGGTTTGACAAAGAAAAACAGTATGCATGGACAAACAACAAAACACAATCTTGGCAGACGACCATATCCATAAATGTGTTAAGGGAGAAAAAGGAAATGCATGCATGATGATGATAACTTGATGGTTAATGAGAAGTAGTACTTACTAACTACTACTAGACAATTGGACAGTAGTACAGGGCAGCAGTATATTATGCAATTTGCCTTGCCTGTCTGCCCTCAGAGAGACCCGAATTACATACAGTTTCTGTTCTGTTGTACCGGGCTTACTTTTAAAGATAGCAAAGAAAATTCAAAAATAGCTGTAGGGATGAATTGCTATAAGCAGAGAGCAAACATAATAATAATAACAACACACAGTAGTAATGATTGAAGACAAAAAATGAATCAAATTATTTAAAAGATAATGAAAGTTGATACTGTTACTGTATGTTATCCTGGTCAAAATGGGGAGTTGCATCTCAGCATTCCTCTTGGTCCTCCCTTCCATGGACGCTCCGTCCATCAATCTTGGGTGACGCCACTGCCTGCCTGGCAGATGTAGATTCATTGGTAAGGTAAGTGTGAGTTGTTTTTCCCAGTATAGCACAGGGTAAGGGCCGGCCTGTAATTGTAGATGGAAAAACAAAAGGGATCTTGATAAATCAAGTAGAAAAATATGCATAAATTACGGTGAAGTGCAAAAAGAACACTTTCAGAAGCGACATGGATAGTTTGGATACATCATGTCTACTCCAGTCTGTTTCTAGCATTAACCTACAACAGCAACAGGACAGATCAGGCCCACGGCACCCTTGACCCATCCTCCATTTAGCGTAAATTTTTTGACTGAGTCAGACAAAGCACATATAAAGCAACATAGCATTTTACAAATTAAGTGACTAAATCAATGCACCGTTGTCAGTCATACCACTACACTCGACTCCACCACTACACAGACATGTAGGTCTGCTGTGGTTGTTGTTGACTTGTTTACCTTTTTTATGCCACTCATGAAACGCCCTGACTTATTCCATCAATCATCTCCGATCCTACTGGGTGACTGCGAAGATATTATGTCACTGTGGTCATCATCATGGTGTTGTCCAACTCAGTGTGTGCAGTGTACAGATTGAGTCCCCTTTCCATATTCAAAATGCAATGGATCAGCCTGCAGTAGAAGTACAAATTTGTTATTAAAAAACAAGAATGGAAACATTGCCTTGAGTTACTTTTAGGGTGTAGATTAGATAATAGTACACAATGAATTAACTTCATGCACAACAAACAACAACAACACAAATCACTCAGTCAGCGTCCAATGCATGGCATCATTCATTACCTGTTCCTTCTCATCTTCAGTTAATGGGCAGTCTCTTTCGGCTCGGAAAGGAGCTTATAGTAGTCATCATCATGTTCCACTTCTTTTGGAGGGACTCAACGAGGCAAGATTTTCTTTTTTCTTCTATTATGCTACATCCAATCATCATCTGGCTTGAGGGCAATGGATCATTTAGGGCAATTCAGGAGGATGAAGGAGTAGGACTCGGAGGAGTGGACTGAAATGCAGACAGCTGAAACTCATATGGCAATAAAAAGACTAGAAGGCGGTGGAGATGGATTTGTTGTGATTCGAAGTTTCGAACCAGAAAGACAGACACACAAATAAAAGTAAATAAGGGAGGAAGACAGTAAGAAGTGCAAGCCTAATTTTCAGGGAAGTATAGCTCGTCCTCAAACTCTGGGGGTTCAACCCGAAGTAGGTAATCATCATCTAACACACTACTTCCGTCACCTGAGCCGCTGTCCTCAGCTTCCTCCATTGATTCATGTATTGTGTAATTCGGTGGTATAAAGTGCTGATTCATTTTGATCATGGTTAACCTCTCCATGTTTTTGGGCGAGAGACTGGTCCTTCTCACTGTTACAATGGAACCAGCAGCACTGAAAACACGCTCAGAAGAGACACTTGCGATAGGGCAAGCCAGATAGTTTATCGCCAGCCTGCTTAGCAGTGGTCATTGGCTCCTTTTCCCATACCAATACCGCAATGGGTTTTGATCAATGTACACCTCTGTTGGGTCATCCAGATAGGCCTGGACCATCCACTCAATGTTCAGGGGTGCTACACTTTGTTCGGCCTGTTTTGTCTTTGCATCAGCACTGGACCTAGCAAGTCCTTGCTGTAAATACCAATCCTTTAACGATTTTACTGGGGCTGATGATCCAGTTCTTGCTGTTGTCGATACTGTTGGTGAGTGTTCTGAGCCAAACGCACTGCCCTCAGGCTCCGAAGTTGAACTTGACGCCGGATGCCCTGCTGCAGTACTTGTGGGTTTATGTAGCAGTCTTTTAATTATCAGCCATTCATTTTCCAAATTACTGGCTGCCTCAGCTATCCAAGTTTTGTACCGGGCAACATCCACTTCTGAAAAAGGAATTAATGTCTTACTGTTCAGTGCCAATTTGGACCGTGGATCCAGAATTGTGGCACAAATGTAATGTTCTTGTGACAAAATCTTATTTTGCACCCTTGTATTCTCAGCTAAGCGACGGGATAAGCTCTCCACCAACTCATATGCTTCTTTTTTTTCCTCTACACCTTTGTATGCTTCAGACACCTCCTTCAGCTGTTGCTCTAGCACGTGCAACAATGGGATAGCTTGGCCCATAGTACAGTCCTCCTTGCTGACTTCACGTGTGAAGACCTCGAAAGGAAGAAGCATCTCTGTCAGGCATTTAACTAGGCACCATTGGTCCATCTGAAGGGTCATGCCTTTCACAGTAGCATCCCTCTTCGCATGACATATTCATTGATTGGTCTGTACTGCTCAAACAGACGGTCAAGCATGTAATAGGTTGAGTTCCAACGTGTTGCCACCTCCTGGATGAGTGCTTTGACTGGCATTCTATAGTCACGTTGAATGATCCTCAGCTGCTTCCGAGCTTTAAAAGAATGGCTGAAATGAGTGCATATTCTTCGGCAGGTGGTCAGTAAGTTGCTGACTATGGCTTCTTTTTTCAGAAAGTCTTGAACTATAATGTTAATGCAGTGCGCCAAACACGGAACCCTGAAATAGCAACCAAGCTCCATGGCCTTAAGTACATTACTGCCATTATCTGTGGCAACAAAACCAATCTTAAGCCCTCTTGGGTGCAGCCATTCAAAGACCTTGCTGTGAAACTCTTCCAAAATGTTTACAGCAGTAGCATTAAAAATCTCAGCTGTGTCAACAGCACCTACTTCAGATAGCTTATCTCTAACCCCCACAAAAGAGACCCAGTGTGCAGTGATGCACATGTAATCAGTGGCTTGGCAACTGGTCCACATGTCTGTTGTCAGGTGAATATTGTGAACAGCACTCTGCTGCAAAGCTTGTCCAACCAATTCCAGCACATCGTGATGTAGTGCTGGAACAGCAACTCTGGCGAAATAGGACCGGCTGGGAACCTTCCATTTAGGGCAGATGGCTGACACAAATTCAAGGAAACCCACCCCTTTCCACAAATGAAAAAGGGAGAAGGTCCAGCGCTAACATTTTAGCCAGCTTCGCATTGTATAACCGTGCCGTTGGGTGGTTGCGTTGGTACTGCCCCTCCGACCTAAGCATGCTCTCATTGGTAGGCTGGATTATTTTCCTTTGTGGTGCAGCTGTTTTCTTGAACCCAGTTAGGCTCAACGACGCACTTTTTTCATTGCAGTACTCGGTTGCCTTGGTGTCTCAGTCTGACTCTTACTGCGGTGCCACTGAGATGTTGCTGAGGATGTGGGCGGTACCACTACACTGCTGGGGACAGGGCTAGAAATGTCTCCCTCTTGTTCACCTTCCACCGCGATCATATCTTCCCTAATTCTTCATCCCCAACAACAGCAATGGGTTCAGTTTTACTTTTTTCTAAGCGAAGTAGGTGAGCCTCCCACTGGATACTGTGGTGTATTTTGAGATGACTTGTTTGGCCTCCGGTACCATAGTTTGTACCAAGCTTACCCCGCCTAACAGTCTGTCGACAAATTGAGCATATAGCAATGTTCTCCTCCTTACTGCTAACTGAATAGAAGTCCCAAACTGGGGAGGAGAACTATCTGGCGCTGCTGGATGTGCCACTTTCAATACCAGATGAACTGGAGGGTGGGCCTGGAATTTGACTCTGTGCAGTTACACTACCACTACCACTACGTACTGAGGTGGTGGTTGAGCTGGATGTAGGTCCCTGCCGGGCCTTTGCAAATGCAAATATGGAAGCTGGAGGTCGTGTTGGTGTTACCTGTGTTGGTGGTATCCGTGCTACATCCCTCGCAGCGATTTTGGATAGGGTAATAATGTTGGTCTCCATCTCCTTTGGGCTGGGAGTGATGTTCGTGATGACTGGCTCGTCATCATCATCATCCCCCTCTTGTACATCTACCTCCATAACTCTAAGGCTTTCTGGAACCTTCCTTTTCACTAGCCTTGTCTTGTGGCGTGCATCACTCTCAGACTGAGCTGGTGGCTTCCAAATGGCATCTCGATCATCAGAAGCGGGGCTTGAAGAAGAAGATGATGGACTAACCCTCCTTTTCCTTGCTGGGGGTCTGGAAGACAATGGATCTTCTGAAACAGTGGCTTGCTCCTCTTTGTCTGCAGGAAGCAATTTCCTGAAATGCCCCTACTTCAGGAGGAACAACTACTATTGTGGGCTGTTGTTGTGGCTGTTCTTGCGGCTGTTCTTGCGGCTGCTGCTGTTCTGGCAGCTGCTGCTGTTCTGGCAGCTGCTGCTGTTCTGGTGGCTCTGCTGTTCTGGCGGCTGCTGCTGTTCTGGCGGCTGCTGCTGTTCTGGCGGCTGCTGCTGTTCTTGCGGCTGCTGCTGCACCTGCTGCTGCCCACTTATCTGCTGAGTTTCCGCCTTCGTTGATTGTGTACTACTTTGCGATAATGACATTTCAACATCGCTGCTCGTTAGTAGACTGGCTACCTCTGCGACAGTCATGGGCTTGGGCCTAGGTTGGTGGGGCTGGCCCGCTGATGCGGAGGTGTTGCTCCCAGCTTGGTCCCCGGACAACGCTGCTGCAGGCGTAATTTTTTTTTCCCCAAAAAACACCTGGAGCGGCACACCAGTCTTGGTAAGTGCCACTTCCTTTTTCTGTTCCTTCTTCTCACTGACAACTTTCTTGGTACTGGAGGACCAGTTACCTTTCTTTGGGCCCATCTTCTTCAGATGTCAGCAGGACGCAGGTCCACAAGTTGCAGAGATGTCTGTGTTCACACGTGGACGTGACGTGGTGCGCAGCAGGACTTCTGTCTGGCAGTACAACGGGTGATGATGACACCTCCTCCTGTCTTTTTGTGCACCTAAAAGCAAAGAAGCCAGGAGAAGAACATCAGTGAAATGTTGCATTTGTTGTTGTGTTTCAATTACTACTAGTACAAACAAACAAATAAAAGATATAACTTAGTGTAGCCATTTGTGAGACTTTGTCAACAAGGGCTTTCATGGTATACTGTGTACACTACACTCTCAGGAAGGATAGAAAAGAAGAAGAACAACAACAAAAATACAAATGTAATGGAAGTGGACCCTGTTTGGCATTAAATTATTTGCTCATCACATCATTCAGGGAGCTGCTGCTGGCAAAGGGGATGGATGGAAGCAGTAAGCCAAGAGGAAAACCATGCAGGCATATATGGCAAAAGCAGCACACTTATATAACTCCCACCAGAAATGGCCACCAGCCACATGGACACTCAAATCACAAGCAACAAGCAGGAGGCCTGGAAAACAATGAACTGAAACAGGCCTATAATAGCCAGGCAAAGGATGCATGCTAAACCACACTGCTTTGCCTTTAATGCAATAAAATGCAAAAACGAAAATCCACAGGGCTAAACAAAGTCTGCAAGGTACACAACAACACACCACACACAACAAAGGCATTTATTTAACACATACCCAAAAACAGAAATACCCCCAAAAAAACACATTTTGCAATTTAATCCAATGCCATCCATGCCCCAAATGATGTTTAAATTCAACAGAACACACAGAAACAGTTGTTTTCATGCACCCATGACTACCTCTGAGCCTACTGGATGAAAGGCCTGTTGGCAGACTAGGCCACAAGCTTGCAGGCCTATGGCAAAAGCACACTGCCTGGCTTCAAAATAGCCACCAGCCACATGGCCAGGCCCACACAACTACAAGAAACTGAAGACAGATAATGCAGGCCTATTGCAAAAAGCACACTGCCTGGCTTCAAAATGGCCACCAGCCACATGGCCAGGCCCACCACAACTACAAGAAACTGAAGACAGACAATGCATGAATGCAGGCCTATTGCAAAAAGCACACTGCCTGGCTTCAAAATGGCCGCCAGCCTCATGGCCAGGCCCACAACAACAAGAAGCCCAGGCCACAAAGGAATAACATGCAGGCCTATATGGCAAAAGCAGCACACTAATAACTCCCACCAGAAATGGCCACCAGCCACATGGACACTCACAAATCACAAGCAACAAGCAGGAGGCCTGGAAAACAATGTACTGACAAAAGGCCTATAATAGCCAGGCAAAGGATGCATGCTAATTAAACCCCACTGCTTTGCCTTTAATGCAATAAAATGCAAATACGAAAATCCACAGGGCTAAACAAGGTCTGCAAGGTACACAACAACACACCACACACAACAAAGGCATTTATTTAACACACACCCAAAAACAGAAATACCCCCAAAAAACACATTTTGCAATTCAATCCAATGCCATCCATGCCCCAAAGGATGTTTAAATTCAACAGAACACACAGAAACAGTTGTTTTCATGCACCCCTGACTACCTCTGAGCCTACTGGATGAAAGGCCTGTTGGCAGACTAGGCCACAAGCTTGCAGGCCTATGGCAAAAGCACACTACCGGGCTTCAAAATGGCCACTAGCCACATGGCCAGGCCCACACAACTACAAGAAACTGAAGACAGACAATGCAGGCCTATTGCAAAAAGCACACTGCCTGGCTTCAAAATGGCCACCAGCCACATGGCCAGGCCCACACAACTACAAGAAACTGAAGACAGACAATGCAGGCCTATTGCAAAAAGCACACTGCCTGGCTTCAAAATGGCCACCAGCCACATGGCCAGGCCCACCACAACTACAAGAAACTGAAGACAGACAATGCATGAATGCAGGCCTATTGCAAAAAGCACACTGCCTGGCTTCAAAATGGCCGCCAGCCTCATGGCCAGGCCCACAATAACATGAAGCCTAGGCCACAAAGGAATAACATGGAGGCCTATATGGCAAAAGCAGCACACTAATAACTCCCACCAGAAATGGCCACCAGCCACATGGACACTCACAAATCACAAGCAACAGGCCTGGAAAACAATGTACTGACAAAAGGCCTATAATAGCCAGGCAAAGGATGCATGCTAATTAATACACACTGCTTTGCCTTTAATGCAATAAAATGCAAAAACGAAAATCCACAGGGCTAAACAAGGTCTGCAAGGTAGACAACAACACACCACACACAACAAAGGCATTTATTTAACACACACCCAAAAACAGAAATACCCCCCAAATGCCTAAATTTCGCAAATTCCGCGAGCGGAACGGAATTTGCCGCCCACCCTTAGTTTATATAAACCGACCCGTACGTATGTGCTTTCTTGTGACATTTGTCAGCAAATCAAACCATCTACGGTGTCACGCCCACCACAAACACAGCTATGTATTTCTAATAAACCATTTGGCTGTGTATATCTTGATCACTGCGGTCCGTTCTCTACTGATACCTCATATAAATATATTTTAGTTGCAGTTGATTCGTGCACACGATTCCTTTGGGTTTGGCCACAACGCAGTGCTGACACTCGAAATGTCATCAGGGATTTGCATGTCTTTGTCGGGATGTTTGCCTGTGGCACCTTCCATTCGGACCAAGGTCCAGCGTTCGTCTCTTAAGGCTTACAAGGATGCGATGAAGTCCATGGGGGTGCTGGTGCAGTTTTCGTCTCCATACAGGCCTGAGGGCAATTCAATTGTGGAGCGAATGAACCGTGACTTAAAGCAATCCTTGACAGCTAGAGTCTTAGGTACTGGCAGGAACTGGCTGGCCCATTTGTATGGTGTTCAACGTGCACTCAATAATCTCCCGAGAAGATCTCTGGGTGGGCGGACTCCATACGAAATGCTCTTTGGCATCAAAATGTTTGTGCCAGACCTTGATGGTCTAGACGTTGTGGCGGCTGCCGCAACCTTTGACGTAGATATTCATTCTACTGTGTTACAGGATCTACAAAAGACCTGTGACAGCTATGCAACTGAACATTTACCCTCTTCCGATGATGCAGCACTGCTGATTCCGGTTGCCGGCTGGCTTCCAAAAGTTGGAGATCTGGTACGAAAAAAGTTGGAGAACAAGAAAGAATGTGGTCCCTCTTATCGTGCACCGGTTTCGGTACTTGGATTGAAGGGTACTCGAACAGTCATTCTACCGCCTTTTCCTGGTCGCAAAGATAACAGATACATCACAGAAGACAATGTCAAGTTACACCGTCTGGCCGATTCTGAATAGTGTCACACCTGCAGTTTCGTGCAACGCTATTTCTTTGAATCCGGTCCCCTCAACCTCCACGAATAAGAACAGTGTCAGTGAGGCTGAGATGGAAACTGCTGTTGACCTTTCATCCGTCCGGCCTCTATCTTCCAATGCAGAAGTCGAGTACACTTATCCTACAGATGAGTCCATTCGTGAAGTGCCGATCAGTCCTCGACAACATCAAGCTGACCCAGCACTACCAACGCTCATTAACAGAACTGCAAGCGGTTACTTTAAAGATCATGCCAGCTTCTCTTCTGACTCATCCTCCTCGACTTCGAGTTTGGCAGTCCCACCGACCAAATTAAGTGTTTTCTTCTCTTGGTTCAAAAAGACGTACTTGGTCCCTCCCTGGACCTACATCTGGTTGGTGCTTATCCTAATTTTCCTCTTCATGTCGATTGGATATGTAACAGTGTTCTTCTTACTCATCAATGGTCATTATTTGCCAGACCGCTCTGCTGTGAACTTGGCCGATGGTACTCTGGCCCCACACACATCGTCCCACATCATGAAACGTGATCAGACTCATGTGAACATTTCAGCATTCCCGGTTGCAGATGGCATCATTTGGGATAAAGTAGCCTTCGAAGTCCACGGGCCGACGGAGGTGCTCAGGATGCCATACGTGTTTCGCGTCTCCCTTAGGAGATGTGGTCACACCGGACATACATTCTGATGATTGGGATGTGAAAGCAGTACATTCATTATTTTCAGATTTGAAGTATTATGCTGCTTTTGATGCTGAAGATTTGTACTTAAATTCTGCCAATTATGCTGATCTCTTTTGTTATCAACACTATGGGCTTCATTTTTTACATAAAACAAATACTTTGAGGCTGATTTTTAATTACACTCAATGGGAACATTGTCCTACTCCCATAAGAGGGAGTTAAAAAATTCTTAGAAATAAGTTTACCTATTTTACAGATTATAACACGTTCAATCCAGGATCATATTTCTTTAAATTACATTGCCTTCCCAATCCAAATTTATGCTAACCCACACTAAATTGATTTATTCTGACTCGGTCAGAGCTAAGTTAGCCACACAGGGTTATGATCACTGGAAAGAGATCATTGATTTAAAATCAATCTGGGGTACAAGACACTGGCAAGTTCAAGGAACTGAGGCACTACATTGTGCCTGTCTAATCCCGGTTCAAATATTATTTTTAAATGATACTGTTTATCAAACAATGTGCTTTGGTATGGCTACAGTAAAAATTTAAATATCCCTTCCATTCCGTCTCTAGCGGAATATGACAATTGGCGTGCTCGCACGAATTATACCATCGATGCATTGCAGGCTTTGTTCCAAAATGACACCTTTAATGTCTCAGTAATTAATTCATCCGGTTGGTTGCTGTGGCAATCCATTTCAAGTGCATGTCAATTGCGTTTTTATAATGTAACATCTGGTTTCACCCAGACTAGACCGGACCCACGTTATCCACATTCACATTTGGTTACCACATACTCGGTAGGTACATTATGCCAACAATGGTTGAAACATTCCACACTGTCGTCAGTAAAGCAACACCTGTCGCTCTTGTCGAGTGACATTAATTTGGCTGATTTTCTCTTGGGACCCAGGGCTCCCAGAGCTAAAAGATTTATGGATGCAGCTTACAATGAAATTTGAAAACGTTCGCAGATGGAAGCAGCCTTTCGTCTATGTCAAATTGATCAGGCTAATTTAGAAAAGGTTCTAGCCGTGGTCGACAATAGCATCGATACGCTTTCATCACGCATTTATACATTGGGTAACATTGTTTCTTCCTTTATTGATATTGTTCAGAATGATGTGGCTGTATTGTATCATGGTCAAAATCAATTATGATCTGTTATGCAGTTTGCATGGATGTTACAGACCCTTAAAATGGGAAAAGTCCCTTGGGATTATTTGAATGCTTCTGCTCTGTTTTTACCATTTAATCTGACTGATAAACAACGTTTTATGTCAATGAAAGATGCTACATACACTCTATTACACATTGAACAATTGGAACCCTTGCCATTTTCTGTGGCGGAAACGGATTCTGCTGTTTGGTTAATTCATGGAGTAATCTCCCTCCCATTCTCGCTGTTTCAATTTAAATCATGCATGCAACATTTTCCAATTGGCCGCTTTGAACCCCTGGGTAGTGTCTTTTTGCATGAATTATGGTCCCTACCTTTCACTTACAGATGTCAACGGGAAGATAAGGAAGTCTTCCTAACAGGGGAGGACTGCGATTCCACAGTAGAACATTCCCTAGTTGGTAAACACGTTAAATTGCACGGCGCGTGTAATGTGTCAGCGCCTAATCTTGCATGTTTTTTTAAAGGGACTCCAGTGCCATCAATAATTCCCGCTTTTACCCTGCTTACTAATGGTAGCTATCTTATTTTGAACAACCAGGATTGCTGTGGTTTACGGGCAGGTGTCCCGTATTTGGTAACTGTTTCACAATGCTTTACTTGTTGTAGCAATGTGCTTTTTCCGCCCCCGCTAGGGAGTGAAGATAGTTATATTTGGCCTTCCATTCCTACTTTGAAAACAGATGTCAACAAATTAAGCAGGCTAAAGGCCCTTTTGTTCCAACAAGAAGTGGCTCTCACTTCAGCTCGAGAGACCTTCGAGTTACAGGTGGCTAGAACATCTAGTGAGATTCAGTCACTTCTGAATACTAACCTCCCACTACACTTTGGGGAGCTTATACATGAAATATTTAATGCGTCTGACACTAAAGGCCTTGCACATTTTTTGAAACAAGTGGGAGCCTGCCTTGTGACTTCTTTTCAGACGATATTTGGTGTAATACCGGCTTTTATTCATTCTATTTTTTCCAGCGTCTTCGGTGGATTCCCCTTAATACTAGCGTTAGCTGGTGGGATCCTGCTTCTACTGCTCCTGCTGCGCAACGGCTGCTCAGCTTGTGGTCCTGCACAGACCAGGCCAATTGCAACTGTACCGTGATCGGATGCAACAAGTTTTTGGATGCCTGCCGTTAGCTACGCTTAGCGTGAGTTATGGATTGACTTTTCGATTTGCCTACTTTACTTGCGTGCAACCAGTTTTCTACTGCCGACGATGCCCCTTTTATTGGGCTGTGGATTTATGTCTCTCCAATACGTCATGTCCAGTCCTGGATTTTGTCCAGTTGATGGGTCCCTTAGAGGCTCATGATCAGGCTTGTTCTGGGGATGGCTGTTTGGCTCGTGCAGCAGCACTTGGAGTATTGGCTGAATGGGATATCTGTGCGGCTAGCCAGAACCTCCTACATCAGAGTTTCATCGAATATCACGCAAGTTGCCCGATGATGCTTTTGGAAGCATCAGATTATGAGGAGCACGTTTGTTCCTTCGATCTACTTGATTTGGATGGCATCCCTTTTTTGTACTAACGATAGAGATGCTCTTCTGGAGGGAATTGCATTCTTAAGTTCACGTACGTTGATGGACTTACCACCTTCTTCATCATAACATTTTCCCGGAGGCCTTGAAAATTGATGAAAATTATTATTTATTTTTTTCAATTTGTTTCCAATTTGTTTTTTTCTTATAACTTTTTGGTCTGCTTGGCTTTTTGAACTCTGTTTCCGTCCTTTCTCTATGTTCTATGGCCTTACCAGGGGGAGGGGGTTATATGGCCCTTAGAGTTATTGTCGACATTGCTAAGTTAGCATGAGCTTTGCTACCATGATGCTGCTTTTGCGCACGTTACTACATGACTTTATTTTTGCAAGACGCTGTTTGTGCCTTTCACATGAGAACTGTCTACTTTTCACGTTCTTTGTTGAAGTTCCTGGAGTTTAGTCTGAACATGATGTGCAAGGTCGATAAACAATGCCCCTTGTTATTCTGTTCTGGTCAGTCCCTAGCACCTAGACATAACATGCTAAACACAGCTGCAATGCTGGAGACTCGTGCTTTGATATTACGGGGATGCATGTTGTTTTAACACACTTGGAGAGAGCCCTTTCCATGGAGAAGAGCTACGCTGTTCCTATGATGTAAACCTTGCATCTAGGCTTTAAGGTATGGAGTCTGCTGTCAAAGCCCAGAGATCTTCCTTTTTCTAATAAACATCTTCCAGTCAAGGGGATGCGGTTAGGTCTTTCCTTTTTCCACTGTCTTTATAAAATGACTTCCCCCTTTGTGCTATATGGAATTGTAACAATGCTAATTGTTTTAAGTTTATGCATTTTGCTGCTGGTAGTGGCTCGTATACTGTATTGTAGAGCACAATAGTTAAAATAAACATTTTGAACTATTACAGTGACTCTGCCTAATCTTGTTGTGATACAAAAGGGGATGATGGACGGAACGTTTGAGCCAATCAAACACTCACCCCCAGTCAACTGATCTGGGTTTAATCCATCATCATTCTTTAGCTCACTCCACCACCCCAGTTCAGACATGGCCATATGCAAATCAGTCTGACCCTGTGCCTCATGGGAACAGTCCAGCCCGAACTGCCAAGCCATGTCTTCCCTGGACCGGAAACAAGCATCCTAGGACCGGTTTCTGGCATTCCAGCCGTCATCAGCCAGGCTTGCTTGAATCCAGTGGCAAAGTGAGCAAGGGACCCACGTCTGGGCATACCCCCGCCAACTTAGGGCGAACAAAGCGATACAAAAGGGGATGATGGACGGAACGTTTGAGCCAATCAAACACTCACCCCCAGTCAACTGATCTGGGTTTAATCCATCATCATTCTTTAGCTCACTCCACCACCCCAGTTCAGACATGGCCATATGCAAATCAGTCTGACCCTAATCTTGTTGTGGGCGAGTGAGCGAGCGAAATAGTATGTCTTGCTACCGCGATTCCTGAGAGAGTCGGGAGTGTTGTGTTCTGGGTTGTCTAATCATTTGTAGCTCTGTGATATTTGGAAGAGAACGAATGAGACACTATAGCTAGTCGGTTTTGGGATTTTGGGCACTAAGGTGGTAGGTTGGTACACCCCTATACACCGAGGTCCCGGTTTCCTGCGCATAGTTCTGTGTAGGTGCCGAATCCCCGCAACAAAAGCACTTTATGTCGGAGAGACCTCGGGGCTTAATTACCTATATGGTATCTTGCACGGGGAGCGGGACGTGCTACCAGGTGCCAAGTCAAGGCGCCTTTGTTTGATGAGAGAGGCTGAGGAGGCGAGGTAGGGGCTACCTCCCACCACAGAAAACTTGGGGAGGGAAGGGGTGGTGGGGATGGGTGGTGAAGCATCGTAAAAAAAAATGGGCGGATGAATAGCAGTCAAGCCTGGGATAATAGGCCGAATGGTAACATGTTCAAATCCAGAGGCCAAGGGATATACAGCAGTCTTTATGTCATTAAGGGGTTATATGTAACCTTAATATTAGAGATGGTACAATTCCAAGTATGGCGTAGGAGAGAATATATCAAGTTTTTGTTAAGGTGACATGGTTTATTTTGAAGAATGACACAACCATTGAAGGTAATTTCATGTAATGTGAATGGATTTTTAAATTTATTTATTTTATTTATTTATTGGTTCTGTAGAGCGCCTGAATCACCCTATGAGGGGTATCTCTGCACTTTGGGCAAAGCTGCTGGCAAGCTGATAGAAGATGTTAAAACAAAGTAGACTTAAGTAGTTTCCTGAAGCGCGGGTAATCAGGGCATTGCCTCAGGTGAATGGGCAGCTGGTTCCAGTAAAGGGGTGTGAGGTAAGAAAAGGATTTCCCTCCTAGTCTTGCTCTCCTAACCCTGGGGACTTGTAGAAGTGATTTGCTGCCTGACCTAAGAGTTCTTGAGGGAGCGTAAGGCTTAAACTTCCTAGAAATATAGGAAGGGCCTTTGTTATGTAAGGCTTTATAGACTGTGCAGCAGACCTTAAACTTGACGCGCTTGAGAATTGGAAGCCAGTGAAGTTTTTGTAGCAGGGGGAGGGAAGGGGTTTTGAACGGAGAGTACTTGACGAGTCACGCAGCAGTATTCTGAACCACCTGTAACCTGCTGAGAGATGACTCATTTGCAGAGACCAGGAGAGCATTGCAGTAATCAAGACGGCTTATAACCATGGTCTGAATGAGAGTTTTTCGAGTATAGTCTGGCAGGAGAGGAAAGACTCGTCGTAACAAGCCCAACACATAGAAGCAGGTGCTAGCAGTGTGGGCAATATGCTCCTTTAATGTTAAAGCTCGATCAAGGCGAATGCCCAGGTTTTTGACTAGGGTTTTGGGATTAGGGGAAGAGCCGAGAACTGCCGGCCACCAATTCGGGGACCATAGAAGAGGGGCGTCTCCAAAGAGCATTATCTCCGTTTTTCCTGCGTTAAGTTGTAGAAAATTACTTTTCATCCAGTCTGCAATAGCAGTCATTCCTTCCGAAAAGGTGGACAAGGCCAGCGAACAAGATTTCTTAAAGGAGAAGAGGAGCTGGGTGTCATCAGCATAAGAAATGGGCAGGAAGCCATGGGACCTAAGAAGGTTGGCCAGGGGGGTGATATAGATGTTGAACAATGTAGGGCTCAAACAAGAGCCCTGGGGGACACCCTTGGTCAATTCCATTGTCTTAGATGTACAAAAAAGAGGAGCAATGTTAAAATGGCTAGGATCCTTTTCCCCACAGGTGATTTTTTTTACAAGAGATACATTTTAAGTCCAATTCCCCTAACCTTGCACTCTCTAAGAAGTATTCTCATGCATACTTCGCTTCGGCACATACAGCGGTACGTGGGGTGGGTATCCTTCTTTCTTCAGCGCTAGACTGGGAGGTGGGTAAGGTGATTCAGGATGAGGGACCAAGGTGGATCTGGATTGAAGTCTCAGCTAATGGGGTAGCATTTGTCCTGCTTAATTACTACGGGCCAATTGTTGATGACATTAATGCCCTGAAACAGATTTATGATTTGTTGGCAAACGCTTATGGTTTTATAATTATGAGTGGAGACTTCAACCTTATTCAAGATCTGGGCCTGGATACATCCATAAACAATAAGAGAGAGAGGAATTTTTAGAAGGAGCACTCTTGGTCCCCCAAATTATATAGTCCAAACAACAAAAGAGTGTGCCTTCTTAGGAGAAGAGCTAGCACGAAGGATCAAATTTGATTCTTTTGAAAGCCCTCACTCACCAACCTGGTTGGTGACATGCTTCATCATCGGGCCCCACCAGGAAGGTCGAGTACTTCCCCGGTGTGCTTCAACGCCAGAATTACTGCGGAGCAGGTTAAATTGACAAGTGCAAGTGATTGTGAAGTGAATTAAAAGTAACTAGGCTGTATCCGAAAATAATTTTATTCGTCGGTCAGTCAGGCACAGATAAAAACAAAGTGAGTGATATAGTTGCTGAAAGACTGGGGTCCGGTTTTTTGAGGGTTCGAACAGGTACCAAGCGGGTGCTTGGCTTTCCCGGCGGTGTGCCAACTAGCCACCACCCCCCTTCCGAGACCCAGGGTGTGATTAGTGATCACCCCATATAGATCTGCTGGGTTCCAATAAGTAAGAAGGATCCCGCAGTTATAGCAGGTTTTTAAAGATATTTTCCTGTTTTTCACACATCTGACCTCCTGGTTAGGGTGAGCCTTAGCGTGCTCATACCGCCGGGGTCTTCACCTTGGTCCTGACGAATGCCTAGCTAGTAGCATCATAGAGGCAGAAACATGTTGACCACACACAGTGAGACATAGCTGACTAAGTCTTTCAGCAACTATATCACTCACTTTGTTTTTATCTGTGCCTGGATACATCCAACAAGGGTAAAAAGCAATTAAAACCAAAGACAGATAAATTACAAAAAATTATGAAAGAAGATTTCGCCCTATTAGACCCATGGCGGATCGATCACCCAGGCCTTACTGAGTTTACGTGCTACTCAGCTAGATATAAAACAGCATCCCGATTGGATTTCTTTCTGATAAGCAATCATCTCGCAAGAGGGTAATCTGCGATCCTTTCTAACTCATTCTCAGACCACTCTCTTGTCTCCTTGATAGTACATTTACCCGCCCCCAAAGGAAAAAATAATAACAGGTGGTATTTTGATAAAGCATTGCTCTCGGACCCAACATGGATTGCAGAAACTCATGAATTTATACAATGGTTTTTCAAGGAATAAATAGGAACACAGCATCAGGTTTTATGGTCTGGGAGGCTTTTAAGGCTGCTTTTAGGGGACGGGTGGTTGCATATAGGGCAAATCTCTACAAACTAAGGAAACATAAGATTGTAGGACTTCAGAAGGCTGTGGATCGGGCTAGGGGAGAACTTATGTCTAGGCCCCCCGGAGATTTTGAGGAAGAGGTTCTCCAGCAGGATTTACTAAGGGCGAAAGAGGAATTCAAAAACTTTTTTATTCTCAAGGAGATTTCTGGGAGCAAAGCTTCTCAACAAAAAGTTTACGAAGAGAACCAGCACATAGGTACATTTTTAGCCTGGTCAACAAAAACGCATCAGAGTAGGCAATCAATCCCAGAAATAAGAGATCCTAGCACTGCGAGTCTGGTTAATGATAAAGATAGAATTGCCGAAATCTTTGTGTCTCATTTTAGCAAGAACTATGCGGAATCCCAGCTAGTCAGCCCCCAGGCTCTTGTGGATTATTTTATGACAGTCCAGTTACCCACGATCCCCGAGGAGGACTGCAAGGCACTGAATGAACCAATTACAGCCGCAGAATTAAGTGAAATTGTAAAAGAAATGGCGAGTGCCAAGGCAAGTGGTAACGATGGGATTCCGATTGAAGTCTATAAATTGTTTTTAGATGAACTTTCCCCCTTTTGGTATCCCTGTATAACCAGATTATGGATGGATTGCCTGTCTCTGACAGATTTAAGGAATCAGTCGTGAGCTCTATTTTAAAGAAGGAAAAGAACCCTAAAGACCCGAGCTCCTACCGCCCAATAAGTCTACTAAACGTAGACTACAAGCTTTTCATGAAAATCTGGGCGAATAGGATCTCGGGCTGGGCGCAACAGATGATACATGCGGACCAAACAGGGTTCCTGCCTGGAAGATCGATGGCTGCAAATACCTTTTATCTGATTCAGGCTATCGACTATTTTTCAGCTAGGAAGGATAGTGTGGCCATTTTAATGATGGACGCAGAAAAGGCATTCGATCTGGTGGATTGGCAGGCCCTTTTTTTATCCTAGGGAAGTTTGGCTTTCCACTCCGCCTGATTGAGATGTTAGAAGGAATTTATAAGGGGGCAATCGCAAAAAAAATTATAAACTCAAATCAGGCGGGAGAAGTGGCGATAAGGCAGGGATGCCCTCTTTCCCCCCTTTTATTTTCTCTTTTTATTGAGCCACTGGCAATAAAGATTCGCTTCAATATATCAATTCGGCCTCCCCAATTAGGAATGGCAAAGATTAAGCTGTTTGCAGATGATTTGATTCTATACTTGAACCCAGACAAGTCGAATATTCAGCTGGGCCTTGGAGAAATCCAGGCATTTACAGAGCTGGGGGGCTACACGGTCAATCAGTCCAAAACGGAGCTCCTCTTATTCAATTCATTGGGAACCGATCTTCCGGAAGGGATAACATTTCTGCCTTTAAAACCTATTAGATATCTGGGCCTTTACGTTACAGCCGACTTCTCTCAACTTTTTCATTTGAACTAAGTTAAAACACTTACTAAAATAAAAAACCTTTTAGAAAGATGGTCGCTTCTACCATTGACTATAATAGGCTAAGTCTCCCTAGTAAAGATGTTGATACTTCCCTTGCTGATATTTCTGTTTTTAAATCTTCCTCTAAAAATACCAATCTCATATTTTAATGAAGTAGATAAGGTGATTCGTGAGTTTGTATGGGCAAAAACAAACCTCGGATTAAGTTATCCATTTTACAATTGGATGTAGAGCAGGGGGCTTGCACTAGCTCATTTAACTACCTATTATCAAGCTGCGCTACTTAGTTTAATAACTCAGCTAGCGGCCCCTTCCTCGAATTTCGATAATTTTCTATTTAGTCTCATGCTAACAGAAAGTGCAATTAACCTACCAGAATTCCTACGCACTTCAAAATTACCAAAAAAGACAAGATACAAGGTTGTGAATACATTTCTAAATTGTATACAGCGGTTCAATAAAATTTACAATGTCCCAACATGCCATACTTATTCCTCTCTTCAAGACTGTGAGCTATGGATGGGGTCTTCAGCTCTCGCAAAAGGGGATGCAGTCATATAATATGCTAGGCTTTCGCAAGCTAGGTGACTTTTACAATGGCATTAATTTGATAACGTGGGAAGCTTTTGTAGCGCAATTTGAACCCCAGAGCCGTGATTTCTGATTAAGCTTCAGACAGATTATATGCTTTCTCTCGAATAATTATAAAGGAATCAACGAGAGGGCAAGAACAATTTTGAAAGCAGCCTTCGAGTTGAATCTAACTGGCATTGGTAATTGGTATAGGTTATTGCGACAGGACACAAATAAGAGTCTCGTCGAAACAATGCTCCCTAAAATTGCTCAGGAAACTAATTGTTGGTTTAATATCCAGGAATGGCAACGAGTCTGCGAGCTTGGCCATAGGGCTCTGAGGGCGGCCAACTTTAAAAGGATGTCGTTTCTTTCAAGATGGAGGGTCTACTACATTCCCCTCAGACTACATAAATGGTTTCCTTCAATCCCGAATGACTGTTTTAGATGTAATTTGCCAGAGGCAGGCTACTGGGCACATATATTTTTTACATGTCCTAGATTACAACACTTCTGGGAGGAGGTGTTTAGGTTTATCTGTGATTGTATGTCAATGGTAATCCTACCATCTACATCGTTGGCCTTATTTGGTTTTTCTTACGCAGTCAGTCAGCTACCAAAACATAGGTAATGTTTTGTTTTCACTGCCATAGCGGTAGCCAGATCTTTAGTGTTACAAAATTGGAGATCACAGAAGGTGCCTACATAGGGACAGTGGCTTCTCAAGTTGGACCGGGCCTACCAATTTGAAGAGGCCTATGCGAAAAGGATAGGGGCGCTTCGAAGATTTAGGCTGACTTGGAAGGGCTATGCTTTGACCACGCATGCAAACGATAACATGTAATTCAGGCGATTTCTTGCATAATGTAAAGTGTGGGGTTTTTAATTTATAATCAGCATGTTTCTTAAACTGTCAAGATGAGGTTAATCTCCAGTAAAAAGCGGAGGTGCTATTTAGGATGTTGGTTTTTATATCACGTAAAATAGAATATGAATTTGCGCTATTTATTGTTTATTTAAATATGAGATTGGATATTATGTAAGTTTGTCTTTTCTATGTACCTTGGTTATCATGTTCGCTATTCACGCTCAATAAAAAATCAATAAAAAAAAAAAAGACCCTCGACCCATTGGGAGTGTCACATTGTTAGCCCTGGCTTTTTTATCAGGTGTATCCTCAAACTTTTTGCTGAGGAGAAGGTGCTGTCAGGGAGAAGGGGAATTATCAGGGGAAGAGCCATGTTTTTAATTTGTTCCTAAAAATTAGTTAATCTCTTAACAGTCGCATTTCTTTTGGTAAGGAGTTCCTCAGACTGGGAGCCAAGTGTGAAAAAGATCTTCCTCCACATCTAGATCTCTTTATTCTTGTCAACTTCATGAGTAGATCTGAGGAGGATCTCAGAGAACTACCAGGAACATATGGAGTGACAAGAGTTCTCATTAGGGCTGGACCCTTGTTGTTCATGGCTTTGTGGGTTATACATAGAGATTTGAATTTGATCCTGGCTTGGATCGGGAGCCAGTGCAGTATTTTCTGTGCGGCTTTTGTTGAGACTTGTCTGGGAATGCCGCAGAGTATCCTGGCAGCAGCTCTCGGTATAAATTGTGACAGTGATTGCTTATCCATGATTGGCATATTTGATTTTCTGGTAAGTCTCTAGTGAAGTGCACAGTGTGTGCCAGGGCCTGTAAATCAAATGCTACTAGTGGGCTTGCAGCACTGGTTGTGCCACCCACATGAGTAGCCCTGTAAATGTATCTCAGACCTACCACTGTAGTGTCTGCATGCGCAGTTGCGAACTGCCATGTTGTCCTGGCAAGTGTGCCCGCTTGCCAGGCCCAAACCTTCCCTCTCCTTACATGTAAGGCACCCCTAAGGTAGGCCCAAGGTACCCCCATGGGCAGGGTGCAGTGTATGTGAAAGGTAGGACATGTACTAGTGTGTGTGACATGTCCTGATAGTGAAATACTGTGTAATTCGTTTTTCACAATTGAAAGGCTATCAGTCCCATAGGCTTATCATTGGGGTAGCGCTGTAATATTTTTACATGTGTAGCTTGCAATAGGGACAAGATAGAAAAAAGAAGTTTAGACTCTCTGAACTCAGACTTTATTAACGCACCTTTTGGTGAAGGTGGTTTTTAAACCCTGTGTTTGAAAATGCCACTTTTAAAAAGTTGGGGTTTTCTTACTTTACCATTCTGTGTGCCTCTGGCTGTTTGTGTATTCAGCATCTGGTGTGTGAGTGACAGGAGCTGAGACGTGCATTCACTCTAGACAGTCACTGGTGGGGTTAAGGTGTGCCCTGCCTTGCCTGGGTGACTCATCGCAGGGCTGAATAGACCTGGTCTGCAATTAGAGTGGTGGGAGGAGTTGTACTTACACCTGAATAGGCTGTGTCTCCTTTACACAATGCTGCCTCCACCCCCTTTGGTCATGCTGCACCAGGGGGGGGGGAAGGACTGGTTTGGACTGGGTTCAGAGGCCCTTGTCACGAAGAGAACATTGATATTTTGGGGTATAAGCATTACACTTAAAACCCCAGGACTTTAGATTACTTCAAGGAACAAGTGGACCCTGATAAGGAGAAGAGCTGGAGAGCTGTAAGGAGTACTGCCCCTTTTCTGTGTGCTGTGTGGGGTTGGCCTGCAGATGCTGCTTCTGTCTGTGGTGGAGGAAAAGGACTGACTCTTTTGGCCCTGTGTGGCATCCTACTTGTGAAGGGAATCTCCAAGGGCCTGTGTGTATATCAAAGTCTTCCTCACTTGTACTATCAGATTATTGGAAGTTCCTTGGGCTTTTTACCTTATTGGGAATCCATTGTGTTTTCCACTTTATTGGGAACTCTGGTGCATTGCTGGAATTTTCTGGTGTTTCACTTAGTTGGAAATTCCCGAATTGCTGGACCCTGCCAGGAATTTCCCTGTTGGCTCCACTGCTGAGCATTTCCTCCGTTTACCCTTTCTTTTATTGCCGGCGCCGCCAGCCGTGCGTGCTGTGAGGTCCATGGGTGAGGAAAAATCTTGAAGAACGAAGTGCGACCGTTCGACTGCTGATCGAGTGCCCAGGAGTCCCCCAAGCGTTGTCTAACAACCAGCACTGGGTTAATCCTCCTGCAGTGCCTGGCCACGCCCACCCCCACGGGAGCCGGCATCGGGAAGGGGAAGCCTCGGGCCAGTATCACGGCCCAGCAACGCCGACCAGAGGACCCTGTGCGAAGCAGAGCAGGAGCGCTCCCAGCGGCAGGAGCTCTGCCTCTGCTCACACCGCCACTCCACCCACAACGGACCATGAACCAACAAGGGAGCGGTAGCACGTGAGTTCGGCGGCCCTCTGTGGAGTTCTGTTGAGGGCACTTGCGTAGGAGCTGCACTCGCTGCGGGCAAGGATCAGGCAGCCGGATACCTGCCCGATCAGCATGGCGCCGCCACGGTGTGCGTGGGGGCAGATGAGAGTGCCGGAGGCATAGGGGGAGGCAGTTACTGCCTCTACCCGCACCGGCCACACGGGACCTGGAGAGGTGTCACACCCCAACATTCTGCAAAGTGCCTGGGGCACTGGGCCCCCCTTTGCCATTGCCGCATCAGTGGGGCCGGCTGTAGCTGCACCGCGCATTTGCGGGCAGCACTTCCCCATGTTCAAACTTGCGGGGGCCCTGTGAGGTCTCCCCCCTTCCTTCTTTGCTGACTCTTGTGGCCATTACAGGATGAGCCCATTACGGGGCCCCGGATCCAGAACTAGTCGCATCAAGAAAAGGCCTCAGTGATAACCGTATTTCTAATGTTAGGAGCACAGAGGCTGCTCCTGGGGTGGGTATGTCTTGGTGATCTCTCGCAGGACTTGCCTAAAGTGAAAGTGATTTCTGTGCAGTAATGAGTGAATCAGAGCAAACACAAGGAGATGATGGACGGAGCGCTGAAAACTTTCAGACACTCACCCCCAGTCACAGATCTGGGTTGAATCCATCATCGTTCTTTAGCTCACTTCCCCACCCCAGTTCAGACACAGCTATATGCAAATCAGTCTTGACCCTGTGCCTCATGGGAACAGTCCAGCCCGAACTGCCAAGCCATGTCTTCCCTGGACCGGAAACAAGCATCATGGGACCGGTTTCGGGCTAACAGCCCTCATCAGCCAGGCTAGCTTGAATCCAGTGGCAAAGTGAGCAAGGGACCCACATCTGGGCATACCCTGCCAACTTAGGGCGAACAAAGCAAACACAAGGAGATGATGGACAGAGCGCTGAAACTTTTCAGACACTCACCCCCAGTCACAGATCAGGGTTGAATCCATCATCGTTCTTTAGCTCACTTCGCCACCCCAGTTCAGACACAGCTATATGCAAATCAGTCTTGACCCTGTGCCTCATGGGAACAGTCCAGCCCGAACTGCCAAGCCATGTCTTACCTGGACCGGAAACAAGCATACTGGGACCGGTTTCGGGCTAACAGCCCTCATCAGCCAGGCTAGCTTGAATCCAGTGGCAAAGTGAGCAGGGGACCCACGTCTGGGCATTCCCTGCCAACTTAGGGCAAACAAAGCAAACACAAGGAGATGATGGACGGAGCGCTGAAACTTTTCAGACACTCTCCCCCAGTCACAGATCTGGGTTGAAACCATCATCGTTCTTTAGCTCACTTCGCCACCCCAGTTCAGACACAGCTATATGCAAATCAGTCTTGACCCTGTGCCTCATGGGAACAGTCCAGCCCGAACTGCCAAGCCATGTCTTCCCTGGACCAGAAACAAGCATCTTGGGACCGGTTTCGGGCTAAAAGCCCTCATCAGCCAGGCTAGCTTGAATCCAGTGGCAAAGTGAGCAAGGGACCCACGTCTGGGCATAACCTGCCAACTTAGGACGAACAAAGCAAACACAAGGAGATGATGGACGGAGCGCTGAAACTTTTCAGACCCTCACCCCCAGTCACAGATCTGGGTTGAAACCATCATCGTTCTTTAGGTCACTTCACCACCCTAGTAATGAGTGATTCATGCATACCCTAGTAACCTGCAGTTCTTACCCTAAATGTTGGAATCATTATGTACAGTAATGTGGTTTGTATAATGTGTTTTGACGACCAGTGCATGTTATGAGTAATTACCTTATTGCACTGAAAGTGTTACGACCATTGCCTAGTGGCAAAAGTGATTTTTATGGCTTATGCAGATTATGACAAGCGCCTAGTGGCGCAATGATTTATGTGATTGTGGTCTAACGTGCTTTACATGCTATAAAGTGATTTATGGTCTAATGTGTTTCATGTATGAATACAAAGGATATTTTTATATAACCTTGTGTGGAGTCTCTTTTGTGGTGTGCCTAGTGTGTCACTGGGGTGTGTGTGTGTTGCGCAAACGCTTTACACATTGCCTCTGGGATAAGCCTGACTGCTCTGCCAAGCTACCAAATGGTGAGCAGGGGTTATCTTGGATGTGTAACACCCTTGCCCTGACTAGAGTGGTGGGTTCTGCCTGGCTTAGGTGTATGCCCTAGCCAACCAGAAACCCAATTTCTAACAAATATGCATTAAAAAAGACTATTACCTGCTGCCCAAGCCATTCTTTCAGCTGTGGGGGCCTGAAATAGTCCGAATTGTCACACCTGTAAAAGTGTGATGGTTAGTAGTTGTGTTTTTACTATCATTGGTAGCATAGCAGGAGCAATGTGTGGTGCAAGCTGCAGTGGCCTCTTGACGAGAGCCGTGGCACTTATTTTTGTACAAATTAATCATTGGCTGAGTGGAATAAGTTTTAGGATGAGGAAAGGAAGTGCTAAGAAGAAAAGCGTGTGGGTAGAAGTGAAAGGACTGAATTGAAATGAATGAGGGCAGTGGAATTTCTGAAGGTGAAGGCTTGTATGATGTAAGATTAGGGTGAAGGTCTGACAGGAGAAGAATGTGGAAGTGTATGACTAAGGGAGACAGATGAGGCCAAGGCATTCCTATTTGGATTGACGATGAGGAGCAGGAAAGGGTCTTAGAAGAGTATGTGGGGTGGAGGTGGAATCATTGAGCGGTGTAAGACAAGGGGTGCTGGACAGTGTGATTTATGAATTTTTGTGATTAGTGAAAAAACAATATGTGATAAGAGGAAATGCATGATTCTTGGCGATTACATATATCTGCTCAATTTCGTCTACAAATGAAACCTTTGTTATCTATTTTGTTGCTGTGCACCGGCCAACCAAGGAGTGGATAAAGACCCACAGAGTGAGAGATTCCCACTGAGAGACAGAGGCCCAAAGAGAAAGAAGAAAAGGTTGTTTGCCTGGTTCTCTGTCGCAATAGCAGACATGACTTTAACATTAAACAATTTAATAATATAGGTCTATAAGCAATCATTAGGTCATCTCAAAGCACTTAGAGTGATGTCATTGGGAAGGAGAGAAGAAAAGAGAGACCAGAAGAGAGGAAAGGTGGAGACACAATTGAGTGAATGAGAAAGGAGCCTTGAGAATAGAATGGAATGGTCTACCCTATGGTAGAAGAAACAGTGTTTCATGGATAGTCAGCCCCAGGCACCTGGCAAAGCAGGGAAGGGAGAAAATTAGCAATAATGAGAAAAAGAGAGTACCAAGATGGTATACTGATCAAGAGATACTAGGACAGGCAGGAGAGACTCCCTGGAAGGCAGGAGACTGTCCAACTGGTCCCGGTGATTTTCAACACTGCTTCAGGCTCACAAATTATCTGAACAGACATGATAAAAAAATCAACCAGCTAACTGAAGCAACGACATCCACGGCTACTCACGCCCCCTGATCAAGCTCTGCACACATCCTGCTTTTAGACCTGTGTTGTACCCCCACTTTAACACTTACTGGCAACTTAAGCTCAACTGCTGCACTTTCTATCCTGAGGACAATGCATCAGAACAAGCACTTTATCTTTATAACATCGTGCCCTATGTCTTTAACCATTTAAACAGTTTTTTTTATATCTTGAGTAATTATGTATGCTTTTGTCTTGACAAGATTTTATCAAAATGGTATTATGTGGGCACTAAGTGCAATGATTTAAATTAACTCTTCACTTTAATATATAAAACCGAAACCTTGTCCCAGTATCAAAAGTGAAACATAACATGATCCTGGACCTATGACTTACATTTTACTGGGAACCAACAGCTGACACATCAGAAGAAGGAAATCTAGGGGTGAAGAGCTAAATGGGGACAGAGACCAACCAATGGGACTGGAGACACCAGGTAATTTAACAATGTTTTAAGAGGTTCAGAGGGAGAAGGTAATGTTAGCAAGAAGGCAACGCTATACCAGAAAATACTAAGTACAGGTAATGGCTGTCTTTAAACGGCTAATTCCTAATGAGAGGTGATTTTCCTCAGCTGTCGGTTGGGGTTACGGTTGCTGGACCTATTTATGGTGCTCTCTCTCTCATGCTTGCTGCAATATTGAGTACCTGCAACTTGTTCAGTTTTTTACTTAGTCAGATGGACCACTCCTTTTAGGAGCCACATTTTTTCATGGGTATGTTGCAATTTTGGATCTGTGCTCTTTGCTGTGAGGCAACCATTGATACCCACACCATGTGCTTTATGTTTTTTGCTTCATGTTGGTTTAGAGTAACAGCTTTCCAAACATGAGCCCAGAGTTTCAAAGGTTTAGTGTCGGGTTAGCATAACTTTTTTAATGCAAACCTGATGATAAACCTGTTTTGGGATTAACAAACCAACGCAAATTGCTATTTGCATTGGATTGTATGGAAAAGTAATGCAAAGCAGCTCAAAACACTGCTTTGCTTTACTTTCCGTCACGGGGGCATTACATGGGTGGTACATGGGCGTTCCCATGCAACCACCCATGCTTTTTGACGCTAAACTCTATACTGCTGGAAAGCAGGCATTAAAAGGAGAAATGTTGTAATTTCTCCTTGCTTTTCCAGCTTTGCATGCGTGCTGCACTGTGCAGCACACATAAAAAGTAGGAAAAGCTTTGAAGTGTGTCTACGCATAGTATGTTGTACTGGAAAGTTGACCTTCCAGTACAAAACCTATGGTAGACTCAGGCATGCAGCCTAGCGCTATGGCGCCAAGGTGTGTGCCTGTCGCACGGCAGCCGAATCAGTGCCGACGCTTGGGAGAGGGGAGGAGATTGTAATATCTCTGTGAATATGGCGCTCTCCTGCTCTCTCCCTGTCACACAACACAACGCTGTCTCTTTGGGTGCTGCGCTGCTTTGCTTGACAGCTAAAAGAATCTGTGCCATGGATTGCAGTTCGCTTTTGAAGTGCCCAAGCATACCAAAATGAAGAATATTTGATGAGCGCTGGAAATAAGGTTACCCATGTAGTACTAAGGAGTACAGTTTTATAGCATTTTACAGCAATCTTTGTGTTGTAGAGATCGGATATGAGGCAGGCTCCACATGACAGCATGAGAGGTATCTCCAGCCGTAAAATCCTCACATGCCAGGTCAAGGTGTTGTTATGTGTTGGTGAACTGGGCATGAATAGAAAAAAACTAAGTAATGTGCTTAAAATGCACCAGTCCCCGCCGATTTTCTGAAACATTCGATGGGGGGGCGAGTTATCACAGATATCTTGTAAAAGATGTTTTATAACTTGTAAAAGATTTTTCATCTTTATTCGAGTCCAATGTGTTTTGGAAGACTCCATTTACCGATTTATCCTTGAAACTGAAACATGAAATAATATACCCTTTAAGGTATACTCGCCCAATGAGTATTAAAATACAGCTTTTAACAGTGAAGGGAGCCCCCACGAGTAATTGCGGTACTGGTTATGATAATGGCTCCGCCCTCACAATTCAAAACTTTGTCATCCATCATTACAGCAGAGTTTTAAATCACCTCACAGGGTGTCGTGTCTTGTCATCATTACAGGTAGGGGACACCTGCAAAGAGGCTGTGAACACCCACAAACCCTGTGGGGACATTTGGTCCAAAATAGGAAGGAACACACAAGGAGCAAGTGTTTTGTTTTTTCACCAACGACTTTTTCAATCCCTCATTGATCCCGCCTCTGAGGATGGCGTTGATGAAGTCACGCTGTATTGTACTTCCCCTCATCAAACTTTTTAAAGTATATGCATCTTCCTCTCTGTTTCTCAGGTCCTTTACACTGTTTTGAATAGAAAGAAGTCTAACATAGATCAGCTATTAGAGCTTGCTTAGCATTTGAGTGCACGACTTAATGATCCTATAAATTACCTAACTATGGCTAACTTCTACAATTATTTGATATGTAACAATATGGTCATCTATCTTCATCTACACATTTTTCAAAAACCCAGCTATTATGTGGAATGTTTTGTCTCACTAGGAAACAAATAAGCACATATTTCATGAAGTAATATTTAAAAAGCGTGTTCAAATGTACAATTTATTTTTACACATAGGTTCAGCATAATAGATCATCATAGAACGGTCTGAATAAAGTACCCACGTGTCTACTAATTCCCTCTCTGACTGCCAAAACTGTAAAGCGAAATTGAAAAGAAAAAAAATATTTGTAACTAGTGGAACTGATTCACTGAATATTTCAATACAGGAGCAATGGATAAATAACAGTTTAGAAAGAAATAGAGCATGTAGTTCGAATATTATAAACTATTTGAAAGTGTTTTTAAAAGTTTGAATTACCTAAAAATATATATTTTACTTTTAGTCAGTGTTTAAAGGGATAAAGTTTCTAAGTAATTTATGGAAAAGTTAGATGAACTACTTGGAACATTTGACCGTGACGTGTTTCTTTAAATGCTCTTCACAGCCCTGTACGGTGATGCTTTAAATAACTGAAAATTGCTATCTTATCTGTTCGAATGCAAACAATCTTACCATAATTTCTGAAACTGCCAATACTTTTTTTTTTTTCTTCAGAGTTTTATATAGCGCGAACTTGACCCGCTATCGGGTATCAGAGCGCTTTACATAGCACCAGTTGCGTCACATGTGGACACATTAATTTTTGGTTAGGCACGGGGAGATTAACAGGCACATGCATCAAAGCAAAAACCGGTCGAAAACGGGCAGATTCTCAGAATCTGCCCCTTTGCAACCGGTATTTTTGCATTTGGGATGCATCATCCCAAATGCAAAAATCGCAAGTTAAGTAATCGCAAAATTGCGATTACTTAAATTGCCATTGCATTTAAGGAATCGCAAATTGAGATTCCTTAAATGCAATGCATTAAAGTAAAAAAACTAGCGATTTCGCTAATAGGGGGAGCTAATTACCATGAAGGTGAACTTCATGGTAATTTGCAAGAAGTGTGAAAAATGCACTAAAGTGCATTTTTCAAAGTTCCATTTACACACACACATGCCCTTGGGGCATGTGTGTGTGCAAGATGTACTCCTATGCAGATTTCAGGGGTGCAACATGGTGTCTTCTTGACACCCTGGCACCCTTGAAGTGCATTCTCAATTTGCGATTCTCTAATTGAGAATCGCAAATTGAGAATGTCTTCCCATTCATTCCTATGGGCCTCTAGGCCCATAGGAATGAAGGGAGGTATTCCTTAATTGCGACTCGCAATTTGCGAGTCGCAATTAAGGAATGTTTAGAAATCGCTATTTTTAAAGCGATTTCTACATGCATAGCCTTTTGCTATTCCTTATTAGCGAATCCTTATTTTTCGCTAATAAGGAATCGCAAATGGCATTGTTGATGCATGTGCCAGTAAGTGATTTGCCCAGAATCACAGGATGTTCAGCGTCATTGCCGAGACTCGAACTCTGTTCCCCAGATTCGAGGACGACGGCCCTAGCCTTTAGGCCAACTCCTCTCCCCTCTTGTTTAAACAGATGAATATATTTAAATATATGGCCACACAGACAGAAGTACGTGGTTCTTTCATCTGTTCATGCCATCCACCAGGAGATCCACACCTTAAACGTCACCCTTCTTTCAAAGTATAGGAAGGTAATCTTTCCGGCACTCTTTCGGCAATCATTTACTGGTACCTTTTATGTTTTTTGATGCATATTGCCCCTGTCTCTTATTTCATTAAGTTTTTCTTCAAATGTGCAGAGTAAAGGATTGAAAACATAGTTAGGTACTTACAGTAGCGATATTTAATTGTGCCCAATCCACTTATTTTATTTGTCGTTAATAACGTGATCAGTGCAGTGTGTCTACTTGAGCATATCAAAATTACCTCTTGTCCATGAATGTCTCCATTTTGAAAATGTGCAAGCGATGTACAAAGGAAATGAGTGGAAATCTAGAGAGAGAGAAAAGGGGTACAGACAAAAGGCAAGACATCGAAGCAGGCTCTCCTCTATTTCAATTTGTTTCCTAGTGACTGATTGTCTTCTCCCTCTTAGTAGCCCCTCATCTTGACCTTCACTTCTGGACAGAGTGTTGCATCTTCCTGCCACGGACTAGAATATCATATTGGCATTAACAAACATAAGGCATAGTTGTAAAGAGCACGTTCACCCGTTGGCATCTTGGCGGTGAATAAAAGATGTTTATTGTTACCCAACTCAATGACACTCATTTTATCAACCTCAGGAGGATGAAAGGCTGAGTGAACCCAGCAGGATTTGAACCTGTGACCATGAGGTCAAACACAGGCACCTACAGTAAGCCCATTAGGCCACTAAACCACCAGACCCGGCATAATCAAGACCGCATTGTTTGTGTCGGTCTTTGTCTGACACGTCCATATGTCCTGTGTCTGATGCTATATATCCTGTCAATATGAAGCAACAACTGGCCAGTACTGACTTCTACCACGCTGATGACAGATTATTTAAGGAAATTGCAATTAATGTGGAGGCTGCTGCCAGGCCCTGCGGCCAAACCCCCAGCAGCTTACTAACTCCACGCCGCGTACAGCCTTTGGTGTGCGCAGCATAGGGTTGGCCTTCAGGACCCAGGGACCCCATCCCCTGGGGCGAAACATATATATTAGGGGAGGGGGCATGCAGCCCCCTCCTCAACCCTTAATTGGCCCCAGGGACCCCTTCCATAAAGCCAATCCCAATGAAAAGTGGAGGGGGACCGTGCGTCCCCCCTCCCTAAGCCTTCTTGGGCCCTTGGGATCCCACCCCGGGGCCAGATCTGAGGGGAGTGGTCATGCAGTCCCCTCCCCAGCCTTATTAGGCTCTAGGAATCCCATCCCCCGGGGCCATGCCGATAAAAAAGGGGAGAGGCCATGTGGTTCCGATCCGCGAGCGTCATTAGGCCCCGAGGACCCCATTCCCATGGTCCTCTTTTCTAAAAGTGGTGGGGGCGTGGCTCCCCTCCCACACTTCATTAGGCCCTTGGGACCCCATCCCCCAGGGCCTTTTTCTATAAAGGGGAGCGCGTGACTCCTTTACCCCAGCCTCAGCAGGCCCTGGGGGCAACATTCCCAGGGCCTTTTTTTCTATGAAGACAAGAGGGGGTTGCGGGGCCCTCCCCTGCGCCTCATTAGGACCTGCAGTCCCCATCCTCAAGGGCCTTTTTTTTAATCAAGGGGAGTGATTTCCCCTTTCCGAGCCTCATTAGGCCTTGGTGACCCCATACAGCAGAGCCTTAACTATTTTAAAGGGGGATCCCATTCCTCAGGGCCTTTTCTTTTTATGAAGTGGAGGTGGGCTTGTGGCCCCTCTCGCTGAGCCGTATTAGACCCTGGGCACCCCATCCCCCAGAGCCTTTTTTATATAAAGGGGAGGGGGGCGTATGGCCTCCTCTCCGAGCCTTACTAGGCCTTGGGGACACCATCCCCCAGGACCTTAACTATTGTTAAGGGGAGGGGGGCCATGTGACCCCCACCCGCAAGCTGTATTAGGCCCTGGGGACCCCATCTCCCAGGGCTCTTTCTTTTTTAAAGGGGAGGGGGCCGCAGGGCACCCACCATACACTTGTTGGGGGATGTCGAGGGAGTCCCAGGGCCACCGTGGCCCCAGCTGGCTCCATGCATGCTGCGGGAGCCGGCATTGCTCTAGCCTACAGGGAGCAGCTATTTATGCTGTTCCCTCCAGGCTGGAGCAATCTCTTGATCTGTTTTCCTGCCTGCATCAGATGAAAAGCCTGCTGCATTTTCAAAGCTCTAGCCAGCTGGGAGCAGACTATAATGGTGGTTCCAATCAAAGTACAGAGATCACTGCTGGTCAGGTGTGAGCTCTAAATTTGGGAGCTGGTAGTTTATCAGGGTGGCAGATGCAATGGCATCCACCACCCTGATGGACGGTACTCCATCTGTCGATCGCTACAACAAGCCCTACCCAGGCCTAGGTTTTTCTGCAGCCCAAAATGTTTTCTTCTTTGCGTTTCATTCCTTAGAGAACTATTGTGCATAGTTCTTAGTTCTCTGACTTATTAGCTTTTGTGTTGCCATTTTACACATGATCCCAGTTTCTCTTACATGTCACAGAATCATGTGCTTTCATTGTTATCTCTGTTTACTATGGACTAATTTTTGCTAAATATATTAATTTTTAATATACAGAGCTTTTGTTATACATGAGATAAAGCTAGTCTGTGGCATTCCACCTATTCATTCACACAATCGCTGTGTGGGATGAGATGATTTATAAGTCAAAGCTCCTTGATGTGCTGAATTTCTTCAGTATTGTTACCTGATATGATTATCCACAAAATATCAACAATGTTATGTTCTTTCCATTTGAAGTGGACCACCAATGATTTATATTGTGTTATATGTTTGACACAGCAACAATGTTTGGCAGATCTTTACTTCACTTCTATTGTTGTCTAACCTATATATTATATTTGCAGATGCATGTATACCCCATCAGTAGAATTACAGTTCACATTTTCCTTTTGAATTCATGCGTTTTCAAGCAAGTTAGTGTAATATATTTTCAAATATATAAATATACAATAATCACAGAGAATTACTACAATTCTGTTAGGGTACGGGCTATACTAACACCTGTTACTTGAACCACTTGTTAGCAGTGCAGTATGAAGCACTATATTATATTATATTTATTGTTAATGATGTAGTTAATGATTGATTGCCCTTCCGGAGCATGGTGCCTGTTGAATTTTCTTACGCTGCCTTCCAAGCCCAAATCACCCTTGGCTTGACTTGTGGTGTTGTTCTGTAGCAATCCTCTATGCTCTTGTCAATCAACTGTGACGACATTGTTAATCATAAAGTAGTTAGAAATGGGGGTCTCTAGTTGGCAGTGGTATGCACCCTGTCCAAGTAGGGACCCTTCCTTCTGGTCAGGGTAATGGGATTACACACCCAAGATAACCCCTGCTCGCCCCCTTAGTAGTTTGACACGAGCTTGCAGGCCTATCTCAGAGGAAATGTGTAAAGTAGTTGTACATAACACACAGTAATACAGTGAAAGTATCTTTATCTAAACCAAATAAGACCAAAATGACAAAAATCCAACATACACAACTCAAAATATCACTTTTAAAAAGGTTTTAGCAGTTCTGTCCATAGAGCTCTATTGATGCTGTGATTTTACACAAAGTTCCTTTAGATGCGTCAAAATCCACAAAATAAAACAGCCACAGAGGAGGAAAGCATCAGAAAGTACAGGGATGCATCAGTTCCTGTGTCCTTGGGCAGGCGATGAGTCAGTTCTGCTGCACGCAGGAGAAGTGTTGCATCGAATACAGACTGTAGGGGAAAGCAATGAGTCGAATGCCAAGACAGTTCTGGTCTGCAGGTGATGCGTTGGAAAACTTGGCATAAAGGTGCGATGCATGAAAATCTGGACGTGTGGGAGGTCGATGCGGCGGTGGCAAAACAGGCGCTGCGTTGATTTCTTCAGCCGCGGTCCAACGATGTGTCAATTCTTTCAGCCGCAGAGCAGGGCCTTCGTCGGAGTCAGTACGGTGGTCTCGGACTTCAGAGACATGATACTCTGAACTCGGGCTGCAGTAGTTTCTTCGGCCAAGGGCGGGCGCTGCATTGATTTCTTCAGCTACATGGTGGCAGTGCGTGGAAACTTTCCATGAACGGCGTGCTACATTGGCAAAACAGGCGCTGGAAGAGACATGCAGTGATTTTGATAGTTTCAAGCAGCAAAATAACCTCTAAGGGCCCAGAACTGGAATTGGCACCTCAAGGCACGTCAGAAATCCCTTCAGTGGAGTTCAGGGATGCGGCAGATGAAGTCTTTGATGCACCTGAGACTTCTTAACTGGAGGCAAGCATAAACAAGCCCTTGGAAAATCTTCAGAAGCAGGATACATAGCAAAGTCCGGTCTTTTCCTTTCCAAAGCAGAAGCAGCAACTGCAGGCCAACCCAGCAAAACAACACATAGCAAAGGGGCAGTACTCCTCCTTACAGCTCTTTGGCTCTTCTCCTTGGAGAGGCTCCTCTTAATCTAGAAGTGTTCGATACGTCTGGGGTTTTAGGTCCAATACGTATACCCCTTTTGGCCTTTGAAGTAGGTATACTTCAAAAGAAAGTCTTTGTAGTTTACAAGTTCCTGCCTTGCCCTGTCTCCTGACGGACTCCCTGGGAATGGAGACGGCATTTTGAGAGGACAGGCACAGCCATATTCAGGTGTCAGTGACAACTCCTCACACCACTCTAGCTCAGGAAGACTCATCAGCCTGGTGATGGGCCATTGGGAGATACAGGGCACACCTCAGCTCCTTTTATGTGACTGTCTACAGTGAATGCACAAACAGGTCCCTGTCAGTCTAAACCAGACGTTGATTCCACAGGCAGGCAGAGGCACAGAATGGTTAAATAAGAAAAGACCCAGTTTCAAAAAGTGGCATTTTCAAACACACAATTTAAAAACCAATTTCACTAAAAGATTAATTTTTAAATTCTGAGCTCAGGGAGCCCAAACTCCAAATCTCTATCTCTTCCCAATTGAAAATTACACTTGGAAAATGTTACAAGGCAGCTCCGATGATAACCTATGAGAGAGACAGGCCTTGCAATAGTGAAAAACGAAATTGGCAGTGTTTCATCAGGACATGTAAAACACACAAGTACATGTCCTACCTTTCACATACACTGTGTCCTGCCCATGGGATTATCTTGGGCCTAGCTGAGCGGTGCCTTACATGTAGTAAAAGGGAAGGTTTAGGGCCTGGCCAGTGGGTGCACTGGCCAGGTCGACATGACAGTTTAAACTGCTCTCACAGACACTGCAATGGCAGGCCTGAGACTTGTTTACAGGGCTACTTATGTGCGTGGCACAATGAATTCTGCAGGCCCACTTGTAGGATGGGATTTACAGTTCCTGGGCACACACACTGCACTTTACTAGGGACTTACTAGTAAATCAAATATGCCAATCATGGATGACCAATCAGAATCACAATTTACACAGGGAGCACTTGCACTTTAGCACTGACCAGCAGTGGTATAGTGCCCAGAGAACATAATCCAGAAAAAAAAACGTCCAGCACACCATCAAAAATACGGGAGGTAGAGGCAAAAAGACAGGGGAAACCACGCTAAGGATGCCAGATATAACAAAAGTGATCAGAAAATGAGGATGAAGTGTCTCTTATTCATAATCAGATGTCTAATTTTCATATCTTTAACAGTTAGCTTTTAAGCCTTAAGAATTGCAATTGTCCCTGATTTTAAAGCAGGATTTGGTTGAGTTGAAGAAAAAAAGGAGAGCTGCTATGCTAACTTCTGAGAATGATCTGGAATGTTTGCTACAGCTATCAGTATGTTAGTGTTGTGATTTGTATTTATTTTAGGTGAACTATGGACAAGGTCATATATCATATTGAATTTGAGCTTCTGGGATAACATTGGCTCTGGATTTTGGTTTCTGACTGGTTAGCACCTTTACGGTCCAGCAGGTTTTTGCAACTTCTGGGCATGTTCCCGTGGACTAGTGTATGCCTCTAGATGTCATGGGCTAGGTTACAATTGTTTAAATTACTCTATTCAGTTTTTTATTTTGAGGATGAACACCTCATGGAATACTTAATTCTCAGCTCACCTTGCAGACTTCCAGACTATTTTTTTCTTTGACTTCCCGAAACTCCTCAGGTCTTCATAAAATAGATTGCTTAGAATAATGTGGGTTGATGCTTCATGCTGTTTTCATTCGGATTATTATTTACTCAGCTTCTTACAATCCCCTTTCATTGTAAAGACTCAGGGACTGGGTGAATGCTGGTTCCCATGATTTTAGACAATTCCTGGCTTCCCCATTGTTTGCGGGGTACCTGGTTACTCCTCAAAAAATTGTTTTACAGTTTCTCATACGCTGGACATCTTCCTGTCAACAATCATCTTGATTTCTTTATAAACCAGAGTCTGTGTCCATTGTTTACACCATGTAAAGACTAATCTGAAGAAGTTGGGGACTCCTTTTGCAGTGGACTCTTCATCCTCTACCCCCACTTTATCACAAATCATTGTTCCTCTTGAACATTAGGCTGTGTGGAGGCTTCATCTAAAACTAAAACAACAATCAGACTACAAATTCAGATTTGAACAGCCACGAATATCCATAAACATCTGTTTAAATTGAGCTATTGGTGATTTATTTAATAAAATAGTGATCAATCTACCTTTATTTGAACCTAAATGCTTATTTATGTAAAGCTGGATATGGTGACCCCAAACTCTGAGTAATGGCATTGCAGATTATTCATGGTTGACTTTACAGCTAGAACCAACAATACCTTTGTTGGCAAGGTCTCTAAATCCCTGCTACTTTTCATATAAACCTGAGAAATAAAATTGTCTCTGGACAGATTTAATTTACAGTTGAACAACTCATAGATGGAACACTACCACATTGTTAGATTGTGTTGTAAATAATGGGTGCAGTCCAGTGTGATGCTCTGTATTTTAGCATATTGGCACTAATTTAGTTTAATACCTGCTGTTGGAAACCTTCACGAGTGTTTAAATCATGGTTTAAATTAAATCTCCCTCATTAGGATTCTCCCTCCCAGCAAACAAACTGTTAGAAAATGAATTAATATTTGGGGTGGGCTCTTGTCCAACTCAAGGAATTATGAGATTAACTTGTCAGGGTCAACCACAAAATCACTAAATTAACCTGAGCTCAACACACAGGGAAGAGAGGCTTTTATGTAGTACCGAAACAGTAATAAAGTCAAACCAACATAAAATAAAAATCCCAAACCAAATTAGAAAAATAGAGTACAATTTATTAAAATAACACCAAAACAGCAAAATTCCAATAAAGGAAACCAGGGTTATGAATTTTTAAAGTTTTAAGTAAAAATAGGGCCAAAAAGCACTAAGCACCATCTATGGAAGCAGTAGATAGGGCCTAAGCATGATTTCAGGCTGAACGAGATGGAGCCTATATCAAATCCGTCAACTAAGTTCATATCTGTCAAAGATTTTAGCTTCTGATTTAGGGCCTGATTTAGATTTTGGCAGACGGATTACTCTGTCACAATGGTGATGGATATCCCATCCGTCAAAATATAAATTCCATTATATCCTAAGTAACTCGTATGCCAAGATCTAAATAAGTCCCTCAGTCTTTTTTATGGAGCTCAAAACTTCCAGCAAGGCAAACCTCAAGTTGGGTACAAGGAATGCGCATCCAAATCAGACATCTTTGCTGTGACATTTCTTGACGGCTTCAGATGTCTTGGGAATCCAAAATGTTTCTAAGTCCCCAATTTGTGGGGCTTCTGAGCAGCCCTTGCCACTTTTTAAGCAGTTTATGTTTCCTCAACTGTAAATAATTCCACAGTGCCCCTCACTCCTAAAATCCAAGCTGGAGAAATCCTTTCTCCCTTGTGCTGAGATCCACCCAGAGATTTGGCCTGAGAAATGAGCAGACCCCTTCCCTGTGTCCACTCCAAACCAGTTATGGAGTTCCTTCCTTCTCACTGAGTTTGGTGCCAGCCCGGGTAATGTGGACTTGGTGACAAATGCTTTCCCTTCCTCAGGTCTCTCCTTACAGTAAACTATGAATTGGAAGGCCTTACCTATCCCTGTTCAAGTTAACAAAGTTTCTGTGTCCACCCCAACTGTCTTCCCTGAGTTGATAGGGATCAGATGTCTCACACTCAGTCCATCCTGTTATTAGGCTTAATCTATTGTTCTGCTTCCACACTTCATTAAGGTCAAACACTCGCTGCGCAAATGATAAAAGGCTTTTGCAAATTATCCTTCTTGATCTTTAGGCAGGGAAAAGGTAACATTCTAAAAGTTACTTTTCCTAAATATTAATTTAAATCTAACTTTTAATAAACAGGGAAAGTAGTCTTTGAAGGACAGATTAAAGTTTAAAATCTATACATTGACATTTTCTAGGATCCAGCTACAGCCGTGCCTGTGAAAATAGCTATGGAGGTGGGCTAGTCACTGGAGGAACTAGACAACCTTAATTTCACACATGTTCCACTTTTAAATATTATTCATCCTGCCTTGCATGCAACAAGGTATACTTAGGGGTGCCTTATTATGATTTAAAAGTAGTGTTTTAAGCCTGCCAAAAGGGTTATTTTGACAGCTTTGATGGTAGGTTTTTAGTCTGCTGCAGTCAGTCTCCATAGGAGATACCCGAAGCCATGTTTTACAGGCTTACTCTGTGGATGGCACAATAGTTGCTGCTGTCCACAGGTCACAAACAAACACAATGGGTCGTAGAACTCTTTTCTTTTGTAATCAATGTAACTCTCTCTCTTGGTACAACAAACTGTTTCCTCCACAAATTCTCCAGAATAGGTGTAATTAAATACATAAACAAACTCAAATTAAGTGTAGGTGGTGCAGTGCTCAAAGTTGATGTGGTGTGCAACATTTACAATGATACATATGTACAGGCGGGATGTCTCAAGACTTTATTAAACCAAAACAGTCCAAAATTTATTCACTGGTTACTGTTTTCAATTTAATTACAACAGACAATTCCTTCTAAACTTGTCAACGTTTCGACCTGAAATGTAATTTACAAGTGTCTCCTCAGGACAAAAACGTGCTGTCTAGCATGTCACCTATCAGCGCAAAAATATAGAGAGAGGCTAATTTACTATATACATCAGACGTCTGTTCTAATTAAAATGTACTTAAAAAACCAAACATCATACCTCCAAGTAGTATACATTTTTCACATGCTGGAGTAGTCAGTGTTAGTAGGTATCTGAAATGAATAGATACAACATAATAAGGATACAGCCATATGGACACTACTGCCTGCATCCCATGTCAATCATATACCTCCATATGGGTAAAATAAAAGTCTGACCATGCCACCATCCAAATGTTATATTTTATCATGATGGTTCACATGTTGTGTTAACCGATACTTTTGATCAATCTCATAGTGATTCAGTCCGACCTGTAATAATGGTGGACAGATACCCCAGTAATGCGAACACTGGTAAGGAACCCACTCAAATATAGCCTCCAATGGATCTAGCCCATCTGTTACAAAAATAGGAGAAATCCCAATCTAGTTCCAATTTGAGAGACCCGACATGGCCCCTCTCTTACCTTCCAATTCTATAGTCATGTATTCTTTATCATGCTCCCAATGAGCACGGAAGATTCAGCATGTCTGCATGCGAGCGTTTCCAAAGACAAGCATGATGCGCCGGGAGAAGCTTGCTCTTAACTCCTGTGATCCTCATAAATGACTAGACCGCTAACCAATGAGGCCATCTTGGGTTTGTTAAACTACCCTGATATGACATTTTTGCCTTGTATGCCACCCAATCTCCTCATTTATAGAAAACAAGGGGTGGTAACCATTATAAAACTAAGTCGCCTTCAGTATTGAATGGAAATCATCCATTTGTTCATACCATACCATACACCGTGTATAGGTACAAAGCAGATTGGATCATGTGACATCAATATCCCAGGTCAGCTGACACCCTAATCAGTCGTTCAGCCAAGTCTGCAGACGTGGCCAATACTGATGTAATACCCCACAGTATCAGATTGGCTGCAGGACCTCCTGTGGCACGCAGTTGTCAAAATATGACATAAACATATATACTGGGTATGTTGATATATTCATGATCCTTGTACCATATAGTCACACTCCATTAGTCATTCGGATAAATGTGCATATATTCTGGTCAGTATAATCTTACTGTCAGTAGGATTTAGTATTACGCACAGTGTCAACTCTGTATCATTTTCTAGAGAAGTACTAGGGATGATAACAATATCAAGCTAATCTCCAATCTAGCATTTCATCACAGTGCATCCGTAAACATGGAACAGTATAAATCACTTATTCACGTATCAGGGTCAACATCGAGTATTGGAGGAAGTACATGAGCATATACTGATTCAGCGAAAGTAGCTGCAATCCCTCTCAATTCACAAATATCATTTAATCTTTTTTCTGTGCTTTTCAGACGATACATCCATCTACATTCATGAATCGCTAGTAGATCTGCTAGGCTCCCACCTCTTGTGTCTGGTCTTATTGTTTCCAGGATGTACCATTGTAGCATATCCTCAGTATGTTGTGCCTTGCTGTAATGCTTGACCAGTGGTGCTCCTTCGGTTTTACATCTGATACAGCGTCGATGCTGACAAATTCTCTGTTTAACCATTTGTGATAATTATAATAATATGTTTATTTGGTTACTTAAAACCATTGCAATTAATAATAGCGTAAACAATGATAAAATTCCAAGTCAGATGGCTTCCAAAGCATTAGTACATTAAAAATTTACCATTACAACCAATGGTCATATGAGCAGTCTAAAATACAGGATAGATGTCTTTCAAACATTTTGTATCTGTCTTAACTGCTGGGCAGACAACTGCACAGCAGATAATAAAAACAAAATACAGGTGCAATATGTACAATAGCAGCTTATTTTTGTCAACAAAAGTTAGGCGTGAAATCCTAATGTTCACTCCTGAAACGAGCACCTGGCTTAATTTTACTTTTGTTGATGATGCTGCTACAGCCAACTGCTCCTATATCTGATAGCTGGGGAGAGGAGTTGGCCTAACGGCTAGGGCGGTCGACCTTGAATTTGGGGAACTGGGTTTGAGTCTCGGCAATGACGCTGAATATCCTGTGATTCTCTGGACAAATCACTTAATCTCCCCGTGCCTAACAAAACAAGCATTTGCAATGCAATAGGTCTCGCATTTACGCAAGTTTAAGCTATCGGCATTGTAAATGACACTGCGTTTTATTTATGTTTTCAAAAACCAAAACAAAATTAAAGGCATTGTCATTTACAATGCCAATAGCTCAAACTGGCGTAAATGCGAGTCCTATTGCATTGCAAATGCTTGTTTTCTTTTTGTTTGCCGATCCGAGTTGGAGCGGTAAAAGAAAGAAAAACAAGGTAGCATAGTTGTGGGATAGCAACAGGGAGAGGAAGGCATAGGGCTGGGGAGGCAACAGGAAGTCAGGAGGTGCAAGCAAGATCCAGGCGCGGGTGGGGGTTAACAACACAGAGAGAGGGGGCAATAAGGATGAGAGAGATAAAGCAACATGGGGCAGGGGAGAAGCACACAGGCAAAATAGAGGAGGCCTGGGGTGGCACACAGCGATTGAGCAACACGAGAGAGCTCGGCAGCGAAGTACTCAGGAGAGAGCTGGAAAATACAAGCACTCTCTCAGAGTGCCTAAACAAAACGAAACAAGCAAAACAGAACTTGGTGACGGTAAGGGCAGATGGGTATAGAAAGGTGGCGAGGAATTTAGAGCCTAAGAGGAAAAGGGCCAAATCAACCAAGAGGGAAGGAGGACTGGTGAGCAGAGAGGGGGCAGAGCAAAGAAAACGAGAGACTGGGAGAGAGAACGGGTGCGAGGGGCAGAGAAAGGGATGGGCAGGGTGGAGAAAGGGAGGGGGTGTAGAAAATGCAGTAGGGTAAAAAGAAAATGACGAAAGCAAGCGGGAAGTGGCAGAACGGGCCATAGGAAAGCAACACACAAGCGCGCGCGCCTCGCGCTGCTTAATGACTGTTTTGAAGCACACTCGTGCTTGTGGCACCAACCGCCTTGCGGGAGCGAGCAACAGCCAATTAGCATGCGCGCCGCTGCTCGCTCCCGCAAGGTGGATGCCGCCACAAGCACGAGTGTGTGCTTCAAAAAGAGCAGAGCGACGGCTAAAGGCCCTCCTATGCAGCGCATGCGCACTGCGTAGGCGAGACCTAAAAATGAACGTGTCCTCATGTAATGCAACTGGTGCTATGCAAAGCGCTCTGATAGCCGATTCAGGTCAAGTTTGCGCTATATAAAACTCTGTAAAATCAAAAGATAACAATATATAAAATACCAGCAGATTTTATCACTAGACGCTAGGCACAAAAGCTTTATGTTCGCTGGTGAGGCTAGCGCCTAGCTTATACAGATTACATAAAACCATAGCAACCAAACAACGATAAAGCGGCATAACCAATTACTCTTTTTAAGAACTGACATGTAAATAGGCTCAATGCATCTTCAATAATTACATAGGGCTCAGGGTGCATTCAAACCGCTGTCCTTGCAGTACAGAAAGCAAAGATTTCATAAACAAGCTCTGCTGGAGATAAAACAAGCATTTGCAATGCAATAGGTCTCGCATTTAGGAGAGTTTGAGCTACTGGCATTGTAAATGACAATAGCTTAAATTCTCACAAATGCGAAAGAGAAACAATTGGTTATTAATAGGCACAGACAATATTTCTGAGGATTGCTCACATTGTTTTAGCAGTTGGATTTCGAGCCCAAAGCAACTAACATTTAAGCCAATGTGTTTTTGCTCCACCTATTTTCACTACGATCTAAAACAACCCTGTAAAATGCCTTCAGAAGGCCGCAAATGCAAAGCACCAAAGCTAATTGAAAAGCATTGGATCACACATTCCACGCTATACAAGATATTGTAGAATACAGAAACTGCCAAGTGATACATTGAAAATGGTGATGATAATATGAATGAGCGTTAGGGACAGCCTTTCATATTGGCAACTTTAAACATTTTGTCTGAAGTTTCCTGTTTGTATAACAATCTTATTTTATCCGACACATATCCATCCAGTTGAGAGCGACCCGTCCTAACTGCAAATGTCCCTATTCAATTACTTTTGGAAGAAGTCTACAACAGGCAGCAAGTCAACTAAGACACCTGCACTAAAGAGATCCATCTTACACAAGGTGACATTAACTTCACTGTTGGGCTGGGAAGACTTTTTTAGGGCATGACACGTGTATCATATGATGATAGACAAGGGGGAGGGAGGAGCTTGGTCTAGCGGCCATATTACGGTCAGGCACAATGTGTTACAGAACCAAACGTCAGAATGACTTAAACAGAGGGATGTCTGTGTATATACAGTCATAAGAAGCACGTGCACATCTGCCAGTGTGTGAACTCGCTTGCGCCCTGTCAAATATACCTGTGGTCGTACTCAGCACCTTGACCTCGTGACGCTGAGGAGTCCAGGAGGCGGATGACAGAGCGCCCCGCTGCAGCAATACCTGGTTCAGAATGACCCTGACCCTCCTGGCTGTGGAGGGTCCGGCTGGGAGGCATAGGAGGGATTGCATTACGGGGGCAGGGGCAATGGATGCGACTGCAGCGGGTAATTGAAGGACCCAGACACATATGCTGCTGTTGACCCGCATCCGGTACCTGTGCTGCTACTGCTAAAGGGGGAAGCGGAAGTGAAGCACAAAGTCCAACCGGAAGCAATCCAGTCTCAGCAGCAGCAACCCTTGTTGGAGGGGTGTTGCAGTGACTCACGTATGCTCCAAACTGTAGTCACATTTTCAAATCCCAAACAAATTTGGCACTTCATACACCATGAATGGTCGCTCTCTGTAAATCCATGAGCGTTTTAGTTTGTGTAATTTTATGGGAAACGTTTTTTAAGTACTTTCAGTTCAGTACCGTGGCGTAATGGCCAGAGTTGCTGACTTCGAAACAGGGAACGAATGCCTTCGAGTCGAGTTCGCGCTATATTTATTTGTGTGATTTTAAGAACGTTACATGAGAAATTCTGAGTATCCTCGTAGTAGAAGACAATTGGTATAGCTGCTACTGTTACTCGTGGTGAGAATTACGTATTTCCAAATTACATACTGATTACAGGTTACATATTTCGAAAAGTTGCGATGAAGATTACAGATACATACAGGGATGGATTGGGCACGGATACGCATTAGTGGGGCCGGCTGTTAGGAGTCCCAAAGGCAACAAGGCGGAAGAGATGCTGTGCGCGAGTGAAAGAGACGCCGTGCGCGTGCACAATCTCCAGTCCGGGTGGGCGAGCCGGAAAGGAGACAGGGAGGGGAGCAAAAAGCCTCACTGCAAATCAAAGGCGCGCGTTTAACATAAAGTGTGACGCGCGCCAATGAAAAGCAGAGGCGTAGCTTCCACCCCACTTCCAGAAGCAACCCGACGACAATAGATCTCGCAGAGCGAGCAGTGCATGCGCTGCGACGCTAGGCGAGACCTAAAAACAAATAGGCAACACTGAAACAAGGAGCGATCAGAGCACTCCCAGACTGGAGACGATTGACTTAAAGAATTTGCTTAGTGTACTGTACAGCTGGAGGGGGTCCAATAAAATGCACAAACTAATGGCTGTTGGAACCCCCAAGATTAACTTCTTAGCCGCTAGGGCCACGAACTTGACCAGCAAAATATTGAAGGTGGTATTGTCAGGGTTAAGAGCATTAATGATTGCCTGCCAGCACGTGCGCATGCCAAATTTGTTCCATTCCTACCTTAAGAGTGCTTTTTGTTCCTCTAACAAGGCTGGGCAGCTGCAGACGATATGTTGGAAGAATTCGTCATTAATGCTGCAGCCCCTGCACATTGTGAATTCCAAGGGCCAACTCCACCTGGCTAGGTGTTTCAAGAATGGCCACTCCCCGAGCCTGAGGGCCATGAACTTTAGTTTGTTGCATTTTGAATATGTTCAAGCGAGATAAGGTTGAGGGCACTGCAGTTGGTATGAACTTATAGCTGCTCATGCATGCTTACGCTTCGCTACGGCATCCATGTCAGCCTGACATGAGAAGCAGCACACTCACTTTTTAATGCTTTGCTTAAAGGCATTTTAACTAATGAGTGAGGCCCAAAGTTCTCCAGCATTCAGGAGACCACAACGAGCCTTAAGGTGCGAGGAGTGGGTTTACTGGCGTTGCATGATTGAATTTCGTCCACAGTAGGGTCTCCAAGCTTCCTCTCTAAGCAAGCCGGAGTTGTGGCAAAAATTTAAAAACGCCGCTGCCCTTGCCATCAGTTGGTCAAGAATGCCAAGTTCCAGTCAAATCTGAGTGGCTGATGAAGCAACGTTATAAATCTTGGTGACCAACTTATTTAGAAGCTTACTTTCCCTCCCCAGCAAACTTTCACTGCCATAAGCCAGGCATGGGATGCTTTTTGCGTTCATTACCTTCACAAGTGGGTCGGGTCGAGGCTTATCCTCCACAACGAGCTTGACAATTTTGAAAAAGATGACAGAAGGGCCAGTGCCTTGCTTTCAACATCCTCATGTGCCGGACATAGGAACACCTTGCATTAATTATGACCCTGAAGTATTTATACAACTGTTACTTCGAGATGTTGTACCCGCTGAGGTACCAACAGGCCGCCTTGTTGATTTTCCTTCCCAGCATTACAATTTTAGTTTTCCTTAGATTAATTTCCAGGCAGTTGGCATTAGAGTAGGATTGCTGCAAATGTAATAAGTGCTGCAGACCGTCCATTGTGTAGCTGAACAGAACTAAGTCATCCGCATAAAGCTAACGTGCTAATGTGTTCACCTCCAATCTTGGCGGGGAGTGGATGTTATCAAGAGCGCTTCGCAAGTCAGAGGTTACAAGTTAAAAGCAGGGGGGGCCGCACACACCCTTGCGTAACCGCTTGTGAGGTGGAAATGTTCCTGGGCATGCAGGTTCTGACGCCCAATTTCACACAAATTAAGGGATCAGTGTGCAATTGTATAATTGCCTCAAGGAGATTTGATGGAATGTCCCTGTTCTTTAACTTTGACCACTAGGTACACTGTCAAATGCTGCCCTGAAATCCACAATGCAGCGGTGCAGCGAGGTCCGAGATGTTATCGCCCTTTCTAGTAATATGGATATAGCCAGCTGGTTTGTTGAGGTTCCAGATTTTTCAACTAACCCTTTTTGGTTCTTCGGGTTAAGGCCCCTTGGCTCCACCCATTGTTGCAGATCTTCAAGGAGCAAGCTGGCAAATAATTTTGCTTCTTTGTTCAGGAGCACTAATAATGCACTATCAGTCTATAATTACTGGGGTCAGATTTAGAGCCACCTTTAAAGTTAGGTTGAATAATAGCACCACGCCAGGAGTGAAGAACTCCTTAGGCAATAATCAAATAGCGGTGTCTGTTTACAGGCCCAGAAGGGAATATCATGGTTGAAGAGGGTGTGAGGGAGGCTTTTGGGCCCAGGCACCCTGTCTGATCTAGCCTTTGCCAGGACCCAGTTCAGATGGCGCGTCAAGGAGGGCAGGTCTTTCACGAAGGGAGTGGAGCTTTCAAAGCCTCGATAACTAGCAGGACCAAGAGCCTCTAGTACCAGTAGAACAGGGCTCACTCCCTTGCTGGAAGACATAGCAATCTCGGCTTTCTACTGAGTCACTGGGCATGAAGTGTCTGGAAAGAAACGATGACCATTCCAATTAAGAAATGTTAGCGCTGCCTGCTCTACATGGGCCATTGACCTACCAGTTTATCAAGGCACAAAAGATCTTTGAGTTGCTCTTCTTACTCTTGTACAGGAGATTCGTCCAGAACTGGTCAAAGTGTCTGGACTTCTCAACCCATACTGCTTGCTTGAAGCGTTTTTGCACCAGCTTGAGTTCAATAACTAGCTCCGTTTTGCCTGGATTCTTGCGAGCTGCTCTCAAGGCAATGTTCAAGGCTTTGTTCAAACTTACAATCGAAGCGGAGGGAGGGAAAAGTTATGAGTAGATCAGAGGCTGTATATAAACTGCTCTTGTATTTGAAAACTTTGCGAGCAGCAGTGTAGTAAAATTGGTCCATTCAGCAATTGGAGTTGAATTTGGAATGACGACCCCACTGATGGCTTTTATGCATTCAATCATGATTTTACCATGGGAGTCATCACTCCAATTAAGTCGACTAAGATTTTCTGTGAAGGCTCCTTTGCTGATAATGCAGGCCAAAGCATGATGTGCCAAATCGGTTTTTATTCTAATAACTTGGGGGCAATGGTAACTCTCTGAATGGGATACTATGCTGTAACTTTCCACTAAGTTGAACATTTCTACATTGCATATGGTGTAATTGTGGTAGGGCTGTGTTTTTTCTCCTGATCTTGTTCAGTTGGGCGGGACGTCCTGCGGAAACCTTCTATTTAGAATTGAATTCCAAGTTGTTGAGCTGCATGACCACGAATTCCCCCAGCTGGTTTCGTGAACTTCCCTTAGGCCTAAATTTTTATGTGACATTCCGTGGACTGTCAAGAGTCAGCTCTGGGGCATCCTCATAATTATCTTGAAAAAGGTTCACATTGAAGTCCCCCCATTATGATGCAGTCCGTAAAAAAGTAGTCCCTACCCAGACCACGTATAACCGATATAAGATGAACAGGGGCAGATATAAGTGTTGATTAGTGGAAGCGAGCAATTAGGCCTCCAGTTTCACAATTTGACTTCTAACCATTTGTGTGGTTTGACTTACGAACAACAATTCACATGTGCATATGATAAGGTACACCACATACCTACTGTTGCAATTCGAGTGACCACTCAATTGTATTGTAGCTCCTGCCACTTCAATTACCTTAGTGTTGTACGTGAGTTTGCAAACCACGCAGCTCCCACACTGAAAATGGCCTCTAAAAGATGGTTTTCCTCAGGCCTGTGGTATGGTCTCTGCTTTCTCCTGTTCCCGATAGACTCTTACTACTTAGTCCCTTATGCTCTAATTTATTTTGTAAAGACAAACAAGGGGCGATCTTATTTGCCAATTACATGCCAATGTCTATTAATGATTTTACTCATAGAATAACTCACTGGACGAAGCGTGGAGATCATAATAGTACATTTTTTGTTTTTTTCTATGTCCTTGGTGAGAAGAGTGTTTTCCCTGCACAATACCAAGTACGTTTTAGTGCTCTATGCACTATTGTTTGGGGGTATCCTCTCTCTATCAGTTTGGTCATTCCTTATTTCTTAGTGGACACTCTGGTTCCAATTCAGAATGGCCAGGATTTGTCCCACATCTGGAGTTACAAGTAACCCTGGTATGTGTAAACTCCAGGGATATGAAAGTTCTGGCCCCATTTCCGAGACACTCATATTGAGGCCTTAAAGTGGCTTTCCTTCACCCATTGTGTAATATTAAGCATCCTTATTCATGTATGTGCGTGATTACATAAGCATATGTGTGTGATACATTTTTGCTGATTGAAATGTATCAACAGGGTAGATCTAGCAAAATAAATGGAAATTATTTTTGAAAACATTTACAGTGTGCATTTTTCAGAGAAATAGGTTGACTTAATGTGCACAATAGTGGGCCTTACCTTCCCTAGGAACATTATTGCTTGTGGTATTCTACTTGCTCCTGGGAGCATCCATCTGTTGGACAATATGGGTACAGACATCTGCATGCATCTCCAAAATGCCCTCATAGAATATCTTCACTTTTGGGAAATTAATTGCTCTTAGTGAAATGAACCTCACATTTTTATTAAAAAACATTTGACTATTTATGGAACCTTATTAAGATTCAAGAGGACATTCAGTTATAGCTGAAATGTAAATAGCTTGCTATAAAAATTACTAAATATTTCCCATTTTATGATCATCCAGAATAAGCCCATTTCTCTAGGACATAGGTGGTTTTAGGCAGGCCCTTAGATGTCGTTCCTTTAACAACAGATGTTGCCTAGTTTTTCAATTTTATTAAAGTGTCAATGGCTTTCAAAAAAGGTTTTCTCTTCTTTTTCTCTAATTATCCATTCAATTTTGTGTATCCTGTGGAAACCCATGATTCAAAATATCACATTCGTTTTTAGTCCCATTAGTCAAGCGAACTGTTTTATCCAGCTATTGCAAAATACTCAAATCAGATGTCAACAGATCCATCACCAAAAACAAGTTGTAACTTGAATTAGATTGTAGAAAAAAATGCAAACCATACCAATTGTGCCTGGGCTTTAGTGAGTTAAGGCGGTCCTAATTCTTTTACAATATTAAATATAAAAAAACTGTAACAAGAGCTAAATGTAGGATTTGATCCATTACCCACTTCAGTGTATCCTGCCGTCATCCCAGCTTCAAAGTCAACTTACATAACCATGGTCACAATTGGCCCTACTGCCATATCATATTCTACAACTAGACAATTGGCAGCCCAGGTTTACTTTGAAGTCTCAACCTAATACTTAGCAGACAAGGAATTATATAACTCTGTTGAAAACTTGTTTAATAGTTGATCTTAATCAATGTCCATGACATACAAACTACCTTGTGTAAGTGTCCTGTCCATGCATTGTTGATTTGCCTGTTAGTTTCCTGCTAAATTAATGATCAACCCTTTTGACAGGTGCAATGGTAGATAAATGCTACACTTCTGAGAAAGTGTTTTAATATTTTTTTAAAATGCTTATTTACATGTGTTTAAGTTAGCCTAACTAGTACTGTGGCTAACATAACTGGCCGTCAGACTGCCTGTACAGACATGCACTTTTGCAACTATGAAAAGAATGCTGTTTTATTCTTAATATTTAAAAGGCATGCTGGAATTATTGTACATTAACAGAAAATAATTGAAATGGGATTCAGTTTGTAGTGTTGTATACTTGTACTGTATCGAAACTTGTGCTTTAAAGGAATCCATTCCGGACATGTTCTATAATATTGCAATAATTAAGGCCATTGCTGCCTGCAGCCACAACTGTTTGTTTATTAATTTTAAATGGTTTATTGTTCAATTGTGCAATGTCATTTCCGTTTTATGTATGGCAAAGGGGATTATTGCTTATTAATATTTAGGCTGCCCCTAGTGCTGCCTGTTTTACATAACACAATGTCTGCAATGTTGATTGGTTTATATCATGTAACTTTATTAGTTCAGCCCTATGTTGCCACTTTACACCATGCTGAGAGTTTGGTTTTCTACTCCTCTGAACCTATAAAATGTGCATTTTCTGGGATGTGTGTCAGAGCTTTTTGCTTATTTTCCAGAGGCACACTTCATGTCGATCTTCTTGCTTGTTTGTACTTAGATATTTTATAGCCCTTTCTTGCCATTTACACTGAGTTGGCCCATGTCAGGTTGCTATTTAATTCTGTACTTAGACTTTTTTTGATTGCCAGATCTTTTTGCTTGCTCCTATGATTGCAGACTCTATGACAGTCTGTCATTTGACCTTATACTTAGCCTTTTCCTCTTGGCTTATGAATTGTATCGATGTTGATTGAAGCTTACTACCTATCTTTTTGCATTCTGTAATGATTCCTAAATTTTGAATGAACCTTCATGCTTTTTACTTTGAAAATTGTCTTGTTTGCCTTGGGCCTTGTCCTTTGGGACTCATATGGCCGCAATCCTGTGAGCCGCCCTTTAAAAATTATTGATACAAAGCGCCGACACTTCCAATGTCCAAAGCAACTGTCGGCTGATCAGGCATTTTGGTCTCTGTTAGAGTGTAACACATAGGGTTTAAGCACATTTATTAGTATTAATTTTGCTGTTGTTATTATTATTATTATTATTATTATTCCAGAATGCATAACTGAATATCTCCGGAAATATAGTTAAAAAATATCTTTTTGTGAAAAAGATCCTTTTTTTCAATTTCAGTCTCCTTGTCTGTATCCTCTGCCCTGCAACACAGAGGAGGAAGGCCTGTCAGTTCCCACTGCTCTCCATCTCCACTGAAAATCTCTTTTTGTTCCCCAGGATCCAACTACTCTGCAGTTCAGAGAAGGGAGGCCTGTCAGTCACCACTGATCACCATCCCAAATGAACCTCTCTTCCCTCTTAAACTTGTACCCACCTATTTTCCTTTCATAGCATCTGGCTGGATCAGCTTATAGGTGGGTTGAATTATGATGCTGAAGCTAAGCCTTCTACTCTGAATTCTCTTGCTTGGTTCTAACCCCTCCACAAGTTGCCTGTTGAGTTTAACTGGCCACTTTGATTGCAGAGTATCTTGTGTATGGGGTCACCAACACCCTAACTAGACCTCACATCTTCCCCTTCTAACCAGAGAAAAGTGTGGGCACCCTGGCACTGTCCACTTGTCTGAACATGGCTCCCAATCAGCAGTGGCACAGTTGTGGCTGTTTTGCTAACTACGCCATTGCTTTTTCCTCATCTGCCCCTCAGGTAGCTCTGAAAAAGAGGAAAATATTAGAGAGTTGAAAAAGTTACAGAAGAAAAAAGAAAGAAAGCACAAAACACCCACTCTCAATCAGCTTAACTGGATATCACAAAACTGCCCTTGTACTGACATCGCTAAAGTATTTCACAAGGTTATAACTGAAATAAGCTTTAGATCTAATTTTTAGCCAACTAAGTCATAATTTCCTGTCAGTAAAAGTAAATAAATAGGCCATCCTTCAGCATGTTTAATTTGCATGGATCCTATAACTTAATGGTGTATCTGATTGCTCGCATTTTAGGGATCAACTGGAGTGAAATGACTTAAGTCAATGAAATCTTAAAAGACCTTCAGGGTGGAGTAATTTCTCTGGATGGGCCAATAACAACACGTTTTCTCCTCACAGCAAGTTTCCGCAATGAAACAGAAGTGTCCAGGGGCAGTTAAACGTACAAGTATATTTGGGAGGTATTTGATTGCTTTTGTGGATCACATCCTCAAAATGCCAGGTTATGAGACAGGTTAAATCTTTTGTTTAAACAGAATTTTTAAATAAATTCAAATCCTCCCAACCGGCATTCACAGACCCTAAAATGCTTACTTTTTTCACTCTGTGATATATTTTCCATTTCTTCATTTTCAGATTGCAGGGAGGTCATCTGCTGCTGAATCATCATAATTCTGCACTTTAACCTCGACCTATGAACATTTTTCCTCAACCAACTCACCATTTTCTGACAATTACCAGCCCTGTTAATAATGCTGCAAGTGTTTGCAAAAAGTGTCCATTTGCGTGTTTTGTGCCTGCAGACTAGCATATGTTTAACCTATTCAATAAATAAAATAGACTTATATTAGAAGGATTACAGTTCTAGGGACAGATGTACTAGGGGATTTTGTGGTTGCAAAACCTGCAGATTGCAAAATCCCATTTCCCATTTCCCAACTTACTAAACCTATTTTACAGGTCGAAAATGTTTTACTGACTCGTAAATTGGGTTTAGGAATGGTAACGGATTCTCAATATGGAAGGGGTGAGTTTTGGGCATTCCTTCCGAATTGCGAATCGAAGACTAAAGGGACGAGTTTTTCAATAAGCTGTGTCTCACAAGGATTTTTTTTATGTAAATCAGGAGATAAAGGCAGCCCTTCTCCATCTTCACTATCATTTACAAAGAGGCATTTGTGTGCTATAAATGATAAATAAGTAGTGTAATTCCATGATTCTTCTTGTGAACCTGCGTTGTTATAACAGTCAGCGAGGCACTACTAGTTTAGGTTTAATGAAAATGACAATCAATATGTTAATGTCCTATTACTTACTGGTAATCTTCATTACTCCTGGTCCCGTTGTCCTCGTCCCCTTCAGTAACAACAAGTGAGATACTCCTATCTCATGACATAAAAAAAGAACGAAGGAATGCTGGCACTACCCCTCCCCTCCCACTGGGAGTACATAAAGGTACCCTATCCCAGCATTCCTCCTCAACCAACAAGCCCCGAACGAGGGCCGGTAAGTCTGGGAGGGAGGTAGGGAGGGATGTAATGAAGGGGACGAGGACAACAGGACCAGGAGTAATGAAGATTACCGGTAAGTAATAGGACATTACCCCCAGGCCCTTCCTGTCCTCGTCCCCTTCAATAACAACAAGTGAGAATACCCAAGCAGCAACCGGCCATCATCACACAACAAACCACCAGGACACAGAACCAGCAACAAACCCAGTGATTTATTGATAACAGTACATAAAGAAGGAAATCAGGAGCAAACCGCCTGAAGAACCCCCAAACCAAAATTACATTCTGAATGCGATAAAGCCTCACAAAGGTATCAGAAGAAGTCCAGGTAGCAGCTCAACAGATCTCAGCCAGGGAAACACCCCGGACCTCAGCCCAAGAGGCCGCCATCCCCCTAGTAGAACGCCCCTTAACCCCAGCCGTAGGAGGAGAGCCAGAAAGGGAGTAAGCCAACATGATAACCTGCTTCAACCAGCGACCAATGGACAAAGAAGAAGCCTGGCACCCATGGGAGGAAACACCAAAAGACACAAAAAGGGAGTCAGACTTCCAAAAAGGACCGGTGCGGCTCAAATAGAAAACGCCAAGCAAATCCCAAGGAAGGTCACCAACTGCCACCTGCCCTGATCCCAAAGCAGGCAGCACCAGCTCCTGGGAGCGGTGGAACTGAGAAGGAACTTTCTGAGCAAAGGAAGAATCCAACCGCAGGACCACCCCATCGTCAGAAAAGGATAAAAAAGGCTCCCGAGCCATCAAGGCCCCAAGTTCCCCAAGGCGCCTGGCCGAAGTAATGGCCACCAAAAAGACAACCTTGAAAATCACAAATTTCATATCCACGTCTGACAGAGGCTCAAAGGGAGAAGCCACCAAAGCACGCAATACCAAAGGGAGGTCCCAAAGGGGAGAAGAAGGCCTCACCACCGGACGGGACAAGGAAAAACTGCGAAGCAACCGAGCAACCAAATCGTCCACATCAGACAAATTCCCCCAAGGAGATCGGGAAGCTCTGTCAGCAGCCTACTGAGCACGTAAAGTGGAGACAGCCAAAACCTTCCCAAACCCCTCCCAGAGAAACTGAGGGACATCAGGCAGGGGACAAAGCAGAGGAGACAACTCCAGAGCCAGACACCAACGCTGGAAATTACTCCAATGCTGACCGTAGGACTTGAGAGTAGAAGGCCGCCTAGACTGCTGAATGGCAACTGCTAAATGCTCAGGGAGACCCCGACTCCTCCACCCCTGCCTCTCAACTTCCAGACCGACAGACGAAGCCGCTGAAGGGACAACATTGGAGAGGACCGCAGGGGAGACGGGAAGAACAGGAACAGCCAAGGACCCTGAACAGCCAACAATTGAAGAGTGGGAAACCACGATCGCCGGGGCCAAAATGGCACCATAACCACCACCTCCTGATCCTCCAGCAACAGATGAGACAGAAACCTGGGATCAGAGCCAGGGAGCAAAGGCATACAGCAGGCGAGAAGGCCACAGGAGGGTCAAGGCATCCACCCCCCAAGCCCCCACCTGATGGACCCGGGAAGCTGAGCATTGTGCTGGGAAGCAAAGAGGTCAAGAATAGGAAGACCAAACCTCCTGCACACCAGACGAAAGGCCACTGGAGTCAGAGACAACTCCTGGGAGGCGGGGAAATACCGACTGAGGGCATCCGCCACCCCATTGTCCACCCCCCGGATATGAACAGCCGACAGAAACAACAGGTGACCTTCCGCCCAACAAAACAACAGGACCACCACCGCATTCAAGGACCGGGACCGCAAACCCCCTTGATGATTGAGGTAGGCCACCATCACCATGTTGTCTGAACGAACCACCACATTGCGATCCAACATCTGATCCCAAAAACCCATGACATCCCGGGACACTGCTAACAACTCCCTCCAATTCGAAGACTGCCTTGCTTCCAGACGCCGACCCCAACGTAGCTCCCCACCCCAACACACTTGCATCCATTGTAAGGACAACCGGAGGTGAGGGCTGCAGAGGCAGACCCCTGGCGAGATTGCCCGACACCGTCCACCAGCGTAAGGCAGGGAGGACAGACAGAGGCATTGAACCACGAGGGACAAATTGCAGGACAAAGGATCCCAACGAGACAACAGGTGAGACCAAAGAGGCCGCAGACGAAACCGGGCCCAAGGCACCGTGAACACCGTTGCAGCCATAAGACCCAGAAGACGCAACCAGAGATGAACTGGGAAGGATCACCCATGTAGAAATCGACGAGCCAGGGAACACAAGGTCACCGACCGAGACACAGGAAGAAAAACCCAATTCAGATCGGTCCAGAAATGAGCCCCTATGAACAGGGCCGGACTGGCCATTGCGGGCACCGGGCGTTTCCCCGGTAGGCTGCCAGGGAGGGGGCCGGTTTTAGGCCCTGGGGGGCCGTTTTTGTAACCGGCGGCCGGCAATATCGGCCCTCTGTAACAAAAACGGCCGAAATCAGCCGTATCTAACAGCTCGACCGCACCCTCCTTCTCACCCCCAGGGGGGCCGGCCGAGCTGTTTGCCAGGGCCGGTTTCGTTTCCCAGTCCGGCCCTGCCTATGAATTGTAAGTCTTGGGACGGGACCAGCTGACACTTGGGAAGATTCAGCAGAAACCCATGAGCCCTCAACGCCGAGCACACCAACTCCTGATCCTTCAACAACAGATCCCAGGATGGAGCATGGATCAGCCAATCGTCCAGGACCCCTTGAAGATGGAACAAAGCCACCAAAGGTGCCACAACCTTGGTGAAAACCCTCAGAGCCGATCTCAGGCCAAAGGGCAGAACCTGAAACTAATAATGACGCCCCCGTAGACAAAACCGCAGGAACCTGCGAGAACAAGGGTGAACAGGGACATGATAATACGTGTCCTGGAGATCCAGGGTGCTCATGAAATGACCCGGGAGAACCAGGGGAATCACTCGTTGGAGGGTCTCCATTTTGAAGGGCAGACGCAACACATATCTGTTGAGCGCCTTCAAATCCAGGACCAGAGAGAACCCCCCTGTCACCATGGGCACCAGGAAAATCAGGGAGTAAAACCCCTCCCCAGAGGAGGAACCTCCTGAACAGCCCCCTTGTCCAACAGAGCCTGGATCCCCAGACAAAGTTCCGACCTCTTGGCCAGATAAGATGGCCAGGGAGTCGGGCAGTCGCCAGAATCCAGAGGAGGACATTGTGAGATAACCCAGTCTCACAATGTCCAGGACCCACAAATCGGAACAGGAGTGCACCCAAGCCGGGAAAAAGTGCTGAAGCCGACCCCCGACCAATAATCCGGCGTCGGCCACCAGATAGTCAGGAACGCGGCTTAGCAGGTGGAGACTTAGCCCTTTTGTCCTGGCCCCTACCAAAAGAAAACCTCCCACGACCACGAGGAAATCGACATCTTGAGGGGGGATGGAAGAAGGACCTAGGCTTAGAAGATGCCGCCACAGAGGATGAATGCTTAAAGGAAGAGGAATGCTTCTTCATCTTAAAAAGTCTATGCAGCTTTCCTTCCAACTCTTCACCAAACATCATGGTACCCTGAAAGGGCAACCAAAGGGCCGAGGACTTCTGGGCGGAATCCGAAAAGAATCAATAGGAATTGAGTCAGGTAAACCTTGGCCATATCTTGCAGAGGGTAGAGCTTAGTCATGAACCTGGGCAGCATGATGCGATCAGGGTCCTTCCACTCCCGCTTAAGAACCTCATGGACTTAGTAAGAGCGATTCATAGAGGGAACTGCTGGGGAGTTTTAACTGCGTATCACTATTGAATTTGCACTATCTTGATGTTTTTATGTTAGAACGCTGCTTGCCTGCATTTGAAAAGTGTGTCTTCCTGTTTTTGAATTCACGACTTGCCGCAACCCAATTGGCCAGTTACAGTCAATCCGGTCCAGCCTGGGAGGAGCCTGTTGTGCCCCCCAGGTACTAAATGCACGCCACAGCGCGAACGCGCACTTAGTAAGAGCGGTTCATAGAGGGAACTGCTGGGGAGTTTTAACTGAGTATCACTATTGAACTTGCACTATCTTGATGTTTTTATGTTAAAACGCTGCTCGCTTGCATTTTAAAAGTGTGTCTTCCTGTTTTTGAATTCACGACTTGCCGCAAACCAGTTGGCCAGTTACAGCCAATGCGGTCCAGCCTGGGAGGAGCCTGTTGTGCCCCCCAGGTACTAAATGCACGCCGCAGCACGGACGCTCAGCGGATGCGACGGCGCGCCAAAGGCAAGCCCGTCTGCGCCCGTACGTCGCCAGACGCAAGGAACTCTGGTTCTGGACTGTCCGGCAGGTTAGTTTATACACGGGACTCCTTTCTCGCACTACAACCCACAGCCACTTCTGGACAACACAGCTGGCACCCTGATCTCGACCATCCACAGTGTAATATATGCGGCCTCAGAGTGGGTTCGCACTCTCGGCTGCCGCCTCCAGCCTCGGGGCTGAAGGAATTTTCCATCTGCAGCCTAAACTGCAGGTCCTTAGTTAAACATCATGCAGAGGTATTTGACCTCTTGCAAGAGACCGCCCCGGACATTCTATTCCTCACAGAAACCTGGCTCACAACTGATTCTGTGGCCGCCCTGACCCTACCCGGAGTATATACGCTGTGCACTCTGAACAAAACAGTTGGAAGGGGGGGGGGCTTATCCATAAATCAGTTTACTCATGTACCCTCACACCGCAGGATATCCCCGACTGTGACAGCGCCCTTTTTAGGTCTTGCCTAGCGTTGCAGCGCATGCGCTGCTCGCTTGCGAGATCTATTGTCATTGGTTTACTGTCGGGTTTCTTTGGAAGTGGGGTGGAAGCTCCACCCATGCTTTTAATTAGCGCGCGTCAGAAACGCTCGCTTTTTATTGCAAGTTAGGCTTGTTTGTTCCCTCCCAGTCTCCCTTTTGCCTCGCCCACCCGGACTGGAGATTTTGCATGGCGTGACATGCTTTCCTGTCATATTCGGCCACATCTATTTAGCTAACTCAGATTATGCAACGATATGGTTTTTTTTTTATCATTTAGTTAACAACGATATGTTTTTTTTTTATCATTTAGTTAAATACCTGCAGCTGTTTCCGTTTATACATGTGAATTAGCCCGGCAACCCACAAAAATATTTTTCGGCTCCCATCAATAAAATGGAGCTATAGTTGCAGTTTGTAAACATGTCAACTGTTTTTTTTCATATGCCTATTGTAAAGTTTTGCTTACTGTTTCAAATACCTGTAAAAATGTTGCACATTGACGCATATCTTTTTAGTGGTCCGTTCGCTATGCTGTTATACCGCACTGTTTTTGGTCATGTTATGTATGCTTTAAAGGGATAGCTCGCCTTATATTCCATATTTTATTCTTGCTTTTAAATTAGACATTTACTGCTAATTACTTAGCTTTCCACATTTTATGACTTTCAAGCGTCCAACAGCAACTTACGTAGGGTGCCAACACACTACATGTGATTTAATTCTACTTCTACATTACTTTTCGCTTAGTGTTACAAATCTGTAATGCGCCCCTCCCACCCCTTACCATTCCCCCGCCCCACTCCACCATTCATCCATATTAATTCCACTTGAGCAAAACACAGTACTATTTCTCTAAATATACCGGATTACACCTTTTAGCGATTTCACTTTGACAAACCTTGGTGCTATATTCTCCAGAAGGGGGCTTTTTAAATATCCATCGCACTTACGCTCTACCAAACAACGATCCTTCATGGTTCGCTTTATGTCTTTTTGCACCTTTGCGGCACATTACATGTTAACGGCAACCAATATTTCCAGTTAGTATATAACTAAGTATTGCCTAGTGCTTTACCCACAGCTGCCTATACACGGTGTACTTTAACATTAGCCGTGTTAGCGTAATAGCAATATTAGCATACCCATATACAATACCTGTTATACGAACAAAAATACAGGACACACCTTGTTGCAGATTATCGTGCAGTTTTTAGGGCTGTTAGTATCGGTGCTAACTTCTCCCATGTTTACGTTGCTTCCGGGATACAGCAGTAGCGAAGCTCGCCAGCTTGGCTTACAGCGACCCCCACTCATGTTAGTACTGGCTCAGTAGCCAAGCCTCTGGGTGGCATAAAAGGGAGGGGGTACGGTCATTCCAGGCAAATGTTACCGAGTCTGGGGGAGAAAATGCCTGCATCTGTTCACTTGCTACAAAAGCATCTCCACATGGCCAGTGCTGTGTGCTGGAGCAATGATAAAACAGAGCGATCAGGTTGAGGGTGTCACCCCCTCCCACCCCTCCTTCCGCGTGCACAGTGTGGGGTGGATGCATTTCCGGGAGTGTTTGGCAATTGGACAGTCCCAGACCTCATTGCTCTACATGCACTAGATGAGCCAGTGTAGTGAGCCCTTGCTACACGGGGTATGCTGGCTGGTTGTTTGCATTTTTATATAGCGGGAACTGAACCCGAGAGTAGTGAAGAGCTTTACAGGTAACCAGTTACATTACAAAAGTACACATTGACACAAAAACACATTGCCTTTTAGAAGGCACGGGAGATTAACTGATTTGCCCACAATCACACGATGGTGAGCCAACGCCGTGACTCGAACCTTGTTCCCCAACTTCCTGCTTAGCAGCTCTGGTCATTACGCCACATCTTTTTGCTTTAGGGAGGTTGCCTACTGCCGTGTTGTGTTCCTATGCTCCGTTGTTGTACAATTCTGTTGCAGAGAGGGCTACTGTGCCTCTAATGTTCTGTGCGGTGCGCCACAATATGCAGCGCATCAGATGTTGTTGTGGAAGGAGGGTATTCAAAGATTTGTTTGCAGTTTCAAATAACCGTAAAACGGTATGGGGCTTTATTTTCCTTTATTGTATACCTCCAGCTATTCCCCCTTTATACGTATGAATTAGCCCATCAACCCACAAAATTATTTTTCGGCTCCCATCTAAAAATGTAGCTATAGTTGCGGTTTATACAAACATGTAAATCGTAATTTTTTCATATGCCAATTGCAAACTTTTGCTTGGTGTTTCAAATACATGTAAAAATGTTGCGGGTTGAGGCATATCTTTTTCTTGGGCCGTTCACTATGCTGTTATACCGCACTGTTTTCGTATATTAATGTATGCTTTAAAAGAATAGCTCGCCTTATATTACAAATTTTACTCTTGCTTTTGTATCAGGCATTTACTGCTAGTTCCTTTACTTAAAACATTGCATAGCTCTACAGCGTCCAACGGCAACATAAGTAGGGCACCAACACACAACATGTAATAAAATTCTACTTCTCCATAATTTTTCGCTTTCACGTTGTAAATCTCTAATGCAACCCCCCACCCCTTACCCTCTCCCCCCTCCCCACTCCACCGTTCACCCATAGCAATTACACTTCAGCAAAACACGAATGTTTTCTCTAAATATAATGCATTACACATTTTTGCGCTTTCGCTTTAACAAACCTTCATGCTATATTCTCCGGAAGGAGCCTTTTTAGGTCTCGCCTGAGCCAGCGCTTAGCGCTGCTCTCGGCGAGAGTTTTAGTAAGCGTGTTTTGGAAGTGCAAACAGCAGTGGCTTTTGCTGGCGACCAGCTTGCGTTCACGCGAGCGTGCACGCGCGATCAGGCGCCATATGGCTTCCCTCGCCATCTGGCTTCCCACCCTGATAACTCGCAGCGGCTTTTATCGCTCGCGATTACTTTCACTTTCACGGCCGCGCGGCCATGTCTGTTTCACGGCTGCGCGGCCAATGCTTGTTTTGGAAGTTATGTTGTTGTTATTCCAACTCCTGTAAAACTTCAGTCATTTTATTTTTTTGTCGCTTTTACTTTTTAAAAAATCTTGCAAGGAATTCAGCTGTGTCACTACCGGAAGCTGGGATCTGCAAGGCTAGGTGTGTGAGGACAGTCAGCGCTTCTTCACAGTTCCAGGGCGCTTGTCACTCTGTGAGGCCCCTCAGTGCCAGACGAGGCCTTTCACTACCTTTTGAGACCTCTCACTTGGTGAGACCTCTTGTGCCAATCCACAGTGCCAGAACCATCGCAGCCGTACGAGACCTCTCACTTTGCAAGATCTCTGTATCTCTTTGTAGTGCAAGACCTCTCACCTATGTGTGAAACCTACTTTCCCCATCCATGGGAAGGGCATCTCTCGGCCTCTGTGGGATCTCTTTTCACAGCGCTGGGCCTCTCATCACTGCTGTGTGAGACACCTCAATGCTGTGCGTGCTGAGATCTCTCTCCTTTGCTTCCAAAGACTGAACTGCTGCGCCAGACATTTCATACTCTCTAAAGTATGATCAAGGCCACTGGAATTATGCGATTGTGCGGCTGCGGCAATTTCATCTTAATTATAGATTTGCCACATAATCCATCATCTGCCGCATAATCTGCAGCTTTTAACAAAAAAATGTGTCTACCTCAGATCAAAATTATACAGCAACACGTGTTGCTGTGCAATGGTAGGCCCTTTGCAAAGCTGGACTACTCACTTTTTGTTGCTTATTGCTGTATTTGGCTATTAAACTTGTACTAATGAGGTACAACCAATGCCCAGACAATGTTACCAAGTTTAACAAGCATTGGCATAGCCAATAGGTCTCGCCTTTGGGACCTTATAAGTGTTTAGCCATGCAACAGTTAATGTTGTTGCAGTAAGGATATTGTGCTGCATAACTAAATACTTATAAGGTCTCAAAGGCGAGACCTATTGGCTATGCCAATGCTTGTTTATATAGCTATCGCGCTTGCACTCTAACAAAACACAGTCCTTTATAGCTTGTTATATGCTTTCTTGCACCTTTGCGGCACTTGACATGTAAACAGCAGCTAAAATTCCGAGTTAATATCTGGCTAAGTATTGCCTAGTACTTTACCCCACAATTATCTATACAGAGTGCCCTTTAACATCAGCCGTGTAAGCGTACTAGCAATAATAGCATACGCATATACAATACCTGCCATACCGGACAACAAAAACACATACAGGACACAACTTGTTGCAAATTGGCGTGCAGTTTTTAGGGCTGTCAGTTTTGGTGCTAACTTCTCCCATGTTTAGGTTGCTTGAGGGATACAGCATTGGCGCACCTCACCAGCTGGAGTACCAGCAACCCCCACTCATGTCAGTACTAGATAAATGGCCAAAACCTCGGGGTAACTACGATGGGAAGGGGTACGGTTATTTTTCTTAGGACTGCTAGCAGAGAGGCAAATATCCAAAGTCTGAGAACAAAATGCCAGAGCTGTTCACTCTTCACAAAGGCATCTCCGCATTCCCATTGCTGTGTGCTGGAGCAATTATGAGACGGGCGATCAGTTTGAGGATGTGACCCCCCCCTACTTTCGCGTGCACAGTGTGAGGTGGATGCATTGTCTAGGAGTGCTTAAGAGGGGCAGCTCCACCCGTGCGTGAAGTGCAGTGTCTCTAACGCTGGCATACAAAAGTGTGTCATAAACCCTCGTGCAAGCAAGGAAATACCCCCACACCGCGAATTTGTGTCGTCGTGTACCCATTCTTAGACTAGTAACAGTTTCACCCTTGTTTTATGAGGTTTCTATACCATAGCTCTCCATAGCGCATGTCGTTTAAACAACCTCAGCGTGTTGTTTTATACGTGCCGTTAACATTTACATTTCGCTTTCACTTTCACAAACAGCAGGGCGTTTTATTTGTTTTGTTAGTGTGTGGCTTTTAAGTAGTGTCTATGCTGTGGTATCCCACTTATTAGCTCTCCATGACGCATGTCGTTTAACCTACCGCGGCTAACATTTTTAGATACATATTGCTTTCACTTTCAGAAGTTGCGGAGAGAGAAACGGAACAGTCCCACATTCAGCCATGATTCCTTCCTGTACAATGGTAGGATGCGCGCGGGATGGCGGAAGGAGAGATCTGGCTGAAAGGGCCAATGTGACCTAGATCGATGGATACAACCGCGCTTTCTTGGTCAAAGCCATATCCGTCTTCCATTTTGTGGCCGAACTCTTTACAAACTCCTCTTCATCTCTGAAAACACTGCTTACAAGGGTTTAGGCGAAGTTTGACCTACTTTACTTTCATAATGCAATCTCCTCTGTAGGAGGAAATGCTCCTCACATCAAAAGATCTTTAAGTTTACAAATTTCAATGATCACATTCATGTGTCCTTAGCCTACGAATAAACTGAACTCTATATTCCCACTTTAAATATCTTTTGTTGTATTTCCTCTAGTCAAGATGTGCTGGTAGCATTACTGACTTCTACAGAGGAGGATTACGGGTCTCGTCAGTGTAAATCCCCATATCCGTCTTCCATTTTGTGGCCGGACTCTTTACAAACTCCTCTTTGTCTCTGAAAACACTGCTTACAAGGGTTTAGGCGAAGTTTGACCTACTTTACTTTCATAATGCAATCTCCTCTGTAGGAGGAAATGCTCCTCACATCAAAAGATCTTTTACATCTTTATTTCGCAAAACAGCGGCGCAACACAACACAGTACTACAACTGATACTCTAACACAACTATCAATCCACATTATTGCTACCCTTGCTAATGCTACATTGCTATTAAATCACAGCAACTATTCATTGCAATACTCAAACACTGCAGACTACTGCTACATACTCCTCTTGCCACCAGCACTAACTAAAACATAAGCTATAAATCCACATACTTACTCCACACATACTTGCAGCTCTTTATCTGTCAAATACATCCACTACACAACAAACAAAAACATTAAGCAAGATTGTAATTACAATGCCAATAACTCAAACTCTAACTGATGCGAGACCTGTTGCATTGCAAATGCTTGTTAAAATTGAAATGACTCACAATTTTACTTTATCTGGGCTGCTTATTTATCGCCCTCCGGGCCCATCAAAAGCCTTTCAAGAAGCCATAGCGAACACTGTATCCGCGTTAATCTTAGAAGCAGCTAGCTTTAGCATTATAGGGGACCTTAATTTACACCTGGAGCTCCAAGAGTCCCAGGAGATCATCTATTTCCTGGGAGACCTGGCAGCTTGCCAGCTGAGGCAACTGGTCGTGGGACCGACACATGTAGCGGGTCACCTTCTTGACCCCGTATTTCCAAATCTCCAGTTTCTGGAGGTCTTGCCCCCCCCCTCCCTATGCTCTGGACGGATCATTCCCTCATCTCCCTATGTCTTTGCTTAGAAGGCCCTCCACCGCAATCTTTTCGCCCGCCTTCTATGAAGCGCCCATGGCACAAATTAGACCCGGCCATCTTCACAGCCATTCTAAACTCTCATCTCCCAGAATGGCCGACCGACTGTAGGACTTGGCCTTTTTGGCTAAAGTTCCCTAAACTTTTTGCTTTCCCCCAGACCGTTTTCCTGACATAGAGTTGCCAATTTAGATGCTTTGGGTACTTTGCCACTGCTGATCAGTGTCAAAGTACAAGTGTTCCCTGTGTAAAGTGTAATGGTAATTGGTTGACCATGATTGGTATGTTTGCTTTAGTAGTAAAGTCCCTAGTGATGTGCACTGTGTGTGCCAGGGCTAGTAATGCAAAGGTGCACGGAGAAGGGAACTCAGGCCTGCAGTGTAGGGCCTGCTTGCAGTTTGCTAAGTTAGCATGTTGTCCTGACAAGTGCAACCACTTGTCAGGCCTTACTTTCCCTTTTGCGTACACAGTGGGCACCCCTGTGGTAGGTCCCGGGTAACCCCTGGGCAGGGTGCAGTGTAGGTAAAAGGCAGGACATATACTGAGGTGTGTGTTATGTCCTGACAGTGAAAAACACTCCATTTCCTTTTTTACTGGTGAAAGGCCATCCTGCCCATAGGACAGAATGGGGGAGGCTGGGTATTGTGTTTGTTAGCCTAGTTTCCCATAAGTTTAAAATGGAGAGGTGAAGTTTAGTATGTATGAACTCACAGCGTCATAACACATCTTTTTATGAAAGTGGTTTTGTCACTGTGTGTTCAGAAACCACTCTTTTAGAAAGTGGCTGAGTTTTGTGCTTTAAGCATTTCTGTGTGTCTCTGCTGAATGTGGATTGACTGTCTGGATCTGAAAGGGGAGAGGAGCTGGGGGAGGTCTTGACCCAGGGAGGGGTTGAGATGGCACCAGGCTGACCTGCATCTGGAAGGTAGGAGAGGAAAAGCACCGGGAGGTGAAGAGGCCTGGGTTGCGTCTATAAAACAATTGACCCATCTCCTGCTGAGTGATTAAGGATCCAGACCCCCAGTATCAAGGGAGAAAGGTGACACTAGGAGGGAGACACCCAGAACTGATTTAGGCAGGGGTCAGGGACCCCTGAGCACAACGAACTTCAAAGACATTTAGGGGTATAACTATGAGAGCTGAGACCCCTGAACGTTGGAATAGAAATGGATTGAGACTGAAAAGGCTTGGACCCATTCTGTGGTCAAGAGGAACCTCTGCTAAGGAAGGAACAACTGAAGAGACTGCTGGGAAGGACCGACCCTTGCTTCGTGATCTGGGGCTGGTCTGCAGTTTGCTGTTTTAACCAAGGAAGTGGCTGTTGGGACTGTGCTGTGTGCGCTGGGTCCCCCTGCTTGAAGAAGACTGTGCTTTGTGCTGTGTCTTGTTACCCCAAGGGCCCGAGGTGAGCTGGCTCCCTGTTTGGAAACACAGGAACATAAAAGTTTCCGGAGAAGTTTCAAGCAACGTGGTGGGCACGTGTTGTGGCAGCTTGAGACCCTCGGAAGGTGTGCCCTGTGATCTTGGACACACGGAGGAGAAGAGAGACTCGGACGCGCTGGGTGCGTGTCGTGGTGCACAGGGGGCGTTGGTGAAGAGCGCCTGGTCAACGTGTGCATCGAAGGTTAAGTGAGTCTCGGACGCGCTGGGTGCGTGTCGTGGTGCACAGCGGGCGTTGGTGAAGAGCTCCTGGTCAGCGTGTGCATCGGAGGTGACGTGAGACTCGGATGCGCAGGGTGCGTGTCGTGGTGAACCGCAGGCGTTGGTGAAGAGCGCCTGGTCAGCGGGTGCATCAGAGGTGAAGGGAGTCTCGGACGCGCAGGGTGCGTGTCATGGTGCACAGGAAGCGTTGGTGAGGAGCACCTGGTCAACGTGTGCATCGGAAGTGGAGTGAGTCTCGGATGCGCAGGGTGCGTGCCGGGGTGCACAGGAGGCGCTGGTGAAGAGCGCCTGGATATCGGGGCACCGGAGTTGGAGTAAGTCTCAGTGAAGCAGTGTGCGTGCTTTGGTGCAACCTGGGACTGTGGAGGTCATCGGCTGATCATCGTGTGCACCGGAAGAAAGTGAGTCTCTGCAACGTGGTGTGCGGGTCTTGGTGCCAACTAAGACCGCAGGAAGGAGTGCCTGGTGAACGTGCACTCGGAGTCGACGTGAAGTCCCATCAGCATTGTGTGTGTGGCTTCGTGCCAGAGGAGACCCGGAGGGTGCTGTGGTGAACGTGCACCCGGAGTAACGTAATCTCAGGGGCGTGGGGTACGTGTGCCCTGCGGCCGCCTGAGACCTTCCTAACAGTCCCGGCCCGGACCGGAAGCCCGGAGGAGCTGAGCTGCCAGGCCGAGCCACTGAGGCCTATTGAGAAAGTTCTACACAGAAGGCCCAGTTCGCTGAAGGAGGAGAGGAGAGTGGGGTCGCACCCCCAGGTAACGTGGATCACTGCCTGGGCGGGGTGCGGGCTCGGAGGGACACTCTCTCGGCCTCTCAGACCTTCTGGTGGCGTGAGCCTTTGCTTCGGCTCAGATTGGGGCCCATACTGCGGTCAGGAGTGGCAGTGCTGGGGCCCGAGTGAGAAGCTGTACTTTATGTCATCGTTGATACGTGTGGGGGGCATCTGTTATCGAAGAGGCTGACTGTCGTAATACACATTGCCAATATTGCTGCTAACGAACTGCCGGACTGTCTTATGACGCCTGACATTATTTCTGCATAACGAAGTACACGATTGTAGCGCTACGCATTGCATTATTTCTCCCTTGCAAAGTACAGGATTGTAGCGGCCCGCATTGCATTATTTCTTCATTGCAAAGTACATGATTGTAGCTACGCTTTGCATTATTCCTTAATTGCAAAGTACATGATTGTAGCGGTGCGCATTGCATTATTTCTTCATTGCAAAGTAAGTGATTGGGGTGTGACGCATTGCATTATTCCTTCATTGCGCAGTACATGATTGTAGCGGTACGCATTGCATTATTTCTCCTATTGCAGGTCCCGGGGTGTATCGTTACGCATTGTATTATTATTCCTTTGCCCAGCACAGGATTGTATCGTTACGCAGTGCACTATTGTTTGTCCATTGCAACGTGTGTGATTCTAGCATTACGACCAGCATAGCATTTTGAAAGCACTAGTTGGGATTTGAACCTACCGACCAGCCGCAACGAATATTACCCTTTATTATATGTTGGCTTATGTATCGTGTGGTCTGATCGTATATCTTTTTACATAAAGTTTATACTCGTTTTATCAAACTCGTGTGGAGTCCATTTGTGGTGTCACCAGTGGGTTGTTGTGAGTGTGGTTGCACATACTGTACACTCGTGCCTTGGAGATAGGCATGGCTGCTCGTGCCAAGCTACTAAGGGGGTGAGCAGGGCTATCTCAAAAGGTGTCCTTACTTGGCCTAACGTTAAGTGGGGAGTCCCGGGTCTCGCATTTGTGACAGTGGTGCGGGACGGGGACTCCGGCTTCCAACACCGACATAGAGGCAGAGGACGCTGCTTTCCGGGGATGGGTCAATACAGCATTGGATAGCTGCATTCTGGCAAAAATGACCCATGCCAAGCATATGCAAACTAATGCATGGTATGATGAGTCTCTGAGTGCGGAAAAGAAAAATTTAAAATCCTAGAACGGGCTTGGAGAAGTTCCTACGATCTTAGTATACCATAAATTGGTCCGGAAGACCAAGGCAACGTTTTATACCAACCTGATCACGGCTAGCAGTAATCCAACTAAAACTATCTTTGTACTCATGAAAGAAATGCAAAAAACCCTGCCTGCTGCCAATAGCATTATATCTTCCAACTCCCAATGCGAGACACTGGCTAAATTCTTCATCAGCAAGGTGGAATGTATTTATAGCACATTTTGCTCGGGGAAGGCCTCCTCTGGTTTTCAGGAGAGTCCACTTGTGGACACTGCATCTCACTCCCTCCAGGTTCTCCTGCCCATGTCCTTTAAAGACATGGAGTCCCTGTCGGCTAAGGTAAAGTCAGGATCTCCTGACGACCCTCTAAAACTAGATCTCTTTAGAAAATTCCATAACTGCTTTCTTTCGGAGGGCCGGGAGCTGATCAATAGGTCACTGGCAGTGGCTGCGATCCCTAAGTCCTGGCAGCATGCCAAAGTTATTCCCCTGTTAAAAAAAACGACACTAGATGCATCTCAGCCGGATAACTTCCGTCAAATATCTTTGCTCCCGTACCTTGCTAAAATCATGGAGTCCTATGTTAACACCATTCCGACTCAATATCTGGAAGCAAATTCGATTCTGGATATGTCACAAAATGGTTTTCGCCCCAAACATAGCAGCGAATCTGCACTACTTGCAGTCACGGAGCAGTTACGGTCCGCCCTGACAAGGGCAGAACCTTGGCACTGATCCTGTTGGATCTGAGCGCAGCCTTCGACACGGTCTCCCATAAGATTCTGCTACATCGGCTTGAGGAGATCGGGGTCAATGGCAAGGCCCTCGCCCGGTTCTCGTCCTTCTTGACTGACAGGTCTTTCCAGGTCTCTGCCCCCCTTTTACCTCTTGCGCCCACCCCCTTTGCTGTGGTGTTCCTCAGGGAACTGCCCTGAGCCCCACTTTATTTAACATTTACATCCGCCCTCTGGCCGTCATGGCTAAAGCCCGGAACATCGCGTTGGTGTCATATGCAGATGACACCCAACTGGTGTTCACCTTCTCCAGTAATTCCATTCAGGATCAGGCGAAATTCCAAGATGACCTCATGGCCATCGCTGAATGGATGGCGGATAACTACCTTCAACTGAATTCCACCAAGTCAGAAGTGCTCCTGGTTGGCCGAGATACCCACCGCTGGGGTAATCACTGGTGGCCTATGACCCTTGGAACTTCCCCTCAACTGAAATCCGTGGTCAAGAACCTGGGAGTTTTTATGGACTGGGCTCTCTCATTTGAGGAGCATGCTAAGAGAGTGGCCGGTACTTGCTTTGGTCTTTTACGCGGCCTGAAGCCAATCCTGGGACTTTTTGACGCACCTATTCGGCAGATGATTGTCCAATCCACCGTGCTGTCACGTCTAGACTACTGTAATGGGTTGTTACTTGGCGTGAACAAATCTGTGACCAAAAGACTAGGGAGGGCACAGAACGCTGCTGCCCGCACGCTTTTTGCACTACCGAAGTACTGCCATGCCTCAGATCTTCTACGCCGGCTCCACTGGCTTCCTATAGAGCAGAGAGTCTACTTTAAGACCTTGTGTACGACACACAAGATCCTGCACGGTCTGGGTCCGCATATTTTGAGCCAGCTGTGCTCTTTGTATGTCCCGGCGCGAGCCTTGCGCTCTGCGGACCTGTACCTGGCCTGTGTCCCGCGGGTGCGCAGGACAGGAGCAGGAGGGCGCTCGTTCAGGGCACTCGCTCCAACCCTTTGGAATTCTAATCCTCTTGCTGCTCGTTGCATGCAAGACCATTGGGCCTTCAGGAGAATGATTAAGACATGGCTTTTCTCTAATCACTAGCTTTCTTGCTTTTCCGCTCTGCTAGACTTAGCGCTGGGAAGCCCTCTTGCCGGTGCAGCCATGCGCTCTATAAGTGCAATTAACATAACATAACATAACATGGATGTAGGGATGGACAGGGACATCAACCGCTGCATTGCTCTGAAACTGGCCCCATATTGGACTTGACATGCTTCAGCAAGTCCGGCAACATATCCTTGTCTATGTACTGGCCCTTATGTTCATCACCCCCCAACCAACCCTCCTCCGAGGAATGAGATAGAGGAACACGCCCAGAGCTTTTGGGCCGGGGACCACTACCCATCTCCTGCAGAGTTTCCTTAATCAGACGCTTAATCCTGGCATCATCACTCTCATGGCATCGTTTGGAGCGAGCAGGGGAGGGTGAGGAAGAGGACGCAGACGAGGAAGAGGAGGAATATTCCACATACCTGCTCTTCTTGGCATGTTTACCCATATCCACAGTCCCAGGAACAGTAGGATGAAGAAAGTATAGGATACTGTCAAGAACAACCCCAAAGTCAACACAGTCCCACAGCAAAGGGAACAAAGTGCCAGCAAAGGGTGTGAAACCTAGACCTCCGTCCAGGCCTGCACTCTCCCCAGCAGCTCCGCTTGCAGCACCTCTTCGCCCAGTTGCAGAGCCCTCCCTCATCTGGGTTCGCGCCGGCAGCCCGCCGCAGACGCACAGGCGACCCAGGTTCCAGCTCCGCCTGGTGTCCCCCTCACCCCCTGCTCACTGGTTCCGGGTTTTTACTGTCCTGTTTTTGGGTATTTTAATTTTATTTAATTCTTGCTCGCTTTTAATTCTGCTCGTTTCTTTCCGCCTTTCCCGCCGCTGCTGCCCCTGTGGCCCCTCCCCCCCGACACAGCCCCCGCCTCCCTACCGCCAGTCCCGCCCCCTCCCCTACTTAATGGCAGCCGCTGCAGGGGAGCGCGTGTGAAACCTAGACCTCCGGTCCAGGCCAGCACTCTCCCCAGCAGCTCCGCTTGCAGCACCTCTTCGCCCAGTTGCAGAGCCCTCCCTCATCAGGGTTCACGCCGGCAGCCCGCCGCAGACACACAGGCGACCCAGGTTCCAGCTCCGCCTGGTGTCCCCCTCGCCCCCTGCTCACTGGTTCCGGGTTTTTACTGTCCTGTTTTAGGGTATTTTAATTTTATTTAATTCTTGCTCGCTTTTAATTCTGCTCGTTTCTTTCCGCCTTTCCCGCCGCTGCTGCCCCTGCGGCCCCTCCCCCAACACAGCCTCCACTCCCGCTTCCCTACCTCCAGTCCCGCCCCCCTCCCCTACTTAATGGCGGCCGCTGCGGGGGAGCGTGTGTGAAACCTAGACCTCCGGTCCAGGCCAGCACTCTCCCCAGCAGCTCCGCTTGCAGCACCTCTTCGCCCAGTTGCAGAACTCTCCCTCATCAGGGTTCGTGCCGGCAGCCCGCCGCAGACGCACAGGCGACCCAGGTTCCAGCTCCGCCTGGTGTCCCCCTCGCCCCCTGCTCACTGGTTCCGGGATTTTACTGTCCTGTTTTGGGGTATTTAAATTTTATTTAATTCTTGCTCGCTTTTAATTCTGCTCGTTTCTTTCTGCCTTTCCCGCCGCTGCTGCCCCTGCGGCCCCTCCCCCCGACACAGCCCCCGCTCCCGCCTCCCTACCCCCAGTCCTGCCCCCCTCCCCTACTTAATGGCAGCCGCTGTGCAGTCGCGCAGCTGGCACGCCTAAGGCAAGCCCGTCTGTGCCCGTCCGCGACCCGTCCGCGGCCAGCGCCAGGAACCCTGGATCTCCGGAACCCCACCGATACATCTCCGCCGCCCTCCACGCGCTCAACCCCGGAAGACTCAACGGCTGCCAAAGAGCCACACCGAACTCCACCCAAGGACAGTTCTCCTGCAGACTATGCCGACGATCCTTCGCCATCGACTGCGCCCCCAAGACCGCCGAAAAATCGCTGGACGCCCGCACCACCGGAACCCTGACATGCATCCTCCTCAACGTATGCTCCCTACACAGACACGCTATAGAGATCTGGGACCTGCTCGACACCCTCTCTCCCGACGTCGCCTTCATCACCGAAACCTGGACAAACGCCACCTCCGTCCCCGACATCGCCACCGCCATCCCCGACGGATACAAGATCCAGAGAAGGGACCGCCCCACCACCCAGGAGGAGGACTCGCCATTGCTCACAAGACCTCCCTCCGACTCTCCACCTCCAACACGAGCGACCCCCACTCCAACACAGAACACCTCCACTTCCAGATCCAGACCAACCCCAGGACCACGCTACGGGGCACCCTCGCCTACAGACCCCCCGGACCATGCACCCAGTCACAACCACCATCGCCGACCTCGTCGCACCCCACGCCATCGCTTCCACTGACTACATCCTACTCGGAGACCTCAATTTCCACCTCGACAACCGCAGCGACCCCGACTCCATCACCCTCCTCGACAACCTCTCCAACCTCGGACTGAAGCAACTCGTCACCACCCCCACGCACAGAGCTGGACACACCCTCGACCCCATCTTCGCAGGAGGGACAAACATCCATTTCAGCCATACCACGCAGCCCCCCTGGACGGACCACCACTGTGTACACTTCACCTTCAACACATCCACCGGACCCAAACCCCCCCCACGCCCGCCTCGAAGGAACTGGAGCAAGATCACAGAGGAGCACCTCAACGCCACACTCCTCCTGGACCCTCCCTGCGCCATGACCGACGCCAACTCTGCAGTCCAAGAACTTCACCGCTGGATCTCCAGCTGCGCCGACAAGCTCGCACCCCTCCGCCACCCTGGCAAACAATGCCCCCTTAAAGCAGCTTGGTTCACCACCGATCTCCAAGCAGCCAGGCGCTCCTGCAGACGCCTCGAGAAAACCTGGCGTAACCGGAAAACCACGGAAGACCTGAACAGCTACCGGAACGCCCTGAAGGAATACCACCAGCGTTTAAGAGACACCAAGTGGACTTTCATCAGGAACCGAATCCACACCAACGCAACCAACGCTAAAGAACTCTTCAACGTCATACAGCAATTCACCAAACCCCCCAGTGAGGCCACGGACATCACATCGTCCCAGGAACTCTGCAACAAGCTCAGCTCCTACTTCCATCTGAAAATCAAGGCCCTCTACGACAACTTCAGCAAACAGACGCCGGACACCACCCCACGCTCCACCACCACCGACAAAGAGCTGATCATCACCTCCTGGAATCCTGCCACCGTCAAACACACCACCATGACCATGAAGAACACCCACTCAGGAGCCCCCACGGACCCCTGCCCACTGCACATCTACCACAGGGCCGCCGCCGCCATCGCACCCGAACTAGGACGCACCATCAACGCCTCTTTCGAATTCGGCATCTTCCCCGATGACTGGAAGCAGGCGGAGGTCAAACCTCTCCTCAAGAAGCCCACGGCTGACTCGACAGACCTGAAAAACTACCGGCCCATCTCTCTCCTCCCCTTCGCTGCCAAAGTCACCGAGAGACTCGTAAACACCCAGCTGACCACCTTCATCGAAGAAAACTCCATCCTAGACGCCTCCCAGTCCGGATTCCGCAGCAACCACAGCACTGAGACGGCCCTCCTCGCTGCCACCGACGACATCCGCATGCTACAAGACCAGGGGCACACCGCAGCCCTCATCCTACTTGACCTCTCCGCAGTTTTTTACACCATCTCACATTGCACCCTCGCAGCCAGACTCCACGACGCAGGGATACGAGGAACCGCCCTCTCCTGGATCCGATCCTTTCTCTCCGGCAGAACCCAGAGGATCAGACTCCCTCCTTTCCTCTCCGAACCCACACAGATCAACTGCGGAGTTCCCCAAGGTTCAGCGCTCAGCCCCACGCTCTTCAACATCTACATGGACCCCTCGCCGCCATCGTCAGACAACACAGGCTCAGCATAGTATCTTACGCCGACGACACCCAACTCATCCTCTCCCTCACGAAGAACACCAAAGACACCAGACTCTGTTTCCAGGAAGGAATGAGAGACGTAGCCTGGATGAAAAGCAGCTGCCTGAAGCTCAACTCGGAGAAGACCCAGGTCCTCATCCTCAGACCCTTCACCTCCGCCTGGGACAACACCTGGTGGCCCTCCGCCCTCGGGAGTCCGCCCACCCCAACAGACCACGCACGGAACCTCGGCATCACCCTCGACTCCTCCCTCACCATGACCCGCCAGATAAACTCCATCGCCTCCACCAGCTTCAACTGCCTTCGGATCTTCCGCAAGACCTTCAAATGGATACCCCCAGAATACAGAAAAACCGTCACCCACGCACTCATTACCAGCAGATTGGACTACGGCAACGCCCTCTACGCCGGAATCAACAGAACTCTCCTACACAGGCTACAGACCATCCAGAACGCTGCAGCCAGACTCGTCCTCGGAACCCCACGGCACGAACACATGACCCAACACCTACGTAACCTCCACTGGCTACCCGTCGAGAAGAGAGTCACCTTCAAACTCCTCACCCACGCCTACAAATCCCTCCACAACATCGGACCCAAATACCTCAATGAGAGAGTCTCCTTCCATGTACCCAAGAGGAACCTTCGCTCCACAGACCTCGCCCTCGCAGAGACCCCCCGCATCCGCAGAACCAGAGCAGGAGGAAGAGCTTTCTCCTACGTCGCAGCCAAAGCATGGAACGAGCTCCCAGTGAACATCAGACGCTCCCCCACCCTCCACACCTTCAGGAAGAACCTCAAGACCTGGCTCTTCGACTGAACCGGAGCTGCAACCCCCCCCCCCAGCGCCTTGAGACCCTCACGGGTGAGTAGCGTGCTTTATAAACCCCCTGATTGATTGATTGATTGAGCAAGGGACCAAACGAGTAATAGCAAATGCCTGGACAAGGAATCCCACAGGCAGCTCCAAAGAAGCAGTCTCTAGCAACAGACGGCGCCCAAACAGCAATAGCCAGTGAAAGGCAGACTCTCCAGTAGAAGAGGAAATCCCAAAGAAAGCAAAAACCGCTATGCTGTACTTACGGCAACCGGCCTTAACACTCCTCGTCTTGCCGCCCGCCGCACAGCACATGAACGCCTGACTTCCTGCTCTAGCACCGCGGGAGTCAGGCAGCGCAGCCCCAGAAGCGCCCCGCAACCAGAGGGCCGCCGGGACAAACAGCCACGAACTCTGGAGACACTGCACCCCCGACATGCCATGCAAACCCGGAAGGCGTGGCGCAGACCACCACCGGCAACAGGAAACATGGATGGCTGCCGAAAGAAGAGAAACCACGCTGAGGAAAGCACAGCATGAAGGGGCCAGCACGACTCCCCCCAATCCCGGCAGGGAGGGAGTCATGGAACCAGCGCCGTCCCCGCCGCCAGTCTGCAGGAAAGACGGTAGACAGAAAAAAAGAACAGGAGGAATGCTGGGATAGGGTACGTTTATGTACTCCCAGTGGGAGGGGAGGGGTAGTGCCAGCATTCCTTTGTTCTTTTTTTCTGTCGTGTAATAGGATTATCTCAGTTGTTGTCACTGAAGGGGACGAGGACAGGAGAAACCTGGGGGTAATTAGGCCTGAGCGAAATTTCCAATACACTGTCATAATCTCAAGTAACGGGTAATTTTGCATTAGGCTTGTACCTAATTCCTGAATTGACACTATTATGCCAAATTATGTATTTACGCACCGTTTGCACCAACAATTTAGTGCAAGCGCACAGGAACATGAGCAATCAGAACGTGACAGGCTAATGTTTGCAGTGCTTGTGTCTTTTGCTTTTTTTTATGTGCAATATGCATTCTTCCATCCTAAAATATAGCGCCAAATGTCGGTTTACCATTTTGCTTTACTATACGTAAATTTAACTTCCCTTATGTTAAAAGGACCTAGTTGGCACTTTCAAGCACAAGGGATGACCCGTGTTTTATTTACTTTAAGGTTTTATTACAATATTTCTGTTTCTAAGTGCTGCACTGAGGAGTAAGTTTAAAAAATGAAGCATGAGAGAATGAGAATGAATATGAGCTAACTGCTTCAGAGGCCTTTTAGAACACTTTTAATTAATTATGACATCATTGTTCTTTCAGCTAATGAGTTTAAAAGGGTGCTATTCTCCACCTTGGAAAAGCTGAAAATAGGGACAGAGGTCTGATGTTTTCCAGAAGGATTTGCACTTTAAATTCAGAGATCAAAAAAACATTAAGACTGCCTTTTATATAGGACTTCGTACCGCACGCTTTCCGGATAAACACAATGTAAATAACAGTTTGTAACCAGCAATGGAGGATGAAGGGCTTTGTATGCTGTACGTAGATTTTTCATTGTCATCCTCACCTCTAGCAGGAACCGGAGGAGATAAATAAAATGAGTGGTAATCAGTTCATATTATTGAGCCTAGTTGTACCAAAGACCAAGTCAGACGTTAGTGCAGATTTGAGTAAATCTGCTAGTAGTGCATTGGCACTCAGGATGAGAGAAAATTCAAAGAGTTCGGTCAGCTCTAGCCAGTGTTAAATATGTTCATTCCTGTTTCCTGAACTATGAATAAACAATTTGCTTGGCTTCAACTTTAAGGGAAAGCTTGCCATCCACTTTCAAGACTTGAGAAGAAGGATTTGAGCTTCTTGATGTCATCCTGACAAGGGAAGTCATCCTCAGTTACATTTAGGTCTCTCCTGCACTTTGATCAAGGGTGAATCCAATTTCCCATGGAATTAAGCCTTCTAGCAGCTCTACATATAGAATGAATAATCAAATATTGATCCCAGAGGCGTTGCACATGCCAGAGGAAGAGCAGTAGTGTTGTAGAGGTACCTTGTGCACAGATGGAATGTGTATCTGAAAAAAGATGAGAACCATTTCCAGACCTGTTGGTGCATCTCAGTGTAAGAAATGTTTGAAAGAAGGTATCATGATTGACCACATCAAGGGATGTCTACGGCACAAGTAGGACCCGGAGAACGGAACCGCCATCACCAAGGGTGCACCAAATATCATTATCCACCTGAAGCTGACCTTATACTGTATTTTGATCTGAACCACGACATACAGCTAAAGGGAAGATCAATATTACTAATATGTGGTTGTGATTGGAGTAAAACAAATTCCACTATAATTTTCAATAAAAAGGCAGATTTTCTGGATCCAGACTGATTTTATTTATAATTTGGCTTGTCTTTAACTGGAAAAGACAATCCTCTTAAATTAGAAATGCTATGACTATGTTTAGGATGATGTCACTGGCTATAATAGTTTACTATTTTAGCCACTTCATTTTCCATGAAAGAATTCAGTTTAGTTTGCAGAATATGTAGTTGTGTGGTTTCTTTTTATTTGAATAAAGATCTTTTTTAGATTATTTACATTACTGTGCTTTGTTATTTGTGGATAACGTTGATTTTAATTCAATATCTTGTTAGCATAATGTAAAGATGTTGTTGATTTTTTCTGACGAATGTGGACATTTTTAAAGGAAACTGGTGCAATGTGTTATCATTTCTAATAGAAAGCAAGAGTGATTAGGGGTGTTTTTAATCTGAGGGTCGGATTTTTAATGCCATTTTATGGTTGCAATCCCTGCGATTCTCATAAATCACAGAGTTTGTGATGGAGAAATGGGGTTTTTGTATGTATTGAACCCATTTTACAACTCAGAAAAGCATTTCTAACTCGCAAAATGGGCTGACTGATCCATTCCAAATTACAATTGAGAAGGGGCATGAAAGGGATTTTCCCTTCTAATTGTGATATGGCATGGTTTACCATTCGGTAAACTATGCACACACATATTTTTGTTCATGTATTATTCATTTCTGAAGTTTGTGAATAAGTATCTTTTTTCAAATTGCAGAATGCAAAATTTATGCTGAGGAATTTGCAATCTTATAGACAAATGAGGCTCGTTTAACCACGTACATTAACTAGCCTCCTTCTGCAGGTTTAACAAACTTCCCTTTACCAAGGAACAATAAGCTGGATCCCATGTATTGTGTAAGATCACGGAAATTATACCTGCTCATTCTAGTACTCCGCTGATCAAAAAGCCATCCTGAATCAGGGAATCAAGAAAATTAAATAATGACGCCTTGCCAGGGATGTGGTTTTAGAAGCAGTTAGGCTAGAAGTCTTTATACAAATGAATAAGAAATTGATTGTTATCAGATTGCTGGTGAGATTTTCATTATTATCCTGTATATTGGTTCAGGTATTCCAATTTGTTGCAATGTATCTTACCCAGCTTCGGATTAATGAACTCATCCACCTACTGTGCTGTAGTCAATAGCAGGGCCTCTGGTTGAGGACTCGGCAATACCACTCAATGTGTACTCAGAATTCAGCGTTGGATCAACGCAGTGGTGCTGGAACAATTTTCAGAGTGGGGGTGCTGCCATCAGTGTTACATAATTGAATTCAGAGAAATTGTGAAACATCCAAGCCATTGCACAAAAAACACAAGTGCAGCTAATGAGCCTTGCCCATTCAGCAGGAAATTGGTATGTAGCCAGTGGTGCATTCTGGAGCACACTTTCGCAAAAATATTATTGAAGCATGGTGTGACAGCACCCTGTCATTTACAACCCACACATTTCCATTTAATTCACCACGCAATTTGCACACACATGCCGTTTTACTGACAAAATATGCAGGGCACAAATTATATATAATTTGTGGGATTCTGTGAATATTTCATAATTTGCGCATCACCAAGTAAAGTGTCTTGATTTTTTTGATCCTATTAAAATCTTTTTTCCATCAAGCCTCAGAATTACAAGAAATGTGTGCTAACTGTTGATGTATTTAGAAATATTTGTATAGTTAATTTACAGGTATTTACATTTTGTTGTGTGTTAGAAAAAATAGGCATCTTACAGCTTTTTTTCCACTTGCCCTGTATACTAGTAAGACTGTATGTAATATTGGTCACATAGTTCACACAGTCTTTCACACTCCCTGTATACCAGTAAGACCGTAACATAGGTCACTTTACAAAATCCTCTCACTTTGTAGTCAGAATGAGACATAAAACCCCATACTCCAGTGGTGGCCGGTAATTTTACCAGGGAAGTGGGGCTGCACATGCACACATACACACTCACACCCATGCATACACACACACACACTCACCCAATTATTCACTCATAAATACACATACATTCATACATACACGCACACAGGCACCAAACATAAAAAACAAATGAAACTTACCTTTGTTGCAGCCCTTCAAAAGGGAAGCCTCAGAGGCCCCGGAGGGTTGGGACTGCTGCCTTCCCTCATTGGCTGACAGTAGGTCAGCCAATGAGAAAAGTCAGCAGTCCCTCACTTGTCACAGAGTGAGATGGGGTCAGTGAGACTGCTGACCCACCCCACTCTGTGACGAGATGTCACTGGTTAACACTCGGCCCATTGCACTTTAGTGCTTAAAACTGAAGCGCCATGTCCGAGTGTTAGAAATGGGGTTTCTGGTTGGCTAGGGTATACACCTAAGCCAGGCAGAACCCACCTCTCTAGTCAGGGTAAGAGAGTTACACACCCAAGATAACCCCTGCTCACCCCCTTGCTAGCTTGGCAGAGCAGTCAGGCTCATCCCAGAGCAATGTGTAAAGCGTTTGCGCAACACACACAAACACACCAGTGACACACTAGGCACACCACAAATAGAGAGACTCCACATAAGGTTATATAAAAAATATCCTTCGTATTGTAAATAAATACACATTAGACCATAAATCACTTCGTAGCATGTAAAGCACATAAGACCACATCACTGCGCCACTAGGCACTTGTCATGAACATAACAGGTAGACAAAATATCACTTTATATTATAGGCAAAATACATTTAGACCACCACTAACATAAATTGCGGTGCAACTAGGCGCGTGTCATAATAATACATATAATACACATAAATCACAAAGGGTCATCATTAGCACCCTAATAATAAAATATCATATTGGAAAACATATGCCAACTACATTTAGGTCACCAGACTTTCATCTTTGATTACACGCTGGTTTGAGCATTATTCCAGCCCTGTAGAGCGGGGGCCTCCGTCGAGTTCTTCCTCGTGATGACCAGGAAAACAAAGCAATGCCCCCACCGATACCTGTACTTCAAAACAGGTTAAAGAAAAAAGGGGGAGGAGACCTCACCCGGTCCTTTCCTTCCCTCCTTGTGGCCTCAGGCTCCCAGCAGCTGCCCGCCACCATGCGAAGCAGCCGCCAACTGCTCCTGGCTCCCAAGATACAGGGTGGGTCAGTAGCCACGCCCAGCCGCCATTGGCAGGGAGACCTCACGGGGTCCCATGCAAGAAGAACTTCATCAAATAGGGCTGCCCACGAACATGCAGTGCATCTTCCATTAGCAGGTGCTCGTCAGCCCTCAGCGCCTGAGGGCAGCGGTGGTGGAGACCTCCCCTGGTCTCAAATGGCCTCTCCTGTGGCTTGGGGGACTGCTGCACGCAGACCTGGTGCGGCTGCCAGATTCCGACTCCTCTTCTGGCACCACTACTTGGAGGCTGGGCCCCACCTTCCGACATCAGAGTTGCGAGGCAGTGCAAGTCAGTTTCCTGATAGTTGCCTAGCAACATCAGGGGCGCCTTCACGCGGGCTCACTGACGAGCGGCCATGCCTCCCTCTCTCTCCAGCCTCAGGAAGGGAATCCGCTCTCCGAGTGGGGCCAGGCCTTCCTAGAACGTCGCAGTGCCCGCACGGCACCTTAACTTCTCTCCCTTGCGGCAAGGGGCAACCAGCCAGCTGGTGCAAGCACGTCCTCAGGTGAGGCACGCACCATCTATGCAGCGCGAGGCGGAGAAGAGGTTGGGATCAATGCAACCTCCAGCCCTCTGCCTCAGCAGCCCTCACATAGCACCTCTTGGGATACAAGGTGGGAATAGCCCCAAGGCAGCGCTACCCACGCCAGGGTCAGGCATCTCCCACAGCGCTCAGCACGCACTGGGTACTTCTTCAAGTCCTCCTCTGCTGGAAGTGAGATTAAAGTGCTCCCCTCACGCTTTGCCAAGATAAAGCACTCCTTGCACCTTGTAAAATATAAGGGGAGAAGAACAGTCCAGTCCTTCCCCTGCAGTTTTCCTTTTGAGATCCAGCAAGGATCTTCCCACAAAGTCTTTTGTATCTGTGAGACTTCTAACAGGAGGCCAGCACACACAAGCCCTTGGAGATTCCTTTCACAAGCAGGATGCCACAGCAGGGCCAAAAGAGTCAGTCCTTTTCCTCCACCACAGATAGAAGCAGCAACTGCAGGCCAACCCCACACAGCACACAACAAAGGGGCAGTATTCCTCCTTACAGCTCTCCAGCTCTTCTCCTTAGCAGGGTCCTCTTGTTCCTTGAAGTAATCTAAAGTCCTGGGATGTTAGATGTAATACTTATACCCCAAAATGTCATTGTTCTCTTTTTGGCTAGGGTCTCTGAACCCAGTCCAAATCAGTTCTGCCCTCACTGGTGAAGCATGACCATAGGGGGCGGAGACCGCATTGTGCCAAAGGAGACACAACCTATTCAGGTGTAAGCAACACTCCTCCCACCACTCTAAATGCAGACCAGGTCTATTCAGCCCTGCAATGAGTCACCCAGGCAAGGCAGGGCACACCTCAACCCCCCTCAGTGACTGTCTAGAGTGAATGCACATCCCAGCTCCTGTCACTCACACACCAGATGCTGAATCCACAAACAGCCAGAGGCAAACAGAATGGTGAAGTAAGAAAATGCCCACTTTCTAAAAGTGGCATTTTCAAACATAGGAATTAAAAACACCTTTACCAAAAGGTGCGTTGATAAATTCTGAATTCAGAGAGTCTAAACTTCATTTTCCCATCTTGTCCCTATTGCAAGATACACATATAAAAATGGTACAGTGCATTCCCAATGATAAGCCTATGGGACAGATAGCCTTTCAATAGTGAAAAATGAAATACACAGTATTTCACTATCAGTACATGTCACACACACTAGTACACGTCCTACCTTTCACATACACTGCACCCTGCCACGAGGGTACCTTGGGCCTACCTTAGGAGTGCATTACATGTAAGGAAAGGGAAGGTTTGGGCCTGGCAAGTGGGTGCACGTGCCAGGACAACATGGCAGTTTACAACTGCGCATGCAGACACTATAGTGTTAGGTCTGAGATACATTTACAGGGCTGGTGGCACAATCAGTGCTGCAAGCCCACTAGTAGCATTTGATTTACAGGCCCTGGCACACACCGTGCACTTTACTAGGGACTTACCAGTAAATCAAATATGCCAATCATGGATAACCAATCATTGTCACAATTTATACAGAGAGCATATGCACTTTAGCACTGATCAGCAGTGGTAAAGTGCCCAGAATCCTATAGTCAACGAAAACAGGGTCAGAAAAAGGTGGCAAAAGGTGTGGGGATTAACCTGTTAAAAGGGCCAGGTCTAACACTGAGGCAATCAGTGATGATCCCCTTCATCACGAGGGGGAGGGCCTCAAGGAACTTTTGCCGGGCTGAGGAGGTCACTTCCACAGGGCTGTGAAGTCCTCAGCCTGGCAAAGTTCAGCTCAGGCTGCCGGGAGCATGCGCATTTAGTGCATGTCTAGCTCCTAGCTGCCTGAATAGGAATAGTGTCTGTCAGGCTGACTTTTGTTCAGCCTGACAGACACTCTTCTTGTCAAGAAAAAGGTGAGGGTGTGACCCCTCAGCACATTCAGATGGGCAACAGCTGCCAATCTCTATTTTAAAAGAATAAGCAGCAATTTGGCATAAGACTAGACTGACATTTGACCTCTGTCTTTGAACTCACAGCAGATGTGACAAGGTAAAAACTAAACGTAAAGTTTATTTTGTGGATGCTACAGCACCCCTCCAATCCACACCCCTATTTCCAGCGCCTATGGAACAATGGGAAACTGAGCTAATCCCCTTATACTGCTGATTCCTACTTCCAGGGAATCATATTCTGTTACAAACTGGCCATGGATGGAGCGTGCCTGGGACAGACGCATGACTGCTGTGAAAGCATTAGTGCTACCTCAACATGTTTAAATAAAACCTTTTCTGTGGATGCACCGATGCTGGTTGTGTTTTGCACGCAATAGTTATGTTTGTGCCTGTGGGACTTGGCCCTTTTTGCTAAAGTTCCCTAAACTGTTTGCTTTTCCCCGAGACCTTTTTTCTGACATTGTGTTGCCAACTTAGATGCTTTGGACACTTTGCCACTGCTAAACAGTGTCAAAGTTCCAGTGATCCCTGTGTAAAGTGTAATGGTGATTGGTTGTCCATGATTGGTATGTTTGCCTTACTAGTAAAGTCCCTAGTAAAGTGCACTATGCGTGCCAGGGCTGGTAATGCAAATGCTACTAGTGGGCCTGCAGCACTAGTTGTGCCACCCACACAAGTAGCTTTGAAAAGGGAATTCAGGCCTGTCTCTGCAGTGCCTGCCCGCAGTTTGCTAACTGCCATGTTGTGTTCTGGCAAGTGCACCCACTTGCCAGACCTTACCCTTCCCTTTCTATGCACATTAGACACCCCTATGGTAGGCCCAAGGTACCCCCTGGGCAGGGTGCAGTGCATGTGAAAGGTAGGACATGTACTAAGATGTGTACCATGTCCTGACAGTGAAATAATCTCCATTTCGTTTTTCACTGTTGAAAGGCCATCTTGCCCATAGGACAGAATGGGGAGGCTGTGTAATTTGTTTTCCAGCCTATCTTCCCAAAGGCTTAAGATGGAGAGGTGAAGTTTAGTATGCCTGAACTCACAGTGTAATAACACATCTTTTTATGAAGGTGGTTTTTGCATTGTGTGTTTAGAAGCCACTCTTTTAGAAGTGGCTGAGTTTTTGTGCTCTAACATTTCTGTGTGTCTCTGCCTGGTTGTGGATTGACTGTCTGGATTTCAAAGTGATAGGATCTGGGGAATGTCTTGACCCAGGGGAGGAGGTGAGACAGCAACAGGCTGACCTGCATCTGGAGTGTAGGGGGAGGAGTAGCCCCTAGATGTGAAGAGGCCTGGGCTGCAGCCATAAACCAATGGCTCCAGCCCCTGCTGAGTGATTGAGGATCCAGACCCCCACTATCAAAGGAATAGAGGTGTCACTGGCAGGGAGGCACCCAGAACTGGTTTGAACAGGGGTCAGTGCCCCCTGAACACAAAGACTTCAAAGCCATTGAGGGGTATAACTATGAGAGCTGAAGCCCCTGAACTTTGGAGAATGGCTTGATCAAGATTAAACAAGACTGGTGGCTACTTCGTGGTCAAGAGGAACCTTTGCCAAGGAAGAAACAACTGAATAGACTGAAGGATAGGACTGACCCTTGCTGTGTGTTCTGGGGCTGGCCTGCAGTTTGCTGTTTTAACCAAGGAAAGGCTGAAGGGACTTTGCTGTGTGCTGTGTCCCCCTGCTTGAACGGACTTTGCTGTGTGCTGTGTCCGGAATTAACTTATCCCTAAGGGCCCGAGGTGAGCTGGCTCCCTGTTGCAAAAACTCAGGAACACAAAAGTTTCCAGGAGAGTCTCAGCGACGCTGTGTGCGTGCGCTTCGTGCAGCCTGAGACCCTCGTAAGAAGTGCCTGGTGATCGTGGGCACGTGGAGTCCAAGCGAGGATCAGCGATGCTGTGTGCATGTGCTTCGTGCAGCCTGAACCTTTTGTGAGGATTGTCCAGTTATCGTGTGCACCGGAATCCAAGTGAGTCTCCTCGACGCTGTGTGCGTGTGCTTTGTGCAGCGGGAGACCTTTGTGAGGATTGCCTTGTTATCGTGCATCCGGAGTCCAAGTGAGTCTCATCGACACTGGGCGTGTGCTTTGTGCAGCGTGAGACCTTCGCAAGGATTGCCTTGTTAACGTGCACCTGAAGTTAAAGTGACTCTCAGCGACGCTGTGCGTGTGTTCTGCGTGCAACCTGAGAGCGTCGTGTGCAGTGCCCGGTGATCTTGCACCTGAAGCTCAAGGGAGTCTCAGCGACGCTGTGTGCGTGTGCCCTGTGGCAGCCTGAGATCTTCGTAGCAGTAGCGGCCCGGACTGGAAGCCTCGGAGGAGCTGAGCCGCCGGCCCGAGCCTGCCTTTGCCCATTCACAAAGATTGCATCTGAGGCACAAGTGGTTGGAAGAGGAGAGGAGAGTGGGTTCGCGCCCCCCAGGTAACGTGTGTCGACTCCTGGGGCGGGGTGCGGTCTCGGAGGGAGACTCTCTCGGCCTCTCTCTCATTTCAGCAGCGCGAGCCTCTACTTCGGCTCGTATCGCGGTCCGTGTTGCCAAAGGAGTGGCAGTACCGGGGCCGGAGTGCAGAGCTGCATTTTTGTTACACCATACCCGTGTTGGGGGCAACTGTGACAGAGGCTGACTGCGAGTCAGACGGAGGGGCGGAGAGACCGCTGAAGGCACCGTGATCGGTGCCGGAGTGTATTACGCATTAGCTGATTTCCGAATAACTAACTACCTGATTGTCGTATTACACATTGCATCATTTCTGAATAACGAACTACCTGATTGTCGTAGGACGCATTGCATGGTTCCTGCATAACGAACTACCTGATTAGCGTATTACGCATTGCATTACTCCTGCATAACCGACTACCTGATTAGTGTATTACGCATTGCCTTATTTCTGCATCACGACGTACCTGGTGGTTGTATTACGCATTGCATTATTCTTACATTGCAAAGTGCTTGGTGGTTGTATTATGCATTGCATTATTCTTACATTGCAAAGTGCTTGATTGTCGCGTTACACATTGCATTATTTCTACATTGCACAAGTGCCTGATTCTAGCATTACGAACTGCCTAACATGGTATTGGGATTACAGTGAAATGTTTAGAAGTGCTCATTGATATCGTTAGAACTTACAAGGGCTGGCTGGCCTAACAACCGGCCAGGAAGAATATTACAAATACGCATATGTTGGATTTATATCGTGTGGTCTTATCGTATAACTTTTTATATAAAATGTATACTCGTTTTTATAAAACTTGTGTGGAGTCTATTTATGGTGTCATCATTGGGTTGCTGTGAACGTGGTTGCAAATACTTTACACATTTACCTTGAAGATAAGCCTGGCTGCTCGTGCCAAGCTACCGAGGGTGTGAGCAGGGGCTATCTCAGAAGGTGACCTTCCTTTCCCTGACGTGGAACCGCGGGTCCCTATTTGGCCTGAGGTGCCTACCTCAACCAACCAGGGATCCCGGGTCTAACATTTTGGTGGTCAGCGGTGTGGGATTGAAACGTGTATTTGCAAATCCATTCACAGTAATTGGTGTACAGCACAAGTTTAGCGCAGACCACGACGCAACCACATATTGTGTTCTTGATTTGTTGGTTCTAGTTGGTTTTATTTTTAAGCAACCTTTAAGCCACACATCATGTCTCAGAGGAGTCAAGTAGCCAGTGAGGCTGCAGAATTAGAGTTCGACATTGAGGCATTGCTTACCTACAAAGTTTATCAATTGAGGCAATTCTGCAGAGCTTTGGGATGTCCCATGAAAAGTAGCGCCAAGAAGGAGGAGCTGCAGGTGGCCTTGAGGGCCTGGTGGGAAGCCAAAGGGGCTCAGGAGACGGGTGATGTTGAGGTGGATGAGGATGACCCAGGGAATGGTTTTAGTCCACAGAAATTGCCAGTGGAGGGACCAGTCTTAGGGGCTGGTAGTAGCCATTCAGGGAGGAGTTTTTCACCAGAGGAGCTGGAGGAAAATCAAAGGGTCAGAGAGCATGAGTTGGAGGTGTTGAAACTTAAAACTCAAGCAGAAGAGAAGAAACTGCTCATTGAAAGTGAAAAGCGAGCAGAGGAGAGCAGGAGCGCTCTCGCCTTGGAAGAGAAAAAGATTCTCTTAGCTCATGAGTTAAGCATGAGGGAACTGGACATTAAGGTTAAACAGGCAGAGTCCAGTTCAAATGGTGGCAGCGTACAGCCAGTGCCAAGTGTGGATGAGTACAAGCGTGCACTGGATGACTGGGTGTTGGTGAGCATGGCAAATGATTTGAAGGGGTTGCTCAACTCTGCCCCTAGGGAGCCTAGGCTCAGTAATTGTTTTCCAGGATTGCGCCAACCTGTGTTAGGGTGTGAGCTCTTTGATTCCTGGGAGCTGGCACAAGAACCGGACCCCTGGTCATGGGTCCAAGGGTCTGAAAAGGCCCTAGAGAGGTAAGAGAGGTGAAGTAGAACCGTTAGGTCCCAGAGTAGTGGGGGGGGCATGCGGGCTAGCGCCCTGTCTCAAAGGAGAGGGAGGGAGTGTGAGCAGCGTCCCCAGGGGTTCACCACCCCACCCCAGAAACTGGAGGGTTCCTTACAGGAGCACCCAGTGGGAGGCCTAGCGCCTACTTGCCAGCTGTGCGAGGAAGAACACCTAGCGTCAGGAGGGCGTGGGGCGTCTGTCCCCAGAGCTCCCGCGGTCCTGAAGTTTGTGGGTGCCATTCCTAAATGGCAGGCACAGAAATCTAAATGGAAGGTTAAGGGAGGAAGGTATCCCCCGTGGGAAAACCCGTGGGACCTTGTCCAGCTAGTAGAGCTGGGTCCCCTAGGAGTGACCAGGGTACACCCACATCTAACCTGGAGGACAGGATAACTGGGAACAGTGTCCTGACTGACGGGTCTTCCAGGGATACAGCTCTAGGTGGGGGTTGGCAAGGAGCCAGCACCCCTAGAGAGGCCCCAGCTGTCTGGAAGTACCCATGGAGCGGCATAGTTGGCCCAGGGAGTAGTGACCAAGAGAATCCCCTAGGGTCAGGAAGGCATAGAACCGGAGGGTGTCCCTGTGGTAGCGGTCCTGCGTCCGTGTTCTATCGCCCTAAGCAGGGAAGTCCATCAAGGTAGTTGATTGGTCTACCCTGGCTTTTGACTGGGAGGGGGTTGTGTGGGACTTGGCCCTTTTTGCTAAAGTTCCCTAAACTTTTTGCTTTTCCCCTAGACCTTTTTTCTGACATTGTGTTTCCAACTTAGATGCTTTGGACACTTTGCCACTGCTAAACAGTGTCAAAGTGCCAGTGTTCCCTGTGTAAAGTGTAATGGTGATTGGTTGTCCATGATTGGTATGTTTGCCTTACTAGTAAAGTCCCTAGTAAAGTGCACTATGCGTGCCAGGGCTGGTAATGCAAATGCTACTAGTGGGCCTGCAGCACTAGTTGTGCCACCCACACAAGTAGCTTTGAAAAGGGAACTCAGGCATGTCTCTGCAGTGCCTGCGCGCAGTTTGCTAACTGCCATGTTGTGTTCTGGCAAGTGCACCCACTTGCCAGACCTTACCCTTCCCTTTCTATGCACATTAGACACCCCTATGGTAGACCCAAGGTACCCCCTGGGCAGGGTGCAGTGCATGTGAAAAGTAGGAAATGTACTAAGATGTGTACCATGTCCTGACAGTGAAATAATCTCCATTTCGTTTTTCACTGTTGAAAGGCCATCTTGCCCATAGGACAGAATGGGGAGGCTGTGTAATATGTTTTCCAGCCTATCTTCCCAAAGGCTTAAGATGGAGAGGTGAAGTTTAGTATGCCTGAACTCACAGTGTAATAACATATCTTTTTATGAAGGTGGTTTTTGCATTGTGTGTTTAGAAGCCACTCTTTTAGAAGTGGCTGAGTTTTTGTGCTCTAACATTTCTGTGTGTCTCCGCCTGGTTGTGGATTGACTGTCTGGATTTCAAAGTGATAGGATCTGGGGAATGTCTTGACCCAGGGGAGGCGGTGAGACAGCAACAGGCTGACCTGCATCTGGAGTGTAGGGGGAGGAGTAGCCCCTAGAGGTGAAGAGGCCTGGGCTGCAGCCATAAACCAATGGCTCCAGCCCCTGCTGAGTGATTGAGGATCCAGACCCCCACTAAAAAAAGAAATAGAGGTGTCACTGGCAGGGAGGCACCCAGAACTGGTTTGAACAGGGGTCAGTCCCCCCTGAACACAAAGACTTCAAAGCCATTGAGGGGTATAACTATGAGAGCTGAAGCCCCTGAACTTTGGAGAATGGCTTGATCAAGATTGAACAAGACTGGTGGCTACTTCGTGGTCAAGAGGAACCTTTGCCAAGGAAGAAACAACTGAATAGACTGAAGGATAAGACTGACCCTTGCTGTGTGTTCTGGGGCTGGCCTGCAGTTTGCTGTTTTAACCAAGGAAAGGCTAAAGGGACTTTGCTGTGTGCTGTGTCCCCCTGATTGAACGGACTTTGCTGTGTGCTGTGTCCGGAAGTAAGTTATCCCCAAGGGCCCGAGGTGAGCTGGCTCCCTTTTGCGGAAACTCAGGAACACAAAAGTTTCTAGGAGAGTCTCAGCGACGCTGTGTGCGTGTGCTTCGTGCAGCCTGAGACCCTTGTAAGAAGTGCCCGGTGATCGTGGGCACGTGGAGTCCAAGCGAGGATCAGCGACGCTGTGTGCGTGTGCTTCGTGCAGCCTGAACCTTTTGTGAGGATTGCCCAGTTATCGTGTGCACCGGAATCCAAGTGAGTCTCCTCGACGCTGTGTGCGTGTGCTTTGTGCAGCGGGAGACCTTCGTGGGGATTACCTTGTTATCGTGCACACCCGGAATCCAAGTGAGTCTCCTCGACGCTGTATGCGTGTGCTTTGTGCAGCGGGAGACCTTCGTGAGGATTGCCTTGTTATCGTGCACCCGGAGTCCAAGTGAGTCTCATCGACGCTGTGTGCGTGTGCTTTGTGCAGCGTGAGACCTTCGCGAGGATTGCCTTGTTAACGTGCACCTGAAGTTAAAGTGACTCTCAGCGACGCTGTGCATGTGTTCTTCGTGCAGCCTGAGACCGTCGTGTGGAGTGCCCGGTGATCGTGCACCCAAAGCTCAAGGGAGTCTCAGCGATGCTGTGTGCGTGTGCCCTGTGGCAGCCTGAGATCTTCGTAGCAGTAGCGGCCCGGACTGGCAGCCTCGGAGGAGCTGAGCCGCTGGCCCGAGCCCGCCTTTGCCCATTCACAAAGATTGCAACTGAGGCCCAAGTGGTTGAAAGAGGAGAGGAGAGTGGGTTCGGGCCCCCCAGGTAACGTGTGTCGACTCCTGGGGCGGGGTGCGGTCTCGGAGGGGGACGCTCTCGGCCTCTCTCTCATTTCAGCAGCGCGAGCCTCTGCTTCGGCTCGTATCGCGGCCCGTGTTGCCAAAGGAGTGGCAGTACCGGGGCCGGAGAGCGGAGCTGCATTTTTGTTACACCATACCCGTGTTGGGGCAACTGTGACAGGGGCTGACTGCGAGTCAGACGGAGGGGCGGAGAGACCGCCTAAGGCACCATGATCGGTGCCGGAGTGTATTACGCATTAGCTGATTTCCGAATAACGAACTTCCTGATTGTCGTATTACACATTGCATCATTTCTGAATAACGAACTACCTGATTGTCGTAGGACGCATTGCATGGTTCCTGTATAACGAACTACCTGATTAGCGTATTACGCATTGCATTATTCCTGCATAACGGACTACCTGATTAGTGTATTAGGCATTGCCTTATTTCTGCATCACGACGTACCTGGTGGTTGTATTACGCATTGCATTATTCTTACATTGCAAAGTGCTTGGTGGTTGTATTACGCATTGCATTATTCTTACATTGCAAAGTACCTGATTGTTGCGTTACGCATTGCATTATTCTTACATTGCAAAGTGCTTGATTGTCGCGTTATGCATTGCATTATTTCTACATTGCACAAGTGCCTGATTCTAGCATTACGAACTGCCTAACATGGTATTGGGATTACAGTGAAATGTTTAGAAGTGCTCATTGATATCGTTAGAACTTACAAGGGCTGGCTGGCCTAACAACCGGCCAGGAAGACTATTACAAATACGCATATGTTGGATTTATATTGTGTGGTCTTATCCTATATCTTTTTATATAAAATTTATACTCGTTTTTATAAAACTCGTGTGGAGTCTATTTGTGGTGTCATCATTGGGTTGCTGTGAACATGGTTGCAAATACTTTACACATTTGCCTTGAAGATAAGCCTGGCTGCTCGTGCCAAGCTACCGAGGGGGTGAGCGGGGGCTATCTCAGAAGGTGACCTTCCTTTCCCTGACGTGGAACCGCGGGTCCCTATTTGGCCTGAGGTGCCTACCTCAGCCAACCAGGGATCCCGAGTCTAACAGTGCCAAAAAGAAGTTCTATTAAAAAAGACACCTATCTTTTAAGCCGATAATATTTAAGTGCACAACTAGCTGCCATCAAGCCGTCAACTACAGCTTGTGCTTCTCACTGTCAACCAAATACTGCCATCTACCACCTTGGAGTTGGAAGCTTATTGCTATCAGTAAGAGACACTATGCAAGAAGTGAAAATATTCAATACAGTGATAACATCATCATATTTAGGGCCAGACTTATCAAAGGAATGCTTTGCCCTTGCGCCATGCAAGGTGACACAAGGGCAACACAATCCTTAAGTCAGATTTACCAAGCCACACAAGGTTACCTTGCGTGGCCCTGAATTTGTAAATCTGCAGTAATACAAGGCAGCACAAGTTGCTGTCTTTGCTTTGCTCTGCGCCGGGAAGTCGTTACATGGGTGGAGCGTAGGTTTTCGCACACAACCACCCATCTATTGTAGCACATTCCCAGAACTACCAAGACTGGTAAACCTGGGAATGCATCAAAATTGTACACTTTCCCAATAGAGGCGCAACGAGGAGAAATATCTTTATTTCTCTTCGTTGTTTCCTCTAAGTGTGCTGTAAAAGGCCTCTAAGGATTGGTTTGTGAAGGAAGGTGTTCCTTCCTGCACTAAAACAATCCTGCCTTCGTTGCAGGCATCTTTGGACCATGCCATGATGAAAGGGTGCCTGCACTGGTGCTAGGCTGCAGTGTGTGCTCCAGCGCAGGGAGCAAGCAAGGATGTGCTGTCTTGATAGATATATGCAAAAACAACAATTAATGGACAGAATGCAGAACAATGTCATACATTCACCCCAGTACAGAGATCTGGGCCTAAATCCATCGTTTTTTTGCTCACCGTGCCATTCCAGTTTGGACCCAGCCATATGCAAATCAGTCTTGACCCTGCGCCCAATGGGAACAATCCAGCCCGAACTGCCAGGCCAGGTCCTCCCTGGACTGGAAACAAGCATCCTAGGACCAGTTTCGGGCTTTCAGTCCTCATCAGCCAGGATAGCTTGACTCCAGTGGCATGGAGAGCACGGGACCCACGTCTGGGCATACCCGTCCCACTCGGGGTGACAATTGCAAAAACAACAATTGATGGGCAGAATGCAGAACAATGTCATACATTCACCCCAGTACAGAGATCTGGGCCTAAATCCATCGTTTTTTTGCTCACCATGCCATTCCAGTTTGGACCCAGCAATATGCAAATCAGTCTTGACCCTTCGCCCAATGGGAACAGTCCAGCCCGAACCGCCAGGCCAGGTCCTCCCTGGACTGGAAACAAGCATCCTAGGACCGGTTTCGGGCTTTCAGCCCTCATCAGCCAGGATAGCTTGACTCCAGTGGCATGGAGAGCACGGGACCCACGTCTGGGCATACCGTCCCACTCGGGGTGACAATTGCAAAAACAACAGTTGATGGACAGAATGCAGAACAATGTCATACATTCACCCCAGTACAGAGATCTGGGCCTAAATCCGTCGTTTTTTTGCTCACCATGCCATTCCAGTTTGGACCCAGACATATGCAAATCAGTCTTGACCCTGCGCCCAATGGGAACAGTGCAGCCCGAACTGCCAGGCCAGGTCCTCCCTGGACTGGAAACAAGCATCTTAGGACCGGTTTCGGGCTTTCAGCCCTCATCAGCCAGGATAGCTTGACTCCAGTGGCATGGAGAGCACGGCACCCACGTCTGGGCATACCCGTCCCACTCAGGTGACAAATGCAAAAACAACAATTGATGGACAGAATGCAGAACAATGTCATACATTCACCCCAGTACAGTACGCCCTAAGTGCGCCGGGTATGCCCAGACGTGGGTCCCGGGCTCACTGTGCCACTGGAATCAAGCTATCCTGGCTGATGAGGGGTGAAACCCCGAAACCGGTCCTAGGATGCTTGTTTCCGGTCCAGGGAGGGCCTGGCTTGGCAGTTCCAGCTGCACTGTTCCCATGAGGCACAGGGTCAAGACTGATTTGCATATGGCCAGGTCTAAACTGGGGAGGCATGGTGAGCAAAAGAATGATGGATTTAACCCAGATCTCTTGAAATGAATGAAATGAAATGAATTTGTACTTGTAAAGCGCACTGATACCCTGAGGCTTCCTGGCGCTGTACGCATACCGCTGTGGAACCCTTCCTGGCTTTTCCCTGTGAAATGTCCACTCCTGGGCACCCCCAAGGTGAAGCCAGGCATCCCAGCGCTGGTGGGGCCGATGTGGAGATTAAGCAAGCTATTGCCCAGAGTTGCAGAGTGGGACCCTTGATTAGAATAGGCACCGAGGCGAGAATTATCAGGTCCGAGGACGTTGAGCCCAAGACCCACCGAGGCGGGAATTGAACCCTGGTCCCGGGCCAGATCTCTGCATCAGGGTCTGCCGCTCTAACCATTGAGCCACACTTCTCCACCTTGACTGGGGGTGAATGTTTTGATTTGTTCTGCATTCCGTCCATCAATTGTGTGTCTTTTGCTTCCTCGCCCCAAGTGCGCCGGGTATGCCCAGACGTGGGTCCCGGGCTCACTGTGCCACTGGAATCAAGCTATCCTGGCTGATGAGGGGTGAAACCCCGAAACCGGTCCTAGGATGCTTGTTTCCGGTCCAGGGAGGGCCTGGCTTGGCAGTTCTGGCTGCACTGTTCCCATGAGGCACAGGGTCAAGACTGATTTGCATATGGCCAGGTCTAAACTGGGGTGGCATGGTGAGCAAAAGAATGATGGATTTAACCCAGATCTCTTGACTGGGGGTGAATGTTTTGATTCGTTCTGCATTCCGTCCATCAATTGTGTGTCTTTTGCTTCCTCGCCCTTAGTGCGCCGGGTATGCCCAGACGTGGGTCCCGGGCTCACTTTGCCACTGGAATCAAGCTATCCTGGCTGATGAGGGGTGAAATCCAGAAACCAGTCCTAGGATGCTTGTTTCCGGTCCAGGGAGGACCTGGCTTGGCAGTTCGGGCTGGACTGTTCCCATGAGGCAGAGGGTCAAGACTGATTTGCATATGGCCAGGTCTAAACTGGGGTGGCATGGTGAGCAAAAGAATGATGGATTTAACCCAGATCTCTTGACTGGGGGTGAATGTTTTGATTTGTTCTGCATTCCGTCCATCAATTGTGTGTCTTTTGCTTCCTCGCCATAAGTGCGCCGGGTATGCCCAAACGTGGGTCCCGGGCTCACTGTGCCACTGGAATCAAGCTATCCTGGCTGATGAGGGGTGAAACCCCGAAACCGGTCCTAGGATGCTTGTTTCCGGTCCAGGGAGGACCTGGCTTGGCAGTTCGGGCTGGACTGTTCCCATGAGGCACAGGGTCAAGACTGATTTGCATATGGCCAGGTCTAAACTGGGGTGGCATGGTGAGCAAAAGAATGATGGATTTAACCCAGATCTCTTGACTGGGGGTGAATGTTTTGATTTGTTCTGCATTCCGTTCATCAATTGTGTGTCTTTTGCTTCCTTGCCCTAAGTGCGCCGGGTATGTCCAGACGTGGGTCCCGGGCTCACTGTGCCACTGGACTCAAGCTATCCTGGCTGATGATGGGTGAAACCCCTAAACCGGTCCTAGGATGCTTGTTTCTGGTCCAGGGAGGACCTGGCTTGGCAGTTCGGGCTGGACTATTCCCATGAGGCACAGGGTCAAGACTGATTTGCATATGGCCAGGTCTAAACTGGGGTGGCATGGTGAGCAAAAGAATGATGGATTTAACCCAGATCTCTTGACTGGGGGTGAATGTTTTGATTCGTTCTGCATTCCGTCCATCAATTGTGTGTCTTTTGCTTCCTCGCCCTAAGTGCGCCGGGTATGCCCAGACGTGGGTCCCGGGCTCACTGTGCCACTGGAATCAAGCTATCCTGGCTGATGAGGGGTGAAACCCCGAAACCGGTCCTAGGATGCTTGTTTCCGGTCCAGGGAGGACCTGGCTTGGCAGTTCGGGCTTGACTGTTCCCATGAGGCACAGGGTCAAGACTGATTTGCATATGGCCAGGTCTAAACTGGGGTGGCATGGTGAGCAAAAGAATGATGGATGTAACCCAGATCTCTTGACTGGGGGTGAATGTTTTGATTTGTTCTGCATTCCGTCCATCAATTGTGTGTCTTTTGCTTCCTCGTCCTAAGTGTGCCGGGTATGCCCAGACGTGGGTCCCGGGCTCACTGTGCCACTGGAATCAAGCTATCCTGGCTGATGAGGGGTGAAACCCCGAAACCGGTCCTAGGATGCTTGTTTCCGGTCCAGGGAGGACCTGGCTTGGCAGTTCGGGCTGGACTGTTCCCGTGAGGCACAGGGTCAAGACTGATTTGCATATGGCCAGGTCTAAACTGGGGTGGCATGGTGAGCAAAAGAATGATGGATTTAACCCAGATCTCTTGACTGGGGGTGAATGTTTTGATTTGTTCTGCATTCCGTCCATCAATTGTGTGTCTTTTGCTTCCTCGTCCTAAGTGCGCCGGGTATGCCCAGACGTGGGTCCCGGGCTCCCTGTGCCACTGGAATCAAGCTATCCTGGCTGATGAGGGGTGAAACCCCGAAACCGGTCCTAGGATGCTTGTTTCCGGTCCAGGGAGGACCTGGCTTGGCAGTTCGGGCTGGACTGTTCCCATGAGGCACAGGGTCAAGACTGATTTGCATATGGCCAGGTCTAAACTGGGGTGGCATGGTGAGCAAAAGAATGATGGATTTAACCCAGATCTCTTGACTGGGGGTGAATGTTTTGATTTGTTCTGCATTCCGTCCATCAATTGTGTGTCTTTTGCTTCCTCGCCCTAAGTGCACCGGGTATGCCCAGACGTGGGTCCCGGGCTCACTGTGCCACTGGAATCAAGCTATCCTGGCTGATGAGGGGTGAAACCCCGAAACCGGTCCTAGGATGCTTGTTTCCGGTCCAGGGAGGACCTGGCTTGGCAGTTCGGGCTGGACTGTTCCCATGAGGCACAGGGTCAAGACTGATTTGCATATGGCCTGGTCTAAACTGGGGTGGCATGGTGAGCAAAAGAATGATGGATTTAACCCAGATCTCTTGACTGGGGGTGAATGTTTTGATTTGTTCTGCATTCCGTCCATCAATTGTGTGTCTTTTGCTTCCTCGTCCTAAGTGCGCCGGGTATGCCCAGACGTGGGTCCCGGGCTCCCTGTGCCACTGGAATCAGGCTATCCTGGCTGATGAGGGGTGAATCCCCAAAACCGGTCCTAGGATGCTTGTTTCCGGTCCAGGGAGGACCTGGCTTGGCAGTTCGGGCTGGACTGTTCCCATGAGGCTCAGGGTCAAGACTGATTTGCATATGGCCAGGTCTAAACTGGGGTGGCATGGTGAGTAAAAGAATGATGGATTTAACCCAGATCTCTTGACTGGGGGTGAATGTTTTGATTTGTTCTGCATTCCGTCCATCAATTGTGTGTCTTTTGCTTCCTCGCCCTAAGTGCGCCGGGTATGCCCAGACGTGGGTCCCGGGCTCACTGTGCCACTGGAATCAAGCTATCCTGGCTGATGAGGGATGAAACCCCGAATCCGGTCCTAGGATGCTTGTTTCCGGTCCAGGGAGGACCTGGCTTGGCAGTTCGGGCTGGACTGTTCCCATGAGGCATAGGGTCAAGACTGATTTGCATATGGCCAGGTCTAAACTGGGGTGGCATGGTGAGCAAAAGAATGATGGATTTAACCCAGATCTCTTGACTGGGGGTGAATGTTTTTATTTGTTCTGCATTCCGTCCATCGATTGTGTGTCTTTTGCTTCCTCGTCCTAAGTGCGCCGGGTATGCCCAGACGTGGGTCCCGGGCTCCCTGTGCCACTGGAATCAAGCTATCCTGGCTGATGAGGGGTTAAACCCCGAAACCGGTCCTAGGATGCTTGTTTCCGGTCCAGTGAGGACCTAGCTTGGCAGTTCGGGCTGGACTGTTCCCATGAGGCACAGGGTCAAGACTGATTTGCATATGGCCAGGTCTAAACTGGGGTGGCATGGTGAGCAAAAGAATGATGGATTTAACCCAGATCTCTTGACTGGGGGTGAATGTTTTGATTTGTTCTGCATTCCGTCCATCAATTGTGTGTCTTTTGTCTTGATAGATATGGCGCATTTCTTCCCTCTCACTTTGATGCAGCACAATGCAGCAAATTCTCTTACAACATTGCACTCTATGAAAGTTTGATAAACCTGGCCCTTAGAACATATAATGCATTCCAAACATAGTATATAGAATTTAAAAGTGTCAAAATCCTCACTTAGAAAATGGCTAAAAATGTTGTCTCAAGGCCAGCTCAAGGCACAGACTTATCATTTTATAGCCATATGTAAACATACTAAACTGTGCTGAGTGTCAAAATATCCAATGCCATCCCATGGTCATCAGAAGAGATTACATGTTGACCAGACGTTACACTTGTGTTTTTTAAGGCAAGGCAAGGGAAGGTTAAGCGATGTCGCCAGAGCCACAGGCTTTTGAGCCGAGGCCGGAACCGAAACTGATAATCCGGTCAGCATCTCTAGCCGTAAGGATGTATCTCAGGGGTCTCCAACCTTTTCTGTAATGAGAGCTACTTCTGATCAGTGAAAAGCATCATGTGCTACTGAAGGCCAAGTAACTTGCGCATTGTTACCAGACACCCCCTCGCCCTGCTTAATTGACTTTAAGCCTAATATCCATGGAGCCCGATACTATGGTTTGAATAAAATACTGTGACTGGGGGTGCTATGATATGGCTGCCATGTGTGTCAGTAAGTGCATGGTCTGTGGGGATGTATGGACATGTGTGTGAATGAAGGGGATATATGTGTAGGGGTGACTGAGAGCCTGTCTTACGTACTTGTTCCATAGGAAATAACTTTGCCCATATGTGGCACCATTACATGTACAACACAAACATTAACGAGAGAAATTTAAAGTGCAGTAAAATGTTCTGCAAACATTTCTTAATAAGGAACATTTTTCTTCACTTTATGGAAAAATTTTCTACACTTTCAATTTCTTCCATTTAAAAAAAAAAAAATGCTATATTTTTTAGTTACAAATATGGCAGCATACCAGCCACTAGGAGCAAGATGCTGCTGTGTGTAAATGTGACACTTTGAAATGGGAGAAAATTCAACTGAAGAGTTAAGTTTATGTTCATATGCATTACATAAAGCTCATACTTTTCATTTTCGTCCATGTCAAAGTACCTTTACAAACAGCAGGCATTTTATTCCCAGTGGCCTGTAGGCATGGTGCAATATTTAGAACAGTAGAATACAGTAATTCGTTAAAATGTTATGAATTTAAAGTGACGAATCCTGCTTAATAAAACATTAGGACTTAACTGGCTTAATTTCAAGTAGAGGAAAAACATTAAGATTTAATGTTTCATAGAAAAAAAAATTTCACTTTAAATTTCTCTTACTAAAAAGAAAATGACTGTATTTTTCAGTAACAAATATGGCACTGTGTCTACTAGCCACTAAGAGCAAGATGCCTGCTTGTTGTAAATGCAATACTTTGAAAAGGTAGAGAAAATGTATATGAAGAGTTAACTTAATGATTAAGTTAACTCTTCATTTTAATTTTCTCTCATTTAAACGCATTGAGAAACATCATTTTGTTTACTGAGTTGACAACTACTTTTATTTAAGAGTTAAATAATTCTGGTGCTTCAGTTCTGAAACATTGTGACCCACATGGGTCATAAATTAGAGTGGAGCACTGCTCATTATCAGGCTCTGCAATCGGCAGCCTGATAATAATGTAAAATAAACATAGCCTTTCCTTAAGTTTAAACAGAAAGCTCACCACGTATGTATTGCAGTTCTTAGTTAAAAATGAACTCAAGGCTGGGAGCTACTCTGAAGGTCTCTGTGAGCTACTGGTACCTCGCGATCGGTTGGTTGGAGATACCTGATATATCTACTCCCAAAGAAATGCATGCGTTCCAAACATAACAGTTTTATAGGAAACTGGAAAAATCTCAGTGTAGAATATAGATGAAAATGTTACTTAAGCACTACTTTCTTAATAGTCACCACAACTAAGGTACAACAAAAAAAAGTGTGTGATCATTTTAAAAAGGCCTGTTCAGCTTTAACGAGGATTTATTAAACTCTAGTTTGAGGTAACATCAGTTTCTCTCCAGTCCGCTTGAATATGGCAGAACAAGATACATCCTCAAAGTTAAGAATGTCTCATTTACCTCAATATATGACTGTGCCATTTGCCTAGTTTTTTAAATTGTTGTTGTTATCCTGTTGAGTGAGAAACATTAATTAGTGGCCAATGTCTATAAGGTGGGATGGTGTGTATTTTGGAGCGATTTTCAGGAAATTACATTGTCTCTTTATAAAACATAATTTTGGTCCTCAGACGCCAACTCTTTGTGGGTTCTTTTCACCATGTCTAATTAAAAATCCCTCTGTGTGAAGGGACACAATCTTCAAGTAAATGTTCGTCCTGAGAATCACAAGTCTGCATCATTTGTAATAACTCATAGTCCTGACTGTTACCATCTGAGTAAATTGCCCATTCTGCTTTCTCCTTGGCTGTAGATGCTCATACCAATTATTATTGTTAGGAGCTTATGTTTAAGGCGAATGCTCCTCAAAAGGGAGCAGCATACCTAATTTATTTGGGAAACAGCGTTTACAACGCTGTCATCACATCGCAGTGCTTTTACAACGCGGGCGGTCGTTACAACGACCGCTTTGTTAGTACGCGATACCTTTACATCGCAAGTCATTAGAACGACTTGCTGTAGGGGGCGCTAAGGTATTGGATATGAAATCCAACACCTGCTGTCGCGCAAACTGGAGTAGGAATAGTAAATAATACTATTCCTAAGTCCAGCGCGCCCCCTACAGCAAGTCGTTCTATTGATTTGCGATGTAAAGGTATCGCGTACTAACAACGCAGTCGTTGTAACAACCGCGTTGTAAAAGCACGCAATGTAATAGCATGCATTGTAACATGCTATATTCATTTATTTTCAAGAACTGCAAAGACCTAACAGTATGGATCAGCAAAAATTGCTCAGTTACTAATAGCTCACATACCACAGTAAAACACTTCTGTTAAAGCCTAAAAACCCGATGTGCAATAACAGAAAATAAGCATAGAGGCATCTATATTCATACAGAAAAGACCCATACCTTGCAAATACACAGTCACAAAAAACAACACGCACACAGACACACATGTGGATGGTAGTTTGATGCATGGATGGATCAATTATTTGGTCTGTGGTGGTATACAGTGATAAATAAATGGTGGAAGGCTGTGGGTGTATATGATAGTTGGTGTTAGACCTGGCAACCAAGGAGTGGTTTCCCCTGTCTTTTTGCCTCTACCTCCTGTATTTTTGACTGTATGCTGGTCTTCGTATTTGCTGGTTTTTTAACTCTGGGCACTTTACCACTGCTGTTCAGTGCTAAAGTGCAAGTTCTCCCTGTGTAAATTGGGATTATGTTTGGTTATCCATGATTGGCATATTTGATTTACTGGTAACCCTAGTAATGTGCACTGTATGTGCCTAGGGCCTGTAAATCAAATGTTACTAGTGGGCCTGCAGAACTGATTGTGCCACCCACATGAGTAGCCAGCAAACATGTCTCAGGCCTGCAAGGCAGTTTTTAACTGCCATGTCCACCTGGCAAGTGCACCCACTTGCCAGGCCCAAACCTTCCTTCTTATTACATGTAAGGCATCCCTAAGGGAGGCCCAAGGTAGCCCCATGGACAGGGTGCAGTGTATGTGAGAGGTAGGACATGTGCTGGTATGTTTTACCTATCCTGATAGTGAAATACTGCTGATTTCATTTTTCACTACTGTAAGAGCTAGCTCTCCCATAGGTTCTCATTGGAGCTGCCTTGTAACATCTTACAAGTGTAACTTTCAATTGAGAAAAGATAAAGATTTGGAGTTTGGGTTCCCTGAACTCAAAATTTTAAAACACATCTTTCTGCGAAGGTGGTTTTTAAATTGTAGGTTTGAAATTGTGGGCATAAAAGTGGGCATTTTCTTGCTTACCATCCTGTGTCTCTGCCTGCTTGTGGAATCCACGTCTGGTTTAGACTGACACTTGGGCTGTTTGTGCATTCACTCTAGACAGTCACACAAAGGGAGCTGAGGTGTGCCCTGCATATCCTGATTGCCCATCACCAGGCTGATGGGCCTTCGTGAGCTAGAGTGGTGGGAGGAGTTGTCACTGACACCTGAGTAGGGCTGTGCCTGTCCTTTCACAATGCTGTCTTCACCCCCCATGTAGTGTGTCTGGATCCAGGACAGGGCAAGCCAGGATCTGTGCACTACAAAAACTATCATTTGAAGTATCTAGCAAGCCTATGCACACGCTTCTTATACTTAATAGTTATCATTAACATTGATATAACATCATAGAAATGGCACAAGTAAAAATAATACTCCTTGTGATTTTTGTTCTTTTTTTCTTTAATCCAAAAAGATTGCCCAGCCAACACGTGTTTCGTCTTAGGGGAGTGCCCTTAGACTTCTTCAGGGCTGTCAGGCTATCAGTTTTCAATGCTTAGAATCCTCACCACCGGTTATACTTCCGTCCCGGCTGCTCCTGTTACGTAATCTTATGGTAACTGTAAATGTATCCTGTAAATCCATCGATCGGTTAGAAGTGAAAGTATGTCCAAAATTTCAATGTTCCATATCCTGACACTGTCCCCGTATGCGGGTACCTTAGGCGAGTGCGCCGATCCACCGTAACGTGCTCTCTCTGTTTCAAAACCCGGAACCTTTGCTGTGTTGCTTTGCTCGGTTGGCCTGCAGTTGCCGCTTCTGTCTGTGAGCAGTGACTTTGCTTTCTGGAATCCTATTTTCTAAATTCTCCAAGGGCTTGTGTGTGCTTGACTCCTGTTGGAAGTCTCAGGGCCATCAAATACTTCATCTGCAGCACCCCTGCTGTGCTGGGAGTTCTCACCTGCCAAGTGGTGCCAACTCCAGTTCTGGGCCCTTGGTGGTGGTTTTGCTGCTTCAAGAGCTGAAAATCCACGCATCTCCCTTCAGGACCATTTTCCCACCGCAAGCTTGCCGTGCGGTTAAAAAAAGAACTCATCACCGTGGTGCAGCCCAAAAAAAACCGACGCAGCTCCTGTTTGCTGCAGGAAGAACTGCCGCAGCCCGTGTCCAGAACACCGTGTGTCCGACGTCCGAGACACCCGCTCCGACTCTGACGCAGGCCCTGCAGTGTGGGTGAAGGAATTGACGCATCACCTGCTCGTGGCTGCAAGAATCGACACAGCGCCTGTTTCGCCACCGCTGTATCGACCCCAGCAGGTCTGGATTTCCCACACATCGCACCTGTGCGGCAAGTTTCCAACGCATGCATCCGCAGTAAGGAGCCGCTTTCGGAATTTGACGCATTGCTCCTCCTTGCAATAAGGAATCGACGCAACTCTTCTACTGCATGCAGCAGGACTGACTGTGGAAATCACTTATGTTTTCTGATGCTTCCCTCCATTGTGGCTGTTTTTCATCTCGGATTTTGACGCATCAAAGGTACTTTGTGCTAAAATCAATGCATCCATTAAGTTCTGTGGACTGAATTGCTCAAACCTTTAAAAGGTGATATTTTTGTTTGTGCTGCTTTTTGTCGTTTTGGTCTTGTTTGTTTTATATAAAGATTGGTTATTTTTCTAAACTGGTGTGGTGTCTGTTTGTAGTCTTTTCACTGTGTGACTGTGTGTTTTATGTACAAATGCTTTACACATTGCCTCTGAGATAAGCCTGACTGCTCGTGCCAAGCTACCAAGGGGGTGAGCAGGCGTTATCTTGGGTGCGTAACTCCCTTACCCTGACTAGCTGGAAGGGTCCCTACTTGGACAGGGTGCATACCACTGGCAACTAGAGACTCCCATTTTCAGCAGTTGGTGGGTAGGTAGATCAATGTATTTAGTTGCATACATGGATGGATGGATGTACGTGTGTTTGGAAGGAAGGGTGTTTGGTTGTGGGTTGATCGATGAATGCCTGGGTGTAGGTGGTTGATAGTCGCAAGAAGATGAGTAGATATATTGAAGTAGAAGTAAGTGGGATTAACAGTAGTATTAAGTAGGAGTAAGAATGAGAGCAGAAGTGGAAATAAGTAGATCCAGGTAGAATTTTAAGCCCTAGCACACTGTACTTTTATCTGCACTGTTTTCTTGACTTACTTCAAGCCTTAGTTTGTGTTCTTTTCACATCATACAATAATCTTAATATGTTTATATAGCTCTTTTGCAGTCAACAGATATCAGGGAACATTAAATAGACATAATTTTACACTTTTATAAAAAAAAGTAGGAAACTATTGGCAAACATTGACAAAGGGACAAAGATATTTTAGATTGTTAAGAATCAGAGAGAAAATTTACGTTATACGATATGTACATTTTAACACTTTTCTCCTTTTACTCAGAATATTTTTTTCTTGTCTAGAACTAAACTTGATATGGCATTCACAGGCCTTTTTTATGCTGACCTTTTCCCACTTTGATTACCTTGTCCTTCACGTTAGAAGGTATTCTGTGATTCAGATATAAAGTTCTATATAATATTGAAAAATATACTTTAACCAGTACTGGTAGCATTTACTGCTGTTGCATGGATTATTCATTTGGTCACTACGAAAAGCCCTACAAAATAGTCTAGCAGTTGAGTAAACAATATTCAGCTAAAAACTTTGGCAGTGATTCAAAGAAGCATATCAATATTTCACAGGAAATGTAGTCTAGATACAGAGGTTGCCCTGCTCATAAAGCACTTCAATCTTAAAAGTACAAAGTACAAGATCTTGCCTTCAGCAAAATTCATTTAGACTCAGCATGAAAAAAATCAGTGGGAAGAAAGTGATTTTCATGACAGCTGCAATGTTTAATACACTTTGGGGCATATGTACAAACCCCTATCGCCACCACAACGTCACTTTTACCGATGTTGTGGTGGCGATAGGGGCTTAGCCTTATTTACAAGGCAGCGTTAAGTCACTTAACGTGGCTTAATGCTGCCTTGTAAATAAGGCCCCCTTTCACGCTACGGTTACCGTGAAAGGGGGGACAAAACACATATTTTTGGCGCTGCCCCCTATGTACAAGGGTGGCGTACATAGGAGGCAGCGCCAAAATTAAGACCAGGAAAAACCTGGTCTTAAGTTGGCAAAACGAGGAGAAATGCATTATTTCTCATAGTTTTTGCTTTTTCCATGTGTGCTGCCTTGTCAAAAAATGCCATTTTGTGACTTTGATGTGTGCTGCATGAGCGGCACACATAAAAGTGACAAAATTGCATTTTAGGATTCTTTATGTGCAGGAAGGGACACCTTCCTACACATAAACAATCCTCCTCTGCACGCAGACAACCTTGCACTATGATGGAAGGGTGCCTGCATTGGCGCTACACTGCTAAGGGAAAGGCAAGGCTGCACCATATCCTCGTAAATATGGTGCAGCCTTGCGTTTCAGAAGTGGCGGAGTGAGGCGTTAAGCCATGACAGCTGACGCCTCACTCCTCCAATTCCTTGTAAATATCCCCCCTTGTGTCTGTGCAAAGTATGCATACACACACATACATATATAATCATATATTATATATATATATATATATATATATACATATATATATATATATATATATATTATCTACTGGTGGTCGCCAGTAGATAGTTATAGTTAGGACCTATTTTCCATAGGAAATCCGCGACATTCTATTTGAAATAACTATTGCGTCGGTTGACGAATCTTCGCGAAATTTTCAAACTTTATGGCCCGCTCCGGTCCGCTCCTACCCTGAAAGTCTCAGGGTGATTCGTCAAGCAAGGGCCAAGAAAAAGGGGGTTCCAAAACGTGTTTTCCCCATTCATTTTCCCATAGGAAACTTTAGACACGGCTACAGACCGAACTGCTGAACGGAATTACACCAAATTTGGCAAAGAGGTAGTTCTTGGTTCAGAAAGAACCCTTTTGTTAAATGGTGTAAATCCGTTCAGTAGTTGCGGAGAAATTAAAAAAATAAGAGTCAAAAATCAATTTCCCATAGGAAACTTTATGCAAGGCTACAGCCCGAACTGCTGAACGGAATTACACCAAATTTGGCAAAGAGGTAGTTCTTGGTTCAAAAAGAACCCTTTTTGTTAAATGGTGTAAATCCGTTCAGTAGTTGCTGAGAAAATCAAAAGTAAAAACACATATATATCTGGGCGGAGCCTAACCACACATGTCATCGTGAGATCTGATTGGCTGTCAGCACTTCATCCTGGAATTGCTGGAAGCCATCTTGGGACCAATATAAATGATCGTACCCCATTGAAATGCATTGTAGTGAATCGAAGATTTTGAGGGTTACCAAAAGGAGAACTATAAAGGGTGATAACAGACTTTAGTTACATTAGAATTCATTTGTTGATGGTACCATACTAATTTCAGGAATTGTGGTGTGTTCTATGGTGATTTTACCCTGTGAAAAACCTTCTGCTGGGATATCATGAATCATGTTTGAGAGAAAACTATTTTCACATGCTTGTCCCATACAGTTTTGGAAGGTGCTCCAGAAGCTAAAATGAGAGCATATTTTCTGTAAATTCACATTATCTTTCTCAGTCATGTGAGAATGAAGTCTGACATTCTCAGTAAAACATGTACATCCAACAAGGGCAGAGACTGTCAGTTGATTCCTTTGTGTTCTACTGCAGCTTCCCAGAGTGTTCTAAAGAACAACTAGAGTGCTAACAGCCTTACTTATGACAAAAGTATGGCACACCTGAAGCCATCTTGATTGGAATAAACTGGTAACACTTAAAACATTTAATTTAAAAAGGAACAAAATGATGGTGTTCATTTTGTCATAGAAATTATGGTTAGTGCTGTAGAAAGAAAAATTAGGACATGTTTCAAGTGTGATCTCAAATATCTTCCTGTTATATTTCAACAGGAGCAGCCTGTCAGTTGATGCCTTTGTGTTCTACTGCGGCTTCCCTGAGTGTTCTAAAGAACAACTAGAGCGCTAACAGTCTTACTTATGACAAAAGTATGGCACACCTGAAGCCATCTTGATTGGAATAAACTGGTAACACTTAAAACATTTAATTTAAAAAGGAACAAAATGAGGGGGTTCATTTTGCCATAGAAATTATGGTTAGTGCTGTAGAAAGAAAAATTAGGACATGTTTTAAGTGAGATCTCAAATATCTTCCTGTTATATTTCAACAGGAGCAGCCTGTCCGTTGATGCCTTTGTGTTCTACTGCAGCTTCCCAGAGTGTTCTAAAGAACAACTAGAGTGCCAACAGCCTTACTTATGACAAAAGTATGGCACACCTGAAGCCATCTTGATTGGAATAAACTGGTAACACTTAAAACATTTAATTTAAAAAGGAACAAAATGAGGGGGTTCATTTTGCCATAGAAATTATGGTTAGTGCTGCAAAAAGAAAATTTAGTGCATGTTTTAAGTGAGATCTCAAATCCTCTTCTATTTCATTAGAAAATTCTGACATGCAGACTGAAACAATCACTTTCAATACCAGCAGTAGACTTCCAGTTAACTCCTTGGTGAGCAGTAGCTTTACTACAGTGATCTAATGAACAACTAGAGTAATAACATTCTGAATTTATGGCAAATGTGTGACACATCTGAATGCCTTCTTGATGGAATCAAAGTAAAAACTGAAAGCATTTCCTACTGAGGAGACTGCAGTAAATGAGGAAATTAGGAAACTTCATAACAAAGAAGTCTTCCAAGATGGCCACCAGTGAAAAAAGAGCCCAAATGTAGCACAAATATTACCCAGATGTAGCCCACATATAGCCCAATGACAAAAGTGTGCAAAACACTTTTTATTTTTAGTTTTTTTGCAGTTTTATGTAGTGCAGACTGGTCAGGTATTGGAGCGTTGCATCTTAAAACATGACCCCCTACACTACAAAAACACCACTGCACTACCCTAAACCCTAAAACACTACCCCAGCACGACCCCCTACACTACACAAGCACCACTGCACTATCCTAAACCCTAAAACACTACCCCCAGCATGACCCCCTACACTACACAAACACCACTGCACTACCCTAAACCCTAAAACACTACCCCAACACCACTGCACTAACTTAAATCCTAAAACACTACCCCCAGCACGACCCCTACACTACCCAAACACCACTGCACTACCCTAAAACATGACCCCTACACTACATAAACACCACTGCACTACCCTAAACCCTAAAACACTACCCCCAGCACGACCCCCTACACTACACAAGCACCACTGCACTACCCTAAACCCTAAAACACTACCCCCAGCACGACCCCCTACACTACACAAACACCACTGCACTACCTTAAACCCTAAAACACTACCCCCAGCACGACCCCCTACACTACCCAAACACCACTGCACTAACCTAAATCCTAAAACACTACCCCCAGCACGACCCCCTACACTACCCAAACACCACTGCACTACCCTAAAACATGAACCCCTACACTACACAAACACCACTGCACTACCCTAAACCCTAAAACACTACCCCCAGCACGACCCCTACACTACACAAGCACCACTGCACTACCCTAAACCCTAAAACACTACCCCCAGCACGACCCCCTACACTGCCCGAACACCACTGCACTGCCCTAAACGCTGAAACACCAGCCCCTGCACGACCCCCTACACTGCCCGAACACCATTGCACTGCCCTAAACCCTGAAACACATACCCTAGCACGACCCCCTACACTGCCCGAACACCACTGCACTGCCCTAAACCCTGAAACACCACCCCCTTCACGACCCCCTACACTGCCTGAACACCACTGCACTGCCCTAAACCCTGAAACACCACCCGCAGCATGACCCCTACACTGCCCGAACACCACTGCACTGCCCTAAACCCTGAAACACTACCCCCAGCAAGACCTCCTACACTGCCCGAACACCACTGCACTGCCCTAATCCCTGAAACATCACCCCCAGCAAGACCCCCTACACTGCCCGAACACCACTGCCCTAAACCCTGAAACACCACCCCCAGCATGACCCCCTACACTGCCCGAACACCACTGCACTGCCCTAAACCCTGAAAAACCACCCCCAGCACGACCCCCTACACTGCCCGAACACCACTGCACTGCCCTAAACCCTGAAACACCACCCCTGCATGACCCCCTACACTGCCCGAACACTACTGCACTGCCCTAAACCCTGAAACACCATCCCCAGCACGACCCCCTACACTGCACGAACACCACTGCACTGCCCTAAACCCTGAAACACTACCCCCAGCAAGACCCCCTACACTGCCCGAACACCACTGCACTGCCCTAAACCCTGAAACACCACCCCCAGCAAGACCCCTACACTGCCCGAACACCACTGCCCTAAACCCTGAAACACCACCCCAGCAAGACCCCCTACACTGCCCGAACACCACTGCACTGCCCTAAACCCTGAAACACCAGCCCCAGCACGACCCCTACACTGCCCGAACACCACTGCACTGCCCTAAACCCTGAAACACCACCCCCTGCACGACCCCCTACACTGCCCGAACACCACTGCACTGCCCTAAACCCTGAAACACCACCCCCAGCATGACCCCCTACACTGCCCGAACACCACTGCACTGCCCTAAACCCTGAAACACCACCCCCTGCACGATCCCCTACACTGCCCGAACACTACTGCACTGCCCTAAACCCTGAAACACCACCCCCAGCACGACCCCCTACACTGCACGAACACCACTGCACTGCCCTAAACCCCGAAACACTACCCCCAGCAAGACCCCCTACACTGCCCGAACGCCACTGCCCTAAACCCTGAAACACCACCCCCAGCAAGACCCCCTACACTGCCCGTACACCACTGCACTGCCCTAAACCCTGAAACACCACCCCCAGCATGACCCCCTACACTGCCCGAACACCACTGCACTGCCCTAAACCCTGAAACACCACCCCAGCACGACCCCCTACACTGCCCGAACACCACTGCACTGCCCTAAACCATGAAACACCAGCCCCAGCACGACCCCCTACACTGCCCGAACACCACTGCACTGCACTAAACCCTGAAACACCACCCCCAGCACGACCCCCTACACTGCCCGAACACCACTGCACTGCCCTAAACCCTGAAACACCACCCCCTGCACGACCTCCTACACTGCCGGAACACCACTGCACTGCCCTAAACCCTGAAACACAACCCCCAGCACGACCCCCTACACTGCCTGAACACCACTGCACTGCCCTAAACCCTGAAACATCAACCCCAGCAAGACCCCCTACACTGCCTGAACACCACTGCCCTAAACCCTGAAACACCACCCCCTACACTGCACGAACACCACTGCACTGCCCTAAACCCTGAAACACCACCTCCAGCAAAACCCCCTACACTGCCTGAACACCATTGCTCTGCCCTAAATCCTGAAACACTAGCCCCAGCATGACCCCTACACTGCCCAAACACCACTGCACTGCCCTAAACCCTGAAACACCACCCCCAGCACGACCCCCTACACTGCCCGAACACCACTGCACTGCCCTAAACCCTGAAACACCACCCCCAGCACGACCCCCTACACTGCCCGAACACCACTGCACTGCCCTAAACCATGAAACACCAGCCCCAGCACGACCCCCTACACTGCCGAACACCACTGCACTGCCCTAAACCCTGAAACACCACCCCCAGCACGACCCCCTACACTGCCCGAACACCACTGCACTGCCCTAAACCCTGAAACACCAGCCCCAGCACAACCCCGTACACTGCCCGAACACCACTGCACTGCCCTAAACCCTGAAACACCAGCCCCAGCACGACCGCCTACACTGCCTGAAAACCACTGCACTGCCCTAAACCCTGAAACACCAGCCCCAGCACGACCCCTACACTGCCCGAACACCACTGCACTACCCTAAACCCTCAAACACCAGCCCCAGCACGACCCCCTACACTGCCCGAACACCACTGCACTGCCCTAAACCCTGAAACACCAGCCGCAGCAAGACCCCCTACACTGCCCGAACACCACTGCACTGCCCTAAACCCTGAAACACCACCCCCAGCAAGACCCCCTACACTGCCCGAACACCATTGCACTAAAGCCTGAAACACCACCCCCAGCAAGACCACCTACACTGGCCGAACACCACTGCACTGCCCTAAACCCTGAAACACCACCCCCTGCACGACCCCCTACACTGCCCAAACACCACTGCACTGCCCTAACCCTGAAACACCCCCCTGCACGACCCCCTACACTGCCCGAACACCACTGCACTGCCCTAAACCCTGAAACACCACCCCTCAGCACGACACCCTACACTGCCCGAACACCACTGCACTGCCCTAAACCCTGAAACACCACCCCCAGCACGACCCCCTACACTGCCCGAACACCACTGCACTGCCCTAAACCCTGAAACACCACCCCCTGCACGACCTCCTACACTGCCGGAACACCACTGCACTGCCCTAAACCCTGAAACACAACCCCCAGCACGACCCCCTACACTGCCCGAACACCACTGCACTGCCCTAAACCCTGAAACATCAACCCCAGCAAGACCCCCTACACTGCCTGAACACCACTGCCCTAAACCCTGAAAAACCACCCCCTACACTGCACGAACACCACTGCACTGCCCTAAACCCTGAAACACCACCTCCAGCAAAACCCCCTACACTGCCTGAACACCATTGCTCTGCCCTAGACTCTGAAACACCAGCCCCAGCAAGACCCCCTACACTGCCCGAACACCACTGCACGGCCCTAAACCCTGAAACACCAGCCCCAGCATGACCCCTACACTGCCCGAACACCACTGCACTGCCCTAAACCCGGAAACACCAGCCCCAGCACGACCACCTACACTGCCCGAACACCACTGCACTGCCCTAAACCCTGAAACACCAGCCCCAGCACAACCCCCTACACTGCCCGAACACCACTGCACTGCCCTAAACCGTGAAACACCAGCCCCAGCACAACCCCCTACACTGCCCGAACACCACTGTACTGCCCTAAACCCTGAAACACCAGCCCCAGCACGACCCCCTACATTGCCCGAACACCACTGCACTGCCCTAAACCCTGAAACACCACCCCCTGCATGACCCCCTACACTGCCCGAACACCACTGCACTGCCCTAAACCCTGAAACACCACCCCTGCAGCACCCCCTACACTGCCCGAACACCACTGCACTGCCCTAAACCCTGAAACACCACCCCTGCACCGCCCCCTACACTGCCCGAACACCACTGCACTGCCCTAAACCCTGAAACACCACCCCCAGCACGACCCCTTTACTGCTCGAACACCACTGCACTGCCCCAAACCCTGAAACACCACCCCCAGCACGACCCCCTATACTGCCCGAACACCACTGCCCTAAACCCTGAAACACCACCCCTTGCACGACCCCCTACACTGCCCGAACACCACTGCACTGCCCTAAAGCCTGAAACACCACCCCTACACTGCCCGAACACCACTGCACTGCCCTAAACCCTGAAACACCACCCCCAGCACGACCCCCTACACTGCCCGAACACCACTGCACTGCCCTAAACCCTAAAACACCACCCCCAGCATTACCCCTACACTGCCCAAACACCACTGCACTGCCCTAAACCCTAGAACACTACCCCCAGCACGACCCCCTACACTACCTGAACACCACTGCACTACCCTAAACCCTAAAATACTACCCCCAGCACAACCCCCTACACTACCCGAACACGACTGCACTGCCCTAAACCCTCAAACACTCCCCCAGCACGACCCCCTACACTACCCGAACACCACTACACTGCCCTAAACCCTAAAACACTCCCCCAGCACGACCCCCTACACTACCCAAACACAACTGCACTGCCCTAAACCCTAAAACACTACCCCCGCATGACCCCTACACTACGCAAACACCAATGCACTATCCTAATCCCTAAAACAGTACCCCCGCATGACCCCCTACACTACCCTAAACCCTAAAACACTACCCCGCACGACTCCCTACACTACCCAAAGACCACTGCACTACCCTAAACCCTAAAACACGACCTCTTACACTACACAAACACCACTGCACTACCCTAAACCCTAAAACACGACCCCCTACACTACACAAACACCACTGCACTACCCTAAACCCTAAAACACTACCCCCAGCAGTACCCCTACACTACCCAAACACCACTGCACTAACCAAAACCCTAAAACACTACCCCCAGCAGTACCCCCTACACTACCCAAACACCACTGCACTAACCTAAATCACTACCCCCAGCACGACCCCCTACACTACCCAAACACCACTGCACAACCCTAAACCCTAAAACACTACCCCCAGCATGACCCCCTACACTACCTAAACACAACTGCACAATTTGTTACAGGCGTTGCAACGCAGGCCTGTGGTGCTTACTGGAAGTACCTAGTGGGCTAGTTGGGCCCCAGGGACCCTCAGGATTCAAGGTGACCTAATCCCCCAACTTAAAACGCACCACGGGGCGCGTTTGCACAGTGGTGAAGGGAGGGGCGGGGCCTCAGGTGACATGTGCGCAAACACGCCCTGTGGTGCGTTTTAAGTTGGGGAATTAATTCCCTTTGAATCCTGAGGGACCCTGGGGCCAACTAGCCCACCAGGTACCTTCAGTAAGCACAACAGAGTTGCGTTGCAGAGAGGTGAAAAAGGTGCGTGGCCTCGGAACGCCTCTCTGCAACTCAGCTCTGTGGTCCTAACTGTAGGTACCTGGGGGCTGGTTGGGCCCCAGGGACCCTCAGAATTCAAGGGACTTAATCCCGCAACTTAAAACGTGCCACGGGGTGCGTTTGCACACATGTCACTTCAGGCCCCCCTCCCTTCACCACTGTGCAAACGCGCCCTGTAGCGCGTTTTAAGAGGTAGTTTTAATCCCCCTGCCCTATTATGTACTAGGGACTTACAGAGGAGGTCATGCTAATCACAGGAGCACCCCAACGCATAGTGTTCCCTAGTGTATGTTGGTGTTTTCACTGTATTCTAAGTGTCTTTTAGCATAGCACTGGCTCTGGTTAGTCAGAGTCAGTTACCACCAGTACCCGTCTGAAAAAGTTGTGGGCACAGGATGATTTTGCAACAAGGCCTCTATCTGCTCCTCTCTTGGTTCTTTCTGCACATCTTTTGCTTCTTTCTGTTCGTTTTTCTTCTTTCTTCACATGTCCTACCTCTGTAGGCATAGTTAGAAACTAGCATTTAAAAAAACCTTTGAAATTCACTTAAAAATCATAGGTTTCAGGCACGTTATAGTTAGAAATTAGCATTTAAAAAACCTTTGAAATTCACTGAAAAAACCATAGGTTTCAGACACGTTATAGTTAGAAATTAGCATTTAAAAACCTTTGAAATTCACTGAAAAAACCATAGGTTTTAGGGACAGTTATAGTTAGTTGGACATTTCACTCGTACAAAACCATAGAAATTCCCCCGTTATAGTTAGTTCAGCTAACTATAACTCGCGCCCCGCAATGCACTGCTGATGACGTCACATATTACATCACTCATGACATGGTCAGTGACATCACTGATGACATCACTGATGACATCTTAAATGACATCACTGATGACATCATCCATGTGATAATTTCATGCATCTTCTCACACCCTAATATAACTTTTGATACATCCACTCTAAATTACAGACTGCCATTCTCAAAACCATAGACACTCCGACACCAAAAACTACATACCCACTCACTGATTCTTAGGTCTACACACACATCCACTCACTCACCCGTACAGTCACTCATACTTAGTCTTTCAGTACAGGACTATCATATGCACTCATACACCTATATAAACACTCACACACCGCCACTCATCCATAGAGGTACTCACACACCTAGTCAGTCATGCAAAAAACTTAATCACACACCCATTTACTCACCTATACAGTTATACACACACCAGCTCACTTACTCATACAAATACTAGCACATTCTTACGCTCTTATACAATCACTGATACAAGTACACACTCATCCATACAGCCACTCTCACAATCACACACTCTCACTTATAGCCATTTATATACTCCAACACACATATATACTGCCTTTCACATATGTAGTTACTCACACATGTACCACTGAGATATACATTCAATCACTAACACACCCATACACACACTCACCCACCCATACAGTCCATCACAGATGCACTCTTGAAACCATGCACCCAGTGAATCACCAACTCACACATCTATGCACAGAGTCACACACACCCCACCCACACAAACACTCAGGCACCCATACAGATACTCAGACAATCAATCAATAACCCATGTAGACACTCATGTAGCTATTCAGAAAGCCATGCAGCCGCTTACAAACCAACAGACAGACGGATACAGACATTCACACAGTTTAGTCACTAACCCATGCATTCAGTAAGATACATTTAATCACTCACTTGTAGAGTCAGTCACTCACGTACTAAATCATCCATTCAGACACTTATACACCCACTCATTCTTCAATACGCCTTTCCCTATATATATTAAACATATTTAAACTTTACAGAAACACACAGTCACTGGATGATGTCATCAGTGATGTCATCAGTGATGTCATTTGAGATGCCATCAGTGATGTCATCAGTGATGTCACTGACCATGTCATGAGTGATGTAATATGTGACGTCATCAGCAGTGCATTGCGAGGCGCGAGTTATAGTTAGCTGAACTAACTATAACGGGGAATTTCTATGGTTTTGTACGAGTGAAATGTCCAACTAACTATAACTGTCCCTAAAACCTGATTTTTTCAGTGAATATATATATATATATATATATACATATATATATATATATATTTATATTTATATTTAGAGAGAGAGAGAGCAACAGAGGGAGAATGTACATGCACAAGGGAGAGAGAGAGAGGCTACATAACTGTGTAATATGATCCAACACTGCCAACAAGGATCATGCACCATGAGGCCAAAGACTTATTGGACTGTAAATGCCACAAGAACTATTTTTACATTGAGGTAGTCAGTCTAAAAAGCTGTTTTCTTTAAAGTACATTGAACAATGGACACCACAAGAAGCCTGCAGCTGCGGGCTGTGAGTTTCACTCACCTCGGGCTGTCTTCCCTTGTGCTCCGGGGCTCCTAGCTGCTGCACCTTGCTTTTCCAGTTCCAAAATCATAATCACATGCCTAAGGGTTTGCAGCTGCATTTTAAAGCTGCACTGCAGCTAGTCCTGTACACAATTTAGTTCCTGTTTTTTTTTCCTTTTTCCATCATAGCAATTTCTTCCTTAATTGATTTCTGGTTTTCCCAATCCTTTGCTTTTCCTGTTGTGTGCTTTTTGATGTCATTTCCTTTTCTTGTTCTTTTACTATATAAAGGGTTCAGTGTGATTGGAAGGTTGTAACAATAAATCCAGGTTCCTTTGCTTGTTTTCTAGCTCCCTCCACTTGTTACTGATTCATCACTCCTGAAGAATTCGACCATCAGATTCCTGCTTTTTTTCAATCCTTTTAAATCTTCATCCATCAAGGACATTTTTTACCTCTTTGGCTTTTTCCTCCTAAGAAGGTGGCAGCTTCTTGAGGACACTTGCCAACTACATATTCCAGTGTGTGGTACTATTGTGGCTTCCAGAAACAGCTACCCATACATCTGGTCTAGCATAAGTTTAGTGCCTTATGCACTTGAGTGTTATATATATACATGTTATATGATAATTATATTAATATGTGTGCAGTGTAAATATTAATTAATAATAAATGGCTACATATATTTTGCGAGAACCACACATATGTTCAGAATGTAGTCACAACCTATATTTTCATGTTAATTGTACCTGTTTGAAGTTCATTTTAATGCTAAGTTAGTCTAACGTGTAACCAGTCATGAGCAAAGTGAATTTCATTTTATTAAATGCCTTGCCAGTTGTTAGAAATTGGGCCTTTAGTTGGCAGAGGTTTGCACCTTGTCTAAGTAGGGACCACAATCCTAGTCAGGGTAAGTCAGATACACAACCTAAATTAACCTGTGCTCACCCTCTGGTAGCTTGGCACAGAGCAGTCAGGCTTAACTTAAGAGGCAATGTGTCCATTATTTGTCCACACTTTATTAATTACAGAAACACAGTGAAAACACCACTAAAAGACACCAAAGTTTAGAAAAATAGAGACTATTTATCTAAGTAAAACAAGACCAAAACAAAAAAAATCCAATAAGTTGAACTTGAGATATGAATTTTCAAAGATTAAATGCAAAAACAGTCCTCAGAAGTCACTAGTCAAAAGGTTACTTGAGGTCACGAGGGACCGGTGCAAATCCAAGGCTCTGGCCAACCATGATGGAGGGCAAGCAGACTACAGCACCTTTCGCAGGGTCTGATGAAAAAGTACCTTGTACGGAGCAAGCATCAGTGTGAAAGGCTTCACTGCGTCGGTTGATCCACGCAGTTGGGTCGATGCTGAGGAGGTCGACCCTTGCAGTCAGTGTCGAAGGATTGGCGCTGCGTCAATGTCAAGCCTCATAGTTGGTGTAAGGATCAGCGCTGTGTCGCTGTCCAACCTCGCAGGCAGGACCCGCGTCGTTGTTGAATCCGCACTGCGTCAGAGGTCACTGTATTGGTTCCGATCAGCACAAAGGAGTCACTGCGTCGATTTTAGTAGAAAACAGCTGCAGAACCCACTTCTGAGGCCCAGGACTGGAGGAGGTGCCTCTGGCAAGGGAAGGACACACAGATTGCAGAGTCCAGCAGCACCAGCAGAGTTGCAAAAAGTCTTTTGTGTCCCTGAGACTTCAGAAAACAGGAGGCAAGCCAGCAAGCCCTTGAGAATCTTGGGTTCAAGGATGTAGAGAGTAGGTCCAGTTCCTCTCACTCCCAGGCAAGAAGCAGCATGCCAACACAGCACAGCAGGTAGCAAAGTGGCAGTCCCTCCTACAGCACAGCAATCAGCAGGAGGCAGGCCAACACAGCAATGGAGGTAGCAAAGTAGCAGTCCCTCCTACAGCATAGCAGCTCTTGATCCAGTCAGAATATCCTTGGTTCCAGCAAAGTTCTGATTTGGTGGTGTCAGGGATCCAGCCCTTATACCCAAATGTGCCTTTGAAGTGGGGGAGACATCAAAGAGGCCTTTGAAGATGACAAGGTCCCTTCCTTTTCTGCCCTGGTTCCAGACATACTACAGAGGGGTATTCAGCTCTTTGTGTGAGGACAGGCACAGCCCTATTCAGGTGCAAGTGTCTGCTCCTGTTGCAGGGATTCTGCTCAGGAGCAGAACTATGCTTAGGACCATAGAATATCAGTATGCAGGGGACTGGGTCTCCATATCACATGAGCCAGAGTCCGACTAGCTATAGTGCCTCACTTGCCCTCCTAACCTTTCCAGAAAGACAAGTGATTTGGCACCCCAAAACATAACACTCTCGACCCTCTCAGGGATCGCAGTAACAGAACACACTGTTTCGCTCTCTCACTTGTACTTGTCCACAATAAGATAAAAAAGAGACATGAAGGAAGTTTACAATGTTTATTTAAACTATTGTGCTCTAAGATGCAATAATTGTGCCACAACTAGCAAACAAATACATGTCAATAATGTCATCAGCATGGTTAATAAACCATATACAATAAAGAGCCCTGTCATGTTATCTGACAGATCTGCGTAAACCCTCCTGTACTATTGAAGCTAAGTGGTTATAAATTATAGATCTCTGGCTCTAGTGGTGGACCCTGTACCTTAGCATACATAGGTGGATATTCTACATCTCAGCTGACGCAGCACTCGTGTCTCAGGACCTTCTCTATGTGAGTGTGTTTTTTCAGAACCCCTGCCTCAGTTAAATGACAAGGTATGTGTACTCAAAACAGCATCTCCATTCTTTTATTATGTCTAGGTGCTAGTGTCTGACCAGAGAGTATAACAAGGGGCCATATTTGACCTTTCCTAGGCTTTTCAGACTTAATCTCAGGAAAAGAATAAAATGCTAAAACATGTACTGGTTCTCTGTTAAGATACAGTGTGGCGCAAAAGTATGCATGATATTTAGTAACGTGTGCAAAACAAATACGGCCTACACCATGCATAATTAGGCTAACATAGGGAAAACAACAATGGGCCATGTAGGAAACTCACAACACTCCTCCCTCCGACTCTACCTCAGGAAGGCCCAGCTGCCTGGTGATGGGTCATCAGGATGCAAATGTCACACCCCAGCTCCCTTTGTGTGACTGTCAAGAGGGAATACACAAACCCCAGCTGTCACTTAACCCAGACATGTATTCAGAGACAGGCAGAGGCACAGAATGGTTAAAGTAGAAAAATGCCAACTTTTTATAAGTTGCATTTTCAGACTTACAATTTAAAATCCGACTTCACCATGAATTGTGATTTTAAATTTTGAGTCCATAGACACCAAACTTCATATTTCTATCTGCTCCCAATTGGAAATTACACTTAAAATGTCTTTCAGGCAATCCCAATGTTAACCTGTGGGAGAGATAGGCCTTGAAGTAGTGAAAAATGAATTTAAGAGAATTTCACTACCATGACATGTAAAATTTAAAAGTACATGCCCTACTTTTTAAATACACTGCGCCCTGCCCATGGGGCTACCTATGGCCTACCTTAGGGGTGAATTACATGTAATAAAAAGGATGGTTAGTGCACTTTAGTAGGGACTTATAAGTAAATTAAATATGCCAATTGTGGATAAGCCAATGTTACCATAGAGTACAGAGCATATGTACTTTAGCACTTGTTAGCAGCGGTAAAGTGCCCAGAATCCTAAAGCAAACAAAAACAAATTCAGCAAAAAGGGGAGGAGGAAGGCAAAAAGTTAGGGGGTGACCCTGCAGAAAAGGCCATTTCCAACATCAGTGTCTTGTTTTTTTCTCCCTTTTGAAGGTGTCTTATCATGTGTTTAAAGTTGGAATAGACTTATTGTTTATTGTATTAGTTTAGTAGGCAACTGAACTTTAATTATAAGTTGGCCTCAGATATGGACACTGAGACTGTGGGAGATATCTCCCTGAACCAGGCAGACTGGATTGATGTTATATCCACGGTCGCCCAGATAATTGCTCCTATGTTGAGAGCTGGAAAACTAGTGAGTCTACCTGCTCCCAGAGAAAACTGTCTTTGGATTGGATTGTTTGGTGAAAACTGATATGCACAAGCCGTCTAGAATCTTCTTTCATGCTTTAATTGTATGATCTTTAGTATAGTTGAGCAGACCCTGGTCTGTCTTCGCTGAGAGAAGACTTCTTCTCGAAGCTGCTGATTTCCCTTGCCCAGAGTGTTGAGCTTCATGCTAGAGCACTCATATCTTCCCCTCAAACCTTAAATTGATTCATCTGATGCTGGCACCTTCCTAATAGAAATCCCCCTTGCACTTTCAATTCTTTATGTAGAATAGGGAAGTTCTTTTTGGAACCTGCTTGGTCGATATTTTGCTTGCTGTATGTGATTCTGTTTTGTATCTTTTTTCTTATAATATACAAATTCAGGTTGAATGATCATTTAAATGTGTATGCTCTTACACTATTTTTCTTTCAATTTTATTGATTGACTTAGCTTGTTGCAACCTGAACTAAATTGTTAATAAAACACCATCCTCTTGGTCGTATCTTGTGGAGTCAAATTGTTTTTACTGTACTTGAAATGTGTTGCCAATGTTAGCTCCTTTCTTATACTTCAAGTCGACAATCAAAGGTCCATACAACCAGGAGGGGATTCCTTTGATGATTTTACTAAAAGCTTGAGATTCAAGAAACCTCATTCTATCACATCGAATACCCCAACCAGATTACGGGTAAGCGTGCAGACCTGAACACCACCCTTAGAGTCCTGATTTCTCTTCTCTCTATTTGTCATTTAGTCTAACACCAACTTTCTCAATGACTCTCTCTACAGTCCTAACACTTTACTGTTTGGAACTGGAATCCCTTACATAAGTCAAATCTTTCCATGCATCTTTGACTGGAACTGAAAAACCAAAAGCTCTCCACTGCACCAGTTCACCCATTTAGGAATCAGCCCCTGATGCAAAGTGCTGTTTTCTAAAAAGTATAAATTGGCATTCTGCTTGATTGGGGGGACAGGTGCTAATGCCCTAAAGCCCCAAGTACCACACTCTCCTGGCCCAATCACGAGCCACTAAAATGACTTGGGCCCCGTTGTTCCTGATCTTTTTTAGAATGTACAAAAAATGCATTCAGTAAAAGTGGTCGCAATTAGTGCACCTACTTATACCGAATGAATTGGTATTTTGTGAATCAACCTATGTACCAATAGGTTGGTTCACAAAATGTTAAATCGTAGTGGGTCGCAATTCGGAGTACCTCATGAAAAGTAGTAGCAAATTGCAACCCACTACGATTCACAGACATCACAGGGATGTTGACTTGCTGGGGTCAGCCGACCACCATGTCTGTGATTTCTTTTAAATAAAGCAATCATTTTATTTTGTATAAAATGCAGCCAATATTCATTATGAAAAATGGGATACGTTAAAAAGAAATTGTTTCACTAACTTTTTTTTTAGTAGTAAGCAATGGTTCAATGAACCACTGCCTATGCCTAAAAGAGTTTTTCATCAACATGCATACATATGGCAGGGTCTATTGAGGAACCCTTCTCATTTGCAAACAGGTTACTATATCCTTTGAGGTGACTGTAACCTTTCAATGGTTTGTGACTGCAATTGTGGTCGCAAACCATTAATACACACCTTAAGGAATCGCAGATTGGAAGGGACACCCTAAACACATTCCTTCCAATTTGCTATTCGGTATGTACCCAGAAACATATTTTGAGATTAGGTAATGTGTTACCAAATCACAATTTGGATTTTGTACATATCTAAAAGCTATTTTGCAGCTGTAAAGGCTTTGATTTTATGAATCTGAGCCTTTGTGACGAAAAACAGCTGTCTAAATAAGGCTATCTATTCTTAGATGGCACAAAAGCCTATTTGTACTGTACTCTGCAGTAGAACTTTGTTTTGAAAATACTTTTGTGCTAAATCAGAAAACATATGTTTAATTGTGTTCCCTGGCTGAGATAAACTGAAACAGAAGCTCAAAGCCACTATTCCCTGAAAGTTTCCAGTGAAAATTTACCGACAGGAAATGGTTTAACCTTTTGATTGATTGAAAACTTTTAGCACTGCTGCAAACATCTATACGTGTATAGCAAACCAGCTAGCAAACTCAGAATAGCATAAAAATGTGTGCAGGTTCGAGCCAAATATATTCATCCGTGCTTACACCTTCTATTTAATGAAAACACTATTTGAGATTTAACTTAAACCATATAAATGGCCACTCAATAATTTCTGTTTGTATTGGGACCCAGAAGGACAAAGAGTTTGCACCTTTTGTGGAATTGAAGTTCAGCCACAACATCAAATTCTCTGTAGGTGCCAAAATAGGTGCTATAATCGGATTTTGCACATCTAATCCATGCGTTTAGAATGCTCAGTTGAAATGAAATGAATGTTTTGTTATGTATATCAAAGTTTTGCATCGATGTGAGTATATTAGACATTATTTATTTTTACATAGTACAATAGTAAGATCTTTTAGGGTTGAATGAATGAACATTATGGTGAGCAATATGAAATTGTTCAGAGCATGTATTTTAAAAATGGTAGTAACTGGCATTTTATTTTAAACTGTAACAAAGTCAAGCAAATTAAACAATGGGGAGCATATTCTCAAGGATCTATCGCCGAGTTATCGGCTCTTTATCGCAGCCAAAGTCGCGATAAATTCATCGCCCCATTCACAAGCTGGCGCTAACAGCCCATAACACCAGTTTACCTGCGAAAGCAGTCGCAAAAAACATCGCCACAGATGACCCCGGCAGGGGCGGCTGTTGACATTTGAAAGTGGTGAGGCGTAAAATGATTGGCATACTGCACCGTAGCGAGCGAGCGTAGCGAGCGAGCCCGAACAACTTAAGGGGTGTTCGGGGGGGTTCTCCCCCCGAGAAAAGTTTGAAAAAAAGCGGAAAAATGGTGCATTTTCAAGCAAATTTGAGAAAGCAGGAAGGTTAATAAAGCAATTGTGAAAGTGCAGTTATTACATTAATAAAGAGATGTCATATAACATAGGTAGCTGCTTATTCAGTATAACCACAGAGCTTCATAACAGACTTCGAGATACAATGCATTTCTGAGTACCTCACAGATGTTTTTTATTGAACAACAACAACAACTAAACTGGTCGCAAAGTAGCTGCATTGAACATATTGTTTACTTTTTGTAAATGAAATCAGCACGTCTCTCTTTAAGTGCAGCAAACTTTTCAATCATTTTAATGTTAAAGTCTGGTATTTTTTGAACTAGCTTGCTCTCTATAGAGAGCATTGCCAAAGCATTGAGTCTTTCCTCAATCATGGTGTTTCTCAGGAAAGTCTTTATCCTCTTTAAGGTTGAAAAACATCGTTCTGACTCTGCTGTTGTCATAGGTGTAGTTATTACAATTTTTAGTAAAGCCACTGTCTCTGTAAGTGACTTTTCCATATTAAGTTTATGTAGTAACCGCTTCGCCGCGATCGGAATTCCGCCCAGGTGCTGGACATTCCGATCGTGGGTGTGGATAAGCTTCCACAGCCTCATTCAGAGCACGCTCAGGGAAAGATTCATCATATTTTGCAAACTGTTCACTTTGCAATAATGTGGCACTCACCAAATGTTTTGTGAAAGAAAAACGTTCTTGTGCCTGCACAATTACAATGTCACATATCTCCTTTGCAATTCGGACCAGAGTGGTGATGTTTTTCCTGCGGTTTGAAAAAGTAGAATGCTCTGGCAGTTTGCTGTCTAAATTGTCAACCCCATCTCTCACTTTGCTTGTGCTTTGTACAAACATAGTGGTATATTCTTGCACTTTGACAGTATCTATCTCTCGTGCTTGTAACTGATTGTATAACAGGTCGACAGCTACCATTATATCATGAAATAAAAACAGTAAGAACTGAAACTCTCTGTCTTGTAGTGTTCTAGCAAAGCCATGGGCTTCAGTCTGACTTTTGTAATCAAACTCATCATTGTCTTCTATGGCGGCAAAACATTTCTCAAGGTCCTCCCTATGTTCATAGATTAGGTTGACTGTACGGATGTTAAAGTTCCAACGAGTTGAGGATCCCCTTGGAACGCTTTTGTCCACAATCTCATGAAGTGCTTCCGTTCTTTTGGGGGAACGTGAGAAGAATGCTGCCATGCCTCCTACATCCTGAAAGAAAATTCGTGTCTCGGTGATCTTTGATACTGCCTGTTGCATAATAAGATTAAGTTGGTGGGCGTAACAGTGCACATAATGAGCATTAGGGTACACATCTCAAATTCTTTTCTGTACTCCACGGAGGCTTCCACTCATTACGGATGCACCATCATAGCTTTGTGCGATAAGTTTTATTTTTTGAGGCAACTCTGAAAAAATTACGCTCAGTTGACGCAGTATAGCTGCAGTAATGGTTTCTGCACTAGAGTCTCTTAAATGTGTGAAACCATAGAACCTCTCCACAACTTGTCTGTCATTGTCAAGGTACCGAAACACTAATACGGACTGTGTTTTAGTGGCCACGTCATTGGTGTCATCAGCCTGAATAGCCACAAAGTCTGTGTTTTGCAACTCTTGCACAATATGGCTTCTCATAATTTCGAGCATACACTCAAGGAGTTCATTTTGTATTGTTTTAGAGGTGCCCTTAAAGACTGTAGCACTTGTTAAATGTGCTTCCATTTCCTTGTCTATGCTTGCTATTAAATCCACAAGGCCTCTGAATATTCCAGGTTTTGAGGAACTTTCTGATTCATCATGGCCTCGCAATGCCAGTTCGAAAGCACCACAGAAACGAATGCAATCAATTATTTTGGATAGAATCTGTCTGTTCCTATCAACTGCTTCATTGTGTTTCTGAATTGTTTTGCGGTATGCATCGTTTATCTGCTGCTCAATCGGTGTGTCTTCCCCCAACATTCCCAGTCTCGTCAGGTTTTCCATATGCCTTCTTGTGTGTGCATGCTTCTTTATTTTTCAGACAAATGCTTCAAGTCTGTTACTCCTTCATGTGTCCAAGGAAACTCACCACCAAACAGCAAGCAGGGGAAGCAGAACAGAGAATTTCTTAAAGGGCAGCCTGTAAGCCAATCAGCTTTTGTGTACCAGGCGTTTGAGAATGTACGTGTGGACAATTTTCCTCTGTCCTGGGAAGTTTTCTGTAGTTTTATGTCAGGCTGATGAGGTCCTAATTGCTTTATATGTAGTTTCTCTTCAATTGGCCATGCCTGGAATGACCTTGTAATTAGCTGTTCTACTGTATTCATTATGCCGATGCTGGCCTTACCAATATGAAAGATACCTGTCAATAATCAAAGTACAACGTATAAGGTGTGGTGCAATAATATCAAATTTCAGTATAAATACATATATCTTGTGCAGTATCGCAATAAATCTCCAACAGCTCCCCTTTGCACAACATGACTGCTAAAAATACAGCCTTACTGCCTGCTGCCTCTGTGTGCCATAGTGGTTGCTGCTGAAGGCACTGAAACAGACACTGCTTGAGGGCCTTGAACAAGGCAAGGGATAGATAGTGGCTTTAACAACCGTTATTGCCCAAAGCACAGGACTAAGGCTATTAGTAAATTCCATCCACTGTCTGAGGGTACAATGTTCAGAATGTGCACCCACCCCAACCACCATGTAGAGTGACCACATACATATAGCCCTACTAACTCCAATCTAAAAAAAATAGCATCAGTTTCCTTACCTTTAACACTGGTGTTTGCTGGGTCGTAGCCGGGATGAAAGAGCAGCAAAGGAGGTTGGGGCCCCTTGTTCTTCTTCCAAAAATTGCCCAAAAATTAGGTAATGGTTCACGTTGCTGAAAATAAAAATATAACAATTTATTTTTGAAGACGTTAGGGTAATCAAACAAAGACTGGGGGAAACATAACGCTCCAATTTTTACCTTGCAGTTTGCATGCAGCTCTTAGATGACAGTTAATAGCTCACTGTTGTATGTTAGGATTTTAACTTACAAACTGCAAGTAACAAAAGGATCTCTCTGACAAAAGCAGTGACTCACTGACCTATTTACATCATGTGCATTTTGTGATCTGCATCAGGTACATGTTCTTTGCAGCAGGCACATTAACCTTCTGCGCTACCTTGGGGTAAGTCAACAGCAGTCATAAAAAAAACAAATCACAGTCAACATTGAGGAGGAGGCAGGGAACACACTACTGCAGCTGCAGCATAGCCTTTTACCTTTTTACCTCTTTGCAGACACACCACCTACCAGCTCACTCCGAATGCCAAACTGTAGTTAAGTTTGGATTTGGCACTGGCAGCCATCTTAGGTGTAAATTCACAGGGTGTCACGCTACATGGGACCGTCCCTGCTGATGGCACGTGAGGTATGAGGTGCAAATTTGAACATTGATTGGGACCCTAAGGTTGTGATCGAGGATGGAAGCCTCCCACCCTCCCCGATTTCAGCCCTTGCCAGTTTATTTGTTGGGTGGGTTGGGCAGGACAGAAGGAAAGAAAGGAAGAAGGGAGGATGGAAGGAAAGAAATGAGGCAAGAAGGAAGGAAAGAAAGAAGAAAAGACCAAAGGAAGGAGATAGGAAAGAAAGATGGAAACAAAGAAATAACAAAGGCAAGAAAAAGGAAGGAAAAAAAGAAAAAAAGGAAAAAGAAAGCAAAAAGGAAAGAAAGAACGAAGGCTCAAAAAAGGAACCAAAAAGGAGAAAGTAAAAAGAAAGGAAAGAATGAAGCCAAGAAAGAAAAAGGAAGATAGCAAGACAGAAAGTAAGAAAGAAACAAAGAAAGCAAGAACAAAAGCAAGAAAGAATGAGAGCCAGAAAGAAGGAAAAAGGAAAGACTGCAAGAAAGAAAGAAGGAATAACTTAATACAGAAATCTACACAATCTATTATGCTGTGAAGTAGCTGAAGTCAGATAAACAAAACGCACTCCAACAGCTATTTTCAAAACCATTGGCAGGATAACGGAACTGATGAGACCGGACTGTGCCTTTCTTACATTAAAAGTGTCCTGCTATCACTGGAGGCACTTGACTGTCCTGAAAGGCAGATCTCAGTAACCGACCCCAGGCCCAGGGGCCGAATGACACAACAAACCAATGAATCATGAGGGCTGGCTAAATGACCCCATATTTAATTATATTAAATATTTCATTTTCAGTTAAATCAAAAGGTCTTGGCTAACGCCAGACCTATCGAGTATACACATTCTGGAAAAGGACTAAAAAGAAACAAAAACGTTGTGAAAAAAGTGATGAGGGTGTGACAGCCTGGGGAGAAAGTCATGCACAGCTGTCACGTGCTCAGGTCATGGGGTGACTTGCAGTTAGTCCTGTGTATTCGGTTAACATGCTGTAACTTGTAGTTGAGCTCTTTCCTTTAGTAGCGTGGCGCTGCGTGTGCCAAAATGGGCATTGGTATTGGCTGATAAAGAGGCACAAGCAAGACTAAAGGAACGGAAGGCGGGAGTCCAGGTGGCCAAGGGACAGCAAAGAGCCTAAACCTTTACGGAGGACCTGATCCAGGAAGCACCTGGCGACAAAGCATCTCGCTCTTTCCTCTGAAGGGAGGAGATAGTCTGAGGCACCGGACAGGTGTGAGGATGAGAGGTAAAGGAGGCGAAGGTTAGAGTGTGCGATGAGGAAAGAAGAACAATGAAGATGGAGGGACGAGAGCGAGATAGTCAGGAGTTGGCAAGAGCAGGAGAAAGGAGAGACGGACATGAGAGGTAGAGAAGGGACAGAATGATGGTTACCAGGGAGAACGAGAAGAAGAAAGTGAGAGGCCGGGATGAGGGGATGAAAATGAGAGACGATTGGGAACCCAGCGTGATGAAAGGAAAAAGGAAAGACAACGAGAAGGGAGAGCAAGAATGGAAAGCAGGAGTACAGCGGGTTTGGAGAGAAGGAGGTAGATAATTAAAGGAGAAAATGAAGGCAAAGCAATGAGGAGATAGAGGGCGGAGAGAGGTAGGGGAATACAGAGGGAAGAAGAAACGGACAGAATTAAAGTGTGGAGAGAAGGTTAGAAGGGGAGGAGAGAGAGGGAGGGAGGATGAAAGAGAAGGAGAGAGAAATGGGAGGCAGAAAGAGAGGGCGAGAGAGTAACCGGGTCCAATGAAGGCACGTGAAAGAGCGGTGGAAACGAGGCGCTAGCACTGGATAAGACCACTTCATATTTTAATGTTCACCACCTCTGTCCTGTATGCACCACACGGTAAGGTCTGTGCCAGGGGACCCTTCATTACTTGCCATGCCCTTCTCAAGATTTACCATAACCCGGAGGTGAAACGCTCCTTCAAACACCCCCTTCTCAAATCTTTGCCCCCATCCTTAACACAGACCCTCTGAGGACCCCCAGCAGAGTCACAGCTTCTAAAAAGCATCCTCCTTCTTCCTTCCCACCGAAAACCCATCCTTTGCTGAAGTGTTTTATTGTAATACAAACCAAGCCCAACCATTAAGATGCGCCTTAGTCAACACTAGACTTTCAGAATAATTTTAGAAGACTGGTCTCAGATATTGAAACCCATTAATGCCCTACTTTCCCTTCACACTCATCTGCATTGCCGACCACGTCAGTGTACTCAATTCAGAGCACTGATCAGACGCTCACGCGTGACACTAAACTCTTGAACATAGGTCCCCTTGCATCCGCACCTACATCCAACCATGAATGCATGCTTCAGCCTACTACACATCAGACAAAGTACTCCACAAGTCCTCACAAGTGGCAACTGCATACTACACAGATGTCAAGCAACAATAGTGATGCAAGGCAGACATTACAATGCAAAGTACAGTCAACACCCACTGCTGGCTTTCTGGAAGGATGACTACAGATCAGTCCAGCCTACAGAGACATGAACTTTCTTTTTTCTGCAATCACTGATGCTTAGCACCAAAACAGAAATGATTGCTGTAAAAACCAATGGAGCAAAATAAATAAATAAATCTCTGCCTCTGACACTCGGCTCCCTCCGGAGGTGCTGCTTGCACTAGCACTACCCGCTCTCATGCACCGGGCTAAGCAAGGCCACAGCGGCGTGACATGGACTTCAATGAGCGGAGCCAGAGGGTGCAGCTGTTCTACCTGGCTTGTCCTGTGGCGCCCCCGGGGCACCCCGCCCTGCCGCTGGCATGATTGTAGTGCCACACAGGACTAGAAAGCGCCCCCTTCGTTGTCAGTTTTCAATGTATTGTCCTTCTCCTAACCCCTCGGAAGCAAATAGAATGGTACTGAAGGCACAAAGATGGGGCAAGGGGTGAAACCCTGTGATGAGAGAGAGAAAACCCTGTGATGTCATGTTGGGTCCAAGTGACCATGCTCTTGCTTTTCCCCAAGTTTCAAACCCACCGGGCCGGGGCCCCAGTCCAGAATAATTTCTTACTTTTAAAACAGATGGATCACAGCTCACTAGTGGATGACGATGTTTGTACAGTACACAGTCAGTCACCACGATGAGCGGAGCAGGCGCAGCCAGAGTCCAGAAAGACAGTACCGCCACAGAAGACAGTGCGCACCTCACGTCACGACGATCAGTGTGCATGCGCACCTCAAGTCACGACGATGAGTCACGAGACATAAGCCACCATACCACAGTGATTGGCCATAGTTGCGCGGCAGCGGCGGCACCCAATGGTGCTTTGTTTGCATGCTGCCCTGGCTGCGCGGTGTCTCTCAGCCAATCCAGAGATGCTGCATTAGCAGCGCCTGGATTGGCTAGAGCACGGATAGGGTTCGCCCATACGAGAGACCGGGGGCTGCTGCATGAAGCAACCCTCGGCCTCTCGGGTCCCCCTCCCTCCCTCTCCTACAGTAGGGGCTTGCCTGGCTGGCTGAGACAGTGCGCATGTTCGGGCTGGTCATAAAAATGACCAAGCCAAACTCGACCATGCGCAAATGTCACAACTTGTTGTCAATCAAAACAGTGCTCGCCCCCGGCCCCACCCCCTTCATAGGCCCGCCCTTTTGCCTCGGGCGTGTCCCGACTCCCGGCCGCGCTGAGTGACTGTGAGTCAGCGCGTACGCGCTGTGAGCTCAGAATTCATTGCTTGCAGTTGCACCGCACCACACACCGCACGGCACGGTTAGTGGGGCAACGCCCCAGCGCCCCAATGGACGCACCGCGCCTGGACCCCGGCAACTAACGCTAATGATATGCAGAGTAGGTGTTCCCGTGCAAAAATCCGCGACAACACCACTCCACAACATTCTCAACGACCACGATAAGATCACAAAACATGCGATAAGGCGCGTTAGCAGCAGGAAATTAACACCTGCTCTTACCTGGTGTAAAGTCGGACGACAACCAGCACCAGACAAGGGAGCACAGCCCATAGCCACACATGAAGAACAACAGATGCCCTGGAGCAACCGATCATGCAGCCCGGAGCCCCAATAGGCCAACAACACCCACTGCCACCACCCCCAGGACCCCACCTCCCCCCCCCTTCCCCGGGGCCCCACCCCGGGCACCCCCACACCCCCTTTGGACAAAGATATTGCACATCAACTCCATGAAATCATGAACCAAACAAATCGCCTGAAGTCGCACAATCACAACACCTAACATACATGTGTGGTCAGAAAAGGGAAATCATACATTCATATCATAATATCCAAATAATACATTTATTACAGAATAAACCAAAAACAACAATTCTGAAGAGGCATGGCGGGTCTTCTCAGGACATTCTGTAAGTCACAGCCTGCAAAACATAAATCTGGATAAGAAGGTGTGCCATGCGCCCATCAAAGTACAGAGAGAGAGAGCGAAAGAGAGAGAGAGAGAGAGAGAGAGGGAGAGAGGGAGAGAGAAAGAGAGAGGGAGAGAGGGAGAGAGAAAGAGAGGGTGAGAGAGTGCCGACACTGCGGACCTAGGCCTCACTGCTCACCTGCTGCCACCGGTATGTCTCCAACCACGTGCCAGTATACACTGCAGTCCCCCAGGTCCCTTATCTGAAACAGTGTCCAGAGACATGAATGGCAGAGTCCATACAGTTGCACACGCCATCATCGCTTGCCCGCCCCTGTGCACACAAGCTGCTGCACCCCAGCCCCTCCCGCCGCCCAGCGGTGATTGCCCTCCCCTGCGCAACCAGGCCTCACTGCTCACCTTCCACCACTGGCGTGTCTCCAAGAGGGCTCACCACGTTCCGGTGGGATCTCCAAGCCCGCGGCCCGCGACCATGGCACCCTCCACATCATGCAGCCCCTCACCGCGGGCCACCAGGTCACACACCTGACTCTGGGTCTTGATTTCACAATGGCAGAGACCACATCAGTGCACACGGCATCATCGCAGGCTGCACACCCGCTCAGCGCTTGAGGTGCCACTAACTCTGTGAACCGCGAGGCAACGCCACGTGGCGGGAGGCCCGCACTGCCCGCTGGCTCAGGCCTATAGTGCGGTCCAGCAGGGCTCACACTGATCCTTGCCAGTCCGGACCACCAGGACGGCGCATCATCGCAGGCTGCACACCCGCTCAGCACTTTAGGTGCCCCTATCTCACTGCACCGCAAGACACCGTCCCGTGGCGGTGTGCCTGTGCCTGTCGCAGTGTATCCAGACCCACAAGTCTGTGCACCGCTAGCCATGGACCCTTAATGATTGAGTTCCGTGGTGCGGACGCCATCATGTCACCCCCGGCATTGGGCAATGTGAGGTGGCAGGGCCCTAGGCCCTCGTGCATACATGAGAACTACACGGAGACACCCAGTTAGAGAGTGGAAATGGCGTCCAGCACGTGCGCCAGGCCCTTTTTTTTGGCAAGGTCACATGTCCTGTGACGCCTGTGCTGGATGGGTGTGGTGTGGGTGTACACCAGCCGTGAGGGAGTGGCTGAGGCATGCTGACAACTAGACCTGTGAGCTGCAGATCCCTACAGTGAAAACCTGGGACATGTGGCGTTGTTGCCCCCCCCTGTGTGCGTAAGCGGAGTGGGATGTCCTGGCGTATGCCAGTCCAGAGTAAGGGTGTGAACAATGACCCCGGAGCTCTGGGCGTGGTTCCGTCCTGGGCTGGACAAGGAAGTGACTAATGGATGTGTCTCTGTTGTAGTGTCGGCGCCACCTGGACCGCAATCGGCAATCTGTCACCCTGTGACAAAAGTCCCACAACATGAGCAACATGGACGTAAGCGGGAATCACTGACCCTACATTCATCCATACTTCCACACTTGAAAGATCATAGACATTACACATCTGTGTGAATATGAATGTTTATTGCACATTCAGTGGAGAGTTGCAGCTGGAGCAGTACAGGGCCATGCCAACCCCACTTTACATTGTTGGCCCGTGGAGGGCCAGCCAGAGTCCTTCAGGGAATGACAGGTACATCAGAAGAGGAGGAGTTCAGTCCGCAGTCTGATAGCTGTGTCATTGGTGACCAAACAGAATATGGCAGTCCATGTCGAGGTCCAAGGTGAGTGTCGCAGAGTGCATCGGGGGACAGTGGAAGGTGATGATGCAGAGGGCAGAACCAAGCAGAAACAGGCCACATGGCGGAGATGAATGCTACTGCGTCCTTCTGACCACGAAGGCTGATTCATCCGCATCTTCGTCCTCTGCTGTTGCATGTGCCTCACATGTGGGTGGTGGTGTTCTGTCTCCAGCACTGTGTGGCAGTGACACCTAAGGGGCTGGAGGTGGAATGTCTGCCGCACTGTGTGGCACTGACACATCAGGGGCCGGAGATGTGGATGGGGTGGTAGCAGCAGCATGCATCAGCGCCAGGCCTTGTGGCAGCAATGCCATGAGGAGGGTCTTTAGGGCTTTGAGGGACCCAGCTACCTCTCGCTGGTGTGCAGCCGTGGCAGCCGCTTTTTCCGCCTGCGTCCGCTCCATGTTCTCCATGATCCTCCGCATGTGTCCCAACTCCCGGGCGAGATCGCTGGAGGCACTCTGGCTAGACAGTCGTTCTTGTCGCAGAGTCAGGACTCTAGTGATGTCAGCCATGGTCCGTTGGAGAGCATGGAGCGGACTGTGGATGTCCGTTAGGGACTGTGAGTGGTCCGTGATGGGACTCAGACACCCACGTATGGCGTCTAGTTTGGCTGCTATGTGGTCGAACCCCACCTGCACCTGTTCAGCCAGCTTCTCCTGGCACCCCAACACACGGCGTTGGAAGGCCATGTGTTTGTCGTGGGGGTCCTGGGAGGCAGCCATGGTGGTGGGTGCTGCCTGCTGTGTGTTCTGTGCAGGTGGTGGGTTCCCCTCGTGGCAGCTGGGCTGCCCTGCTCCTGGAAGTGGCCTGCGGAGGCTGTCCACGAGCTGTTGGAGGGCGTCGGAGTCGAAGGTGTGGTGGTCCTCTTCGTCATCAGAGTAGAGAGGTTCGGACTGCTCCGCAGGAGGTGTTGGATTTCCCCCTGCAATGTGAAGGGGAGATGCAGTTTAACATTGTGTTCACATGTATGTTGATGCATTGTACATGTTTACATTCAGACTGCATGACAATATACATTGTGACTGTTTGGGGGGAGCTGCCTATTTGATGTGGGACAGTGGACATTCCGACTACATCACGGATGTGTGTTTGTACTTGTACATTGTCAACTAACATTTCCCTGCAATGCCAAATGTGATTGGCCAGTTTGTACGCACATGCGGCACCAGTTGTGTCCTCTGTTGTGTTGTGGACGTGTTGCGGTTTGTACCACATCGTTGTCAATGTTGATGTGCTCTGCATGTAATGTGTGTGTGCCGCATTTTTGGGGAGTCGCCCCTGCAGCTCTGATGTAGCTGCCCTTTATCCCTTACATGCGGTGTGCCTCGGGCTTCTGTGCTTATGCGGTGCTGAGATGTTTCAGACCTATGTGCATTGGTCTCTTGGTGGGAGTTGGGGGTCTGGGGCATGGTTTGTCCGCAGATGTGCTATGCTTAATTGTGCATGTGTGCCATTGTGCCCATCTCCCCCGTCCCCGTCCCGGTCCCTGGTCGTTACTCACCCTGTTGCTGTTGTGTCCGGTCATGTTGAGCAGTGTCCGGTCCCCCAACTCCTGCCACCGTCTCCCCACTGATGACTGTGGACACCATTTCCTCCATCTCGTCCAGCTCCTCCTGTGGCACTGGACTCCCACCTCCAGTCTGCATTGCTGCCTTCCGGTTGTTTGCGAGTTTCAGCTTGGTTTTGCGCTTCACATCATTCCAGCGCCTCTTGACCTCGTCCATAGTCCTCCTCAGCACTCCGACTGCATTCACCTTGTCCACGATGGTCTGCCATATTCCATTTTTAGTTGCCAGTGACACAGTGGAGGTGACAAACAGTGGTTGATGGTGTTCTATCACCTCCGTTATCAGGATCCTGTTTTCCTGCGGACTGAACCGCTTCTTCCTACTCTTCTTGTCCTTGCCCTTCCCTGACCCCGAGGTCCCAGGCTGGTCCTCCGGGGGCTTGTGGGGTTCTGGTTGTCCTCTGTACTTGCTCCGGATGCCTCCATTGTGCTTCGCTGTTGTTTGGCTTTTGTTTGTATGTTTTTTTTCCACTTTTATAGTGCATTTTCCCGCATGACGCGTGGGAATTGCAGGCCTGTGGCTGGTTTTCGCAGATTTTTGTATCGCGATTGGCGTCATCGCTACTATTTTCGCTTTGGGGTTTCGCGTTTTTGCAGCGTCGCATTGATTTTAATGCGTTTATTTGGCACGTTATCGTGTGACTATCGCCTGGTACCGCCGTGTTGGGAATACCACGTTGACACGGTGTTATTTTCCCGTGATGGACTGCGATGTGAAGTGTTGCGTTAAGCTGGATTTGCGGTAGTTATCACACGCTCTTGAGAATATGCCCCTACATGTGTTGGTCTTGAGGAAGCTCTGCTGCAGCACAAAAAAACTATCTTTCTCCCTACTACCGAGCCAGTGAATAGTAAACACGACCTACAAGCCACTGCTGCCCCATATTCAGCGAAGGATTTCACCAAATACAAACCACAGTAACATATCCTGCGCCCACAATTCCATATTGTGGACTTGCGTAGTAAGCACAGACTGCTCACACTAGACCGAAGTGAAAAGCATGCATACTCATTCGTGGGACTTGAGTGGTAAACACTGACCAGAGTTGGAGAATGAAGAGAAGAATATTCATCTATGACGAAGAAGAGTACATTGAAATTCCACAATCACTAAAAAACAACCGTGAAGCGATAAAGACAAATGTTCAAGTGATTTACTGTTGACATTGGATGGTTCATCTATTTCTATTCATTCACCATACATATTCCAAATTGAAAGAGGCAAACATCACTTTAATGTGAGAACAGCTATCCATTTATGTAACTTTCATAGCCATTGTTATTTTTAATGAGGCAGATTATAGATTACAATTTAAGATTGGGACTATTATCTGAAAATATAGGGGAATATTTATGACCCGGTTTGCGTCACTCTTACACTACGCAAAGTGATGCAAGCGTGACTCAAACCTAAAGCCATATTTTTGAAGCCATACAAAGCCACTTTGTCTTTGAATGGCTTCAAAAATATGGAGTGATGCAACACAGCACAAATCGCTGTGTTGCATTTCTCGGCGCGAGGGAGGCTTGTGTGGGTGTTACCACGCAACGCCCATGTTTATTTTTTGTTCTAAATATTTTATTAGGATTTTTAAGTAAAGCAATGAAAGCAAAATAATACCAAATGTTAATACATGCCGGCCTGGAGAGCTCATAGGAGCACAATAATAAAAAAATAGCAACAAAGATAGTATTGGGAATGTCAGGGGGTCGTATGCCAGTCAAGTTGAGCCGGTGAATGGGGACTAAATATTTGGCAATGGAATTATCATTCTTAAGACAGTTGGGAATGGTCTATTCCTGGAAGACATTAGGACTGCGGTTGGCTCCTGGGTAATTGACATAGAATTACATAACTGGAAACAAAAACACTAAAATGAAGTAAGTGAGTAGAGGAGGAGAGCAAAGGAAGGGAGTCATGTGAATTGATGGCAAACTTCCATAGTCAGGACTGCAAATGGAGTCCATGGCAGTGTGACAGTGTCCGAGAGTTCCCTTATTGTGTGGGCAAGTTGTGAATAAGTTGTGAATAAAGATGTCTAGTGTTTCCCATATACGTTGCGATGCAGTGAGGTTGCCTTTATTAAGTGATTGGGCTGTATGTGCACTTCTAAGGTAAGTGACCCATGCCCACAATGTATAATAAGAAACATAATGAATGGATTTCCAGTCAATCAAATCACCTTAAGGGCAATGGTCAGTAACAGATCTAGTAAAGCAAGGTCTGAATCTGGGAGTTCGTTTGGTGGCTCAGCTAACTGTAGGCCAAGGATTATCAATGGAAAGATTAGAGGGATGTTGATTTTGAAAATTTTGTGCAATTGGAAGGAGATGTCTGACCAGAAGGAAGACAGCCAGGGGCATGAGGAGAACATATGTTCAGCATCGGCAGGCGATAAGTTACCGGCCCAGCAGGTATCAGTGTCTTTAAGTTTAAGTCTGAAGAGTTTTGCCGGTGTCCAGTAGAGGAAGTGGGCAGCAAAGAACTTTGTTTGCACCAGTGAGGAGATTAGTTTGTTTAGGAGTAGTCGCCTCACAAAGTTGTGTGAAATCCTCAGAGGAAAGGTTAAACAACCATTGGTTTAGTAGTGGAGGTTTAGATGAGGATTGATATTATTGAGTAAATTATATATCTTGGATGCAGAATTCCCACCTGAATGTATAGGTTGCATCTTTGTAAGAAGAGTCGATTTCTCAAGTGGACCTAGCTTGGTCACTTGCACTTTGATCTGTAAAACATCATTGAAATCCATATTGAAAGACCATGTTTACTCTGTAGTATCGCGAATGTCAGTGGTTCGGAGTCCGTGTAAATATCTGATAACTATGCGATGCCTTTGGCCGCCCATATCAGACCAATGGTCATTGAGTTGGTGATCTGAAGCTTCTTATTATTCCATAACGATAGGGAGAAAGATTTCTACACTAACAGTAATGCTGAAATTGTGTCTCTAAAGATCTTTCTGGAGTGTGGATAGGATTAGTTAGTCATAGTCAGGTTGGCTTCTCAGGTAAATGCAAGACTGATTGACATCTCCATGTGGAGCCATGCAGGCTTCCTACAAGATTGAGTCTCAAACTAGCTTGCACCTTGTGTGTCCAAATATGTTGTTTGGTAGATTAACTAATTAGGGAAGTTGCATCCTCCTAGCTTGGGGGAGTTTTTTAAAGGCTGAATCTAGCTTTTTTCTTGCTCCAGAGAAATTTGGAGACAATCATATTAGTTTTAAGGAAGAAGACGTGAGACAGGTGACGGGGAGCATACTAGTCAGAAAGTTAATCAGTGGGGACACCATCCTTTTGATTGTTTCAAGACTGCCCCACCACAAGATATGTTTGAGAGTCCGTGCTGACAACAGGTCCCTAATTTTTCCAATCGTCTTTTTTTCACTGATGTCAACGGATTCTGAGAAATCAATGCAGAACCAGATGCTGAGGTATGTAATATTAGATTTCCATTGAAAGTTGGAGATGCCTTTATGGAGGAGTGACAGTGAATGTTCAGAGGAAGGATCTATGTTTTATCATTGTTTACCGAATAACCAGAAAAGCAGTAGAAATTATCAATAGTTTCTAGGATCGCTGGGATGGCTGAGTTCAGGGATTCTGTAAATATTAATATGTCATTTGCGTACGCAGCAGCTTTATGGGTCATGTCACCGAATTGTATTCCTGGGATGTCTGTGGACTCATTTAGCATTACTAGAAGAGGATCAATGGCCAAAAGGAATAATTGAGGGGATAGTGGGTAATCTTGGTGGGTGCCCTGTTGTAGGGTGAAGGGTTGTGCTAAGGCACTGTTAATTTTGATTCTAGCTGAGGGGTTAGAGTATTAGGCCATGATCATTCTGATGAAGGGGTCACCTAGGTTAAATCTGGATAGGACGGCTTCTAGGTATGGCCACTAAACCTTATCAAAGGCCTTCTCTGCATCTAATGCTATAGCTGCTGCTGGTGGGCAGGGTGGACTGAAAGCTTTTTCGATCACAGAGGAAAATAAGCAGATGTTGTCACATGCCAGGCAGCCTTTGATAAAGCCTGCCTGGGTAAGGTGAATGATTTCGGGTATCAGCAAGGTGAGGCGCTTAGCGAGGATTTTAGCGTGAATCGTTGCCTCTATGTTTATTAGGGAGATGGGTCTAATGTTTTTTAGGTTGGAGTGGTGTTTTCTATCTTTGGGGATGACAATGATGTTGGCCTCGGAAGCAGAACCTGACACTGAACCAGAGGTAGTAAAATGGATCAGGGCAGACTCCAGTGCTTCTATAATCATGGGAACAAAGCTTTTAAAGAAATTAATAAGGAGACTGTCTTGTCCTGGTGCTATACCAGTTGGGATACTTCTCACAGCAAGTTTGATCTCGGAGGAATTCTAGAAAAGCATCCTTGGGAGACTTAACGGTCACGGTGTATAGTTTGGTGTAAAATTTCTGGAGCAGTGTGAGGATTTAATTCATCGACATTTGTAATTTTAACTTCAGGTATGCCGCTAGTGATCTGGGGTGAATGTATGACATTGTTCTGCATTCTGTCCATCAACTGTTGTTTTTGCATTCGCTAGTGATCTACCGGCCTTCTTTAAGTAAAACTATTTTTTGCCTTTCTGGGCAACGGCCCATAGATGAGCATGTTTACTAATGAAGGATTTGAATTCATATTTGAGTCATTTTAACACCACCATGTCTGAAGGGTCAATAGTCTGCCTGTATACCAATTCTTTGGCCTTGATCTCAGCAGTTAGTCTATCTAGGGATGCTTTAGTTTATTTTTCCTGGACATGCGGCTTATGACTTGTACGCCGAAAAAGCACTTCATGGTGTCCCATACTATTATGGAAGAGGATGTTGAGTCTTTGTTTTCCTGTATGATTTGGGATAGTTCTTTGTGTAGCTCATTCGCAGTGTTATCATCTTCCAGAACCATCTGTGTTTATACGCCAGATTTGCCCCTTAAATTGAATTGGGAGGATCTGTAGAGTTGTTGAAATAGCTGCATGGTCTGACATTGTGATGGGTTTTATGAATGCAGAGGACATGTCATGAAGTAGAGAGGGGTTGACCAGAAAGTAATCAATTCTTGAGAAGGTATTGTGTGGTGCGGAAAAAAAGGTGAAGTCGCTTCCTGAAGGGTTATGTAATCTCCAGACATCAGTTAGATGGTCAGCTGTACATAGGGAATGAATCGCTTTGTGGGCCTTGGGAGTCTTATATCTAAAGGCACATTGTCTGTCTAATGTGACATCTATTGGGAGGTTAAAGTCACTGCATAGGATAATCCTGACATTGGGGGTGGGGAGGAGTGAGAGTTTTGCAAATAAATTGTCCCAAAATTTGGGGTCATCGGTGGTGGGGGCGTAAATGTTTACTGCATTACATTTCCGTAGTACCGTTCTGGAGGTGTGTAATCAGCCACCTTCCACCATTATCCGGTTTTGATGTGAAGAGCGAAAGACCGGAATTTTTGGAGATTAAGGTGATTACACTGTTCCTTTTAGAGATTGCTGCAGAGCAGGCAATATCCGAAAATCAACCATTGCACAAGGACAATGCTTCTTTGTAGCCAATCCTAGTTTCCAGGATAAAATCCACGTCGCTTCTAAGAGACTGCCATTATTCAGAGAATTTCCTGTGTTCCACAGAGTGGTTGGGTCTTTTGGTATTAAGGGAAACAACCTTTAGTGTTTGGGTATGTTGGTCAGCCATCTAAGTGGGTGAAACCTATAGTGAACATGTCTTGGATTGAGGCCACTATTTGTGGCAGGATAAGAGAGAACTCAAAGCTGGCACATGACTCAGAGGAAGTGAGGGAAACAAAACAGAGAGAAAAGAGGAAAAGAAAATGGAAAAACATAGAGTATTGTGATACAAAGAACACCCCCTGGAGGGGGGAGTTCTCTAAGAGATAAGGCGTGGGATACAGGACAGTGGGTAATGTTACGCGCATAAGAAGCAGGAGGAGGGCTCGGACCCGCCACATCGAACAATAAATGGAATAGGTGAGGAACACAGCCCTGGTGGGCGTTAAACATGTAAAGCAAACATATTAATAACAGTAATTAGTATGCATACACAAATAATGCAAAATCTTGTGAGTGAGCTAGGGAACTAGAGTGAGCATATTAAACCTGTGGGAGCGTAGATATGTCTTAGTTATGGCTTGCTGGATTGCACCCTAATAGAGTGTCAAAAAGTCTTAACTAGTGTTGCTGCTAAACAAGGTCGACAAAACATGTCAAAACTGCACAAAGGACAACCCTGAAAATGGCAGAGTAAGCGCATATAGTAACGTGTAGCTGCATGGATATATAACACTTACAAAGTACACGGCCTGATGGGCAACAGTAGTAACTGGATTGAACTGCGGGTTAAAGCCTGGCCAAAGGATCAACCAGGACCACTCTGGGAGTCCTCCATTCAAGTTTCTAGGGTGTTGTCCAAGAAAGTCATTCATTCTGCGGGTTCCGGGAACAAGCTGGTCTTGCCTTTGTAGAAAATTATAAATTTGGATGGGCCAATATAAGAATGTTGAATCGCTCTGTCCAGCAGTATTTTCCAGAGTGCCAGAAAGCCCTTCCTTATAGAGAGTGTCTCTGGCATAGTCTTGAAAGATAGAGATCTTGGCGCCTTGCCAGGAGAGTTATTTAATCTTCCTCATTTGCGTTAGGGTGAGTTCTGAGTGTTGGTAGCTTAACGGTCTGAAGATCATGATGCCTAGTGATGTGCCATTCTTCGTCCTGAAGGTAGGTACTCTGTGAGCTCTCTCAAGTTCTTTGTAAAATGAGATACCTAGGGTTGACATGATCCATGCTTCCAGGAAGGCAATTGCGAGGAAGTCTTGTCTTCTGATCATCCAGAAGGCCAAAGATTCTAAGGTTACCTCTCTTGTTGCGGTCCTCGAACTGAGTGATTCCACGTCCAAGAGATGCCAATATGGAGTCATTTTTGAGCAGGTGTTTGGACTGAGCTGTTACACGTTCCTCCATCATGCTTATTCGGCTTTCGCCATTCGTTACTTGTAGATTCAGTTCCTTAAGGTCTCTCCTAAGCATGGACACTTCCACTTGTAAGATGTCAGTGTTAGTCTTCGTGCTCTGTGCTATTTTGTGGACATCATTCAGTGTTTTAAGGATCACTTCCAGAGTGGAATGGTTCTCTTGTTTGTCTTTGACTGGTAATTCCGGAATTGTGGAGTATTGTTTAGATCTTTTCAGGCCGCCCGTGCTCTTCTTCTCCTTGTAGATTTTGTGGTCTTTGTGTTCCGCAATACTTAATAGATATTGAATCTCTATTGGAATCAAGGATTGTGCAGTGCGTAGTGGAGGGCTATTTAGGTTATTGCAAAGGGAGAAAAGCAGTGATGAAAAATACAGGACCACCAAACTTAGATAGGCATTCCAAAGAAGTCACTACTGACCCCGAAGAAGTCACCACTGACCCGAGCCAATTACCACACAGCACACCCTGCAATTAGTAGAAGAGGGGTACTTAGAATTGGGCATGCGCTCCGACTGTGCAGAATGCTTGAAACACTTGAAAGGCAGTATTAGGGATGGCAGGGTCAGGCTGTCACTGAAACACTTGAAAGGCAGTTTTGGCAATGTAGGTTCGGAAGCTATGAGTGCACCAGTGCTCCAATGTGCCCGTCTTGATGTATGCAGCAGGGTTAGGCTGCCACTGAATGGTCACATCTAGTCAGGTACTCCACAGGAACTCCACTGGTACTCCACAGGTACTCCACAGGGGCCTCAGACACTCAGTCACTCAGTAATGGAAAGATGGTACCTGGAATCGGGTGAGTCAGATACTCCAAAGGTATCAGTGGGTTCCGTTTTTGAAGACGAGGGTCATCTCACAGGGTCAAGGGGGGAGACAGGACACCCATCTTGTGTTCCAATCACCAGGCGCCAGGTCCGTACTCAACAGGTTAAACTTTGCCCAAGGATTGCCAGTGTGATCCACTATTGATGGACATACTATCATGTCGCCCGTTTCACGCTCTGCTGATTGGGCGCTGCCATCTTGGCTCTTCTTGCGTCACATAGTTTTTAGGGCTCCCCGGGCCCGATGGTGTGGCAGGTCTGGAACCCCAGGGTGCCGAGGCATAGGTTCGTAGATTCCAAGCACGAGGAGATGTACCACAGGATCGACAGGCTATTAGTGCTTTCATCTCATATCCTGCTCATAGGCCACCACAATCTTGTTTATCCGTGGCTCTTCTCGCATTGCGGTGGAGAAGAGTTTTTAGGGCTCCCCAGGTCCAATGATGACGCGGGTCTGGCGCCTCAGGACATCAGGGCAAAGGTCCACAGTTTTCCAAGCACAAGGAGATGTTACGGGCTAAGGGGACAGTTGATCAATGCGGTGGGCTCTACAGAGCTTAGAAGAGTGCCGCCATCTTGCGCAGACGCCAAACTCTAAATCAGGGCCTTAGTTGGGTCCTTTTTCCTCTGATGCAAATAGAATTGTGGTGAACATTCCCTTCTTGCTCTATTGCCTATTATGCAAATAGTAGAATAGTCCAAAATAACTTTTTCCTTCATTTCACAAGGGCGAAATGGATGGATTTACACGAGTTACGCATAGAGAAAATACTGTATGCACAGCAAAATGTAGGGAATCAATTTTTTACTGTGCATGAATTTTTGAAGGTCATATTTTCTCACATTTTGCCTGAACCTCCAGGCCCACTGTGTGGCTTCATGATAGCGCAGTACAGTATGCGGTCTGCGGCATACACAACAATTATTGCTAAAGCAATGTTCACAAAGCAGGCAATATATCTTCATGGTTTCCTCTGTGCTCAGAGCAGCACTAAGCATGAGCATTGAGCAATTTATGAATCCTTTACTTCAAACTGCTACACTGCCAAAAAATAACTACTGAAATGCTAAATACGTTTTTCATTTCTGTATTTAGGAGCAGCATGTATCCTTGTGATATTTGTAATATTTTAATAGTTACTTTTCTTTTAAGAGTAGTTTTAAGAGTAATGCTAGAGAAAATGCAGGGCAGCTCTTTTCTGCTGTCAGTGTGGCATTCTCTAGCCGTAGTGCAGAGTACATGGATACTTTCAGGGGATGTTTCCTCATCAGGAAGTAGGCTGCATAAAAATATCTTTAATAGGGTGAATAAGTGAGAGATGAAGATCGAGGTGGTACATTCAAAGGTTCCAGAGCTAGTAATAAAATTACTTTTCTAATTGTATTCTACAATGAAACTGTGCTGCAAAAATTCCCTAAAATTGCCAAAAATACATAGGGGTTGAGACAGCTCGAACAATCTGTAAAAATCCCTGGATTGATCACTCCACTGGCTCTGGGTGAACTATTAATCTCAATTAAACTCCTCTGTCTGCTACATAAATCACACATGCAGAGCCACAGACTTCCTTCACAGCTTTCAGAATAACAAATGTCCATTAGTTGTGCTCGGGCTTGAGAGGGGGAAGACAACGGAAATAGAAACCACGTCCACATAGTGGCCACTTTAAAACAAGCCATGTGAGGCTGACCCAGCCTCTTAAGGTTTAGCAAGAACTATAATCCTAAATATTCTACTAGGCAATTTGTTAAACTGGTCCCGTCGTACAAATTCCTTCTGTTAATGTTAACCATTACTATGGCATCAGGAAACGGTTACCCCGTTGCAACGCTGACACTTCTTACAGATATAGTGGTGGGAATTCTTCTGGTGGTAACTCGTGCCTATTTATAAGTGGTAAATACCTCCTGTTATAATCGGAAAAAATACTCCTGTGAGATGAAAATCTGCGTATTTGAAAATTGCATCATCACCAGCCGTAAGTGTATTGCAGTCAGCACCCTCGAAAATAGTTGAATATTGCCAAAAAAAGATTCGTTTTGTAACGCCTGTAACCAGTTTGTGCCACATGAATCATTGTCTATAAGGGGAAACTAAATACTTAGTAATGTTGCAGGATTGTTTCCCTGCCATGGTCCTGATGCTGCTGGTCAGGGGTACTTTTACTGATCTGTGATGGATTTTAGCCTAGGCAGTATTTATTTAGCTGCTAAATCATTAATGTGTATATTCTGAATTTTGCAGGAGTAAGTCACACTTACTGATAAACTAATCATTGTTATTCGGGCCCCATTTAATTATCTACTCTTTACAAAATCAACTCAGACACTATGATTAGATGTAGAGAACGAATGGATTAAGAGTTCATAGATTTGTGTCTAACTAGAAGTATTGTTCTCTGCAAAATTGTGGGTTTCAATTGGAGAGAAAATATAAACCTTTTCTAAGATTGAAGCTGCAAAACATTTACTGGAGAAAGAGAAGGAGGAGAAAGATGGTGGCTGAGAGGAGTTGGTACCACTGAGACTTTGGGGCATATTTACAAGGGGATTGTGCCACCGGAATGTCACTTTTACTGAAGTTCCGGTGGCACAATGCCCTGCACCATAGTTACAAAGTGCCGTTGAGCCACTTTTTGTGGCTTAACACCGCTTTGTAAATATGGTACCCTTTCATGCAAGAATCTACGTTAAAGGGGCGTGAAATGGATGTTGCTATGGGCGTTTCACTGCAACACCCACTGCTTTTTGACGCTGCCCCAGATTTACAAGGATACAAATCTGAGGCAGCGCCAAAAACTAGCGCCATGCAATAGCACGTGTTAGAATGGTGTAACGAGGAGAAATACTTTTATTTCTCCTTGTTTTTGCTTTTTCTATGTGTGCTGCATTCTGCAGCACACATAGAAAGAGCAAAACACCCTTAATGATTGTTTATGTGCAGGAAGGGTTACCTTCCTGAACATAAACAAGCCTTCCCTGCACTATTGTGCAAGGGTGCCTGTGTTGTCGCTAGGTAGCTAATTTTAGTGCCAGCGATAGAGAAAACACAGGGAATGGTGGAGTGCGGCGATGAGTAATTTGCAGCAGTGCAGCCATTTCCTTGTAAATATGCCCCTATGACTCATGTCAAGTTCATACTTGCTGTATTTGTCCTGCTTAATACAAACTATTTACATTAGTAGGAGGGCAACAATGTATCTTTGTTCCCATTGAACATTTCAAATTTTAATTTTGCTTGTAGCTGTAATCACTCTTTTGATTCCAATTTATATAATGCAAAGTCCTTTCATTTCTTTTCTCAATCAATCACCAAACATTGGTATCTTTTTATATAAAGTTCTTTTTATTAAACATCAAATTGTCCAACATTACTGTGACAGATCCAGCAAATACATTTCATCCCTTATAGGGACTTCATCAGGGCCTAAAAAAGATTTCAATATATACATAACCGATACTTTACATTTGTTAAAAACATCAAACAGTGTGACATTTTTTTCTTTTTTAATTTATTTTCTTTTTCTTTTTCACCTTTTTCTATTTTTTTGTTAGTTTTTCTATTAACATAAAAAAATTTACTCTTTAGAATGTGTTTATTTCCATTCATGTGAAACCCAATCCGAGAACAATAAAACCTGACTTTGTCTTAATAAAAATTACTTTTTATATTTCTTATTTCCAAAACACCATAATGTTAAGAGTGATTGCAGCTACTAAGTGCATGCTGCATAGCCTAAACCAATTATCTAATTTCTTCCCCCTAATAACCATTTCAAATGTGCATCAAATATTCACTTCTCTTTCTATTTTTCAAATTTTTTTTTAAATCTCTCACTGTCAAAAAAACATAGGTTTCATGTCTAAATAGTTTTAAAAGCTTTCCTTCCTTTACTCATCTCTTACATTCCATTAGGAACATTCTATTTAATTTATTTCTTCTCTTTTTCTTTTTTTCTTCAGTCATACCTAATTTTCTACCCCATTCAGGACCGCATCATACCCATTCTGTCTGTTCGATTCTATTAATACTAGGTGTCATCCACAGGTGTTCTCACTTGTCAGTGTACACACTATGGGGCATATTAGCAAGACCCACGTTAAAATTATCGCTGTTTTAGCGGCAGGAAACTGCCGCTAAAGCGGCGATAATGGGCTTGATAATATGCGTTATGGAATTCAATAGAAGCCCAGGTTAGATGTCCTGCACATCTAACCTGGGCTTCTATTGAATTCTATAACGCATATTAGCAAGCCCATTATCACCGTTTTAGCGGCAGTTTCCTGCCGCTAAAACGGCGATAATTTTAACGTGGGTCTTGCTAATATGCCCCTATGTTCCCTTTTCCATATTGTTTTCTTTTCATTTTATATTATTATTCCTCTTTTTACACTCTCCCACTTCCTAACGTTTTGCTCACATACTCTTCTTCCATGCACCTTGACGAGTGAACATTCACCCTTCAATTTTCTCTGTACTATTCTTCACAAGTCCTCCCTTATTCCATTGCATTACATCAGTATCATTCCTCGACGCCTATCTCCCCACAGGGGGCCCTTCCTACTTCTTTCATACCAGTCACATCTTTCATGCAGAGTTGTTCCCCCACATAGCTTTTCTCCCCTTTCTCTTTACCTTTGAAAAAGCCATTCGGCACACATTCTATTAGCCTCCTTGAATCGATCTCTCTGTACGTGCTGAACCCTCCCCTTAAATGCTCATCCAATCGGGATGGTTGGTTTCACCTGTGCCTAATCGGTGTCCCGGCTTGCAAAATATTATATTTGTGGGCAGCATCTTAGAAGGGCCACCCGGTGCATTAGTATTCTGTTTTATAACAGATTTTAACATTCTAATTTATTCCCTCTTTCGTATCGTCGTGTTATTCCAAACATATCCATTGTACCATTTATATATTAAGTATGCAAGTTGAGTGCCCTCTAATTTAAGTTATTTCGTATTTCACTAGTGCCACACGTACGTGTTACTTTATGTAATCCCTGTCGCAAAAATATCCTAATGTCAACAATTGTTTCAAATTGACTATCTTGTATTAAAAGTAACTGTTTTTATTAATCTAATGGTAATGCCTAAGTATCATTAATGCATTCTCAAGACTTATGTTTCAAAGCATGAAAGTCGGGTGCCATTTTGAGAGATCAACCAATTCATATTTAGCATGCGCTGCACCACAAAATTACTTGTCTTAATACTTGATTGCCCGAATTTTTTCTTATTGGTCATCATTGCTTTAGAATTACTATTTTCCTTTTTAATAGATCTTCGTTATATTTTGAAAATACAACAATTACTATGCACTGATGTACGGAAATTGGGCCCCATCTTAGAATGGTAAATCTGTCTAAAAGTGTCTAATTTGTATTCAGGTGTTAACTTTAACAATATCTATCTCCCTATGTCTCTTCATCTTGTCCTAACTCACATGTTACATAGCCTTATGAAGTGATTACACCACACAGGTAAGTGTAAGAGCACAAGCTTTATTGACTGTTCGTCTCCACAGCTTCCAGGAACTGACAAGATCATCCTGGGATTCAAACCATAGTGTTCTATTACCATGACAGTGACATCATAGGCAATGCAAGCCATAGACAGACACAGAGAACTAAAGGAGAAACTACTACAACATCTCCTCTCTCTCGAATGATACACATGGTAATAGAAAAATAAAAACATAGCAATGAATGCAAGAAGTACAGAACAAAAAGAACAAGAACAGATAAGAAAGAAAATGAAAATAAAAGGTAAGAAAAACACATCATAATTGATATGAATGAATCAGAATAACAAACTACAGATTTAAGCGATTTGGCGGAACACTCGTCCTACTACTCCTTCGTGGAGGAACATATTTCAAAGAAGTTTCAACCCTGGAAGGTCTCTGCTCCCTCTCTTTAACTGATGGTTTTCTCAAACCAGATTGAGGCTGAATGGTATTTTCCGGTTCAAGACCCAATTGCATCACAACCTTCAAAGGGATTTTATAAACTCTAGATAGGTTCCACCAATTTTTCCCATTGATTCTTATGGCAAAACGTGATGTAGCATCCACCCTAACAGGAGGACCAAACTTTGACAGCCCCTTACGGACATTATGAGGAGACTTAATTCTCACCCAATCTCCTACATTAATTGTAGACTTAAGACAATTCTGTGCACTACAATCTTTTTTAGCAGGACAGAATTGTATATTTTTTATTTCTTTTGTCTCAGGAGATTTTGATATCAAACCCCATTTCTTCATCCAGGCAGGACACATGTGAAAAGAAGCTGCTCTACCTCTAAGTAGTGCGAAAGGACTGGAACCAGTGATAGTGCTTGGAGTAGTGCAATGTGCCCACAACATACTCTGCACAGCCTCTCTAATATCAACGTTAGCTGAAACAGCCCACTGAACACATTCAACCAGAATGCGGTTGTTGCGCTCAATAAAACCATTAGCCTGTGGGTGATATAAAGCCACATGCCGGTGAGAGATCCCAGATTGGTGCAGAAAATCAGACATTTCCTTTGACGTAAACTGTACACCATTGTCGGATACAATCTCTTTGGGAAAACCCTCTCTAGCAAAAAGACTTTGGAGAAACTTGATTACTTCTTGTGAGTTGGGATCTGTCATAAAATAAACTTCCCACCACTTGCTGAAATAGTCAGCAACAACCAATGCAAACTTGTACTTGTTGGGTAGAACATTGAAGGGTTCCACGAAGTCAATGGCTAACTTCAACCAGGGACCCTCAGGTGCCTCCACACGCTGCATAGGAGGTGAAACAATCTTAATAACCTTATCACTTGTACAACATGTGACACACCCTTCCACAACATCATTTATTTGACGGTCCATGGAGGGCCACCAATACACACAACAAATTCTTTTCTTAGTGTTGGTCTGGCCAAGATGTCCCTCGTGACCATAGTCAATGATGCGACTTCTGAGAGACTCAGGAGGAACAAACTTATCCCCTCGCATGATCATTTCACCACCCTCCAGAATAAGCTCATCAGCAACCTTGGCAAAGGGATGAAGATCACTGTCAAGATGTTTCTCTTTGGGCCAACCTGACACAATAAAGTCTTTCACTTTTTTGAGTAGAATGTCAGATTCCATCCCGCAAATCCAATCGTGCTCAGAAAAACAACCCACACAACAGGCATCCACTGCAGCAATCAAGCACTCATCTTCAATATTGGCATCGCGATAATCTTTCCCTAAGGGTAAAGGAGACCTTGAAAGATAATCAGCCCTCGTGTTTCTCCCACCTGGGATGTGAGCAAACACAAAGTTGTACTTCAGCAATTTGGAACTCAACCTAGCAATTCTGGGAGTGTGATCTTTTACAATCCTACCCTCAAGAATGGGAATGAGAGGCTTATGATCAGTGAGAAGAGTAAACGTCTTCCCCCACAAAAAACATTTGAACCGCTCAACAGCCCAGCAACATGCAAGTAATTCTCTCTCAATAACTGAGTAGTTTTTTTCACTCGGTCACAAAGCTCGAGATGCAAATCCTATCGTGTATTCTTTACCGTGTTTGATTTGAGAAATCATTCCTCCGAGACCATCTAAACTGGCATCAACAGACACAGTACATTGAAAAGAAGGATCAAAAGGGGTAAGAATTTCACAAGAACCTAACTCTTTCTTGATCTGCAAAAATTCCTCCTGGCAAACATCACTCCAATTAAAAACTGTTTTCCTTTTAAGCAGATCTCTCATATGGACAGTCTTTGCAGCAAAATTGGAAATGAATTTAGTGTAAAATTCGCACAAACCCAAAAATTAAGAAACTTGTTCTTTTGAGGTAGGACATGGAGCATTAGAGATAGCTTCAATGAGACCTTCTCTTAGCACAATTCCATCACCAGAAATCCGGTGGCCCAAATACTCTATGGACTCAACACTAAAGACACACTTGAGTTTGTAAGCCACAATGCCTCTACTCTCCAATCTCTCCAACACTTTGGCAACATTCTTGTCATGCTCGTCCTTACTTTTTCCAGCTACCAAAATATCATATTGAAAAACAACCGTATCTGACATACCCTCCAACACCTTTTCCATAATATGCTGGAAAACCGAAGCTGCCGACGCCAGGCCAAACGGCATCCTTCGGAACTGGAAAGTGCCAACAGGTGACACAAAAGCTGTCAGGTGCTTGGAGACCGGATCTAACTCGACTTGATGATACGCCGAGGCTAAATCAATCTTAGAAAAGTATTTTGCACCAGCAAATTTGGAAAGAATGTCATCAATGCGGGGCAGGGGGTGCAAGTCTATCCAAATCTCCCTATTGAGACTGCGTAAATCAATACATACCCTGAGATTTCTATTTTTTTTTCTTGCGACCACCAAGGGACTTAACCAGAGAGATGACTCTATAGGTTCAATGACCCCACTTTCACACATTTTCTTAAGTTCAGAAGATAGATCATCTCTGATACTGAAAGGCACGTTGCGTAATTTATGTTTGATAGGTGTAGCCCCATTCTTTACTTTAATGTGATGCTTGAAACCTGTAATACATCCTAAATCGTCTCCAAAAGCTTTAGGGAATTTCTTGGACCAGTAAACCAAACTCTCCCCTAGAGGTTGATCACCAACCACCGAAACTTGTTCCAACGTGCCAGGCTTGCGAGTCATTCTGAATAACCCCTGGTGATACCAACCAAGAATGTTGAGCCCCTTTTTGGCCACATAGATCTTCCCTTGAATGCGCCTCTCCTTAAAAACTAAAGAAGTTTCAAAATATCCAGTTAAGTCGATTTTCCTCCCTTCATACGAAACAGGGCTTCTATCTGGAGGATTGAGAGGTCTGTTTCCCCAAGTACTATCAAACAATTCCTCAGTTATCATAGTCATCCTTGCACCCGAATCGACCAAAAGTTTCAGACATCTTCCATCTACCAAAATATCAACTATAGGGTCAACACAGTCATCAGAATCATCCTTTACGACCACTACAAAATCAGTAAGTGAGCTAACAACCTCACACACAGGATCATGCTTTGGCTCCTCAGAGTATACAACATTGACACACCCTCGAAAACCACACATTTTGGCAAAATGTCCTTGTTTCCCACATTTACGACATGCTGCGTTCTTCGCCGGACATATCCGCGAGTTGGGATAATGTGATGGGAAACCACACTTATTACATAGATTTTTGGAGTACACCCCTTTTTTTTCTGTTTTGATAGAGACAAATCTATTTCCCTTTTGCTCAGCATTAGATTTGAGTTTGTCTCCTTGTATTTTCTCATTAGTATCTTTTTGATCTTTAACAGCACCCACAACACTCTTCTCAGGTTTAAGTTCTTTCGAGGACTTCTGTGATAACTCTATACTTTTTACAATGCTAATCCTTTCCTCCAAAGAAGGATTCTTTAAAGTGAGCAATTTTTCTTGGACTTTCCTGTCTCTGCAATGCACAACAATTTGATCTCGAATGAGTTGTGTAGAAAAATGCTCAAACTCACACTCTGAAGCTAAAATACGTAAAGCTGCTACATAGGATACGATGCTTTCATCACTCTCCTGTTCTCTCGTAAAAAACTTGTGTCTGGAAACAACAAGGCTGCTTTCCACATCAAATTGTTTTTCCAACATCCTCACAGCTTGGTCATAAACATTTAACTCTTCCTCTCCCGCAACCACAACAAGAGGAGGTAAATGTTCTAAAACAGCTTAACCCTCAAAACCTAGATTGTGCTCTAAAATGAAACTCTTCCTCTCAGCACTAAATCTAGAACCCCCCACTGCACCCAAATATTTTTCAAATGCTCTATACCACACTTTCCATTTGACTGGTGGATCACCTGGCATCTGTAAGAAAGGGGGAGGGGCCTGTACATTCTGCATGGTGAACACAATTTAAAATACAGTAAATCCTTATGCACTTATATGTGAGCAGATCACCTGTGTAAAGAAGAAAAGGTTAAAAATCTAAATTTAAACAGGGAACCAGCACAAGAATACTGGACCCCAACAACAAAGAGATTAAAAGCTGCTGAAAATGATGATAGCAATGTAGATGGTATCTACAGATAATTTCTCGTTCTTTGCTGCAGTACATGGAGGGTAAGACGGCAGTTAGTTAGAGAAAGAGGCAGCACAGTCACTTCCCATTGAAATTTTGCAAGTGTTCTCAGTCGTCAACTGACATAAGATATTTTTGCCACCAATAAAGTACTAAGATGGCAGAACACATGCGCAAAAAAAAAAAAATTATGACCAATCAGCGCTGTAGTTGTTGTGGCCTTATACCTTTACGTGAACTACGAATTGACCTTCAAGACCACTACCATCTGGAGACCAATTGGATGCTCGAGGGAAAGAAGAAAAAACAAAATAGGAATTACCCTTGATGTGCTGCGCTGAAGCGCGCAACCTCGGTGTTTGAGGAGCAACAGTAAACGAATCTCTTGAAGCGCTGCTCAGGTATGCACAGCCAAAGCGCTTGGTGCGCAGCAGTATACGTGTCTCTTCAGATGAGCACACACGCGATGTACTGCTCTCACGCGATGACACACATAGCCTGGATGCAGATCGGAAAGCTTCCCTGTAGCCAGGCAACAGCATGAATGTTACCTCTTCCTTGTTTAACATGTGACGTCCTCCTCCAGTGCGGCGACACGCACAGATTTGAGAAAATTCCTCGGACACGCTTTGCTGTAACCAAGCAACCGTAGACAGGCAAACAGTGCCTTGTGACACATAACTTTCAGCGCTGACTCCTACGGAGGATTCCAATGCGTCATCAGTTGAAGATAACCACAGCAAAGGAAAGACCTCTCTCCCAACAGACTTCAACGGTCAAAGCGCCAGGGTAAAACAGCATACGATCAAGCTCTCAACACCCCAGACGCCAGGGGAGAACAGCACACGATCGCGCAGACAGTAACTTTCCCTTCCAACGCGAAGAGAGACCAGCAACAGTTAATTTACTCATAAGAGCGCCAGCCACACGGGGTGAACAAGGTTTAAACAGGCTCACCAGACACGAAGTGCCAACAGCATAGATGTGAAGAGCCAAGTATGACGAGGACCAAACGACTCTTCTCTAGACCCTTAACTGGTTATCTTATGGCAAAAGCGAAGGCAGATCCAGTTTTCTATGGACTCTTCTCTTCATGTCAGGTTAAAGATGAACTGCTGCAGGATACAGGAGTCTTGAAACGCAGAAGACGATCACTGCACACGTGGGTGGAGAGAGGAACAGTCAAACTCGTCGCCAAATTTGAAGTGATTACACCACACAGGTAAGTGTAAGAGCACAAGCTTTATTGACTGTTCGTCTCCACAGCTTCCAGGAACTGACAAGATCATCCTGGGATTCAAACCATAGTGTTCTATTACCATGACAGTGACATCATAGGCAATGCAAGCCATAGACCGACACAGAGAACTAAAGGAGAAACTACTACACCTTATCATATGTTTCCAAGCATGAAGTCGGGCGCCCTCTTCACGTGATCAATCTATCCATATTAAAATGAGCTGGACCACAAAATTACTTAGGGCCATATTATCAAGAACGGGCGATAACATTATCGCATCTTTAGCGGCAGGAAACTGCCGCTAAAGCGGCGATAAGGGGCTTGATAATATGCCCTATAGAATTCCAATAGAAGCCCAGGTTCTGGTGTGAAGGACATCAAACCTGGGCTTCTATTGGAATTCTATAGGGCATATTGAACCTCGGCTTCTATTGGAATTCTATAGGGCATATTATCAAGCCCCTTATCGCCGCTTTAGCGGCAGTTTCCTGCCGCTAAAGCGGCGATAATGTTATCGCCCGTTCTTGATAATATGGCCCTTAGTGTAGTCCATTTCTCAATACATAATTGCCTACATTTTTCATATTTGTTATCATTGTTTTAAAATCACTATTTTCTTTTTTGATAGATCTCTAGGATGATTCTCTTGCATGTGTTGATATATAGGGCTTTTGCTAGCCTTGTTCTTCAACGGCTCTTTGGTGTTCCTGTATGCGTACATTTAACATTCTAATATTGCTTCCTACATAGATCATTTGGCAGTTGCACACTATTGCATGCATTACATATGAACTGTTAGAGTTTATAAATTCATTTACATAGTACTTCCTCACCAAATTATAACTGACATTTTTATATTTTTTGTCCTCATCCACACACATTGCATTCTGAACAGATGTAACTTCCTTTTGGTTGTTCGGGCAACCAATTCCTGCTTCTGTCCCTAGCGGGGGATGTGTAACTACATGTGACCAAACCTTTGACTGTGGCCCCTCTCCTGTAGGTTACCTTTGGTTTTTCGGTAATCCAGTTAGCTAGACCTGGTAGCCCATGCAGTGATCCCCAATGTTTTCATAATATCTTGTATACCTCATTGTGCAATGCACTATAGGTGGAAACAAATGCTACTTTTCTATTGTCGTCCTCTTGATCCTTTTACTCAGTGTGGTGCTTTTACTGGTCTACAAAATCCTGTTCTTCACGTGCTCTAAAACCTTTTTCTCATACCCTCAATGCCACAATCTTGTTTTAAACCATTCAATTCATTCCTTTTTTTTTTTATTAATTTTTTTATTATATACCCATAGAAATCCAATTACAGTACATATAACGGTCTTACATATGAAATAAAGCAGTACATTAGGCCTAAAAGATATACACAGCTGGCACTTATAAATAGTACTATTAGAATAAAGGGAGGAATATCATAAATATTATAAATACTATAAATGCATAATAAAACAGTCAGATAAAAAACCAGATGGTATCATTTCCTAATTACATACATTGAGTTGATATATGCATGGTTTAGGATACCTCCCAAAGGCCGCCACTTCTTACCCTATCGGGGCATCCCACATTCTTTCTCCACCTTAGGATAGGTGACCAAATTGCCAGCCCGAGTTTTCTAGCCTCCCTACCCCTACACTCATATAGTGGGGTTTCTTGATTACATATCCCCAAGAGGCGTGCTAACCATATTTGAAAGGTGGGGGGATCAGCATCCTTCCATCTTGCTGCGATTATTATCCTAAACACAGCTGTACCAATTAATACAAAATATTTCTCTGTGGTATCCAGGCCAATACAGCTATCATAGCCCATGAGCATCAGGGTGGGGGATACGTTAATCCTGCGGCCTAATAGTCCCTCCCAAAAGCCCACCACCTCGTTCTTGAGAGAGAGCAGACTGGCACAATCATAGAACATATGTATTATCGTCGCGGGCCCCTCCCCACACCTTGGGCAGCTATCATCCGCTCTCTTGCCCCAGTTAAAAAGCTGGGCAGGGGTGAAATACAGGTTAAAAACAGTTTTGTAATGTTGTGCTTAAGATCGGTTGATCAATAAATTTTGGCCGCGAGTGACAATGCCATATCTACATCAACATCAGGATTATTCAGCTTCCCAGCCCAGTTGGTTTCAGTTTTTCCTAGATCGTCTGGGACACTTTTTAACAGCATACTATAAATATTTTTGATCCTGTTACCCCTCCGTGCAATTATCTCCAATAGTGGTATTTTTTCCAGAGGTATTGCCGGTCTACAAATAGCAAAACATTCTCTGATTTGTACATACTTAAAGTATTGCCTATCGGAGATTCCATAATCCTGCTGCAAGGCAGTGAAAGGGCGTAGCTGGCCTGACAAGTATAGGTCCCCTATAGATACTAGGCCTAGCTGTTCCCAGTGCCTTCCCATATTATCATAGAAAGGGTGCGGAAAGAAATGCGATCGCCACAGAGGGGTATAACGACTAATTTTTGGGATCACCATAGCCTTACGCAGTCTAGTCCATATTTCCCAGGCACTACGCACCACCTTAAATTGTACCTTCTTGTAGTAACTTTCTCTACCTGTCGTAGCAGCAGCCCCATAGCGTCCCTCCCTAAGGTAAGCTCATATATCGTCGGAATCCTGACTTTTCTTTCCTCCTCTGTCTCTTTGCTTGTAGCCAAACAGAATAAAATAGACATCTGGTGTAAAAGGCTCAGCCAATAATAAAATGTAATATAAGGGAACGCAAGCCCGTCCTGTCCCTGTGGGAGTGTCAGCTATGTTAGGGATCGTCTCACTTTCCCATAATGCCAAATGAAATTTGAGAACATGGATTCTAGTGCTTTTAAGATTACTGCGTCTATCGCGAGCGGAATAGAACAAAACATATATAGAATTTTTGGTAGCATTGTCATTTTTAGAATGTTTCCTCGCCCAATAACAGATAGGTGCAGCCCGTTTATCTGTTTAAGATCTGTGGATATTGTTTTTTTCAAAGGGTTAAAATTAGTCTTAACTATTGTGTCTATTTTTGAGCTAATACAGACTCCCAAATATGTTGCGTTTTCTACATGCCGGGAATCATTAAAAGTTATATTGTCTGTGCATATTACCAGTGTTTTACCTTCGTTCAGAGAATAGCCTGATGCTTGCCCATACTCTTTAGCGATAGCCGCAGCTTCCCTGATTGCAGCAGTCAGATTGGTGGTTAAAATGGCAATGTCATCGGCATAAGCCAAAATCTTGGTCTCAAATCCTTTAAAAACAATCGGTTTGATCTCCTGGCTTCTTAAAAATTTCTCTATCAGAGGGTTTATGTACAGAGCGAACAGAATAGGGGAGCAGGGACATCCCTGTTAGTTCCCCTCGATATTAGTATACTATCCGATTCTTTTCCCATCAGTTGTAGCCGGGCTCTAGGGTCCGAATACATTGCTTTAATGGCCCTGATGATTCGTGGGCCAAAGCCCTTTAGCTCCAATAGTCCCCACAGGAACCTCCAGGCCACCCGGTCAAACGCTTTTTCGGCATCAAGGAGGATCATGGCCATCCGTCCCCCCGTTGCAGCCTGGATATCAAAGAGTGTTATACCCCGCCTGATGTGATCCGTTGTCCCTTTCCCGGGGATGAAACCATGCTGCCAGGGCGAAACCAGATGGCCGATGACCCTCCCTAGCCGAGTAGCCAGTATTTTAGAATATAGTTTAGTGTCCGTATTGATCAATTATATAGGCCTATATGAGGCTGGGTTGTCCAGTTGTTTGCCTTTCTTAGGAAAGATGATAATGTCTGTCTCTTTCCAAGATTCAGGTGTACGGCCACTATGTTGTACTCCCAAAAACAGATCCAGTAATATGGGGTCTATTGCCATATATATTAGTCTGTATACTTCTAGGGGAATTCTATTGATGCCAGCAGCTTTCCCTGATGGTATCTCGTGTAATGCTGTTAAAACCTCCTCAAGTGAGAAGTCCCTGTCTAGCTCGTCCTTAGCCTGACTATCAAGTAGAGGCCCTAGTTCTGCTTCTGTTATTTTTAATGAGATTTCCTGTGCTGCCCCAGCGTCTTCCATATATAGGAGCTGACATTTTTTTGCCTAGTGCGTAGAGCGAGCAGTTTTCCAACTAGTTCCCCGGTCTCGTATAGTTCATTTTGTTGTGTCTGATACACTTCGGCCGATTTCTGAGTGAGCCAGCTATTTATTTCGGCCTTAAGGGAGATAATCCGAAGCTGGGTTTGTGCTGCTTCCTGTCCCTGAGTTATTAAAGTCATATGCTCTTTTTCTGCATTGGCGAGTTCAGCTAGTAGCTGCTCATTCTCTAGCCGGCACTGTTTCCCTACACGTGTGACAAAGCTGATTGTTTCTCCCCTTAGGGCAGCCTTAAAGGTATCCCAGACTATATTCCGGCTGGCACTATATCTATTGATATAAAGAATTCCTGAGCCCAATTCTTGATATGTTCAATATAGGCATTATTAACGAGAAGCTTCTTGTCAAACGTCCATTTACTACGTGCCTTACTCGGCATGTCAACCTCAATATCTAATATCAGCGGGTTATGATCCGATATCACTTTTGGAAGCTTTCTGATCCCCACTTTGTTAACCAGATTCGTTGAGGTGAGAAAATAGTCAAGTCTAATGTACTTCTTATGAGGACAAGAGTAGTAAGTATACCCCGGATTATTGGGGCTTTTAATACTCCAGATGTCGACCAGACCATGACTGCTAGTAAGGGATGTCAATGCCCTATATACTCTGGGCTTTCGCCCCTGGTACCACTGATTGCTGCAAAGCTTAGCTGATATATTAAGATCACCACAAATAACCAGTGGACAAGGCTAGGTTGCCAGTTCTACCTTGAGGTCTTCAAAGATCTCCGGGTCATCTTGGTTTGACCCATATATTGCACAGATTGTGTAACCTATCTCCAGTTCGACCACTGCCCATCACCCTAGCGAGTCTGACAATTTGCTCTTGGCCTCCCCCATAGCAACCTTTGCAAAAATCGCAACCCCCCGAATATTTGAACTCTGGGAGGAGCAGGCCAGCATATTATATCCACCCATACCCATCAGATTCCTTTTCCCCCAGGGGATATGCGTCTCCTGTACACACACAACATCAAGCGCATTCGATCTAACAAACTCGGCCAGCCTTTGCCTCTTGTTTCTGTCGTTCAAACCACCCACATTTATTGTGCATATGTTTATCCTACCCATTTAAGCCTGATTTAAACCAGCCTGGTATGCCTTCACATGCCTTGATCCATTCATAACATAACAATTTTGCAGTAGCCTTTGTTTCATACATGGGTATATATATTTTAGAATTTTGCACTCCACCACCACCCCCCCGCCCTTGCCCCCCTACCCCCTCCCACCCCCCATCCCCACCACCACCCTTGAAAAGCGCTCAGACCGAGGTCTGCACGTGAGATGAGCACAGCACACATGACCAGGAGCTATATATTGAAACAGTCTTACATATGCTGCCCTGTGATTGTTCCTACCAGTCCCGATTAATTCATCTGAACCCCCCCTTTTTTTTCCCCTTCCCCTTAGCGGTATGTGATTATTTATTTGTGTTTATATTTATATTAATATTTATTTATATTTTCACTTTTATTTTTTTCCCCCGTGATTATATTCTTATCTTATTTTGCTCCTAAATAGTAACATATTAATCAGGTCCATTAAAGCAGAATTAAACGTCTCTTGTGCTTTAGGTTTTTAGGCCTTCCAGATATTCTTTTGCCTTAATTTCAGAGGAGAAAAATCGCGATCGCCCCCAAATCACTTTTAGCTGTGCTGGATTAATCAGGAAGACTTGTGCGTTCTTGTCTTGGAACGGCTTGATCATCTGTCTTAGCCGCCACTGGTCCTCTTTGACTGGGGCCTGGCTTTTTCAGAGATTGCCTGACAGAGCAGAAAATTCCCAAAATACACAAGGATGGCCCGATGCTTTGCATCTTCTTTTACTGGATATCTTGGCTTGAAGTGGGTTCGGTGGGTACACTGTATCTCATGCGGCCAATTCCAGTCGGACAATTTGGGGAAGGCAGCCCTTAATAGCTCCACTATGTAGGTTCGGGTATCTGTTCCCTCTGCTCCTTCAGGGACCCCAAGCACACGCAGGTTGTTTCACCTCTGCCGATTCTCGTGGTCCTCCAGCTTCCAATGTATATCCTTTAGCTGGGACTCATGTGCTTCGGTTTGTGCTTGCGTTGTTGTAAGGTCCGTCTCTGCTGTAGCTATTCTAGTCTCAAGGTCTGTCATTCGCTCCTCGATAGAATTACATGTTTTGGTCAATTTCCTGAACACCCCCTGTACTTTACGCAGGGTAGACTGGGCTTTCCGACTATCCTGGCGTGTCTCGTCCTGGTGCATTAGTATCGCCTGATATATGGCCTCTAATGTTGGGGGATCCGGAGTGACTAGGCCTGTGCCTGCCGCCTCCCCTGGTGGGGTGCCTGAAAATTGAGTCATAGGTGTGTAGTCCCAAGTGAGATCTTTGCCTCCTAAGCGTTGTGTGGCAGATTTCCTTCTTGCTTTGCGAGCAGTTAAGGCTTGGGCGCCATCACTTTATTCAGGATCACTGTCATTGTTACTAAATTCAGAGGAGGAGCCAAGCCCATCCTCCGACCACTCAGCCCCATCTGAGACTGAAAAAAAACAGTCACTTGGTTCTCTCTCAGGGTCGCCTTTATCGGCCTCCTCCTCCCCTTGTTGACCATCCAGTAATGCTGACCCCGGGGGGTAAACCATAATCCCCACTCTCTTAGCCTACTGATTGTTAGGGCCGCTGATTGGTTGAGGGGGCTTATTTACTGCCATTGAGGGGGCAGCCTTTAGGGCCAAGGGTGTTGCATCTCCGTTCTTAGGTGGGGGTGCACCACAACCTCCCCCTGCGCTTGTCCCATTGATTTCCCCACATGCCATCAACCTGCCAGGGGCTACAGTCTCGCTAATCCCCCCCTACCTTGCTCAGGGTCAGTGTTGGTAACAGGGGGTTCGTTTCTGGCAGCCTACCTTCACCAGACGGAGGTTCAGGAATCTGTCTCGCTCCTGATGGCTCCGGGAGGCATACCAGCCCTGGAGGCTCTCCTGGCTTCTGCTCCAGGCCAGAGTTGCCAGGTCCTCTGTGATCCACCTCGGTTCTTGGCTGTGGCTCTCGTCCCCGCAGCAGATCAACTACTGATGGGCCGGCCGGACGCGGCTTCCCTGTGGCTCCGCCCCTTCCCCTCTTCTCCAGGAGCTGCTCGTTCTGCTGCGCCTGTGTCTGGCGTCCATGCCTGGGCGCCAGCTCTTCTGGGCTCTCCGATCCACGCTCCACTGCCCCGGGTCCGCTCCGTATCTGCCGGGCACCTCCAGACTTAGGCTTCGCCCCGGCTCCTGCATTCTTCGGTCCCATCGCAGCAGGGAATCTATCCGATCCGCCGCAGTTAGCACAAGGTGAGTGCACTATTGCCGTTACAGCAAGTTGCTTCAAAATGATTGGCCCTATAGCGACCCAGTTCGCCCACGCGCAACAGCAGCGGGCTTCGGCTCCGGGGGGCATCAGTTTCTTTTTTTTGCTTATTTGAACTTCACAGGTCACTTATAGTTCCATGCCTCAGCTCTCCTTTGGTCAGCGTGCTGCTAACGGCCTCCAAAGCGGCCGCCATCTTGCTTCCACTCTCGCCTTCCTCAATTCATTCCTAAAGTCACTTTCCTAACAGCAGTTCTGCTTTATTCTCACCATTTCCCCATACGGTATGCTCTCGATCACATGTTTGGGGTGTGCGCTCTCAGCTCTCAATATACTGTTGGTGGCAGTGGCTTTGCGGAACAATTTGCTGCAGATTTTCTCTTCCTTAGCAAACAATTCAACATCAAGAAAGGTGATAGACTTTTTGCTGTATGTCATTGTAAATTGGATATTATAAGGATTTTCATTGAGATATAAAAAGTACTCATTCCATTCATTCACTGAGCCAGTCCAGATAAGTAAAATGTCATCTATGAAATGGCTCCAGAAAAATACATGCGCAGTCAGTTTCCTAGCTGCTGAGGCCCAGACATGAACCCTCTCAAACCACCCAATAAAGAGGTTAGCGTAAGAAGGAACAAACCTGGACCCCATCGCTGACCCTTGCAATTGTTGGAACCACTCCCCATTGAATAAAAAAAGTTGTTTTCCAAAATCAACAATGTCATGTCAAGTAACATGTCAGAATGGGCAAGGAAGCTGACACTCCTAGAACTATGAAAAACGTTCATTGCACCTATCCCAAAAACTTTCTGTATACAGGTGTACAGTCCTACCACATCTAATGATATAGATGACATAGTCTCATCCCAGGCTGCATCCTCCAGTTTATTGATTATGTCCATTGTATCTCTGACATATGAGGGAAGGTTGATCACCAGTGGTTTTAAATATTGTTCAAAATATTCAGAAAGCATTTCAGTGGGCCCACCTATCCCAGATATTATTGGTTTACCAGGTGGGAATGTACCTTTGGTAGGATATATATAAAGGGGCTGGAGGGATTCATCACTTTCAAATATCTGTATTTAGAGTCATTGATCAGTTCCTGTTCTTTCCACTCACTCAGTTTTGAAGAAAGAGATCTATTCACACTCTCCAGTGGATTGACCCTCACATGTTGGTAGCACTCAGCTGTACCCAGTTGACCTTCCAAGCTTGCCTTTATGATACGTCCGGTTCATGACGACAATATTGCCACCTTTATCTGCCTCTCTTATCACCAGATGTTTATCGTTCCTAAGTTTATCACTTACTTTCTTTTCATCTTATGTGAAATTGGATCTGGTATATCTCTTATCTTGGTTCTTTTGCAAACAAATATCTTCCAATATGTTAAGGTTCTCTGTCACTTTAGATGAAAAGAGATCTATTCCCAAAAACTGTTTTCCTTGTGGTGTGACCTTAGAATTTGGTTTCAGACCACTCTTCCTAGAGTGGTCTGTCATAATATCCAATTGATACCACACTTCAGTCATCTGCAAATCATGTTTGTTTATTGACATTAGCATATGTACTCCTCTAACATCCTCTATAGACATTTCACCTAATGCTGGTTCCACATTCATTCCCATTTTTTCTTTCTTATCAAGTGTTTAAAAAAAACGTTTTAGTTTTAAGTGTCTGTTGAATTTGAATAAATCGGCTTTCAAATTCGCAAAGTTACAATTCTCTAGAATGCAGAAACCAAGGCCTTTCCCCAAAACTGAAACCTCCTCCTTGCTCAAATCTCTCCTAGTGAGACTGATAACCTGTAATCCTGTGTCAGAATTCACCTTAGCCTGTCTCATTCCATGGCTAGTGTATGTTATATTCTGTTCTTTTACTGGTTCCTGGTCGTGACCCCTGTATTGATTATTCTTCCTCCTCCCTCTCCTAGTCTTCCTTTTTTCCACATGCCTATTCTCATGAGTGTGACCTTGTTGGAAAAAGAAGAGCTATGTGTTGGCCCTTCACTGAACTGTCTATTGCTTGGTCCTGCTTCCTCTATTGAGGAAGGTTCGGAGCCACTTATTGAGACAGTGTCCTGTTATTTTCCTTCATTCAATCTTCCTTTGTCTTTCTCTACGGGGACATCATCAAATCGCTTTGCAAACATGAATATTCTGCAATTGGCATAGTTCTGTTCATCCCTGCTGATCTTGCCTAACTTCCTCTCCTTCAGTTCCTCTTGAAGTGCCTTAATGATTTTGTTCAAAATGACATCATTCGTTTCAGTTGGCTCCTTCAAATTCATCTCTTTTATTTCTAATTCCAATTTCTCTGTCTGTTCTTTTGGTATCATCACCTTTCTATCACAATTTTTTATCAAAGTGTGCATCATAATAAATGACGCATTGTACAGATTTTCCTCCCATTCAGTCAATAAATCACTTTCTACATCGTCAAATGTGGGAAATATTTATATTCTCAGACGCCTAGGTATTCTTTTGTTTTCCAAGTAACTTTTCAAAGTTACCCCATCCCACCATTTGGAAAGTTCATTCTTTTTCAATTTTTCTAAATGCAAAGCTTTTCCCTTCAGGCGGTTTTTGTCGTCATCATCTTTTTGTGTATTCCAACTGTGTCTCTTGCGCATTTGAATAGGTCTTCCACCATTTTCTCCCGATTATCTTCCATTTTTACTTATTAATAACCATTTCAAATGCGCATCCTATAAGATGAATGTTTTACTTATTATTATTATTGTTTTATTAGGGGGAAGGAATTAGATAACTGGTTTAAGATATGCAGCATGCACGTAGTAGCTGCAATCACTCTTAACATTATGGTGTTTTGGACATAAGAAGAATAGAAAGACATTTTTATTAAGGCAAAGTCATGTTTTATTAGGCTGGTTATTCTCGGATTGGGTTTCACATGAATGTAAATAAACGCATTCTAAAGAATAAAATAGTTTTTATGTTAATAGAAAAAAATAACAAAAAAATAGGAAAAAGGGGAAAAAAAATGTAAAAGGAAAAAAATGTAATACTGTTTGATGTTTTTAACAAATGCAAAGTATTGATTAAGTACATATTAAAAAAACTTTTTAGACCCTGATAAAGTCCCTATAAGGGATGAAATGCGTTGGCTGGGTCTGTCACTGTGATGTTGGAAAACTGGATGTTTAATAAAAAGAACTTTATACGAAAAGATACAAACGTTTGGCAATTGATTGAGGAAATAAATGAAAAGACTTTGCTTTATATAAATTGAAATCAAAAGAGTGATTACAGCACAAGCAAAATAAAAATCTGAAATGTTCAATGGGAACAAGGAAACATTGTTGCCCTCCTACTTATGTAGATAATGTGCCATAGATTGAGTTTTGTGAGCAGTCAGAACTCTTGGAGTGGGCACATGAGGATTAATTAACAGGAATTTCTGACCCGTACTGCCCAAGGAACACTACTGCTACCCCTTTGGACTTTGCTTAATACAAACAACAAAGTGACAGAAGAAATAGTTGAATTATTTTTGGGCTCTGGCAAGCACCCAGAGGGCATTCTAGGTCACAGTTTTGCACTCATTTGTGCACTCTAAATATAAACAAGCCACATCTAGAAATTCCTTGATCCTGTTTTTATAGGAACAATCCAGCCCAAACTTCCGGGCAAGGACACCTCCAGTCAGGAACACGTGCAAACCCAGACCGGTTTCACCCTACTTAGATCCCATCAGTGAGATATAGCTGGAGTCCTGTGGCACAAGGATGGGACCCACATCTGGGCATACCCATTGCACTGAGGATGTCTAGTGCAACAAACACTTAAGTGATGGAATGAATGCTGGAATTAACCTCAGACACTGGCAGTTGTTCGGATGCATTCCTATCCATTGTTTTCCAATCACTATGCCACTCTAGACAAAGACTAGCCACATGCAAAGCAGTCTCTGTCCTGCACCAATAGTCCAGCTCAAAATTCCAAGCCAGGTCCACTCCAACATGATCACAAAAATTCTCTATCTAATTTGACATACTGGGCAAAAGTACAGTGGAGTGGAATGATGTCGTGAGTAATTACCAGTGGTCAAGATTAAGTCAAGAATTTCACCCATCACTATTTCGTTTTTCCAGTTGCCCTACCTAATGAGTGGACGGAGTTTCCTCACTCCGTCCATCATCTCCTTGAGTTAGCTTTTTTTACCCTAATTTGGCAGGGTATGCACAGACCAGACGTGGGTCCCTTGCTCACTTTGCCACTGGCTGATGAGGAGTGTTACCCCGAAACCAGTCCCAGCATACTTGTTTCCGGTCCAGGAAAGATCTGGCTTGGCAGTTCGGGCTGGACTGTTCCAGTGAGTAACAGGATCAAGACTGATTTGCGTATGGCTTGGTCTGAACTGGGGTGGTGAAGTGAGCTAATGAACGATGATGGATTCAACCCAGATCTGTGACTGGGGGTGAGTGTCTGAAACGTTTCAGCGCTCCATCTATCATCTCTTGTATTTGGTCTCATAAATTGAGCCATTTCAAATGGCATTGACACTACTTGATATTCAAATGATATTGACACTACTTGATGTTTTGGTCTTCTTGAATACGAAAAGAAAGGAATTAAAAGAACCTTTCTCTCTTTATATTGTATCTGTGATGGCTACTGTTCAGCCTTTGTTCGGGTTAACCAAGGGTGACCTGACAAAAGATGTCAATGTGGGATTTCAACCCCCAATCCGCTCCATACAATCCAAGCCTTATCTAAGATTAATTTAGCTTTAATCTTGCTCTGTAGGGGTGGTGAAAAATGTGGAAGAGGTAGACGCAGGAATGGTGCCATGCATGGATGTGTTCATGCCCCAAATCATTTCATTTTATAGTTCTGTGATTCTCTAGTTGACAAAACATAAGCACAATTCCATCTATTTTGGGCAAAAGAGGCATCCCTCTTTATTTATCTTGACAGTCTTTACATGTCGAACATTTCCAGGATATTTCACTGCAGGTCATACAGACTTGTGTTAATCTCATGTGAATAGAGGATCTGTCAATTGTAATGATGGACATTGCACTTGTGTGATAAAACATCTGTGAATTCCTAGACATTCATCAGATGTACATGTGAGAACAGCAACAAGATTAGGAAATGTGTTTGCTATATCAGAAGGTGTGTCTAATGATAAGAAAGACAATGCTTACATTTTCAGTCTAGATTGATAGGTTTATAAATATCAGTCCATGTTCACAGTTAAACCAATCACCACGCACAATTTTTTCACTGGATATAACTTTCTTTAACAAATGACATGGATGCTGATACAATGTTTTATTCAATCCAACAGCCAAGGTAAAGAGCAAGGGTCCTTATGCCGGAGTGAAACACATGTAGGCTGTCCGAGCAACTTTGATTATGTCATCTTTTTTACAAATAAATATTTGTGTATGACTCAAAAGGATTTTGGATGAACAATTTCATGATCACTGAAGGGTGGCTATGTCAGGATTCCTTCATCTTAGTTTCTGGTTTATATGTTTTGGGATTAATTGTCTGTAATCCTTGGATATATAAACAGGAATGCTAGATTCTCTTGCCAACTCTGCCCACATGAACTTTCATGTGTCTGCTTGTGCAACCCATTTGATCATTAAACCCACATTGATCAAAATGAAGGCGTACAGGACTGTGACCAACCAAGTGTGGCTAATATCCATCCCTTAAGATCAGAATGACAACCAGAGCATGGCTAAATGAAACCTCTCAGACCATCATGGAGTTACTTATTCCCACTGAATAGGTTATTAGTGGGGGCAGAACACACACCACTGGAGATGGCATAGCACTCATCTATCGAAATTCCTTCTTGTGCTCAAAAGTACATATTCCATTGTTCACATCCTTTGAAGCTCTTATAATCACCATCAACACCTCCCTAGAAAAAATAATTTTATTGACACAATTTATTGTGCATCTAAATGTCACAAAAGGTTCTTCAAAGAAAACATTGAGTACGGCCCTATGCAGCAAATATGCTCTCTCAATAACTAATGCATTGGTGGTTTCAGTATCTACTAGAGGAATAATACAAAAGACTTTAATAGGGATTTCAACAATTCCTCTGAAATTCAACAATTAAAAGTTTTTGAACGACTATAAGTGCTACCTACCAACAAAAAAATTACAATTCACGATCAAAAAATGTATGCAAAGCCAAATACTACCTGTCACAAGCATATAAGTGCTAACTTGTCTGGCCATGTTGACCATCACCAAAACTTAGAGCTTACGTGGTCCATTATAACCACTCTAGCCCACATTTGTTTTTAATATAACCTAGGGTTCAGAACACTCAGTAAAACTTTTGTCCTATGAATCCCTAGAGTTATTTTTAAGACACCTCACCACTCTACTCACACACTACACCCTCACTACACCATCTACACTTCACAGACGGCAACTCAAAAGACCTCTGGCAAAGAGCCCCCCGGCGGGGCCCGTTGGGCATTGGAGCGCCGGCCCAACGAGGAGCTGCCCGATGATGAAGCATGACACCCCTCGGGGTGTGTGAGGGCTCTTGCTCCTGAAGGATCAGATCCCCCGGACTTGATCCATTCAGGACCCTATCAACCTATCATCTATAGGAACTGCACACCTCTTGTTTCTCAGTCTGACCCAGGGGCGTGTGTGCTGGACCTTTATTTAGCCCTTTGTCCCCCTTTTTTGATTTTGGTTGCTTTATGTATCTGCAGACTTTGACATCATCACTTATCAGATGCTTATCAAGATCCTTAAAGTTTGCATGGGTTCTTCAGGCACAATCCTCAGCTGGTTTCACTCTTATCTGTCTAACTTAAAGGAGCTGATCAGAACGGGAGTGTTCTGCTCTGGAGCTGGCTCAGTAAGGCGCAAAAATCCTCTGGGTTCAATTCTGGCCTATAACATGTTCATTTTCTACATTGAACCGCTTTGGGTCTAGAGAGAGGAGTACAGTATGCCCATCCAGGGAAATGCAGATGGCACACAACTCTGCATGAACATTACCAACTTCAATGATGTTCTTACTCTAAAAAATGCTGAACTTTCTGAAACTAGACAGAATTAATTCTCCTCAGCAGAGAACTACCACCAGACATATACACAGATGAGGCAGACAAACTCAAAAATAAATACTTTTGCTTATTCACTAACCCAAGATGGTAAAATCATTAAGCTTTTGGATTGATGCCAACCTATTCATAAAAAATCATATAGATTGCACTGCTAGGTTCACTTGAGCAGCTCTTTTATCCTTGAAACTCCTTAACCTACTTGTAACTAATTCCACTCCATCATTCAAGCCATAGTCATTTCCAAAATTGCTTGCAGAAATGCATTACCCACTAATGCAATTGAAATGGCTGGAAAAGTCCCTTGCATGGTGATGGATGTGCCCAGCTGCAACATTATCTGGATCCCTAGTGCTGATTGTTGGTCATGGGTAGACACACATCATGTATGTGCGCCATGACGTAGGCCTGTGTTGTTTGACCGGGAGGTATGGCCAAGGTGCTGCCCTGGCTGTGGTGAAGTGCTGCTGTTATTACCAAAGGGTTAAGTAGCATGAGCGCGGTAGTGGCAGCATACTGTATTTTTGTAATTATGATAAATAGAGTGAAAAGGTCTTTAGACCTTTGTCGCCCGAGTGGCCAATTGATGTAAAGTTCCACTGCTGTGTGCTTAACTCACCCTTGTCCTACACTGCGTTAACAGATAACGCTGTGCAGAGCACGTGTGTTAGAATTTGTATGCTGTGTTGTATGTGTGCCTGTGAGTGTAAAAACATGGAGGCTGTGGGCTCCATTTTGAAAGTCTAGTGCCTTGGAAAGACATGTGGAGGAGCCCCCTGCATTCCTACACATACCACATTTCTGAGAGCTAGGTGGGAAACACCCTGGAGGAAGGGAGAGGCAGGCACTCCTGTGCACTTCAAAAGGACTCCTTGATTTTGGATAGGTCGATGGCCAATGACCCCTGGGCACAATTCAGGAAGGAGATGGGACTGATAAGGGAATCATAAAGAGTAGGGCTGGGTGCCTTTGTTACCTTTTGTTAGGGATATATCAGTGAGTCTGACATTCAAGTGTAATCTGCGCATAGCTCCTGTGTTGTGGGGCAATATGCGTTGGAGTCACTCCTGCTGTGAAAGACTACTTCCTGGGCAAGGGACAGGACAGAGGAGTGGGCACTTCAAATGAGGCATCCTCCACAATATGAACTTCAAAGCATGAGGCATTAAATCACACCTGTGTCTGGAAAGGGATTATAAAAAGAGAAGCTTGAGTCTCCTGAATTGTCAACTGTCAAGCAGTCAGCCATGGCTGTACCTCAGAAGCTCAATAAGACTTCTGCCTCATGTGATCACAACTGGCGATCAAGGTCTGCCTGTCTCCCAGCTAGGTGATGGAACATTACCCAGGAAAATCAACCTGCCTTGGAGCCTGGAGCACTAGCACCTGCCTGCCTGCCAAGACCAGAGGACCCAACGGGGAGGAGGAAAGTCCCTGAAAGGAGCAAGGTCAAGTGGGGGATCCTGGTGAGTTGATCCCTGATGTGAGATAATTGTGCCACACCAGTCTGGCTGTCCACCCATGTGCCTAGTCGTCAGCCTAATATGCCAGATGGGACCTCTGTGAAGGTAAGGGTTGCTATACAGATTGGGCCGTCCATCTGTGAGCTGCCCAAACGTCAGCAACCCCGCATGCCAGAGAGGGCTGCCGTGAAGAGCATTGGCCGCTGTCCTTTGCACCATTGCCTATAGGAAGGGGCGTCACACGAGTACAGCATGTGAGCATGAAGCACCATGGGTTCTGACCCATGTACCTGGAACGCTGACTAAAGCTTTGGAAGCCAAGTGACTGCCCCTGACCTGCCAGCAGGATCAGAGGAACTTTCTGCATCACCAGAGGAGCACTTCAGATGTCCATCTGCCTTACCCACAGTGACGAGACTTCCACTTATCAGCGGCATCTTCTCCAGTCTACCGAGAAGCTGGTCATGGTCCCTGGGTCTTCCATATTACAACACCAGCAGAAGCAGGTAAGACTGATTGCCAGGCTGCAGAGCACTGGGGGGTACTTGCTTTACTTCTGAGCATTATGGCGCTGGATCACTTTGATTTCTAGAAAGCCATTGCAGACCTTCTAAAACTTGGACCACTTAGCGGGGCCTAACTTGAATGTTACTTATTGTAAATGCATAACAACCACTGCCAGTAGGCAAGTATGTGGGACTTGGGACACGGCACAACAATGCAAGAGTATCAGCCATAGGAGGGCTGTGCATATTGTTTTTCACTTTGTGCTTGTATATAAATAGTACTTTTATCATAAAAGCAAGTATCTGGTTTGGACATTAATTTACTGAGGTTGCTGGAAGCATTTTTAGTCTTGAGCCTGTGTTCACCTTGCACCTACCTGCCCCCAAAAAGCCTTGCTTGGCCCACGCTGCCACTGAAAGTCAAGTGCTAAAGGGGTAATTGGTCGAGTTGCTCAGGAGCCATTGTGTGTGTGACCCCAGGGCATTATGAGTAAAAGGCTTCAGTCACTACTGTTGGGCCCAGTAACTCCTGCTTGTCCAAGGCCCTCAGAAAGTGGTTCTGACATGCTGTTAAAAACCTTCTATCACTCAGCTGCATGTTAGGCTGCTGGTACCAAGAGATTTGATGACATAACACCAGTGCTGAGAAGCCTCAACTACTTACTGTTGCAGACAAGAATCAGATTTGATTTCACCTGCATGACATTTAAAACCCTAAAACATCGGTAATCGACGTGTCTTCACTCCCACCCTTACATCTCTAGTAAGATTAAACAAGCATTGGCATAGCCAATAGGTCTCGCCTTTGGGGCATTATAAGTGTTTAGCCATGCAACAGTTGTTGCACCAAGGATATTGTGCTGCATAATTAAATACTTATAAGGTCCCAAAGGCGAGACCTATTGGCTATGCCAATGCTTGTTTATGGGTGGTACTATCGCCAATTTTGCTCCAAGAGAGCCGAGCAGCCTTTTGGGCGCATACCACTGAAATTGCCGCTCAAGTGGTCAGGTCCTGTGCCTTGTAGGGCTTTGTACAAGACATAACTGCAGCTTCCAGCACTACAGAAAGGGGACCTTGATATTGGGGACCAAGGTGCACTGGTAATAAGTGAATGAATGACTGGTTTCGTAAAGCGCAACAGTTACTACGAGAGTGTCCTAGCGCTGAGGCAGGCAACAATACATTATGCAGGTTCCAGGTATGAAATTCTATAGAACATTGCCTGTGAGCACAGAGATGCTTTATTGGAAGCCTATGTAGGGTCACAACTCGAAAGAGAAGCAGGTCCCAAAGGGAGGGTTTTGGGAAATGGCAGAACAGGGCACTATGAGGACAGCTGATCGCATTTAAAATTGATCTGCGGGGCAACTGGAGTCCCATTACTTGCAAGCAGAGGGCTGTAGGTCAGGACTGGATGCATTAACACATGAGGAGTTACTGTAGAAACACTAGAATATATACTAATTGGGCCACAACCAGACTCACTGCTGACTCAGATGTTACATTCAGTAAAAGGTTCGAGTGCAGCATGCTGTGCAAGTGTTTACAGTCATACTCTGGCTGACCTACCAAAAGGTAGTGTGCTGCCCAAACAAATGCCAGATTGTGCGATATACAAGTGTGAATGAACAATAAAATGTTATGAAAGTAGATTTACTCCAGTAAAATGGAAGCCTGCTCTACATGGAGTTATTTACCAGTCCCAACAATGCATGCGTCACTGCATTAGTTCAGGGCAAATTATGTAGCACGTGGACTTCTACTTAAACTGTAAAGATAGATCAGAACCTGGGGGTGGACCAGTACCTCGTCAACTCCGCATCACTTCCCTACGTCCAAAATAAGGATTTGTGTAGGCCAGGATTCTTTCCTCTGGTGTAGAGTCCAAGTGAGCACAGTCCCAGAACCAGAAAGGCATGACTTGTGTGATAATGGTGTTTTCAGAGTCTTTAGTAATATTGCCTATTCTCACACTGCACTCCCATTCTCTCCCCCACCCCCATTTGTTTATATGCATGTATATAGTATTTACATAGCACGAACTTAGCCAAAGCCAGTGCCTTGATCCAGGCACCACAGTACTACACGAAACCCAAATTACAAGTATAGCAGGACTGGCCTGTAAACAGAAGCGGCCAGGGGTAGTATAGCGTGTTAACTGATACGCAGAGAATGAAATAAAGTAGCACTGACAGATCCACAGGCAAGCAGCAGTACAGAGTAGAACGGTGTTGTGCAATCCAGCGCTTTACCTTGTAGCAAAAGAGTTGGAGGGAAACCACTGTCAGGAAAGGGGTGCAGTGGTGACGTGCGGCACCCTGAACTGCATTCATACGGGCAGCTTTAGGGCAGCACTCCGTGTTTACAAGGAGAAGGGCAATGAAGTTCTGCGCCCACTGCATGGCAGTACCAGGCTGGCCTGCACTTCTGGTAAACACTTTCAGAGCCGAGAATACATTCTGGCACGCTCTCAGCTCAAAGTACCGAGGCTTGTTTTGACGTCTGCGGAGCTCCCTCCCCTCTGCAGAGCTGGACACCTCCCTGAAAGCACTCGAGCCGTGCCACGTGAGCCGACAGTGCGCCAGGCCAATGCCGAGCCGCATCAGTCCAAGGTGCTGCCTTTATAAGAAAGGGCGAGCCCAATACCTCGGGAAATGGGAGAGAGCACTATGGGAAGGATACGGACTTTAAAGGCAAGCCCTCTGCCCCAGTGCCAAGTCACGGGTCGAGTAAAATATTCGACATGCGACAAGCTGTCAAAAATATTCAGTCATTTAGAGGCACAGCCTGGGCTCGTCATCAAGCGATCCACGGGCTCGGATCCGAAGGGCAGAGCAGCACGCTGTCTCACTTCAATAGCAAAAAGATTAGCAATGCGAGTCAACAAGCCGTTCGGCACGGCTCTTGTATACTTCAGGCGTAACCCTCTCCGCGAGAGAGGAGTAGATTCCGGACACCAGCCTCAAATGCAGTCATTCACTGAAAATAGCCAATGAATGAAGTGGGTTGTCCAAGTGCCCATGCTACAAGCTGTAGTGGGTGGAAGAAAAAAAAAAATTTAATAGCTTTAGTAAACAAGGTCTCAACGCCAGAACAAACAAGCACGGAGGAGCGGGGGCGAGCGAGCGCGGCAGCCTGCAAAGCAGTCCCAAAAACGCTCGTGCGTCGTGGCTGGCCTTTGGATGAGTACGCGCGGCAGACATGTGTTTCCACTTATCGCGCCCGCGTCTGGGCACGATAATTGGAAACACATGTTTGCCGCGCGTACCCATCTCAAAAGGCCAGCCACGACGCACTGAGCGTTTCTTGGACTGCTTTGAAAACTCACTTACAATAAGTCTTCGCCTCTAAGCAGCGCTTGCGCGCTACTCGAGGCTCGACCTAAAAAACGTTTAGGAGCAAAGAGACCTTCTGTCTCAAAATCAAGAAATGCAAATCAAACTCAACAGTATCTAAATATTTTTCCAGTGCTGCTACCAACTGCCCTCCCACCCCACACCCGGTGGTGGTATTCTATTTTCTGAGGACTTCAGACATCAAAAGGCCAGTGAGACTTTTGTAAAAGGCTAAAAACTCTACTTTTCAACTGACATTTAAACATCTAAACATTTGTTTCTCCCCCTGTCTCTGAATGAATAGACTAGATTCCTTCATCCTTAAATTCCTCCGTCATTCTTTTTTTTCATTTTTTTGTTATGTGCTGCATCTTCTAAACTGTTATATTATTAAATATTTTTTTTTACTTCAGTTGCATACACACACACAGTTGAATGTATTCCAGGGACCCTTTCTCAGGAGTTGTTTCTGTGTGAAGCATTCAGACAACCTTCGTAGTAGAGCAGCACTTTATTAAAATAAATACATACACATGCCTTATGCCACCTAGACTTAAAGCTCTACAGCTCTTTGACTGAGCCTTACCTCCTAGCTGACAATCCTGATCACCTCTCCTTCCTATTGACCCCACCCCTTAGCCCCGTCCGGGTCCTGGGACTTCATTTGATGGTTCTCGCTAACCTAATATGGTACGCTTCTCGTAAGGTGCACGTATTTTGGTTCCTCCTCCCAGTGGCAGCTGGTGACATTTGAAAGTGGTGGGGCATAAACGTTAGGCATGACTTTTATATAGTGAGCGATGTGAACAAGTTCAATAGACAAACCTGAGAAAGAAATGGAAAAAAGATTGGCTAATGGTGTATTTTAAAGCAAATGAATGTAGCAATAAAGCAAGGCTTATAAAGCAGTGGGAACATATTGTCTTGAAATATTAAACACATTAAAAATTGGTCCATATCTTCATGCATTAATATGTTCAACAATTACTGCAATGTGAAAATTGTACAGCATGACAACTTTAGCCCTTTAAAATGTATGCTTGCCCAGTGTCTTGCACTGCATGCAGCATTACCTTTGGAAAAATATGCTCTAACCAGACTTTGAGAAGCACCCACAGCTGCTGGCTGCAACCAGTCATATAGAAATATGTGCAGACAGGTCTTTAAGTGGGATGAAGAAAGTGGGGGTTCTCTATAAAGGAGCACTTCAAATACATTTCTGTGATTCCCATAGTGTGCCACATGACCGGCATTTTGGTTTCTCTCTGAGAAGTAATTGTATCCAGATAAATGACACAACAACTGACATACACCTAAAGCCTGTCAGTATGATTGGCTTTGTCAATGGGTGTTAGCTGTTTAAGATAAATGAGTAAGAACAATGATTTGTTACGAATAATAAACATTTGAAATGTTTCCATTCTGAAACTGTATGTCTGTGAATTAGATAGCATTGAAGCCTGTGGAAGGAGTTTTGGCCTTCAGTTATGTGTGCTTTGTGTTAGATATGTATCCTCTTTTTGCTGCCATCTGCACATCTTAAACCACCTCTCTTTACTCTTCAGCATCCTCTTTTCACTCTTTCACTGATGCACTTCCTCGCAACACTGTCACTTCACTGCTCCCAAACATGCACTGCACTCCCTCAAATTTAAGCAATTTAATTTCTCTTACTTTTGCCTTGCAAATATTTTGACATCTGTGTACCCTCTTCTCACACATATCCACAGAATTTCAGTTGCAAACATTGTTCTGTGTGCTCTGCAGAGAAGCCAACCCACTGACAGGCACTTTGTTTGGATTCAGCCTTAGTGCCTGCGCGCTCAATCAAAGCCCCTCATAAACACCCGGCATGGCTCAAGCCTCAAAGTATGCACAGAAAAAGATACAGATAAACAACAAAATTATAAAACAGCTAACTCTTGGGGAATTCAAGATTAATTAAAGCATGTGAAATAAGAGAGGAACTAAATCGCTGAAATGCATTCTCTTAACGTTTTTAATATTCATTGTTTGTAAGTCAATCCATGTTTTTGGCATCAGTGTTAACTTTGGGCCATGAAGACATGCCAGTTTTAATGTCATACATCAGTGAACTGTCCACTGTAAGCACATATTTTTTGACTTGCTTGACTCGGATATTTGGATCAACTTCGCAAGCGAACAAGAACCCTGCTTGTTATTTGGATCCATTTCGTGGGGGAACAAATACAGCAGCTCCACTTCTAAGGGAGCCAGCAATCTGCAGCGAGTGCCTGGGGTGTCACAGTCGGGGAGGTTAGGGTAATGAGGGATCTCAGTGCAATATACATAAAACATTAGCTTGCAAACACTTACCATTACCGAGAACAAGGCACCAGATCAGACGTGCTTGAATCCACTCTCACGTATGACGAAAGGGTGGGATCTATGCCTTTGAATGATGGATGTTTGAAATAACGCAGCGATGAAGTCTCAGACACCCGAAACCGTGACACTGATTGAGTCACTGGCCTACAGAGTGCATACAACCATAGACCACTGTGACAATGAAGGGCTTTAAAACAGAAAGCCCTGTGTCGTGCATCACAGTTCAGAAAGTTGATTTACTGCCTGTCTTCCGTCTCCTGCTTCAGAGCGAGGCAGGGCAGGCAGCCTGAAACAGATAGCCCAGACTTAAATACATCGATTTATTTAACATGGTTTTATGTAAATGTGTAGGAATTTTCAGAGGGGCATAGCCCCTGAGCCCTAATGGAGAAACCGCCGCTGCCTCTTCATTCTTTCTCAGTTTCGTAGTTGGGAGGGGGGTTTTCTAACAGTAACGCACTAGTACTTCCTAACTATGTCTATATTCTCTGGTCGCCTTGTTTTTATATGTGCAGTATGCAACCGCTTACATCCGCTGTGGTCGCTTTGGTTAACACAATGTGCTGGAATACTGCGGCCTTGATGCGTATAAGGCACCATGACATTTGTTGTCTTTGTATCACAAATCTTCACTAAAGAGATGTTTTGCAAAACAAAAAATACATACAAAAGTAAATAAATATGAAATAAACTAAAATTAAGAATTATAAGAAGCATTCAAATATGTGTGAAAGAATATTTTACAGCAAGAATTCTGTGATCCATAAAATGCACAAGAAGTTGCTTTTACTCGTTCAACTTAAGTATAGACTCTTGTATGTTATTTTAACAAGCGAATGAATCTACACCACCAATTCCCACATCTACAAATTGAGTAAATATCCATAAAGTGATAATGCAGTCATTAATTTTCTTGGAATGTTTGCAGAGCATCTTCAACCGAGATGCCATGTACTTTTTTGTGATATATTCTTGTCTGCTGAACTTACTTACATTTGTGATGTCATTTTATTGAGGTTATGGTAGTATAGCAGAGTAGGTGAAGTGCAGCATGCTTGATGAAGTAGAATACATTTATGATGCTATCATACCTGACTAGACCACCCTACTCAAGGAAGTTTTAATCCACCCTATAAATCACAGGCAGCTTGTCCAGGTAAAAGAAAGAGAAAATGCACTCATAATTTTTCTTGAGTTTTAGTTTTTTTTTTTACTATCCAGCGTATGGATTGATTTCCAGATTTGCAAGCGAGACCTTTGGTAATGTTCACTAGGAAGCATATTTATTACCTTTGAGCTTTATTTTAAAGCAACTGTTATGCAAATCGTCTAGTCACTGTGCAAGTTATTCTCAAGGATGCCTTCTTAGTGTTGAGATCTTTTATCTCAAGTTAGTCCTAATTCTTTAAACCTTTATTGCTGAAGAGGCTTGGTGAATTAGTGTATGGATGAGGAACAAGCATTGGCAAAGCTAATAGGTGTTGCCTTGGCAAGTTGGTGCAATAGGTACTTTTATTAAAAACAGATTGCAAGCACTTGCCAGAAAAATAAAATTATAAAAAAAAGAAAACATGCCACGACCTACTCATGGCAGCCATGACCTTGCAATAAAAGAAAAAAAACAATAATTTCTATATTTTTTAAGGGAACACTTTGAAAACTTCCATCAGACAAGTATTTAGAACAGGTATAGTAACCATTGCTAGTTTTGATACACATCACACGAAACTACAATTCTTATTGGCATAATCTGAACACATAATGTAAACACACAAGGATAACTTACACAAAATAAAAAAAAGGATAAAGAATGGACAGAAAAATGCATTGGCCCACTAGCCCTGAAACTGAAATGTACTACTTTTTAGGAAGAACTACACATTGCTCCATGCCGTGTTCTATGTTGGGGTAAGCAAAATGTGAAAGGCGATTGATTGGATTAATGGTTAAAGAGGGCTGACCCAAAGCCCACCTATGTATATGTGTCTGCATGTATATGTGTTTTTTAGTTAGACCTGCTTTGATTGCTTGAGGCTGGAAAGACAGCCACAGTGTCTATATGGCAGACCTGAAGTATTGTGTGGTTTCATGGTCTGACCCCATTCCCTTTGGAATTTTAGATAACGTTGAAGATGAAATGGAAATGGCCACCGTGCGGCACCGCCCCGAGGCGCTTGAGTTGCTGGAAGCCCAAACCAAATTCACAAGAAAAGAGCTTCAGATCCTGTACAGAGGATTCAAAAACGTAAGCAAAATCTTCGTCATCACATTTTTTGAACGCTGTCAAGACTTGATATGAAAGCAGTCAGCAAAGAAGCACGCATATCCTGCTTCGATTTCTTAATGTCTTTATTTATAATGATTCTAATTTAAAAAAAATCCTACCTCTATTTTTTTTTAAATTTGCAATAATTATTTTGAAAAAATGTCTCAGTAGCATGTACGGTAATCAAACTGTGGCATATTAAGAAGACATTGTGAGGTACAATAACAGATCGGTGGTTCGGGATGAGTGTGAGAAGGATACAGAAACCATTTAAAGACAGTTTTTAAATATTTTAAGAACTTTGAAAACAGTAAACAATGGGAAATGGATCCAGCTTTTGTTGTGTTTTATTTTCAAAGAGTAAGCATAGAGGCGGACTCGCAGACCAGGAGGACCTTCAAAGTTAAATGGGAGCCCAAGAGGCTGGAAATGCAGACAAAAGACACAATTGGGATCAGGTGTGAATAGATAGGTAGGACATAGAAAAGAAAATGTCAATTGGAAAGAGAGACGGAACCACGTTAGGAAAGAGTGGTGGGAAGAATAGGCAGGCAGGGGTATGTTGAATAAGTTGAAAGGAAGACAAAACATAGTAAGGAACCACAACAAAATGAGATGAGAGAAGCAGCAGTAAATTAGAGAGAACAGAAGACTAAGGGAGATGTTTAGTACTGAATGTAACTGAACATGTCTCACGCTAAAAATCACAGGAGCCTACTTAATGGTACCACATTATAGAAATAATAATGAGTGGAGTTACTGATATAGGAACATGTGAATGCAAATTGCACAAAGCTCCCGTCAACTAGCCATACGCATACGCTAATCTATTTTACCAGCAAGGAGAAAGTAGGCAGAACAGTTGCGTAAGAAGAGAAGTGTAGCAAAAATGTAGGAGCAGATTTTGTTCCGGGGTTTCGCCACAAAAGAGGTGTAAACAAGTGCAAAATGATTATAGGAATTTACTTTTCAGTGCGTTACTTGTTTACCATAGCAAAGCTTCGAAATTTCTACTTATTATAGATGTTTTAAATATGGGGATGCAACAATGGCATTGTGTTAGAAATTGGGTTTTTGATTGAGGAGGGGTAAAACCCTTCTTAAGCAAAAACCACAATTCTTGTCAGGGCAAGCTACAAAAGTCAATAATTTAACTTGTGCCTAACTCTCTAGTAGCTTGGCACAAAAGCAGTCGCACTTAAAGTATTTATCTGGCACACAAACAGTAACAAAATGATAACACAATACAAGAAAAATCCCATACAAGTTTTGAAAAATGGAGTAAAATGTAATAAATTATTTGACACAGATGGAGATGGAGGTTCCACGTTCTAGACCTACTTTGGAACCCCTGGCTGATGGTCTTTGTTGCCTGCTTTGCATGTGTGGAGAGGAGAAAAATCATTAGCCAATTATACTTTACTATTTCCCATGACCCAAAGGAACACGGACTCCTAATCCAAATTTTTATATATTTTATTATAAAGCCAAGAAAAGTTGGACATATAAACACTTCAAAACGAGAGTGTAAAGATACATCGGCACTAATACAAAATCAAACCTACAAATAAAATTTAAGCGGTGCAACATGCACAGAATAACCAATTCCAAAATCAGTACACAAATGATTATAGAAACCACATCCAGAGCCTTCTTCATTGGTGGGTAGTAAGCAAAAGCATTATCTGTCCCTACACTACTTCTATCGTGACATCCCTACTTAGCATTCCCCAGGCAAGCTCCCAGAAAGGTGTCAGCATGTGAAGTCGTCCTAAGAAGCTCATTCACGTTGAATGGGTCAAGTAGCGTAAAGCTATAGAGCTCATTCTAAGATGCTCTCCCCTCTCCAGGTCAGGCAGAAGTCCCCCAGGCTCTGTCCCTAATCCTAATACAAAAGTCGGTAATCACATACCCAAATACATGACATGACCGCCTCATCCAGTTGGACACCTCCTTGTAGGCAACTTTCCATAAAGTAATATCACGTCCAGGCTCATGCTTGATGACCTTGGTTACCAGGCCTTTCCAGACACGAAAAACATCCTCCTACATTATCAGCTCTGCTTATTCAAAGGCATCCTCTCCTCCCCATGTCTGTCTAACTCCTGTAACAAAGAAGGCATTCTAACTAATGAGGACAAATTCTTGTACCTGCAACAAAAACGTGAAAAGATAATATTCCACAAGCACATAAATTCTAATTACCAGTTTTGATTTGAGAGCAAACAGGAAGAAACTAAAGTTAGGCCTACCAAATTCGGCTAACATAAGTACAGTGCACACATTTAAAATTGAAGCATATATGCCATTCTATGATTTTGGGGCTGTTGGACCTATCTGCCGTGTTCGACACAGTATCACATCCTATATTGCTCAGAAGACTAAAGGAGATCGGACTAAGAAAATCGGCCTTACAGTGGATGACGAGCTTTCTATCAGCTCGCTCCCAGATTGTCAACTTAGGCCCGTATCGTTCGGCTCCAACAGAACTGTCCGAGGGAGTTCCTCAGGGCTCATGTTTGAGCCCTACACTGTTTAACATCTATATCGCTCCCTTGGCCAATCTTCTGAGGACGCATGGGTTTACCCCCATATCCTACGCCGACGACACTCAGTTGCTCTTTCCATTCGACAAATTTACTTCTTCTGTGCAGTTGGCCTTCTCTAATGGTATGAGAGCTATCTCCCACTGGATGAAGAGTAATTTCCTCCAGTGCAATGTGGGAAAAACAGATATTATGCTCTTCGGAGAAGCCCCTTCCTTATGGACACCAGAATGGTGGCCGATAGATCTGGGCCCTCATCCGGCCCCCAAGCTGATGGTTAAAAACTTGGGTATCCGTTTGGATCAAGCCCTCACTTTGAAGGAGCATGCTGCTCAGACTGCAGGTTCCTGTTTCCACACAATAGGCCTGCTCCGTCGAGTCTTCCCTTTGCTCCCTGACTCAACCCGGAAAACTTTGGTTCAGGCACTTGTATTAAGCCGTCTGGACTACTGTAACGGCCTGCTGATCTCCGCTAATGATGCCCCGCTCAGCAGACTGCAGGTAGTCCAGAATACGGCGGCGCGATTGGTCCTCAATGCTCCTCCTAGGACTCCTTCTCGCCCTCTTCTTATGCAGCTGCATTGGCTTCCTATCCGCCAACGGGTAAGATTTAAAATCTGCTGCATTATCCACAAGTCACTGTTTAATTTAGGCCCCTCTTACCTCTCGGAGAAATTCACGCCGTATGTACCTTCCAGAGCTCTTCGCTCGGGTGCCAAACATCTTCTTGTGGTGCCTCGAGTAAGAAAGGCTGGATTAGGAGGAAGAGCCCTCTCCCATCTTGGCCCTCGATATTGGAACGAGATTCCCATACTTTTGAGACAATGCATTGATCACTTACAAATTAGGAAGCTGCTTAAGACCACTCTTTTCCACGCCTGATTCTGATGTTGCTGCAATACATTCACAAGGTCCGTCCTAAGCGCAGAGATACCCCTTCGGGGGTCGATTCAAGCGCTATATAAGTAAATAAATAAATAAATAAATATGAGTAATTAATATACACACATTATATGAGCCATCATATGAAAAATTCATTAGTCATGAATACACTTCACACGTACATGAGTCATCTAAATACGTACGTTTACTACATTAATTCTTTGATTACATGAAGAAAACATCTAGCACCTCACTTACATGTTTTTATATTTTACGTTCTAATGGCATAATGTTAATACAACAACAGATTATATGTGGATGCGGTCTAACCATGATTATAACGCACCCCTACAAATGAGAGTGCCACGTTGCGCTCTATCAGCCCCCCCCTTTGATGAGCAGTGTCATCACATTTAGTATCCTTCCCCCATAGGAAAGTCTCCCTGCAGAAAAGACCAACCTAAACAGAAGTTGTAGCCAGTCTTCCTGTCGGATTTTTTCCAAATTCTTGAGATTCTCATAGTGACTGTCCTGCAGTCTTTCCATTCTTCTCTCCTGCCGCCTAAGAGAACTCTCAGCCTGTCTTGCTCTATGCCTCTTATAAGCTGTGATGGCGCCTAATAAAATGATGACACAAATCACAGCTATGGTGATGGCCTTCACGATATAACCAAGAAATCCTTTCCCAAGATCCGCAAACCACCTCTCAGGCTTTCCAAATCCTTGACCAACTTTATCCCAAATACCTTCTGTGGCCAGGTCATGTATCTCATGATGTAGCTCAGTGATGTTACTTATATATATCCACAGATCCTAACTATTGTCTGAGATATAAGTACAGCACTGTTGAACCCTCAACATTTTACAGACTCTGCCTTCTTTTGTGAACAATACATCTAAAGCAAGACAATTTTGCATCACCATAGCCCTTATCGAGACCATTTCTCCATCCACAAGTAATAAAGACAGGGCTGTGTTCACTGACAACGTATCCACTATAGTAGACAACTTTCTAATCTTTACATCATTCAGTACCACTCTCAGTCTCGGTATAATTTCTCCAAACATATGTCCCACAATCTCTCCTGCACTTGCACCACGTTTCTCTCGATGAGACTGTTTCCCTTCTAGTGACCACAGATCCTCCACGTGCAAAGCTTCCCTCATTGTTGCAAATCTAAAGCTATTGGACCATAACTTCCCTTTGCCCCCAACTCCTCCTTAGTCCACCCAATTTTTACATCTCTACTGTTAGGCCTAAATAATTATTGCCTATGTCTATCTTTTATCTGATCTACGAATTTCTTTTCTATATCAGTTAACATACACGTTAAATTGTGCCTGTGCGCATAAGCTGTGTCTAATGTAACAATAGGTACAAAATATTTTGCCATTCTCTCCTCCTGTTTGTAATAATCATTCTTATTCAGGTGCTTGCAAGCTGGCACCTCAGAAAGCACTACTTCATAATTTGAAAAGTAATACTCATAATGTCCCTTGCCATAAAACATGCTAAACAATATACTACAAGTGATACCATACGTCAGAGGTAAGTAATAATACCTAATTCCCTCCTTGACTGACGCTGGCAACTGCATGCACACATAACAATCTCTCACATCCATCGTGCCCACATATTCATAGAGCAGCTTTGCATACGCATTCAACGTATAATCACCTTTTGACAAATCTACATGCAAATAAGCGACTAGTTTCCTCTATCATAGCTCTATCAGATCCTACTGTACCCTCTTTTGTGCTTAAAGTAGAGGGTGTGGATGTCCCTCGTACTCCCACCCCTCCAACCTCTGTTTCATGCAACTCAACAATGGATATGACGACTTCCGCTATAACTATGATTACTCCTACTATGAGTGTGCCTATTACACACTTCTTTCTAAGGTTCGAATTTCCAGACTCCATTTTGAATAAGGTTCAGGTGTTGACTGGCAAGAGGATCAACCAAAGTCTCTTCCCTGCCTCTCACTTGTTGCGCATGAGCTGATACGCGATAGCCTGGAGACCTGGAAAACAATTGTAGTCAGTTCATCACACAATTATTTACACAGTCCAAAGCCTTCCCTAGCCCTCTTTCTTCTTCTACTGAAAGGTCCCTCAGTTTGTTCTTCTTCCACTCGGGCCTAGGTTATCTTCGTATCTTCTTAGAGCAACAACTTTTTATTTACAGTTCAATTTACATCATGTATAAGGTCCTAGCCAAGTTCATCAACAACACGCTGCAAGATTGTTGTATTCTATTTCCATGGTTACACTGATTAGCATTAGAATGTACCAGGGGTTCCAGCTGATGGTTCGAGGTCCGGCAGTTATGCGGAGACCTCTGATGTAGGCTGGCGTGTTGGGTCGATGCTGTGTACTTCTGGAGAATAAAAGAGATTATTATCTATTCATCCTTCTCCTGGATTTATTCAAGAACACCACTACAAAGATTCCCATACGAAATGCTGCCATCTCCTGATCTGAAGTCTGACGCCCAAAAGTTGGAAATGAAAGTTCGCTTAGAATCAGATTCCACAAGCCACTCAGCCTTGGAGGGTCTGGTACAGTCAGTGTCAGAACTCAGTGAGCTTCTACTCCAGGAACCAGCAATTCAATTTCAATTATCAGAGCTGAGGTTCCCCACCTCACACGTCCAGATCTCAGCCTCCTGGACCTCGCTGTTCCCTGCATCTGTGATCAGATACATCCACTCTGGGGCAGCGTACCTCCGGCACAGTACTCTTGCTCTCCTTGATCTTCTCAAACGTCCTTGATTTTGCTCTGTGTCGCTTTGCTCTGATTCAGATGTCTCAGAGATTGGGGCAAGGTCTCTTTCAGATGCAAGTCTGAAGTTCAGCCTTCCTTGTCTCGACAGCCACAATTCTGTTTCAACTCTTATTCTTCTCTGCAGCACTGAACCATGTCCCACACTAGTCTCTTCAGCGGAGCCTGACTCTATACCACTCGCAACGGCACTGTCTCTCTCCGAGTCTACACCTGGGCCTTGTGCAGTTTGACCCCCGTCAGCTCGACCTGGTGGCTAATCAGCTTCGTCAGGAACCCCCACAGCTTGACTTGCCCTCTCCAATGTCCTTGTGACCACAGCTGGATTTTCTTCAAGGAGAGGAGCTGTTTCTTCTGAGGGTTCTGGAACCTTACGGGTATGGGAGGCATGAAACCAATTCGGCAAGCCTCCGCACTTCACAGCAGTATTTGTCACCAAGATCACCTTATAAGGAACCCGCCCCCTTGCATCAAGGCAGTTCTTCCTCACGTGCTTGCGAACCAACACCCAGTCCCCCGGGCATAGGTCATGCAAGAGGTCCTTCAACGTCAGTGCAGTCGTGGCATCAACCTGGTGAGACACAAAATAAACCACATCAGCTTATCCTTTGCAATAATCAAGAATCAAATCATCTGTGATGTTTATTAATGCCATGGCTGGCACCGCAGGCAAGCGCATTGCCCTCCCCATCAATATTTCTTGAGATGAGGGTCCTGTTCTCCTATCTGAAGTGCTACACAAACTCATGAGCACCAAGGGCAGCGCATCACACCAACTCAAAGACGTCGAAGTGCACACTTTTGACAGCCTCATCTTGAGCATCCCGTTTATCTGCTCCACAATTCCAGATGCCTCCGGCCTATAGCTACAATGCAGTCTTTGGTCAACTTGTAAGGCAGCACACAATAGTTTCATGATCTCACTATGGAAATGCATTCCTCTATCTGACTCCAATGAAGTTGGAAATCCGAACCGCGGTATCAGCCCTCTAAGCGGTAAATTGGCTACTGTAAGGCTATTGCACCTCCTAGTTGGATATGCCTCCACCCAACAAGACACACACCACCACCAAGATGTACCTCAGTCTATTGCACCTGGGCATCTCAATGAAATCTAACTAGATCCTATTGAAAGGACCTCCCGACCTCCCAACATGACTCAACGCAACCACAGTTTTCTTCCCAGCTTTCAATTGTTGACATGTAACACACCTGCGTCACACTGCTTCAGCAAACACAGAAACCTCGGGTTAAACCACGTTTGTCTGAACACCCGCACCATTGCATCTCTCCCAAGGTGAACTGCTCCATGAATCTGCCTTGCCATGGGACTCAACAAACAGTCTGGTAACACTGCTCTACCATCGGTTGAAACCCAAATACCATCATTTCTTTTCTCGCAACCTGCCTTAATCCAACCAGCTTCTCCTTGGTCTGACACTTCTCCCTTCAGACGCTTTACCTCATCCCAAGTGTCTGCTATGGCTAACATCATGCTGAGCTTGGTCTTTTCTGTGCTTTCTCCTGAATATTCTCCATTAAAAATGCAAGCATATACAGCACAAAAGCGTGCAACTTCATCAGCATGAATGAATGATGTCATTTATAGAGCGCAGCTTTCACTCCGAGGAGCATCTTGGCGCTAATGCGGGGGGAGTGGTATGAAGGTCATAAGAACGGTCAGGAAATAATCAAATGAGGGAAAACACTATAATATCTGGGGCAGCAAAAATCCAGGTTTTCAAAAGTTTCTTGAACATGGGTTCTGACTGTGAGAGTCTGGGATGAGTGGGCATAGCAGTTACCCTTAGAGACAAAGTCTTCCCCCTTCCCATCAGCAGCGCATTTTACCACTGCCACTTCCTTCGGTCGCTGCAAAGCTTCCAACAGTTGTCTCACATCTTCCCCATTTCTGATAGGAGATCCCGATGATGTTAAGAACCCCCCCTGTGACCATAGCTGTCCGAAGTCATGAACGGCACCAAATCCATATTGGCTATTGGTATAGATGGTGACTCAGATTTGATAAGAAACAAGACATGTACGGGTCAAAGGAATGATTTCAGCCACTTGTGCAGAGTAAACTCCCTGTAGACAAGCAGTTTCCACAACTCCGAAAATAGTACATACAGCAAACACTGCTCTCAGATGACCCTCATTGTCTCTTAAGCATGAACCATCGACAAAATGAATTTGGTCCTATTCAGGTAATAGTTCATCATCAATGTCAGGTCTCAGTTTGGTACAAAGCTCAGTCACATCCAGACAATCATGGTCCTCACAATCTTCCCCTTCAAGGTTTGGAATAGGCATCAAAGTAGCAGGATTTAACATAGAGCATCTTTTCAAGGTGGCATTCTCAGAAGCCAATATGACATGCTCATATCAGGTAAGCCTATTGTTAGTCAGATGTTGTCTCTTGGTTCTCCTCATCAGGAGCTCAACTAAATGTGGAACATAAACAGTAAGAGGATGACCCATCACAATACTTTCACATCTTTCAATGCTGACACCAGTTGCAGCAACGGATCTGAGACATCTGGGCAACGCAGAAGCCACAGGATCCAATGTAGCTGAGAAGTAGGCCACTGGTCTTCGGACACCCCCATGTGTCTGGGTGAGTACAGCTAGTGCACAACCCTCTCGCTCGCAACAAAAGAGCAAAAACGCTTTGTTGTAATCAGGCATTCCCAAAGCCGGAGCACAACACAGTCTCTCTCTCAGCTCCAGGAAGGCGGCCAAACAGTTGTTATGTACCAGATCACTCACATCCTTACGGGTCATGCAATGAGAAGTTGTGAATCCACTGTCGACAATAGCCGACCATTCCCAAAAACATCCAAACTTCCTTTTGAGACGTAGGCGGATTCATCTGCATGATCGCCTCAATACAATCTGGTGACACCTTTCTCTTGCCTTTCTCAATCGGATGACCCAAACATTTTCTGCCAGGTGATTCAACAGAGCAACAGTATCGATCCTACAAGCTTCCTCAGTCTCTGAAGCAATCATGAGATCGCCAATATATTGCACAAGTACTGAACTCTGTGGCAACCATAGACTCTCAAGGTTCTTTTTCAAGATCTGATTGAGATTGATGGACTTTCAGTATACCCTTGTAGGCTACAACACCATGTTAACACACGGTTCCCCAGCCGGAAAGCAAACAAAAAATTGGCTTTCTTTATGCAAGGGTATCAAAAAAATGTTTGACACAAGTCAATGACAGTAAACCATTCTACTTCACAAGGGATTTGAAATAGGATCCCAGCTGGATTTGGTACCACAGGACAACATGGAATCACATGATGGGTGAATTGCAGGGACTTCCTCTGACTTCCTTTAAAATGCCCTGTGCGATCATGGACTCAAGTGTTATTCCTGCCACCGTCTCCGGGGTCAGGTTGTACTGCGACATTCTCAGAAATTCAACATTGGGTTTGATTTGTATTCTAACTGGCTCAACTCCTCGAATCATTCCTATCTCCTCACCTGTAAAGTCCCATACCACGGGAGAGACAGCCTATCTCAAGTCATATGGCAGCTCCTCCACTGTTAGCACAGGAAATATTTCTGCACAGTGATTTTGACTCACCAGTTTAAACGCAATATCATCCTCTTTAGTTTGTAATTCCATTCCCTTGGGTGTACAATATATATTACAATTTAACTTGCACAAAATATTGCGTCCTAACAAACAGACTGTACTCGAATCAGACACAACAAACTGGTATTGATCGTGGAATGTTCCTATTCTTACAGGTAACTCATCTGTCAAAAGATTGGTCATTCTTTTATTGCTAACTTCTACAACTTGGATCGAATATCCTGGGAGGGGTAGGTTGGGGACTACTTTTGAACTCACAGTAGAACGGGTAGCACCAGTATCGACCAAGAAAGTAATTGGATGACCGTCAACATCTGCCTCCACATACGATCCACTCTGGTATACCTCCAGGACCGCTCCAAGACTGCAGTCCTCCTCCCCCCTCAGGCACCGTCATTGTGACAGGTCCGGATCAAAATCCTCATATGTCTCCCTGAAAGGCATCTGCTGGTATATCCAGTTGCCCTGTGGGATTCTTGGAGGTTGGGGTACCTGCGCCTGCTGACTCAAACCCCCCATTCATGATTCTAGGTCTCGTCATCACATTCATACCATCAGGCACTTGTGTTATTTCCTCATCTTGTATCTGGTTTGCCAGATTTGCCCAACACTCGCGCTTCCAATGCCCGATCTTGTGACAATAATGACAGGCGGTGGTCCTCCATAAGGTGGCCAAATCTACTCCTGACCTGGGATCTGTTCCTCTTCCTCTTCCCTGTCCCATAGGGGCCGACACATTCTGGGTCCCTCCTTGACTATACCCCTGTCTCCGACCCACATTTCCTCCATTTATTTGTGTCTACTCTGCCTTATCCAAAAAAGAACTATTGAGGAACAGAATGCAGAACAATGTCATACATTCACCCCAGTACAGAGATCTGGGCCTAAATCCATAGTTTTTTTGCTCCCCATGCCATTCCAGCTTAGCCCCAGCCATATGCAAATCAGTCCTAACAATGTGCCTCATGGGAACTGTCCAAACCGAACTGCCAAGCCAGGTCTTCCTTGGATCGGAAACAAGCATCCTGGGACCAGTTTCGGGGTAACACCGCCCATCAGCCAAGCTAGCTTGACTCCAGTGGCATGAAGAGCACGGGACCCACGTCTAGGCATACCCGTCCCACTCAGGGTGACAAATGCAAAAAGAACAATTGATGAACAGAATGCAGGACAATGTCATACATTCACCCCAGTACAGAGATCTTTGTTTTTTGGCCCCCAATGCCATTCCAGTTTGAACCCAGCCATATGCAAATCAGTTTTAACCCTGCTCCCTATGGGAACAGTCCAGCCCGAACTGCCAGGCCAGGTCCTCCCTGGACTGGAAACAAGCATCCTGGGACCAGTTTCGGGGTAACATCCTGATGAGGGGTGATGCCCCGAAACCGGTCCCAGGATGCTGGTTTCCGTTCCAGGGACGACCTGGCTTGGTAGTTCGGGCTGGACTGTTCCCATGAGGCACAGGGTCAAGACTGATTGCATATGGCTGGGTCTAAACTGGGGTGGCATGGTGAGCAAAAGAACGATGGATTTAAACCAGATCTCTTGAATGGGTGTGAATGTTTGATTTGCTCTGCATTCCATCCATCATCTGTGTGTCTTTTGCTTTCTCGCTCTAAGTGCGCCGGGTCTGCCTAGACGTGGGTCCCGGGCTCACTGTGCCACTGGATTTAAGCTAGCCTGGCTGATGAGGGGTGATCCCCGAAACTGGTCCCAGGATGCTGATTTCCGGTCCTGGGAGGACCTGGCTTGGCAGTTCGGGCTGGACTGTTCCCATGGGGCACAGGGTCAAGACTGATTTGCATATTGCTGGGTCTAAACTGGGGTGGCATGGTGAGCAAAAGAACAATGGATTTAACTCAGATCTCCTGACTGGGTGTGAATGTTTTATTTGCTCTGCATTCTGTCCATCATCTGTGTGTCTTTTGCCCTGCCTTATTAGCATCTCAACTGCACATGCATTATCTTATCTTTCATCTTCCTATGCTTGGACTCCACTTCATCACTACAGTACCTAGCATAACGCAAAATTTCGTCCACTGACTTATTTTGCCAACAGATCAAATACCGTTGAATCATAAAGCTAATCTCCGGCCCCAATCCTAGCACAAACTTGGAAACAAACTGTCCCATGTCCTTAGGATCCAAAGTATCCAGCCCACTGTACTGCTTGAAGGCTTACAGAAGCATCTCATAATAAGCATGCACTGACTCCTTAGGCTCTTGGGTGGTTCGATCTATCTTAATCCAATCAATATCCTGTGGGGCAACCTTAGTCTGCAACCATGCGATTACCTGCTCAGACTATTTCATAAACTCAGGTGAAGGGCCATGTGTTACAGGATCTCTTTCTGGTTCAGCAGATGGCCAATCAACAGCAATTTTACACGCAGTCCATAAATCAGGTGAAACCACAATATCAAACAAAGTATTCAAGTCAATCCACAACACTTTTGAAATTTTTGGAAAGCAGTCAACTTGCTTGTACCATTCAGCAGGTTTCTCCCTCAGCCAAGGAAATTCATTTGCAAACGCTGCCAAATCACCCCTGTTCCAAGGCACATGCACATACCCTCCACTCAGTACCTCCAGCAATGGGTAAGCCCCCACTCCCGCGGTTCCCCCTCCGGGAGGTGGCGTATCTCCTATGCCTTTCTTGACACTCTTTCTCTTAGACCTCCTTTCTTCCCACTTGTCAAGCATGGTCGATGCGCGCATTCTTATGACCAACTCTCGGATATGTGTTTTCAAACTATTATCCTTTTCTCCTCCAACTCCTGATCACTGTAATTTTACCTATGATTTCCCTGCAACATTTTAGTTTTTGTCAAGTCCACATTGTATCTCTGAGCCAGTTCAGTCAACTTCTCATGGTCTTGCCTTGCCTTACGAGTAATATCCTTTGCCACAACAACAACTCATCCTACTCATACAGTTCTATCCTTTCCAAAGGCAAGTTCCCATCAATTATTTCATCCACTTCTGCTTCCAATTCCATCACATTTAACAATTTTGCTTTCATTGCAGCCTTAATCATTCCCTGACTCGGCACACTCGTCTGTCCTTCCCTTCCACAACTCTGATTCCTCCGTTGATCTTCTGACCCTGTATCCTGTGGGGCATGCTGAACTCCAGAAGCTCCCTGACTTGTTCCGACCTCCGGTATCCTTCCCATAGGACCTTTAGCTGGAGCTTCCCACATTCTCAAATCTGACTGGGAATTGGCCAATGTACCTGTCCGTACTGTATTAGGCCCAACACACATCCTTGAAGAGTCTGCGGTTGCTGGCAATGGTCTACTAGCTTCCACAGGCACCAAAAATGGACCATTCCCATCCATTGTAACATTTCCCCTGGAGCTGATTCTCTCCACTAGTCCTGTCTGATGTTGGCTACTGCTTTCTCCTTGATTTGGATCATATACAGAGACTACAGGCCCAATGGTGACCGGTACCGTAAGGGCTTTCGGTAACCGTACAGCAGTACTAACTCCATTAGTCTCAGGTCCTCCAAGCGCTGGCATCCCTGTTCTTTCTGGCCCGCTGGCATCCTTCCCACTACTCTTGCACTCGAGTTACTACCCCTGTGTCTCCCCTTCACAAATCAAATAGTACCTTAAAGCATTGAATTTTTAAGCCAATTCTTTTTGCTAACAATTTTTCCTTTACTTTGGCTTCTTAATAAAATAACAGCCCACCAATCCCAGCACGGCGCTACACCAACCAACCTATTACAGTGTGACACACCCTGACGTCACCTTTTCCTCCTCACAATGGTTCACCCTCCTTCACAATCACACTGTACGCATTCACTTCGGATTGCTCGACCATCGACTGGTTGAGCCTACGGATTGTGTGGAGCGGAGAGGAGCCGGCAGAGCCTTGTAGCAGGAGCTGCGAGCTAAGAGCTACCAGCGCCACAGAGTGCCGGTTTCCGGCATTCCCAGCGTGTTCCCGGCGTGTTCCGGGTGTCTCCAGCCCCCAGCCCAAAAATAATGCCCCAAAACTTCAAAAAGCCCCAAAGCACCCCCCGCCGTCCTGTGGACTGAAGCAGAGGCCGAAGTTGAGGCCAAGGCGTGGGGGTAAGGAGGCATGTGGCGTGGTGGGGAAGTGTGAAGTGTGACTGGGGGGGCGCACAGTCGGCTTACAACAGGTGAAGAGCCAGCCGCGCCGGCTGCCCAAGGTCGAGCGCACTCTGTGGCGGTGAGTGCGGGGGCTGTATTCGGCCCGTGCAAAGTGTGAGCCCCATGCAGTCTGCGGATGCGGCCCAGCTATGTCTGGGTGCAGCCTGCAGACAACACGGTGTGCCCCACTCGCAGGAGGGAAATCCTCGGAGCTTTTCATGCTCCCAACTTTGACGACTTTGCAAAGAGCCCGTCAAACTGGTGTTGGAAGGACAAAAGGACCCAACGCACTGGACCAAAGAATTAAAGGCCCAAAAGAACAAAACAAAAGGTTGAGCCAGGAGTGGTGGTGGATGCCAAAGGAGACGGATACACGCTGACCACACGGGGTAGCCTTAAGACTCCAAGACTCCAAGCAAACAATAGCGACCAATAGCCAGCTGTTTTAGCCACAACCTGCTGCTGGACCGGGGAGTGGTAGAGGTCAGCAGCCCCATTAGCCCTATTAGCGGGGGCGCTCGGGGGCAGGGCTCACCAATGGGAGCAGGAAGGTCTGAGAGCAAATAACAACACAATACAACCAAGCTGGTGTCAGAGTTGGAATCAAGCTGAATAAGCAAACAGAGCTGGACCAAACAAGCAAACAAAGTCCAGGTCGCAGCAAAGGTAACAGCGGCCATTATGAGATCCAGCAGGACAAGATCGGACATCAAGCCAAGAAAAAAAAACTGCTCCAGCACGAGGAAGAACAACAAGAGAGCTACAGTCTCAATTATGGAAGAGACACAATTGGCATTAAACTCCGAAGCATTAACAGTATTGTCTCCAGTGCCAATTAAAAAGCTACCAGTCAGGAAGACAAAAATCACGGACTTTCTAACCTCCCCAGGCTACCAAACATTGGATTTCAATGCAAATCATTCATCCAATGTGCAGTCTATGCAGTCCAGCAATTTCCCCGAGGACAGTCTTGGCAACCCCAATACTCGGATCTCGACCAGTAATTAAGTAATCGTGAAAGCACAAATAAACGCAAGGGAAACACAACAACAACAACAAATTGAGAGTCAAACGTCATCGCCACCGTTTATCCTGGGGGTTTTAGTAGGCGCCAGTCGGTTACCTATTCTGATCGCGGATATCCAGGATATATATGTCATTGAAGAAAACGGTGAAAACAGTGTAACGGGGATCATGACAACAGACACATTGGAAATGCAGGAATTCCTACTCAGTCCGTTTGAGCTATCACAGGAAGTACAAAAGGAGGCAAGTGCATCACCTAAAGTCAAAACAATCTCTGGACCCTCACACGACTACAATACCTTACTCTCTTCAATAAAGACAGAGTTGGGGCATGGCAGCATTATTCAATCGAGTAGCTGCCCGGCTATGGATAGTACGGAGGATAACACGAGCAAACCAAGTGACCGTATTCATCCAAATCAGTGTTTTGATACACAACACACAGAAGACTTTTCACCACTCGCAGCCCGTTATGGTCTCCATTTATCAACACAATGGAGACCATCTCAACCGCACTTACTTTGCATTCAGAAAAACTAGAGTTCCAAGTTGACCTCCTGCAAGTCTTAATGTCCCACGTTTCAGGCATCGAGAAGAAACTTCAAGACCTAAATTCCCTAATTGAGCGCGTCCAAAAAGATCCCCAAACTACTTATCACGAATGTCAATGTACCAGTACCATGGACCATCTAAAATCCATCCCTTCTATTCTGACAGACATCCTGGCAGAAGTAAGACCACGGAACATAAACTTATCCCCCAGTGTCTCGACAAATTAAAGCCCAAGTAAACTGGACAGCTCCAATTCGACAGGCAAATTGGAAAGTGATAATGAAAGAGATTGCAACACGAGAGAGGAAGACAAAACGAAAATCTGACCATTACACTCCCTCAAACAAACCAACAAAGTGGTGGTCAGTCACTCTATGTAAGAGACTCAAATTCACAGATGCAGAAACACAGCATCCCATTAACAAAAAGGGAACGTAAGCGTTTGAGGAAATCAAGGAACAACAAATTGATTAAGCAGCAAGAAATAGTCCAGACACCTCGAAACTTATCAAATCTGGTCCAAGAGGCACCCCAAACACCGTCTGACTTATGTGGACCGCATGTGCCACCCAACAAGTCACCTGAAAAACCCTCTATACCGGTGAATCCCGGAAATAGGGATTTGGGGAACATAATCAAATAGAACCCCCAAAAAAACACGCTCGAACACAAATTAGAACAGAACACCATGAAAAGTATGCAGCTTTCTCTGTTTTAATAACTCACAACGCCAGCGGCTCTATAGCCGCTCCATTACCAACTCCCACCGTATATCCCACAGAACCAGGCCAAACAAATTATGGGAAACTATTGAACAATCCCCGGTTAGAACAGCTAACCATATTCCAATATTTTCCAAAACAACCAAAATTACACAGCGGTAACGGCACGGAGGATGGTTGGTCCCAAGTTAAAATGTCACACAATCTGTCAACTTAAACAGCTCAGAGTATAAGAACTAATGAGCAAGTTGAGAGCCAAACTAAAATAGTAGAGCGGTCAGTAACTATTGTGGCCCAGGGGGCGCTAGAGTGCCGGCTGCAAGATGGCCGCCACATAGTGAGGCTCTGCTGGCTGGACGGACCATCCGTCATTTATCCTTCGGACCACTCACGGCACTTACAAAAGATAGGAAATGTACCTGACCTGGCAGGGAAGCGGCTGATAGCAATTTCGTCGATGGGGGTGGACTGAGAAGGGCGAAAGCCGCTGGAGAACTGAATAGTGCGTGTGGCCTGCGGTGGCATGATGGCGGGCCGGAGTACCTAAGCCAAAGGGAGGTCACCGCGCTGGCTGCGTAGTGTGCAGTGAGCCAGCTGGTCGGCGGTGCGATAGTTGTTGTGAGAGGAGCAGAGAGAACGTGCGTGGCAGCCGAGGATCCTGACTGCACCTTGCCCGTGAGGGACTGCCGACGGCCGTGCCCCACGCTGGGCCCCCGGTGCCACGGGAGAGCTGCAAGCCGAGGTGCGCCCTGAGAAGCGAGAGGGCTGTGGACAAGAGTCACGCCAGACTATGGTGTGCGGTGGGCCCCCATGCACGACTGAGGCGAAGGTGAGCGGGTGCGAGCCTGGGCTGAGGGATTTCAGCCGGGAGGCCACCAGGTGGGGAGGAGTTGTGGCCTGGATGCAGGCACCTGTGTGCTGCTGTTACGAGGGGCACGTACTGCGGAGCTGAGGCCGCGCTGGGCCGCGGCCCTTTGAGCTGAGGCGCGCGGGCCCTGCTGCACTGACAGACCCAGTGCGCTAGAGGCCTGGCCAGACGTGAGGCGGCCCCGTTGCTCACTCACTTAGGAACCTGGAGGAGGCACACAAAGGTAACAGAGGAGACGGGACTGGGCTAATTAAGCAACTTTCTCCCCCTCTGACCTTTTCCGGATCGGCAGTGCGAGAGGCCTGCTAGGAGGGTGCATCATTAATACCACCAAGTGGGGCCCAAATACAGCGGGAGTGTAGAGGGGCACACAGCTCTGCGCCTAGATCTTCCTGTTGGAAATGCTGCAAACCACCTGTGACCCCTAGGTGCTGCACCGACCCCCCTGAGGCAGGAAGTGGCACCTGGAAGCGGCGCATTGCACCAGGAGTGAGGGGCGCGGTAGAGAGCAACGGGTGTTGGGCCCTTCCCTACCCCCGCTGGCACATCTCGCCTACCCGTGGACCTTGTAAGAGATTGGGGGTGAGGTGGTAGGGGTCCGGCGAGGAGAGGGAATATCCAGCCTCAGCCGCTCCTGGGTGGAAAAGACTACGACGACCACAGCGCTGATACGCTGTGCCTCAACTCTGTTGGTGGGGAAGAGCGACTACACAGGCAGCAGCGCCAGGCGCGGAACTGTTGCCCTCCATCCCAGAGTGACTGCACCGGTGGCCACTGATCCAGTTGGCAGCGGCCCTTGTGCGTGGAACACGCAGCAAAGCATGGGCAAACCTGACGCAAGGCAACCCAAGATCTCCTTTTTCAGCAGCGTAAACCTCCCAGGGGAACCACCTAGATGGCCGAAGAGCAGCCAGCGACCAGTGTGGAACCCTCCTTGCACGGCAAGCCTAACATTCACGAGATGTTTACAGAATTGAAACAATCCCTGTCTGCAATCGACCTCAAGATAGACTCCATGTCTGACTGACTGGACCGGCTCTGAGACAAAGTGTCAAACCATGACGAGTGTCTCGCTGAGATTGAACAACGCACCTCCTCGCTAGAGGACGACAACAATACCACCCGGGAGAAACTGCTGCAGATGGAGAAGGTGCTGGAAGTCATCACAAACAAGAACGAAGACCTTGAAGCCAGGTCGCGACGTAACAACCTAAGAATTCTTGGGATTCCAGAGACCACCGCGATGACCAGGGTCGAAGACTACATGGAAGAAATGCTCCGCTCCCTCTTTTGCGACGCACTATCACATGTTGGCATAGTTGAACGCGCCCACAGATCGCTCGGCCTGCAGCCCCCTCCCCCCGGGAGCCCCGGCAAGACCTATAATTGCGAAACTACTCAATTACAGGGACCGAGACGTGGTGCTACGTAAAGCCAGGGACCTGCAAGAAACCAGATTCCAGGGAAACGTGATTTCCTTTTTCCAGGACTTTGCCTTATCATTCCAAGCGGCCAGAAGAGAGTTTGTGCCAGTAAAGCGATTGCTGCAACAGCAAGACATCAAGTACTCTCTTCTATACCCCGCGAAGCTCTGCATCTTCCACTCTGGCAAGACCTCGTTTTTCACTGACCCCAAGCTAGCCACCAAGTTTGTCCGAAGCCTTCGACCGGTTAAACCCGCCGCGCCTATAGACAAGGAACGGGCAACTGAAAACCCTCTTAGCGACAACGACTAAAAACTCAGCTGTGTACCGCCCGGAAGTGGAATAAATGCTCTGCCCCTCTCTCGGCGACGTCTGCCGTTGCTAGTGGACCTTGCCGAAAACTGTACAAGATGGACTGACGGCAAGAGAGGTGGCCCTTCTCTGTAATTCTCTTCCAGCCACCCAGCACTAAAGCTGCTGGGATATGCCGAGCCCCCTGGCGCCACCCCTTGGGATGAGTCCCATTGTCTGCTACACTGTTGGCCATTTGCGGCCCATTTGGGATAGGGGAAATGCTCTTCAGCCTTGTTGGGTGGCTGTAGAGGGTGGGGGTGGGAATGATGGGTGTTGGATGTTTTTACTGATTGTTTTATTGGATTCTTGTTTTGTCTCTCCTCCCCCCACCCCCCTCTCCGGCCTGTTTTATTGGATTCTTGTTTCGTCTCTCCTCCCCCCCACCCCGCTTTCCCGCCTCGCGTCAGCACACAACATAAGATGCCTCATAGCCCGCGTGCTCCGACTTCTGAGGATGCCTGCAGGGGTGGAAATGCGCTGAATATAACAACTTTGAAAGCAGTAAAGTGGAATGTGCGTGGGTTGAATGACTGCAGAAAGATGCGACTGGTAGCGGCATATCTCAATCGCCACGGGGTGGACATTGGTTTTCTGCAAGCGCTACATCTAACAAGCACTAGCTGTACGCGCCTGCGCGTGGGGTGGATGGGGGAAAAGTTTATTTCTGGCTACTCTAACCACGCCAGAGGTACGGCCATTATTCTAAGAAGGGGGCTCCCATGGCACACAAGAGCGGTGATATGTGACCCTCAGGGGCGCTATGTTGTGGCGGCGGGGGTGCTTGGCGGCCACCTGGTGAGGCTCATATCAGTGTATGGCCCCAATACAGACGATCCCTCTTTCTTCTCCGAGGTTTGGCGGCTGGCGGAATCCCTGGGCCCGGGCGCGACACTCTGGGGTGGGGATTTTAATGTGGCTCTCGACCCGGAAATGGACAGACTGGGCGGACCCCGTAGACCTCACCCGCGGGTGGCGGAGCATCTGCGAACCCTCATGGAGGATCAGCATCTGGTGGATGTCTGGCGTTGCCGACATCCCCATAGCAGGGAAGGAACCTGCGTATCGACTGCCGGACCTTCGTGGTGCAGAATCGACTACTGGTTAACGTCATGCGACGTGGATACTTGGGTATGTAAGAATGCTCATCTCGCTAGATCCCTTTCGCATCATGCGCCGGCCCTGCTGGAATTTACGCTGTCTGACGCTCCTAGCAGAGCATTCGCTTGGAGGCTCACTGCTGGGGCTCTCCGAGACCAGGTCTTTTGGGAAGAGATAAGGTCCGCAATCGTTGAATATTTCGAGTTAAAGATGGGATCAGTAGAGCCCTAGTCCATGCTGTGGGAGGCCTTCAAGACCGTTATCAGAGGCAAGTGTATTGCTAAACAGGCAGGGGTCCTGCGAGCTCTTAGGGACGACCTCCAGCACCTGGAAAAGGAGATACGGGCACTTGAATCCGAGTACTTCGCCTCTAACCAGCTGGCAATTCTTAGCCAAATCAGGGACAAGATGGCCGAATGTGAAGAGGCAGCACATAGGGAGACACTGTATTTATGTAAGGAGGCCCGAGCCTGCCAATACGGCGAGGGAGACCCGGCCTGGAAGACCCTGGCTGGCCTTCTCAAAAAACCATGGGCAAATGACTATATAAGTGAGCTGCGGGTGGGTGAAGATTCTGAAGCCGTAGGACAGGAGGCGGTACAAACAGAAATTATGGCCTTTTATTCCTCGCTGTACGCTGCGCGTCAAGCTAAGGCGCACCCCGATTTGATTTCTTTCCTGGACTCGATTGAATTGGTGTGGCTCAGTGATAACCACCGTAAGTACCTGGATAAGCCATTCACAGAGGAAGAGGTGATAGGCGTGATCCGAGCGATGCCCGGAGACAAGGCGCTTGGTCTGGACGGAATCACCTCCGCCTTCTACAAGGAGTATGCGCCACTCCTCATGCCTCATCTCCTCAACATGTATGAGGAAGCATTGGAGCAGGGCTTTCTCCCCCCCTCCCTCCGAGAGGCACTGATTGTAACGGTTTTAAAACCAGACAAGGACGCCCTGCGGTGCGACTCCTACAGACCGCTGTCCATGATTAATTTTGATGATAAAATACTCGCCAAACTACTTGCCTCCCGGTTACTTCCCCTGCTCCCAACGGTGCTTAGACTGGACCAGTGCGGCTTCGGTCCCAGTAGGAGTACGTCCCATAATCTACGCACCCTTTTAGCCACCATGCAAGAAATTGATCCCTCTCTTCCAGCGGCCACCATCTTTCTGGATGCCACTAAGGCATTTGACACCCTGGAGTGGCCTTATCTTTTTAAACTTCTCGCCCGTATTGGCCTGAGTCCGTTCTTCCTACAAAAGATCGCTCTCTTGTATACGTCCCTGACCGCGTGGCACAAGGCAAGGGTGCCCGTTATCACCTCTCCTATTTGCCGTAGCCATGGAGCCACTTGCAGCCGGACTACAGCAGCACCACGCACACAGCGGCCTTAATTTTACACAGCGGGTGATCCTAGTATCACTGTACTCGGATGACGTAACCTTGTATGTCAACCACCCGGCAGCAAACTTGGACCCAGTCATTCGTGAAATCACCAGGTTTGGGGGCATCTCGGGTGTGACGGTCAACTGGGGGAAGTCCACGATCTTCCCGCTAACTGCAGCCACTGGCGAGTTTCAATCAGAGTTTCCACTCAAATGGGCAGATTCCCCAGTGAAATATCTGGGCATATGGATCAGTCGGGACCCGGAGGAGCTCTGGCGCTACAATTATGGCAAATTGATGGAATGGCTAGAAAGCCGGCTGCATCGGTGTAGATCCCTCCCGTTATCTCTGGCAGGCCGGATTGCTATCGCCAAGATGGTGGTGCTGCCCAAGTTTTTATATGTTTTTATCAACCTCCCGCTGCCCCTCACTGTAGAGTTCAAGAAGAGACTCCGATGGAACCTGATATCCCTCGCCTGGGAGGGCGGACAGCTGCGAGTTGCATGGGAGACACTCACTCTACCGTTCGAGCAAGGGGGACTAGGTGCTCCAGACATGGAATTGTACTACAACTGCGCGCAGGCCCAGTTCAGGTTTCATTGGGTCTACCCAACTCAGTTTATGGCACATACTGCCCCAGAAAGCGTCCAGGCGGATCCGGTCCCATTGCATATGTCATTGTTCCGACAACAACACCGCCCTTGGCCCGGCATCGACCAAGTGGGCTGCACAGTATGGGCATGGCAGGAGCTGCGACGCAGGGCACGACTAGACACTATGTTTGCACCCTCCGTGCCACTCATTCAACACCCAGCGCTCAACTTTACGGCTGAAGCAGGAGTATGTCAATGACTGCAGAAGATGCAGCTGCATACACTGGGGAGTGCATTTCAGTTCGGATGAGGCACTGGGGGACGACCACACGGAACTAATGAACCGACTGACATACTTTCAGCTAAGAGACGCATTGCATACGATTTACGACTCGTTCCCGGTAGCACCACCGACATTCAAAGTCCTGGAGGACTTCCTGACTAACCTGTCACCCCGCAAACTTATCACGCGCCTGTACTCTGGTATGCAGCGTGAGTCCCCGGTGAGCACCCCACCGGCACAGCATGCATGGGAGGAATGCCTGGGAGCCCCCTTCGATGAAGGTGTGTGGGAAACTGCTACGCACAGGCTAGGGAACTATCGCCCAATTACAGACTGCGACTGATTCACTTCAAATGTATTCATAGTTTGGATAACTATGTGATCTGTTTGGATGCACAAGGCAGGTTTGAGTGCTGATGCATGTTGCTTGCGTTGTAGAGCGCCAGATGCCTCCTTCATGCACCTAGCGTGGGAATGCCCCGAGGTAATGGCATACTGGGGGCACATATTTGACACACTGGAGGAAGTGACAGGGTTTGGCTGTGAACGATCCCCACTGGTTGCCTTGCTTGGATATGTGCGAAAGGTGCCGTCGTAAAACCGGAGGCTGACAGCTATGTTTTTACTACTTGCTAAAAGGCGAGTGGCGATGTGCTGGGGTAGAAGTTGGAAACTCTGAATGGCTGACTGGCTCAGGGACGCAGCTTTTTGCCATAACCAGCTATCTGAGTTTTGGGAATTAATGCCCGTGCAGGCACGCCCTTAAAACATCTGGGAACCACTACAGAGGTACCTCGCTGCCCAGCCGTCCAATATGGCAGAGGAGCCCGTTAATGCTGACTAAGCAGGCACAAGATGGACTCCTTTGTACGATGCAGGCGCACCGCTGATTGTCTCACGTCAGATGACCGGAGAGACTATCCCCCCTTCCCCTTCAGCCCCCTCTGTTTGAATTTTTTCTTTCTCCCCCCTGTTCATCTTTCTTGATAGCTTTATGGACTGTTGTAATGCAGAATGAGCTTAGCCCGGCATAATGGCCTGAGTGACCTTAGATGGCGAAATGGACACTGGGGTATTATCTGCTATGCTGGACTGGCAACACGTACAGCCTGAAATATACAATGCATGGAGACACTGCATTCTATTACTGTTCCTTTTTGATCTATCCATCCCTCCAGGTACAAGAGGGAAGATAGATGCGTGATGTATCTGTTGATGAAGTATAAATAAAAATTCGAAAAAAACTATTGTGGCCCAAAATCTAATTGAAACAAATCCATCCACAGAAGAAAACAAATTCAACGGAATCCCTATTTGCCTACACGCTTACGGTGCAGAGATGCAACCAATCAGTGAAGTACACACATCACCAGAAGGGCCATTTATATTAGAAATGATTCCCCATTATATTTCAAGAGGACACCACGACATACATAACCGCAGAGCAATATTAAAACTTGCTAGCTCTACTGAAACACTAAAGTTTCTTAATACTAATCATATTGACAGTATAAAATTCATAATGGATTCAGAAGCAAAAGGAAAATAAATTACTGTGGTATCCTGGAGCAACCCAAAGATCGCTATGGAAGTCTGGCGCCATAGCGATTTCTTTTTAAAATGGGGAATCTAAATAAAAATAACTGAAACAGAACGGTACCCTGGCCCCTTATGTCCATCTGCAAAAGCCAGGAAGACAACTGTCAGTGGGTTACTTCGGGGGGCCACAGGGTCAGTCGATAGTGCCCTGGAGAGTCTGTCCAACTTATGCATTATCCATTACGCCGCATCTGGAGCAGCCAGTCAAAAAAGACAAGTCTCCATCCCAACAGCTTGGGGTGCCCCATCACAAAGAGTGAGACATGAGTAAACGAGCCCGCTCTCCAGGGAAAAAGTAATCTAAAGCTCTGCTCTTGGAACATCAACGGCTTCGGAAGCAAGACGGAGGAGGTCGACCTCATAACCTTCCTTCAAGAATTTGATATTTTGTTACTCCAGGAGACCTGGGCTATTGCACCAACGCAGATCACCGGCTTCAAAGAGTTTCATCAAAAAGCCATTAAGAGAAAAAACTCAGGCATAGCCTCTGGTGGACTATCAACTTATATTGCCACTGTTTTATGGTGGAAATCTGAATCAATTGATCTAGGCCAAACTTGGATTCAATGTATTAAAATTTCCTCACCGCAAGATACCAATAGAGAATCTTCGTGCAAATACCAGAATGGCTCATTATTGATCTGCAACGTGTATATCCACCCAGCATTGAAGGAAAAACCAGAGAAAATTGAGTCCCTAATCGCCCTGCTAAAATCGTTGCAATTCACTTACCCGCAAGCTGGCATTTTGTTGTCAGGTGACTTCAACATGTTCTTACTACAATCCGGCTTACTTCAAGGAAAACAACAACTCATATCTAACGGGAAAAACATTCCCTTAGTATTCACCAATCATCGTAGAATTGATCATCATGGTAAATCGTGTGCCTCATCACTAGCCAACATAGGGATGTTCACATTAAATGGCCGCCTACCACAAGACCAACCAGCGGCACCGACCAGAATATCAAAGCAAGCTAATTCCATTCTAGATTACACAATAGTTGACACAGAGCTATTCCAAATGACTACCAGTTATCAAATCACCCCTCGATTAGAGAGTGACCATAGTCCCCAGCTCATTGAGCTTCTCATTTTCCCCCCAAGAGCCATAGCAAATAATGACCTGCTGGAAGTCCCAAGCCCTTATAACCTAAAAAGGCTAGCATGGAATGGCAAAAACGCACTTTAATTAATGAATTGTATCAAAAAGCTGATGGCAACTGAGCCAGTCACAAACTGGCAGGTATCATGGCAAATTTGGGAAAACATGATAACGATTCTCATCTCTAAATTCTCTTCACACCATATGCAATACAATAATATAACCAGGAAAGAAACACCTGGGTTCGTCAACTCGTTAACATGGAAAAAAAGGATGCTTCACAGGGAGATAAGAAGACTCTGGAGACACACATCAACAATCTGCGGAAATGTGAATCTTCAAATCAACCTGTTAAGGCGTTAATAAAATAAGGAAGTATGGACAGAAAAGAAACTATACCAATCAAGTATCTGGTTAAAGCTGTTGCAAGCAAGCAAATCAAACAACAACAACAAGTTTTGGGCAGATATAAACAGCATAGCAAACGGCTCTTTTCGACATCACTACTCAAACATTTCTGAGGCCCACTGGATAACACATCTGAACATGCCAGAAAAACAAGCTGCAGCGGACGAACGCCATCAAGCTCTAAACCAACTAAAAAGTGAGCTTTTAGAAAATCAGTCTGAAGGAAATTGGCTTCAAACGACTCAAGTTGAGAAAGTCCTAAAAAAACTCAGGTCAAGCGGGGCCCCCGGCCAAAACGGCTTGCCGAATGCACTATTTAAGTTTGACCAACGTTTCTTGGCTTATCATCTCACTCCACTGTTTAACCACGTGTTTCAATCAAATACTATACCAGCATCATGGAGAGGTGGTATCCTTCACCCAATATTTAAAGCTGGCAGCAGATCAGATCCGGCAAACTATAGATTGATCGCGCTCATAGATGTAGAAGCTAAACTGTATGCCTCAAATCTTCTCGTAGATCTGGAAGATTGGGTCAATTCCAGCAAGATCCTTCCGATCTCACAAACAGGCTTCAGACCAGGCACAAGCACAACGAGTAACCTCTTAGCCTTGAATCTCCTTGCCGAAAATGCACAACAAAAGTCTACCAAATTGTGTATCTGTTTCATGGACTTAAAAGCGGCGTTTAATATGGTACCTAGAGAGCTCCTATGGCAAAAGATGGAAAAATGGGGTATCCCGCCAAAGTTATTAAGTGCCATAATAAATTTGTACTCAGCAACTTGGGTACAGGTAAAGCTAGGAATTGGAGAGAGAACCACAGCAAAGATTCCAACGCATGGAGGCTTAAAACAAGGGTGCGTGCTAGCTCCCAGTTTATTTAGCATCTTTACAGCAGATTTAGACACCAGGCTGTCAGAAGTCCAAAGTGACCCTCCTAAGCTAGCTAACCACCAATTTAGAAGTATACAATATGCTGACGATATTGTTCTATGCAGCCAGACCCCCCATTGGCCTACAGCGTTTGATAACAAAACTGTTGGAATATACAGAGGCGCTTGGATTATCGCTAAACTTCAACAAAACAAAGGTCATCTGTTTCTCTGCAAACACCAGCAGCCGCAACAAGAAATATAAATGGTTTGCAGCAGAGAACAGCATAGAACAGGTCGGCTCATAAAAATATCTAGGAGTGGTGGTAGACTCCAAATTTACACTCAAAGACCATCTAATTAAAAGACGAGCCCAGGCGAACAAACTGCATTTTGCACTAAACACACTAAGATCTAAATTAATGTGCCCATCAAATTCCCATCTTTTACAAGTAATTGCTGCTAAGTTTCTTCCAACGCTTACTTACGGCTCTGAACTATTCAAAGGCAAAGATGCAAATGTTTTGAATCTCCAACAATCCCGTCTTTTTAAACAAATTTTTCGGATTCCGCAATTTACCTCCCAGGCGCAGGTTCGCTTGGAATTTTGACTATTCAACCAACTCCCGGTAAGGTCAGCAGCAATACTTAAATTGTGCTGGAAGATGAGAGCAGCTCATGAAGGATCCCTGTTGGGTCTCTGCTGGACATAATTAAAGAACCAGCCCAAAAGTAAGAAAGACTGGCCTACCACGCTTGAGCAAGCGTTAACCATCCTCAACATGCACGAAGTATGGGGCCCAAACAACAGCTTCCCCGTATTAAAAAAAATAGTAAATAATGCTGCCAAACACAAAGCCTGGTTACTGGATAAAGCAAAGAAGAAACACGGATGGATGGTCTTATCCTCATATGGGGTCCGATCGCTGCAGCCATATCTCGTACATCATATATCTCCAACAATACAGCACTTACTGCTTTTGACTCGACTGGGAGCTTTTTGCTAAAAAGATCAAGTCCCAACATGGAAACAAACATGGCCGACTACCCTGTGCCGACTCTGCGAAAATGCGGAAGAGTCAGCTTTACACTTCTTGTGCATTTGCCCAGCCGTCAGTCAATGGAGACGGCACTTCCTACTTCCAGCCCTTCAATCTCTTTGGATAAGATCATGCCGACGCGCTGTGATGTCATTACTAAATAGTGAGTTGCTACAGCTTTCATGCAGGACAACAAAGTTTTTGCAACAAGTCAGCAAACAGCTGCAAACTACATCCAATTCACATTGCTGACTACAGATTATAGTCTTGGGGCCACTCTAAACTGCATAGTGCAACTCTATAATCAACAAAAAAGAGGACAGTGGACGTCTAGCTAATTTTTGCACATAGATCTATCTTTATTGTTTCAGATGTAAACACGCACTTTTCCTTATTTTACGATTGTTACATGAATTCGCACTTTTGCACATTAATTAGTTTCGCAGCAGCCATAAACTGCATAGTGCATGTTCATAAATAATTGAAATGGAGGACAGTGGACATTTGCTATACACTTGTAAACAGTTTGTTTCTCCACGGATTTTAGACGTCACATATATATTGCCTCATTTTAAGATCAGTGTTTGAAATTGAAATTATTTATTAGCAGGGACACTCTTAATTCCGAAATGGTAATTTTTATACATGTAATTTTAGCCGTGTGGCAGATCCAAATTGCACAGAGCATCCTTACAATCTTTTAAAATGAGGTCAGTGAACACTTTGCACATTTTGCACACAAATGCGTCATCTTGGTTCTCAGGCATAACATGCTCAACGTCCCATTTTAAGACGATCGAATGAATTTGTAATTTTGTTCATTAAATGCTTGTCTTGACGCAGCCACAATATGGCACAGTGTATGTACGCATCCACCAAAAGCGATAACAGCGGGCAGTTCGCACACGGCTGTATACAGACCGCACTTAATTGCTTTAGCCAAAAGATGTATAAAGTCTTTTGTAAGATATTTGCTTGAAAATATTTTAGTATCGGCCCCAACCACACCATCCGCCGTTTCAAAATGTTTTAACGGTGTGGACACAACATAAGGAAAACGCCTCATGCGATGCTAAGCAAGCTCAAAGTGTAAATAAGAACGCTGTTGTACATGGTGCATTTTATGCTAAATTGTAATGGTTTTAATTAACTACACAGTAAAGTCGTTTATCGCATTCATAGAACCAAGTAACTGTCTGCCTTCCAGATGACCGGACTGCTACAATAAACCAAAACCAAGTAATTGTTGGCCTTACTAAAAGATCGATAGAAATCATTCACTCAAGAACACCCACACCCCGTGACCCATGACCTGCGCCGGCCACTCGAATCGATGTAGTCCACCCCTGCGCACAAGGCTTTCCACAAGCAACTTTAATAGGTCCACTCATGCAAAATTCCCTGTATCAGGTGGGTTGTTGATAGCGCTCCATGACTTCCCAACAAACCAACGGCCAAACAATTACAAAAAATCGGTGTTTCCTACACCACAAATATATCCCAGGACCTTAGGCTACTCTTGAGCCCAATAAACAAAACCAAAACAAAACCTCATGTACCGCACGCGTTCGGCCCGATAAACCACATTCACTCGACTGTCATTCCAGCTCCGCAAGACATCACACAGTCAAATCACCGCAATCTAACACACACATCCCTGTTCATACTCACGCCACCGTTCACTGCTGTGTTTGCCGCACCATCAATTTTCGCCAGTCTCCGTTAAAGCCCGTCGATCTCCGCTGTCAGTCATTGGGCTTTATTTTAGGGCTCTATGGATCTAAGTCTATTCTAGATTTTTTCTGGATTCTCCCCTCACTTCAAGAAGCAACCATCCTACTCTGCTACCAACTGATGGAGCCAGGTTCCACATTCTAGACCTACTAAGAACCCCTGGCCGATGGTCTTTGTTGCCTGCTTTGCAAGTGTGGAGGGGAGAAAAATCATTAGCCATTTCCCATGACCCAAAGGAACATGTACTCCTAATCCAAATTTTTATATATTTTATTATAAAGCCAAGAAAAGTTGGATCATATAAACACCTCAAAACGAGAGTGTAAAGATACATGGGCACTAATACAAAACCAAACTACGAATAAAATGTAAGCGGTGCAACATGCACAGAATAACCAATTCCAAAATCAGTACACAAATGATTATAGAAACCACATCCAGAGCCTTCTTCATTAGTGGGTAGTAAGCAAAAGCATTATCTGTCCCTACACTACTTCTATCGTGACATCCCTACTTAGCATTCCCCAGGAAAGCTCCCAGAATGGTGTCAGCATGTGAAGACTTCCTAAGAAGCTCACTCACGTTGAATGGGTTGAGTAGCGTAAAGCTACAGAGCTCTGCAAAGATGCTCTCCCCTCTCCAGGTAAGGCAGAAGTCCCCCGGGCTCTGTCCCTAATCCTAATGCAAAAGTGGGAAATCTCACCCCCAAATACATCACATGACCTTGTGTTGCAGGGATTCTGCACAAATACAGAACTATGCGCAGGAAATGGGACCTTGGTGTATAGGGACTGAGTCTTCCTACCACCTTAGTACCCACAAACCCAGGACCGACTAGCTATAGTGTTGCACTTGCTCTCCTACTCACTCACAGAGAAACAAATGATTAGACACCCCAGAACATAACACTCCCAGATCACTCAGGAATCGCGGTAGCAAGACACACCCTTTCACTCACTCTCTTGTACTTGACCACAATAAGATCTGATGGAGACATGAAACAGTTTAAAATATTTATTTTAACTTCAGTGTCCTAACATGCAGTATACGTGCCACAGCAAGCAGAAAAATGCATAGTACAAATATGGTCAGCATAGCAGTCAGTCCATAAATCATGAAGTGAGATGTCATCATAGAAAGACAATGGAGAAAGGACTGTAATGCCTAACCTTCCTCCCCTTGCTAAGAAGAAGTATTATTATATAATAGAAGATCCCTTGGCTTTGTCAGCAGACCCCATACGTTAGCCTATAGATGGTAGATCTACATCATAGGTGCTCTTCTCCCTGGAAAGGTCCCTCTCCAAGTGTCTGTCACCTATTCGTGCACCCCACTAAAAACCCAAGTACGCTGTCCAAACAACAGCTGCATCGGTATGTTTTGTCTAAGGGCTAAGGACTGGCCAGAACAAAATAACAAGGGGCATTGTTGTTCGACCTTGCACATAATGTTCAGTCTAAATCCCAGGAACATGCAGAGAGTGAACATGGCGATGAGTTCTCATGTGAAAGCAGTCTTTGAAATTATTAGTAACGAGTGCAAAGCAGCAGGCAAGCTGCAACGTGCTCATGCTAAGTTAGTAAAAAACGACAATGGGGCACATGCATCAAGCTAATTACCGATCGCAAACGGGCCGATTCACAGAATCGGCTCCTTTGCAACCTGTAATTAGCCGTTTGGGATGCATCAAGCCCAAAGCCATTTGCAAAATAGGTAATCGCAAAATTTGCGATTACCTATTTTGCAAATGCAGTTAGGGAATCGCAATTTGCGATTCCCTAAATACAATGCAAGAAGTATTCTCAGAATGCGACTTTGCATTAATGAATCGCAAATTAGCATCAACTTCAAGTTGATAATAATTTGCAATTCCTTAGAAAAATGCACAAAATTGCATTTTTCTAAGTGCCATGTGGCACACACACATCGATTAACAGAGCATAATCCAGGGCAGCGTGTGTGGTATTGGACAGGCAGACATCCATGGCCCATTGAAAAGGGCACCGGAGGCAGTGAAACACAGGTTGCATACAGGTGAAGTAGGCATAACGGAAGGTCAGCCAGAGGTCGATGGCAAAGGACTCCACATCATAGAAAGAACCAAAAAGCTGCCACATTCGATCACGGTACAGCTGCAACTGGACCGGATTTGGCAGCTCCACAGATCGAGCATCCATTGTGAAGCAATAATAGGAGAACCAGCACGTCGCAAACCAACAGGAGCACCCGGGGAAACCTTCCGAAGGCGCTGGAAAAAATAAAATGAATAAAGGCCGGAATTACTCCAAAAATAGTCTGAAAGGAAGAAACAAGGCCGGATCCCACAAGTTTAAAAAAGTGAGCAAGGCCCTCCGTATCAGACACATTCAATATTTGGCTTATTAATTCTTCAAAATGAGTGGGAGATTTGTGTTTAGCAGCGAGTGTATCTCGCTTGCGGTTCTTGCCACCTGCAATTTGAAGGTCTCGCAAGCCAATGTGAGAGCCACTTCTTGTTGAAACAATAGCGCTTTGAGTCTGCTTAGGTTATTGAGATCTGTTTTCAAAGTCGAAATGGAAAGCCAAAGTGAACTATCTACAATCCCTTGCGGGGTGGAAATAGGACATTGCTGCAACATGTAACTTGTTGAGAAACTGTTACTATATACGGAATGCCTGGCAGTTCGGGCTGGACTGTTCCCATTGGGCGCAGGGTAAACACTGATTTGCATATGGCTGGGTCCAAACTGGAATGGCATGGTGAGCAAAAAAACGATGGATTTAGGCCCAGATCTCTGTACTGGGGTGAATGTAAGACATTGTTCTGCATTCTGTCCATCAATTGTTCTTTTTGCAGCTCTCAAGCCGCAGCAATCGTGGTTATTCAAAATAAGATAACTACCGTTAGAAAGCAAAGTTAATACGGGAATAATAGCCGGGACAGGGGTACCTTTCAAAAAACAAGCCAGATTAGGGGCCGAAACGTTACAGGCTCCGTGAAGCTTAACTTGTTTACAGACTAGTGAATGTCCTACTGTAGAATCACAGTCCTCCCATGTAAGGAAAACTTCCTTTCCTGCACATTGACATCTGTAAGCGAAAGGTAATGACCATTACTTGTGAAAAAAATGATTGCAGAGGGGGTCATATTTCCCAACGGGATGATGTTTCATGCAAGCGGTGAACTGAAAAAGTGAGATAGGCAGTGAAACAACCCCATGTATTAACCACACAGCTGAATCAGCCCAGGCTTCCGAAAATGGTAACTGTTCTAATTGTTCAATGTGTATGTGGCATCTTTCATGGACATCAATTTCTGTTTATCAGTCAAATTAAATGGTAAAAACAGTGCAGAAGCATTCGAATAATCCCATGGTACTTTTCCATTTTTGAGTGTTTGCAACATCCAAGCAAACTGCATCACAGAACATAACTGATTTTGACCATGATACAAAACAGACACTTCATGTTGAACAATGTCAATGACAGAAGATACAATATTATCTAAAGTATATATACGGGAAGACAGTGTATTAATGCTATTATCTACAACTGCAAGAACTTTTTCTAAATTAGCCTGGTCAATTTGGCGGAGACGCACCGTAGCTTCCATCTGTGACAGTTTCCAAAATTCATGAAATGCGGATTAAATAAAACGTTTTGTTCGAGGGGGCTTTGGACCTCAAAGAAAATCAGCCAATTCGATGTCACCTGACAAATGAGAGAGGTGTTGTTTCACAGACGACAGTGTGAAATGTTCCAACCATAGCTGACATAATTTACCCACTGAATATGTGGTGACTGTATGTGAATGTGGGAAGCGTGGATCAGGTCTACTTTGTGTAAAACCTTTGGTAGTATTCAAAAAGCGTAATTGACAGGCATTTGAAGTTGTCGGCCACACTAACCATCCCAAGGGGTCAATATTGGACGTGTTAAGTGTGCCATTTTGAATTAAGACAGCTAAGTATTCAATAGTGTAGTTAGTGAGTATTTGCCATGTATCATATGGAGCTAATAATGGAATAGAGGGTATATTTAGATTTTTGCTCATGGCTAAACCAAAACAAGTAGTCTGTTGTACCGTGTCATTTAAAAATAAGATTTGAGACGGTATCAGACTTGCACGATGCAAAGCTTCAGTGCCTTGCACTTGCCAATCTCTAGTGCCCCAGATAGATTTTCAATCAATTGTGTCCTTCCAATGTTCATAACCCTTCACGGATGAATCGTTCCTGAAGGACATGGAGTAAACCAGTTTAGTCTGTGTTAACATAAATGTAGTTTGGGGCGGCATTTCAATTAAAAAAATATGACTGTGGGTCAGACAGATTGTAACCAGAAAAATATACAAATTTACTTTGTTGGGTCTTCGAACTGCCATGTAATGGTGTTGGGCAATGCTCCCATTGTGTATAATTAAAAATAAGGTCTGTGTTTTTGTCTTGTGTAAGAAATGATGGCCATAATGTTGATAACAAAATAAATCTGCGTAATTAGCAGAATTTAAATACAAATCTTCAGTGTCAAATGCAGCATAATATTTTAAATCAGAGAGCAATGAATAAACGGCCTGAACATCCCAGTCATCTGAATGCATGTCGGGCAAAACTACATCTCCTAAGGAAACGAGGAAGATGTATGGAATGTTCAAACTTTGTGTCGGGCCATGGATATCTTATGCAACTTTATCCCAGACGATGCCATCAACAACAGGGAATGCTGATATATTGACAAGGGCTTGGTCTCTTTTCATTATGTGGGACGACGTGTGAGGGGCCACAACTCCATCAACAAAGTTCACAACAGAGCATTCAGGCAAATAATGGCCATTAATGAGTAGGAAAAACACAGTCACAAATCCGATCCACATGAAGAGGAACATCATCGTAAGCACCATCCAGATATATGTCCAGGACGGGACCAAGTAAGTCTCTTTGAACCAGGAGATGAAAACACTGGTACGAGTAGGTGTCTCTTGCACAGTAGATGACAAGGAAGACGTGCCAGAGGAAAAGCTATTACGATCCATATAATAACCACTGGACCCCAGCTGAAACAATGGGGGATGTGCTTCATCAGATGTTTCATGTATGGTACTCTCAGGAATGTCAATTATGACTTCAACTGGAGGAGAATCATACTCAACATCCGCAGATGTGGATGTACAAGGAAAAACAGGTAATAAATCAATTGAAGTTTCCATCTCCCCTTGTAATTGTTGGGGAGTAGCCGAAGAAACAGAAGCCATCGGGTTCAGTGAAAGTTCTCAACATGGAATGCTTTGAGGCATACTATTCAGTTTCAGCCATATGGTGTAACTTGACATGTTCGATTGAAATGTAACGATTCTCCTTACGGTCAGGTAAAGGAGGCAGGATCACAGTGGGGTGCCTTTTAAACCAAGGACTCTGACTGGTGTACGGTAGGATGGACCAAATTCTTTTTTGTTCTCCACCTTCTCACGGACCAGATCTCCAACTTTAGGAAGCCAGCCAGACACAGGAATCAGCACCGCTGGATCTGCGGAAGAGGGCAACTGGGCTCTTGCTTGTGAATCACAAGCTTTTTGTAGATCCTGTAACATAGCACAATGATTATCTACGTCAAAGGTTGCGGCAGCCACCACAACGTCTAGACCATCAAGGTCTGGCACAAACATTTTAATGCCAAAGAGCTTTTTGTATGGGGTCTACCCACCCAGAGATCTTCTAGGGAGATTATTTAGTGCACGTTGGACTCCGTACAAATGAGTCAGCCAACCCCTGCCAGTACCTAAGACTCTAGCTGTCAAAGATTGCTTTAAGTCACAGTTCATCCACTCCACAACTGAATTGCCCTCGGGCTGGTATGGAGAGGAATATTGCACCTGCACCTCCAGAGACTTCATCGCATCCCGGTAAGCCTTAGAGGCAAACGCAGGACCTTGGTCCGAATGGAAGGTGCCACAAACAAAATGTCCCGACAAAAACACACAAATCTTTAATGACAGTTTGATCATCAGCACTACGTTGAGGCCAAACCCAAAGGAATCTAGTGCACGAATCCACAGCAACCAAGATGTGTTTAAATGCAGTGTCAGATGTCAAAGGACCGCAGTGATCAAGATAAATACAGCCAAATGGCTTATTAGAGATGTAAAGCTGAGTATGTGGTGGGCGTGCAACAGTAGAGGGTTTAATTTGTTGACAAATGTCAAAAGAAAGACATATTTACGTGCCTTTTTGTATAAACCACGCCACCAAAAACGCTGCTGCAAAAGGGAAACAGTTGCATTCACACCAGCATGTGCAGAAGCCACGCCTTCATGTGAGGCAATGATCAAAGAAAGTCTGCGGTCCTCGTTAGGAATCAGCCGATCCCCAATGGACGGAATAGTAGCAAATGGAATATGATCAGATGACAAGTGGTATGTATAATGTGAAGGGAAACCTTGGGGAAATTCTGTTCCCTCCTTCGTCGCAGAAATAGCTGCCAAAATGTCATCATCAATTTTAGTCATGGACCTTGTGACTGCTGCTACAGAACAAGTGGCTACTGCAGATTTGGCTGCCTCATCAGCCAGGGAATTACCAACAGCATGGGCTCCCACACGTTGATGGCCCAAAGTATGGATAACATGTGTGAGCGGCAAGTGCTCCTTAAGAGCGGCCACCCAGACCCAAAGCGTCTTATGCTTAATTGCGGTAACCTTTAGAATCATGGAAATCATTTTGTTTCCAAAAGAATAAGTTGTCATTGAAGGATTGTACGCAGTACAAAGAAACGCACACTATAAGCGTAGGAACATCTGGATCAGCAAATTCTATAGCCAAAACCAAAGCACGTAGCTCCGCCAATTGAGCTGTGCAGTCACCTAGAGACTGTGTGTGTACCAAGGAGATTTAAAATCCCCATCTACAATTTTTCCAGCCACAATCGTGCATGCCGCAAAATAAGCATGTGTAGAACCGGCGGCTGGCTGTGCAGATCCATCAATGTAAACAATGCATTTGTACTGATCAAGAGGAAGCAACAACAGAGGAGGTGGGTGAACATGTTCATATTGTAAAAACTCCTGTGTCTGCAAAGACGGGTCAAAGATAAAATTGACATCAGCCGACGTCAAAGAACTAGCCCATTGAATCCAACGTAGATGCAAGGCTGTAGAGTTCGGGACACTAGCCTTCGTAACTGCTTCTAAAGCAGGTACCGGCGAGACCATGAAAATGCGTTTACCCTGAGCCAGAGAGCATTCTTTCAAAATCACCATCTGGACGGCCGTCAAACTTTTTTGTATAGAAGAGAAACGTATTTCAGCCGAAGTGTACAAGCAATTTATATGCAATGGGGACCGTGTCCCCCTCATTGAACGTTAAGTATGTGAAACCGAATGCCCCTGGCACAATCCTTATGGCCAAATTTGCAGAATTGTCACGTGTTAACAAGAAGTTGGTCGCAAGCAGATCAGACTGCCAGTACCGAAGAATCAAGGTATGTTCCAGAAGCCAACAGGAAGCAGAGAAAGAAAGTTGTATCAAAGAATATAGTGGTTTGATACGCTGGGTATAATCAGCAAAGTATCTCATCCCGAAATTTAAAAATCCCAGCACGGATTGTAATTTTTTAAGAGGAGAGGGAGGTTGCAATTGAGCACATTTCTCCAGGAAGTGGAGGGCCAACCCCCTACCTTCATTGGTGAGCTCGTAACCCAGAAAAAGAACTGCCAAACAGGCAATATGCGACTTGGCAAAGTTGAATTTGTATCCCAAGTCCGCAAAAGACATTATAATGTGGTCCATACGCACAAGATACAGTATCAATTCATCATCCATCAAATAAATGTCATTGACGCAAGAGAAAGCATCAGGGTCAATTTCATGTAAAACAGACACTATGGGGCCGATTCCGATCTCGGTCGGAGGCGCACCCAATACCATTCGGTCGGGAAAAAAGCCATGCGAAAGCCTGTTTCCCGACCGATCCGTACAGCACACCGAACGAGTAAGTACAGCACAGAATCCGGCCGAGCCGTACTCACCCAAACCAGGTCCTGTTCTCCGACCGAGGCGAATCCGGAAACGCTGAATCGAGTCGCACGGAAGGGAAAATGCAGCTCCGTACGGCCGAACAAGTACGATGCGCTTCCCGTACGCGCCGAACCCGTCGCTACGCACGGCACGTCAAAGCATCCGGGAGAGGCGCACATAAGCTCCGATTCGCGCCACAACACGATCCACGGCTACGAGACGAACACGCCAGCGACGAGGACAACGCGAAGCAACGAGAAGGACGAACGACACGAACCAACCATGAATCCCTTCGTCCCGATCATACCAATATTCTACATTTACTACCGGAACAGGCACGGACACGTACGGCGCAGAAGGTAAGTCAGACACCAACCACAAAACACATACAACACGTACACGACACATCACACACACACAGAGGGATGCAGAATATACTTACACCAGCAACAGCAGCACCATAGGGGCGGGATGCCCATCACCAATGCCACATATGCACACAGGGGCCTGAATGCGCACCACCACCCCTACCCAGGGGGCAGGATGCCTACCACTACTACCACCCTCACCCAGGGGGCTGGATGCCTACCACCACTACCACCCTCACCCAGGGGGGCTGGATGCCTACCACCACTACCACCCTGAGCCAGGGGGCTGGATGCCTACCACTACTACCACCCTTAGCCAGGGGGCTGGATGCCCACCACCACCCTTAGCCAGGGGGGCTGGATGCCTACCACTACTACCACCCTGAGCCAGGGGGGCTGGATGCCTACCACTACTACCACCCTGAGCCAGGGGGCTGGATGCCTACCACTACTACCACCCTTAGCCAGGGGGCTGGATGCCTACCACTACTACCACCCTTAGCCAGGGGGGGCTGGATGCCTACCACTACTACCACCCCCACTCATAGGATGGACAATGCATGACACAACCAGCACACCACAACCTAGGGAATGCAAGAAAAAGACATCCCCCCCAACACCATGACAAGCGTGTGTAGACTGTGTCACATGCCTACAACACCGAACATGACTTTGAACATACAATGTGACCCCCTAGCACATGTGCCACACATATATGTGTGTGGCACCCACAATGCAAGCAGGCCATGACCATTGTGGCAATGGGGTCCAAACCCCCATCATCACAGTGAGCAAAATGTAAGTGTGGGGTCCATAGCTGAAGCACATTTTGAACATTGTGGCAATGGGGTCTAAACCCCCATCATCACAGTGAGCAAAATGTAAGTGTGGGGTCCATAGCTGAAGCACATTTTGAACATTGTGGCAATGGGGTCTAAACCCCCATCATCACAGTGAGCAAAATGTAAGTGTGGGGTCCATAGCTGAAGCACATTTTGAACATTGTGGCAATGGGGTCTAAACCCCCATCATCACAGTGAGCAAAATGTAAGTGTGGGGTCCATAGCTGAAGCACATTTTGAACATTGTGGCAATGGGGTCTAAACCCCCATCATCACAGTGACCAAAAGGTAAGTGTTGACAAAGAAAGAGCTGCAACTGCCAAACTGCATGGATGATTCCTGGTCACAGAACAAAAAACACATCAGTGGCAAAGTAGTGTATGTGTCCCATTGCAACATAAATTGGGTGAGCCAAATACTGCAGTGCAAATAAAACATATCTTTGGCCATGTGCAGACAAACAACACCCATGGGGGCTGACACTGTCAACATTCATCAATGACACAATGACAGAAGTGACCATCAGAATGCAGACCCACATATTTGCACCAATGGGCACACAAATGCAGATACCCTGTGGAGACTGCAGATGTGAGGTGAACAGATACCATACCATGGCAGCAATGGGACACACAAACCATGATCATTGTGCTGACCGATGACCTAGGAGTCCCAGGGACAGCAGGGGAAACCCACCAAACTACATACAGCCAATGGCACACCCAAGATATGCCAATGCAGTGGTGCAGATGCACAAACACAAACAGGCAGACCCACACTGCACATCATACACAACAGGTGAGGGGGTGCCAGTGTCCCCAGGCAACCACACAACATATGAGGAGACCTGAATACCAATCATACAGATGTGCATACAGTGCCACACAAAGGTAACTCATGGATCCAAATCCCCTATGTGGGCAAGCAGGCATTGTCAGATGAGAGGGAGCACAAATCACACATGTCACACAGGCACGTAGGAACAGCAACTGACACAGCAAGACACAGACACACCACAGCACCACCCCCAGGGCCCCCACAATGTGGTGACCCTGGGCTGCATTACAATCCCACTGTGATGACAAAGCTAAATGTGGTTCACACTGTGAACCACAGTCATGTGTCCTGAGCAACAAACTACCATCACACCTACACAAGCACAAATCAATCAGCATGGCCAGTAAGCCAAGGCCAACATGGAGGCAGGGGCCTAGCCGGGCAACAACTCTCATCTGCACACACTCAACACCACACCCTCGACCTCCAACAATGTGCAGCAGTGAAGTACACATGCACTGGTGACATTGCACATGCACCCATGACTATTCCAGGGTGGTGGGTGGGAACCAAGGTGCAGAAACACATCACACATGGCCACTCAACAAGACTCCTGAATGTCTGACACACTGCACACTACGCTGTACATGGACATGACGGCAATACCACACCAACCAATGGGATCCCAGCCACAGTCACACACCAATGAAGAAGCCAAGGTCACCCACAAAGAACACACATAGACAACAACCAACATTACAGCCCGGACCCTGAGGAGTGCCAGCAGTCACACACACAACGTGTCACAATCACTGAAAGATAACACAAACTGGAAATCACATGACAGGGGCAAACAACAAGTGCCAAGGGGAAACCTGACTGTGACCCATCTGCGTCTGCACACAAACTCAGCCCTGACAGCAAACACACCTATGGGTGACACCCTGATGACCAGTAATGTGCCATGCACCCACATCACAGAGAACCCAGGGAGAAGACTTTGGGGGAACATAGGTCAACTCAGCAAGCATCACAAACAGGTACAACACTAGGGATCACAGCATGCACAGCTAAACGGAAGTGAACACACAGACATGCACATACAACACACACCTTGGGCGCAGGCAATGTCACAGGTGTACACACTGCCATGAGGGGACTCCACTCCTGTGTGAGGAAAGCTGTGCCATGTGTTGCCTCAGTAGGGCCCCATCATGTCAGCTGAGCACTTGGTCACACAATCAACAATTAGCACCAAATGAGGGCTCCCGTCACATCAGCCTGGTCATGGAAGTGCCAACGGAATCATCAGCACAGATCCAACACACTTGTATAGCAATGTTGCACTGACTACACGGATGAGTCCTTCCCCATTGATGCCCAAACCTGCATGTCCAGTGGAGATGGCCACACGGTCAGGGAAGTAGACGAATTGAACAATGGCAGGCACAACAGATGTGCAGGGGTGGAAGCCACAGATGTGAAATAGCTAATCTAAGTAGGAAATCCCATTGCCAAATACTGAACACATGACACCCTCAGATGCTGCTATGGATGACATGGATACACCACAGGATAGGACACATTCCCCCTGGACCACATGTGTTCCTGCACAGTAACACTTCATTATCATGAGACCAAATATCACCATCACTGCAGCAAGAGCATGGTTAGCATCATCAACAACATGTACATCAGAAGCATAAGCACTAGAGAACAGAAAGTTGCTTTATTCAGCATATGTGTGGAATGAAAACAAAGTCCAGAAAAAACACAAAGGCCAATGGCCAGTCCATTGTCAAAGTCCAAACTTGGTGACAGTGGCAGATGTCACCCTACGCATGCCTGCACAAAACCAGGGACAATCCACTAGGAGGGGCAACCGGGGGCAGGCCAGGCACCGCAGGGACAGGATCAGGGCTCACCAGGAGGAAGCAGGGAAGGGGTGGTGGGTGCTGGAGAGCCACTGACAACTGCAGTGGAGGTGTCTGACATGGTGTGTGCCGGCACAACTGGGGGCATGACTCAGATGTTGTGGGTGCCGGCACGACTGCAGTGGACCCTGCAGATGAAGTGGACAGGTCCGCCACTGCAGTGCCCAAGTCAGAAAGGGTGGTAGTGGACTCCACTGCAGTGCCTACCACCAGGGGAGGAGAATGGGGAACAGGCAAGGTGGGCTGGACAGAGGGGGAGGACACCCTCACCACATCAGTGGCACAGACAAGCGCAGCGGGGGTGTGGTGCCGGGAGAGCAAGTGCCAGGGGAGAAGGCTGGATCCTCTTGGGGATGGTATATCTGTGGGTGGGGGAACCTGGGGCAGGGTGTGGTGGGGGCACCTGTGGAGTGGGGGCCTGAGGGATGGAGGAAGGAGACCTGGTGCCTGAGCTGCAGGGCGGCGGCGGGGTCTTGCTCTTACGACTCCGGGGGACTTGCGGGTGGGGGCCTCAGTCTGTCTGCGCCTGGGGGAGGGTGTCCGGGGGCGAGGGGCACTCTGCTCCGTGTGGGTGGGCTTCCTCTTCCCCCTGGATGCTGGAGCAGCTGGATCGGAGGGGAAGAGGCCGAGGTCACTGAGGAAGAGGCGCTGGGTCTTTGGGGTTGCAGGTGAGGCAAGGGAGGGTGTTTTGGAGGGAGAGGCAACTGAGGACTGCGCAGCACTTGTGGATGCGTTTGTGTGTACCAGGGCCCCATCCCCTGTGAGTCTGGTTTCAGTCCCCTGACTGTGCGTGCGTGTGCGTTTTGTTTGTGGCGTGTGTGTCTGTGTGCTGGATGTGTGTGTGCTGGTGTGTGCCTGTGCCGGTGTGTGTGTGCTTGGGACGGGTAAGGTGCTGGGGAGTGTGGATGGAGCAGAGGCAGGAGGGGTGAGGGACTGTCTGAGGAGGGACACTGCTGCCGTCAGGGAGGAGTCCATGGACCTATTGCCCCTCTGTAGGTCAGACATGCCCGATGAGATGCCCTCCATGAACGACACCAGCTGAGTCAACAGAGCGGTGTGCGCATGGAGGACACTCAGCATGGCTGTCTGCCCTACATGGAGCTGGCGAAGGAGGTACACAGACTCCTCACTCAGGGCAGCAGGGGACACAGGGGCAGGGGTGCGGTGCCTGGCCCAAAGGAGACACGCTCCCGAACATGGGAGCCTCCACGGACCTGGGGAATGGGAGCCGATGGGAGGGCGGTGGTGGTGCTGGTGGTGGCGGGGACAGCAACACTAGCTGGGGTGTGGTGGCTGCTGACACCCGCCTCCATAAGGGAGTCATCCTCCGAGTTGCTCTGGTCCTCAGCTGAGGTGGATGGTGCTGAGGACTCCTCGGTGTGGCTCCCCTCGCCCTCCGTGCCACTGGGTCCCTCCGACCACTCCTCGGCTGCTGACCCAGTCTGGCTCTCCGGCTCCTCCTGGTCCGTGGAGCTGTCCCCTTCCGTGGCCGTGGATGTATCTGCAAACAATGGGGAAACAGACAGACATCAGTCACCTGCACCAAACGCACACACCACTGTGAGCACAGCACATTACAGAGCAAGCCCTGGCATCATTAGTTGTACATTGCTAAAAGTGCCCTAACTGAACAGGAGCAGCCAATTGTCAGTCTGATGCCAACCATGGCACTGACATCCCACATGGCCTTGCACCCATCTGTCTGGTGTCTGTTGGATTGCAACACCCCAGTGTGGACACATGCACCAACTACACAGTAGTTGGACAGTGCAGAGGACACGGTGTAGCATGTGGACATGCACACATCACAGCTCTTGCCACTGAGTCAGTACAGGTTTCCGGATGAAAGGGATGCCCAGAGTCAAATAGGAAATGCATGTGATGCATACCAGCGACAGACACGATGATGCACCCATGTCCTGATAGCCATCGCCACAATGGTGTGCATGTAGCACATGTCACTCCCCTGCAGGATCACCAATAAGTAGACACATGCCATGGCAGAGGCATGACTGCTAAGTCATACATCACTGTCTCAGTGATGTATGACTTGGCAGCCAGACAACAACACTCTGCACTGTGTCACAATAGTAGGTCATGGGGAATGCAAGTCCTGGAGCTGCACAAGTGCACATGTACATCCCCCCACAATACATCATCTTAACCCTCATCTGTCCAGGTCATACCTATTGGACATATGGGAGACCTGTGACACTACCCTCTGAACCTGAGCCCCTCACAATCTGCTGTGAATGGGGAACAGCTGCCTGAACTTCACATTCGCATACCCCAGTCTGCACGGGCAGCTGATCAAACACCTATGTGACACACAAGTATCGTCTCCTATGGTCACATCTCCAGTGGCATGCTGAGACCCTACCAAGAAACACCCCAGCAGTCCTGGCAACTAATCCACAGCACACTGACACAGAGGCAGACACCTGAGGGGTCAAATCACTGCGCACAATGTGTCAGCTGATACACGGGAGTGGGAGTACAGAGTGCATTGCATGGCCTGGAGTAGGCATGACTGTCCTGCCCCACATGAATGAGGGATGAGCCCTGGACAGTGGATAGCTGGCTATGTATGTGTGACACACGTAATCTGCACACTCCTGATGCCCAAACATTGTTCTCACCCGCTGCATGGGCGTGTGCCACATACTCCAGGCACATGTGGTGGCTCAGCTCAGCAAGTGGACCGCATATCAAAGCAACACGCAGATTACATGTCCGAACACAGGCGTTGTGTGAACAATGGACCCACCCATGATGCCCACAACAGAGTTAGGGAAACAGATGCTATCCCCCACCTTTAGTGAAGCAAACTGCAAGGACACAGTCCCAAGTGACAAAATTCCCTGAATGTAAGGGCCACACCTGGGTATCAGATGAGGAGTGGGCAGTGCACAATAGAGGGACATGGCTCCTGGACAACATGACTGCTGCACTGTGGCAGTTGAACCAGGCCAGAGGAGGGCACAAAGCATGTAATACAGAGTTCACAGTGCAGTCTTTGACTCACCCCCTCCTTGCTGCTGTCTGGCCTTCAGCTGCCCATCCAGGTCTGGAAACACCACCGCCAGGATCTGGAGCATGTGGGGGTCAGGGTCCGTGTTCCGCCCCTCCTGCGAGGAGGCGACAGCTTCAGCTGGACCCGTGCAATCCTCCGGGTCCAGCCCCGAAGGTCCTGCCACCTCTTCTGGCAGTTGCGGATCCGGCGCTTGTAGACCCCCACGGACCGGACAGCCCGGATGATGTCCTTCCAGATCTCCTGCTTCCGATGGGCATTAACCTGTCAGGATGACTAAGTGAAAAGGCCATTACTACACATGCAACATATCCGTGCATGACACAGTTGTATATACATGTCTCAATCACAGGGGCACATGATGTACACAGGCAGTGCAAAGCTGCCCATGGACAGTTTGCCAGACGTCACTACATGGTATCATTGCATGGGAAGAAAAACCTTGTTCAAATGCACTGTCACTGCACCATACCTGTCCAGTGCATGTCACTACACACTATGGGGGTGACAACTACTCAGTGAGCCTGCTAGCCAGTGGCGTGCAGACTTTCAGCCTTGCTAGTCAGACAATATGCACATTCAGAAAGGCAGTGCACAGAACACTCACCTGCTCCCCTGGTGTCCCATACAGCTTGCTGTACTGTGGAAGTAGGCTGTCCAGCAGGGCCTGGTTCTCCTCAAGGCTGAAGGCTGGGGCTCTCTCCACAGTACGTGCCATTGCAGGGTCCAGAGGGGCAGAGACAGCAGCAGTGCAGTGGCAGATGTCGTCCTGGAGCATGTAGTGCAGGCAAGTGAGCTCTCAGGGGAACAGCCAGCAATATATATGTGCTGGAGAGGCAGATACTGTCCCTTGTGTCCAAAGTGATAGGTCCAAGTCGTTTGCATCTTCTGAATCTGGCCAATCCATGGAATAGCAGCACCAATACACGCCCACAGCATCCTTCAAATCTTCAACTTCATGACATACATGATTTTGCAACATTGTTGTGGGTGACCAACTGAATTTCCAGCAACCGACTCGTTCGAAATTCGAAAACGCGTCCGTTGCCAGGCAAGGCCATTGTCAATGGGTGCGCACCGATCGTTCCATTGCGGTACAACGCGTACAGGGGTACAACGCGTACCCGCACACATTGAATGCAATGGGCCGGCCGGGGGCACCGATCGGTCCATTGCTGATCAACGCGTACAGGGGTACAACGCGTACCCGCACACATTGAATGCAATGGGCCGGCCGGGGGCACCGATCGGTCCATTGCTGATCAACGCGTACAGGGGTACAACGCGTACCCGCACACATTGAATGCAATGGGCCGGACGGGGGCATCGATCGGTCCATTGCTGATCAACGCGTACAGGGGTACAACGCGTACCCGCACACATTGAATGCAATGGGCCGGCCGGGGGCACCGATCGGTCCATTGCAGTGCAACGCGTACAGGGGTACAACGCGTACCCGCACACATTGAATGCAATGGGCCGGCCGGGGCACCGATCGGTCCATTGCAGTACTAACGCGTACAGGGGTACAACGCGTACCCGCACACATTGAATGCAATGGGCCGGCCGGGGGCACCGATCGGTCCATTGCAGTACAACGCGTACAGGGGTACAACGCGTACCCGCACACATTGAATGCAATGGGCCGGCCGGGGCACCGATCGGTCCATTGCAGTACAACGCGTACAGGGGTACAACGCGTACCCGCACACATTGAATGCAATGGGCCGGCCGGGGCACCGATCGGTCCATTGCAGTACAACGCGTACAGGGGTACAACGCGTACCCGCACACATTGAATGCAATGGGCCGGCCGGGGGCACCGATCGGTCCATTGCTGATCAACGCGTACAGGGGTACAACGCGTGCCCGCACACATTGAATGCAATGGGCCGGCCGGGGGCACCAATCGGTCCATTGCTGTTCAACGCATCACTGTACAAGTGACTGGCATATGTCACCATGCCTGTCTCAGATGGCCATATGCCAGCCACAGATAGCTCCCAGGGAGTGAGGGGCACACCTACATCACGACAGCCTGTCCAAACTTTATCATAAGGCATGTAAGGCTGCATTTCCTATTGTGTGTATGTTGGTGTACATGTTGTCCTGTGGGTGTCACCTGTGGGCAGCCACCCCCAGGCTGTGCACGTGTTCATGGGGACAGGATCCTGGGTGTTACGTGTACATGACCACTGTGATGTGCAACTGTTCATATCTGTGCATGTGCCATGGTCACATTTCACGGTGGTGTATGTGTATGTCATGTCACATACCCCGTGAGTCCCATGTGGGACGGTATGTTTGAGCCAGGGTGTCCCGGTGGCACAATAGTGATGGTCCTCCACAGTCTGTGTGCATGTAGTGTTTACAATGTCTCTGATTTCATGTGCACAATATGAGACAGTATCCACATCCACGTTGTGTGTGCATGGACTTTGATGTTGTGCGTGTGTGTGTCACAGACGTCCATGTCTGTCCTGCCATGGCAAGTGGGACCACTACCTGTGGGGGTCATGGTTGTTTTGCTGTGGTGTATACATGATACTCCATGTAATGCCAGTGTCCATGTGGCAATACAGGGTCCCTGGGAATGTACCTGTCGTTGAGCTGTGGTGCCTGGGGCACATCTGTCCTCACATGTCACTGTGGGGGTGATTGTGACACGGCAGCAGGAGATGGGAACTGTGACACGGCCTCATGATATCCAATGGGCCAACCTGGGACTAATTGATGCCACTTGTTGGACCATGTTGACAGATGTTGGCCATGTATGTACCATACATGTCCTTACGGAACTGCACACTTCATGTAGTTGTGCCTCATAATGATGTATGTTGGGATATTGAGTGTGTTCAATGCCGCATATGTGGGGTGACTGACAATCTTGCTTACTTCTCCTCTGCACTGCAGGGCTCCTGCTGTCCATCGACCATTCCCAGACCTGGCAACGATGGTGGAACAGGACAGCATCCGACGGTACCGCTTCACCAGGCAGCTGATTGAGGATTTGGCAGTGCAGTTGTCCCCACATTTGCAGCCTGGCCGGCCGTATCCTACAGCGCTGACCCCCAAGGTGAAGGTGATGGCAGCCCTACACTTCTTTGCCACCGGTACCTTCCAACATACTGTGGCGACTGCTGGTGGGATGTCACAGACCATGTTGAGCCGTGTGCTCCGCGATGTTTTGGCGGCAATGTTGCTATTCCTGAACCGGTACATCTATTTCCCTAGACTGCGACGACTCACTGACGTGAAGAGTGACTTTTATGCCCTGGGGAGGATGCCGCATGTCATTGGCTCCATTGATGGGACACATGTGGCTTTGGTACCACCACAGGCCCAGGAGCAGGCCTACAGGAACCGCAAGCACTACCACTCGGTCAATGCACTGGTGGTGTGTCTTGCAGACATGACCAACACACACGTGTGTGCCCGTTTCCCTGGTTCAGCACACGATGCCTTTGTGATGAGGAGTAGTCGCATCCCCAGGATGATGGCACAGATGCAGAACCAGCGTGCCTGGCTTGTCGGTGTGTACTGACTTTGTGCCATTGTGTGTGATCTGATCTGTAGTATTCCGCCCACTTTTCCAAGTCAGCTAATGTGCACTTGTCTGTCCGTAGGTGACTCGGGATACCCCAACATGCCGTGGTTGCTGACACCCTCAGGAACCCTGTGACACCAGCCCAGATACGCTACAATGAGGCACATGGTCGGACCAGGAGAGTGATTGAGCGGACATTTGGTCTCCTGAAGAGCCGCTTCCGCTGCCTGGACAAGACCGGAGGGTCCCTCCCATATGCCCCTGCGAAAGTGTGCAAGATTATCATCGTCTGCTGCATGCTCCACAACCTGGCAGTGCGGAAGGAGTTGCCTCTCATCCAGGATGACAATGACCAACATCCGCTACCTGTGGAGGATCCTGGCCTGGACCACGATGCCAGTGACGATGATGATGATGAGGGTGATGTCCGCACACAGCTCATCACCAACTTCTTTAGCTGAATGTGAGTATCCTGAGGTGTCATGTCAATGATGTGAGTTGGCATGATATGTGTAGGTGGTGCTCTGGTGCTGTTGGAGTGTGACCCTGGGCTACTTGACTGGATGTGTGTTGCGATGTGTGCTTACAGGTGGGCTGTACTCCCCAACAGTGTTGACATGCTAACTTGGTTCTGGGTGGGTATCTTGTAACATGTATTGTGCATGAGTTTTGCTGTTCTGTCCTGTACTCCATTGCTTTTGACTGTGTGTCATTTCTGTCCTTCACAGGGTACTTTCAGATTCGTTTGGTCAACTGTGTCCACCGACGACGTGATTGCACTTCCAGGGTGGTAGCTGTTGTGTCCCTACAGGTGATGTGCGCCACACCCATGGACTTCCTTCCGTCTACAGTTGTTGACTGTGTGCCCACTGCCAGGTGGGATTACCTTGCATCTGTAGTGGTTACGACATGTTGCAACTGTGTAATAAACCTGTGCTTCACTTTGTGATGTGCGTTGTCTGTGGTCACACATTTGACTGCCATTTGCTTACTGCACCTGTGGGCTACTTGACTACAACTGGGAATGGGTGTGGTGTCTGTGCATTGCACCGTCTTCTCTGGCAACATCAGTGTAGGCAATGAGTCAGATGGCCTAGGTGTGTATGTGTTGTGTAGCCCTGGTGGTGTGTCTCCCTCATATGTGTCACGTTGCCTTTACTCACATGCCTGTGTTGTACTTGCTGTTGCAGTTCGCATACACAGTGTAATTTTGCAGTTCATCATCCCCATAACAGCACCCACGTTGGAATCACAACAGAGGCAAGTATGGTGTATTAGTGTGTTTATTGTGATACATTTGTGTGAATAGTGCATAGGATGGGTAGTGCTGTACATAAATCTTGCAATCAGAAGTTCCTAGGTGAATTGAAAGTCCTGGTAGACAGAATCCCCAGTATCGGGGCCACAGTTGTCTGAGACATTGGTCCAACTTGTACTCCCCATGCAATGTGTGGGAGTAGTGTTGCCGTCAACAGGGTGAACAGTCTGTGCACAAAGGTGAACATCCAGAACAGGTTCAGGCTTCCTGGGAGTTGCGCTTGGCCATCGGCATCTCACTTGCCCCTCTTCGGACGACCCCTCTTCTTGGGGGGAGGGGCCCTCAAGTACAGGCTGCTGCGGTGCAGGGGACTCTCCGCCAGAGTCATCCTCCCTCCCTGTGGCAGTTGCAGTTTGGGCAGCACCACATGTTGTTGGCACACAGGGAGGTGTGGACTCGTTGCTGTTCATCTGGCGGAGGCATTGTAAAATGTCCCTGTGCACCGCCGTCATCTCATGCAGTGCATCCCACTTGGACTCCACGCGGGACATGTGTGAGTCCACGCGGGACATGTGTGACTCCACGTGGGACATGTGAGAGTCCAAGCGGGCATGATGGGCAGCCTGCTGCTGTTTCATGTCTCTGAGGAGCCCCACTACCTGGCTGAGGTCTCCGGTGCTGGACTGGTACGCATCAGCTATGCGTACCAGTTGTGGGTCATCATGCACACCAGCAACCTCTGCAAGCAGCGACCTCTGTCTCCCACCCCTCCCACCACCCCTGCTGACATGTGCAGTGCGTGCAGTGGCACGCACAGATGACCCTGGTCCACCTTGGAGGTTGGTGGTGGTGTCCATGGCCCCAGGTTGGTCCAGGGTCCCTGTGCTGGTGTTGCTCCTTTTTTCTGTCCATGTCGGCAGGGATGGTATTTGTGTTGACAGTCGTTGGAGGGGTGGGTGCAGGGGGTGCAGCTGGTGGTCCTGCTGGTGCTGCATGTAGACTTGCACCGGATGTGCCAGGTTGGTCTTCTTCGTCCGAGGAGGGCAGAGGCTGTACGACACCAGTGAGCTCCGCATCCTCTTGAGCCTGGGACTGGGACTCCTCAGCGTCTGCTGCTGTGTCCCCATCATCACCTGTTTTTGGGAGACACACACAATGTATGTTATGTTTCTGCAGGCATCAATGGTTGACACACCTGACAGTTGTGACTGTGCCTCTGGGTGCGGGCCTGTACATTGCATTGTCCTAAGTCGTCACAGTCAGGGGTTGATATTGGTGTGGCACATTGTCCTGCATTATTTGGGCATTTCTATGTATTTGTTGGGGTGTGAACATGGTCTGCATTGGTTGTGTTTGGTTGACAGCCGGCCCTCCTTCCCACCCACCCAGCCAGTCAGTTATCCCACCATGGACTGTGCTTGCATTGCAGGGAGTGGAAGTTGTCTCTCAGGATGTCAGTCAGTGGTGTCCTGCTGTTTGTTGGTGCACAGTTGCCAGCAGGGCCTTGTGCTCCCCAAAGCAGTAGCCAGTGTCAGCCATCTTGTGAGTCCTTCTCCACTCCCTGTGATGTGAGCATGGTTCAGGGTGGTGTTGATGGGCCAGTTGTGAGGCTGAGCAATATCTGTGCCTACTACTCCCATCATGCTATTGCCTCCACCCCCCTTCCCAGCATGCCCATGCTTCCTTCCTTTTGACTCTGCTTCCCTGTGGGGTGGGCTGGCTGTGCTGACAGGATGGCTGGGAGTGTTTTCCTGGCAGTTGTTTGGCTAAAAGTCCCAAGAGTGTCCCTGTGCTTCACACAACATAACCCAGGGTGGTGGTTCTTTGTGGGATCTTGAGTTAGGATGTGAGGCATTGCATTCTACCAGGTGGGTTCTGTGGAGTTTGTGTTGAGGGGGGGTGTGAGGGGAGGTGCTTGTGACTATGGTCAGTGCTGCAAGTCCTCCTTCCCACCCAGCCAGCCAGATGTCCCACCATGGAACGTGCTTGCATTGCAGGGAGTGGAAGTTGTCTCTCAGGATGTCAGTCAGTGGTGTCCTGTTGTTTGTTGGTGCACAGTTGCCAGCAGGGCCTTGTGCTCCCCACAGCAGTAGCCAGTGTCAGCCATCTTGTGAGTCCTTCTCCACTCCCTGTGATGTGAGCATGGTTCAGGGTGGTGTTGATGGGCCAGTTGTGAGGGTGACCAATATCTGTGACTGCCACTCCCATCATGCTATTGCCTCCACCCCACTTGCCAGCATTCCCATACTTACTTGCTTTTGTGGGGAGTTCAGTATGTGTGGGTGTGTGAGCAATGGCAAGATGGCTGACAGTGGTGTCCTGCTGTTGGTTGGTGTGCAGTTCCCAGCATGCCCTTGTGCTCCCCACGACACAGAAACAGTGTCAGACATCTTTGATGGGCCTTTCCACTCTCTGTGGGATGTGCATGCGTGAGTGTGAGCTTGCTGGGCCATGTGGTGGGGGATGTAGAGCTGTGACTACGACTCCCATCATGCTATTGCCTCCACCCCCTTCCCAGCATGCCCATGCTTCCTTCCTTTTGACTCTGCTTCCCTGTGGGGTGGGCTGGCTGTGCTGACAGGATGGCTGGGAGTGTTGTCCTGGCAGTTGTTTGGCTAAAAGTCCCAAGAGTGTCCCTGTGCTTCACACAACATAACCCAGGGTGGTGGTTCTTTGTGGGATCTTGAGTTAGGATGTGAGGCATTGCATTCTACCAGGTGGGTTCTGTGGAGTTTGTGTTGAGGGGGTTGTGAGGGGAGGTGCTTGTGACTATGGTCAGTGCTGCAAGTCCTCCTTCCCACCCAGCCAGCCAGATGTCCCACCATGGAACGTGCTTGCTTTGCAGGGAGTGGAAGTTGTCTCTCAGGATGTCAGTCAGTGGTGTCCTGCTGTTTGTTTGTGCACAGTTCCCATCAGGGCCTTGTGCTCCCCACAGCAGTTGCCAGTGTCAGCCATCTTGTGAGTCCTTCTCCACTCCCTGTGATGTGCGCATGGTTCATGGTGGTGTTGATGGGACAGTTGTGGGGGGGGCAATATGTGTGACTGCGACTCCCATGATGCTATTGGCTACACTGACTTGGCCAGCATACACAGAATTCCTTCCTTTGAGTGGTCTTCACTGTGTGTTGGTGTTGTTGTGGTGGCTACATGTCTGGATGTGTTTGTTAGTTCTTTTTGTGCCACTGCCTAGCTGTAGTTGTAGTTGTGTTTGTACATGTGATGGCACGGTTGGATGTAACTTTTTGATGGCATGTGTTGTGTTTATCTGACTGACATACACATTTTGGGATGATTCTGTTCTGGTTGCTGTGTAATTGCTATGAGTGCATGGTTTGACTCTCCCTTGACAGTGATGTGTGTGTTTTTTGTGGCAGAATATTGTGTACATTTGTTGTGTACTCACCAGGCTCTGGGATGTTCTCTAGTCCATATACGCTCACTGGCGGAAGGATGGCCCACACCTTCTCCTCCCAGGGCCTGAGGTATATTGGCTTGGCAGGAGGGCCACTGCCGGTGTATTGGCTGATGATGTAGTCTTTCTTGAGCAGGTCCCGTACCCTCCTGCGCACGTCATACCACCTGTTCTGGATGTCGGTCTTTGTGCGCAGACATGGTGATTGTGCGTTCACCCTGTTGATGATCCTCTCCCACATCTTGGTTTTCTGGGAGATGGGGGTCTGTTGGACCAGTGTGCCAAACAGCTGTGGCTCTACCCTGAGGATCTCGTCTACCATGACTTCCAATTCACAATCTAGGAACTTGTGATTCTTCTTGGGGGGCATGGTGATGGGTGGTGATGGTGAGTGATGTGTGTGTTGGTGTGCAGGTGAGGGTGTGTGAGTGTGTGTTTTGCTGGGTGTATGTGAGGTAGGTATTTGTTGGTGTGCTGATGGTGTGTGGCTTGTGTGAGGGATGAGCTGTGGGTGTGTGGTTGCTGTCTCTTGGGTGCTGGCAGTGGAATGGCATTTGCAAAGGATCATGGTTGTGATTTGTGTCCTTTATATGGGTGGAGTTGTGGGTGTGTCTTTGTTCTCTGTCCCCACCCCCCAGTATTTATTGGCTTTGTAATTGCTTGTTTGGCCTTTTTTGTGTGATTTTTCCTTTGTACTGTCTGTGCATGTTGGAAACGTTCTTGTGACCGAGTCGGACCCTGCATTTGTCTCGTACGGTGTTCTCCGTTTCGTTCACGCTGTGTTTGTGCAGTTTTCTATGCTGCGTACGCGTCGGTCGCGGTGTTTTGTGTTGCTTCGGCTCGGTTTTGTATGCGTGTCGGTCGTACGGCTTGTCCTCCGTCCGACTCGGTCGTGGTTTTCGCGCCTTGCATCGTACTTTGTGGTTTGGAGTTCGCGTGTACGTTTCGGTCGGATTTGTTCCGGGTGCGTGTCGGTCGGTTCGATTCGCATGTTTTTCCGGCCGGATTGCTGTTTTCCGTGCGGCTCGTTCGTTCGGCTTGGGTTCGGTACGTGTCGGTCGGATTTTGCACGCCTTGCATCGTACTTGGCGTGTCGGGCGCCACAGGTACGTGTCGGTCGGTATAATTTCCGGCTCCGAGTCGGTCGGTGCTTTTTCCGGCCCGAATCGGAATCGACCCCTATGCGTGCCGCAAAAGCACTGGGACTATTCTTATATCCCAAAGGCAAACGTGTATACCTTTTGTGATTGACAAGGGTGCGGAATGCTGTTAGGTCACAGCTCTCAGGAGCCAAATTGTGACTGTAAAAACCATTGGAGATATCAAGAGTTGTTTTATATTTTTTACGAACAATGATATTGACTAACGCAGAGCTGTGGGTGTTCTGTACCGCCAAGGTACGCACATGACTGATTAAATTAAGGTAATCCAAAATAATACGATATGAACCGTCCGGTTTCAATATCGGAAAAAGAGGATTATTTATTGATGAAACACAGGGTTCAATTACACCCTGATATTCCAAATGGGTCAAGATTTCACTTACGGACGCTTTCGTGTCTTGCTTGGTTGGATTTTGTGGTTGGGGTTGTGGCATGGATCGCGAAGGAATTTCATGTGCTGGTGAATCCTTATCCCAACCCACCTGATTACGATACACAGCCAGGGCAAGCACTAGCGCCCACTCTGACGCGTCTGCTTGTTTAGCCTCCTCCGAGACATAATGCGAAAAATGCAGGAGAATAACATCTTCCCCTTTAGAAGAAGCTAGAACAAATGGGGGAGGCCAATCAACCCCCGCCAACAAAATATCCTAGGAAGAAGTAAGGTTGTCCCAAAAGACTGCCTTGATTGTGCGTTTAATATCACCTTCAATTTGGAGGCATATTTCATAAAGCCTATCAGGGGGGGCAACTCATGTGTCAGCTGTTTCTACTGTAATAACCGTGTCAGTTGCTCTCGCCTCCAGACACTGGTGGAGTGCCTCCTGCACTATGGTAACTTCCGCTGCACTGTCGAGGAGTGTTACCGCCTATCTCCAATCGAGGAGCAGGGTTCTCACCATCTGAGGCATACTTTGCAATCAAACCTGCAACTTTTTTCTTCTGAAATGGGGCACAAGATTGAGGTGGTCCCTCTGGTTTCACTTTTAAGTCAAACTGGCTCGGCGGGTCACGTCTTGGTTGTGCAGACTTGCCTTTTCTGCGATCCTGACGTCCTCCCCCACCGAACTGTTGATCCGATGATTCCTGAAAGAAATGAGGAGAGCGAGGACCAGGGACCTAAAACCTCTTGGGTGTTTTAATTTTAGAGCGGTCGCGTAAATCATATCTACGGTCAGAAGCGTCTGGTGTTGGGGAACCAGCACCAGAACTAGGCTTCTGCTGTTGCTGCCGCTGATTTTTATTCCATGTCTTTTTAGGAAAGACTGGATGACCCTCCTTGTCCGGAGGGGGTTTACTTTGTACCTGAGTATAAGGTTTTACTCCCAAACTATTGCAACCCAATGATGTATATACATCCGCAATAATGATCGGTAACTGCCGCTGCCGATCAATGTCCGTCACCGCCGAAAGCCGATGATGCACTTGCAAGCTAACTGCTTTACCTTTGACATTGGCCAGAATCATATCGGAGACAATAGGGAACATGCCCACTAATCTCATCCCTAATTCCAGGGCTGGACCAGCCCGTGTTCATCCTGAACCTTCTTGAGAACTCTCCGTAGAACACTGATGGAGGGGGTGCCAAAGCACAGTGTATACACCGCAGCAAACACCGTCCTCCAGGTGGTGCAATCAGCTGAAGTGGGAACAATACCACTCTGTAAACTCATCGTAAGGATCCTGGGCTTCTCAACAGGAGTAGTATGTGGAAAAACAGCCTCGAGTTGCTCAAATTTTTCTGCCAACCAATATGGCAGATCATCTCTATTCTGAGGACGTCTGCCCATCACCGAATTATTCATGATGGGACTAATGACAAGACCACCACCATGTCCAGGTGGTTGCGGAGCGGCTCCAGCCGGAGCCACTTTTATATTACGTGCATAAATTGTATGACACTTCTGTGTATATGAATCAATGATGTATGTAATTGATGTAGCTCTGCGAGCGAAACATTAAGATAATTAGGATGCGGTGTGAAACCAGCCAACACGGGCCATGTGGCCCCATCGACCGATAGAGGTCCTAAACGGATCACTGAAACAGGGTGAGGAAGGGCACCATTGAACCAGAAGGTATGCTCCCAGGCTGTCAATGGAACTTCAAGTAATCTACAGGGGTGATAATTTCGCGGAACCGTGGCTGGCGTATATTCATGAAAGAAATTATCATTCCCATCCACCGCTGGAAATGTAACCCAAGAATAGAAAACCATTGAAGCAGTATGCTGCATCTGCCTCGACAACAAAGATAATATCAACCCCCGCATTAGGGACACCACGTTGAGTCAAATACGCTGTCACCGCAGTGTGGTTAGGTGCCGCAATAGCGACCGCCATATTAAATGCAGATTAACTAATCAAAAGAATGGTAGCGCAAAATTGGGTCAACAGAAAAAAAATAAACTTTTACAATTCAAGCTTGAAAAACCTATAAAACATAAAAATAGGAGGCTAATCCCCCACACCACAGACGTCTCCGGAAACCGGTGTGAGGGGATTGTGGACAAACACAAGCACTACTCAAGGGTCTCATGAATAAGTACCAGACCAATCGTTGGTGGAGCCATGTTGCAGGGATTCTGCACAAATACAGAACTATGCGCAGGAAATGGGACCTAGGTGTACAGGGACTGAGTCTTCCTACCACCTTAGCACCCACAAACCCAGGAGCGACTAGCTATAGTGTCGCACTTGCTCTCCTACTCACTCACAGAGAAACAAATAATCAGACACCCCAGAACACAACACTCCCAGATCTCTCAGGAATCGCGGTAACAAGGCACACCCTTTTGCTCATTCTCTTGTACTTGTCCACAATAAGATCTGACCGAGACACGAAACAGTTTAAAATATTTATTTTAACTAACGTGTCCTAGCATGCAGTATATGTGCCACAACAAGCAGAAAAATGCATAGTACAAATATGGTCAGCATAGCAGTCAGTCCATAAATCATGAAGGGAGATGTCATCATAGAAAGACAATGGAGAAAGGACTGTAGTGCCTAACCTCCCTCCCCTTGCTAAGAAGAAGTATTATTATGTAATAGAAGATCTCTGGGCTTTGTCAGCAGACCCCATACCTTAGCCTATAGATGGTAGATCTACATCATAGGTGCTCTTCTCCCTGGTAAGGTCCCTCTCCAAGTGTCTGTCACCTATTCGTGCACCCCACTAAAAACCCAAGTACGCTGTCCAAACAACATCTGCATCGGTATGTTTTGTCTAAGGGCTAAGGACTGGCAGAACAAAATAACAAAGGGCATTGTTGTTCGAACTTGCACATAATGTTCAGTCAAAATCCCAAGAACATGCAGAGAGTGAACACAGCGATGAGTTCTCATGTAAAAGCAGTCTTTGAAATTATTGAAAAAATAAAGACGTGTAGTAAAGTGTGCAAAGCAGCTGGCAAGCTGCAACGTGCTCATGCTAAGTTAGTGAACAACGACAATGTCCCTATGGGCCACGGACACTTGGTTCCCAGGCCTTTCCAGACACGAAAAACATCCTCCTACATTATAAGCTTCGCTTATTCAAAGGCATCCTCTCCTCCCCATGTCTGTCTAACTCCTGAAACAAAGAAGTTATTCTAACTAACAAAGACAAATTCTTGTACCTACACCAAAACGTGAAAAGAAAATATTCCTCAAGCACATAAATTCTAATTAACAGTTTTGATTTGAGAGTGAACAGGGAGAAACGAAAGTTAGGCCTACCAAATTCAGCTAACATAAGAACAGTGCACACATTTAAAATGCAAGCATATATGAGTTATTAATATATGCACATTATATGAGCCTTTATATGAGAAATTCATTAGCCTCAGCTTCGTCCAGCGGCACCCTTACAATGATGCCTCCTCCTCACACACCACTGGTTGCCTTGCCCCGCTGAACTGTGCCTTCTCAGACACTTTTCTTAAAAATGTCTTTTAAGTCTGAAGGGAAGCCGAGACCCTGCCCAATCCACCTTTTGTATCCGAACTGCGCTCCATTGCGGTTGGCCATAACTTTCAAATGTGCCCTGGTCTTGTGCGACTAGATGTCTGTGGTTGGCACTTTGATCTTTTAGGCGCTAGTATTTACTAAAAATTGATATCTCTGGCTCTCCTGATTGAATTTTTGTCATTTTGGTGTTAATAGAGCGCAACGTTGCACTCTCATTTCTTTGGGTGCATTATAATCATGGTTAGACAGCATCCACATATAATCTGTTGTCGTATTAACATCAGGGCATTAGAACGTAAATTATAAAAACATGTAAGTGAAGTGCTAGTTGTTTTCTTCATGTAATCGAAGAATTAATGTTGTAAACGTACGTATTCAGATGAAACATGTACGTGTGAAGTGTATGAATTAATGGAGGAAGGATGCTGAGTGCCAGCTCTAAGAAGCCCCATAATTTTGCCCTCTGTACAAAATGCAATAGTATGTTCACACGTCTCACAGGCACCCCATAAAGTAAATATCTCATTGGTCCTTTTCAATATAAGGTTCATCATTTTAATGTAAATCCCAAAACCACTCTGAAGACATTGTCAGTTGCCAGCACCACTAAGATTACCTGTCAATGGAGGATCAAGTTATGCGATAGGGTTGTGAAAATTATATAGAAGTTAAGGCAAATTATTAGGCATTATGTGTTACATTCTCTGGTAGTATTATTTTGATCCATTTGAGCTAGAAGCAGCATTTTCTGTCGGAATCCTCAATTATGCTGAAAATTATTTTGTAGTAAGTGTGATAACCCCATAATGAAGTGGTACATTTTGCAGCCATTGAATTTAATAGTTCCACAGGCCTTGAGCATTGTCCATTGTTTTATCAATGATCTATTCAACAAAGGTAAACAAAACCTAAACATTGTAATTCCAATTAGTGTCGATAGTTAGCTGCACCTTGACAAGAACAGCTCCGACAATCTTTCCTTTCTACAGACAAAATGTGCTTTGTAACAGCACAAAGGCTGTTGTTTATAAAATTTTACATTATTAACTACAAAATTAAGTACTGTTCTCTTCTTTCAACTTTATATAACCAAATAGTATAGTCCAATATTTCAGATACTCTTTTCAGTTAACATTTCCCTGCATGAAATAAACAATTTTCAAGCTACTTACCCCGAAATAAACATGCATTGTAAAAACAATACATAGAGGGCATTAGCGCGTTCAAATGTTGAGAGCACAATGTTGAGAAAATGGAGTGGCTCAGTGCCAATAAAGACCAATAATGGCTTCTACTCCAAAATTCCAATGTTTGTCTTTCTGTTTCTCCCTGTTTATTTTATAACATTCTACCCTCAGGGGGTTGAATGTTCCAGTAGTTGTATATTCATTTTGCAGCAGGCTATACTGGTTGTTAACGGCCTCTTCCTTGTTCTAGGCCCTCACTTGCAGTTTCGGCCTATAATTTGGGTTCAGGACATTTAGCAAATGCTGTAGCCCTCAATAGTGGGCTATAATGTTATGATATGATCCTGTATTGCCATCTCAGGTGATATTTGCTAACAACTTTGCCTTACTACAGTGCAAAGGTCACATTCTAGTTTATTACCACACCACACAAAACTTAACATAGGAAAAGAACAATTTAGGGCCTCACTGATTGCACGTTGCAATTACTGTACTAAGGAAAACAACTCTCCTAATTTACCTCTTCAATGTGATCTTACCTTATTGCACATATGTATTCCCTTGTACATCTTCATACATACACACAAACACACACAGACACACACACGTATACACACACACACACACTATAAACACACACACAGTACTTAGTTACACTGCAGCATTTCACCATTGTATCTGTTGCACATATGTCACTATAAGCAAGTACACCCTTGAAACATATGAGTATCACTTTGTGGTGGAGTTCTCATATCATATCTATACCATTAGAAAAATCTCTTTGGAACAAGATTCAAAATGATTTTGATTAAAGCAGAGTATTTTGCCCAGGACATCCTTTTTCACTAAGAAACATAGAAACTGAAGAGGCTTCTCAAACTCTAGTGTGATGGTCACATTCTTGCTAGACTGGGCATCCATGAAATGTCCTTTTTGTTCTTGTTTTCTTAGTCTTATGTGTGTGTGTTTGGGGTGTTCCTTGAGCCTAATAAGCACAGATAAACAGCCCGCAGGAACTGAGTCCAAAGCATCCTTAACTCTAATGTCTTGCTCTCCTTCCTTCCTAGTTGGATGGGAATTGCCCAGACTTCACACATGCATCAGTACAATCCCCACCCAGCACCTGCTTTTTGAACAAATCAGACAAGAATCTGGACTAAGCTTCGTTGGTGATTCCTGCTTTCCTTTTGTCTTAGCCATACTGGCCTTTTATGGGCCAAATTAAGGATCCAAATTGTTTAACTAGATCCCTATTAGAAGGTGCAAATAATATTCTTGTTTCTCCTTTGCTATTTTGTGACAATCATCTGCGCTGGACTTCTTACCTCTATTAGACAACCCTCTCCCCGTTGCGAACACATTTCAATGGCTTGCTCATCACAATTGTTTCTACAGTGGATCATCATTACTCTCGATCCTGCACACAGTAGAGACAAGTGTACCAACATATTTTTGACAGACAGAAAGATAAATATTAAAGGGAACATCGATCACTAGTCTTGTACGAGTTTGTTTCTGATTTGGATGTCACATTTCCCGTTAATTCCAGATTCCTTATAATGGAACAGGTCATGTGACTGGGGTAGGATCATTTGTCGGCCCTAAGCTCAAGAAAAGCCTTGGGGCAAACTCATTTGATGAGACTTTCAAAATACCTTTCTGTAGTAAAGGGGACACATGTGATAAGTGGAGTGCAATCCCCCATACTTGCCTATTAATTTTGTTGTAGAATTCAAAAGATGCTAGGGGTTGACCCATGCTTGTGAGACTGCAGCATGCTTGAGAAAATTGACTTCAAGATTCCAAAACAACATGCCAATAGATGTTGCATTTGTTAGATTTAAAGCTATTGGCGTTGTAAATGGCAATGTCTTTTACTCATGTGTTATGGAGTGGAGTGGATGTATGTGGTGTGGTGTGGAGTGGAATTATGTGCGTTGGATTGGAATTGTTAGTTGTGGAATTGTGTGGCATGGAATTGTGCGATGAGGAGTGGATGTGTGTATTGGAATAATGTGACATGGTGTGCAGTGGGATTATATGGATAGTAATTATGTGGTTTTGAGCGTACTGGAATTATGTGGAGTGGGATTGTGTGTCATGGAGTTTAATTATGTGGAATGGTATTTTGTGCTGCGTAGTGGTATGTTGTGGAGTTTAATTATGTGGTGTGCTGTTGAATTTTGTGGCATGATGTGGTATTCTTTGGTGATGATTGGATGTATGTGGTGTGCTGTGTAGATGTGTTGTTGAGTTGACTTACATGGTTTGTTGCCGAATTATGTGGTGTGGAATGGAAATGTGTAGAGTGGAATTGTGTTGCGTGGAAATGTGTGGAACTGAGTGAAGTTATGCTGATTGGAATTATGTGGCATGATGTGGAGTGTATTTATGTGGATTGTTGCTAGTGGCAGTGGCCAGTGTCCTAGAGTAGAGTGGGAGGGGTAGAGTGTCTGGACTGGATTTGTTGGAGTACAGTGTGATAGAGTGGAGTAGGGAGAGTATAGTGTCATAGAGTTGAGTAGAGGGGAGCAGAGTTCAGTGGCAGAGAGTATCGTAGAGTGTAGTGTCGTAGAGTGGTTTTGGGTGGGGTGGAATAGTGTGGAGTGGGTTGTAGAGGATTGAGGTAATGGGGTGGAATGGATTGGAGTAGAGTGGGTTGGATGCAGTGGGTGGACTGAATGGGGTGTAATAGATTGGAGTGGGGTGGATTGAAAAGGAATGAGGTGGATTGAATTGGAGTGGGGTGGATTGGAGTAGGGTGGATTAGATTAGTTTTGGTTGAGGCATATTGAATTGGGGTGGGGTGGGGTGGATTGGATTTGATTGGATTACGGTGGGGTGATTTGGATTCCAGTAGGGTGGTTTGAAGTGGGGTGAATTAGAGTGGAGGGGGTGGACTGGATTGGAGGGGGGTGGGTTGGATTGGACTGGACCGGAGTGGATTGGATTGGAGTGGGGTCGATTCGAGTGTGATGTGCTGGCTGGATTGGATTTAGTGGGGTGGACTGAACTGGGGTGGGGTGGATTGGATTGGGGTAGAGTGGGATGGGGTGGAGTGGAGTAGAGTGGGGTGATTGGACTGCAATGGAGTGCGGTGGATTGGAGTGGGTGGACTGCATGGAGTGGTTTATATTTGAGTGGGTGGATTGGTGTGGGGTTTGGTGGACTGGAGTGAGGTGAACTGGAGTGGGGTGAATTTGATTGGGGTGCAATGGAGAGGAGTAGATTGGATTGTATCAGGGTGGATTGGATTGGGGTGCACTGGATTGGGCTGGGGTGGATTGGATTGAGGTGGATAGGGGAAGGTGGGGAGCATTGGGGTAGGTTGAATTTGGCTGGATTGGATTGGGGTGGGGTGGAGTGGGGTTGTTTAGATTGGGGTGGATTAGATTGGATTGGGGTAAAGTGGATTGTATTGGGGTGAGGTGGATTGGATTGGGGTGAGGTGGATTGATTGGGGTGTGGTGGATTGGATTGGAGTGGGGCAGTTTGGATTGAAGCAGATTGTTTTGGATTGGAGTGGGGCAGATTGTTTTGGAATTGAGTGGAGCAGATTGGAGTGGGGCAGATTGTTCTGGATTGGAGTTGGGCAGATAGTTTTAGATTGGAGTCGGGCAGATTGGAGTGGGGCAGATAGTTTTGGATTAGAGTGGGGCAGATTGTTTTGGATTGGAGTGGGGCATAATTCTTTGGATTGGATTAGGGCAGATTGTTTTGGATTGGAGTGGGTGGGTTGGGAGGATTGGAGTGTGGCGAATTGGATTCGGGTGAGTGGATTGGAGTGGGGCAGATTGTTTTGGAATTGAGTGGAGCAGATTGGAGTGGGGCAGATTGTTCTGGATTGGAGTTGGGCAGATAGTTTTAGATTGGAGATGGGCAGATTGGAGTGGGGCAGATTGTTTTGGATTGGAGTGGGGCAGATTGTTTGGGATTGGAGTGGGTCATAATTCTTTGGATTGGAGTAGGGCAGATTGTTTTGGATTGGAGTGGGTGGGTTGGGAGAATTGGAGTGTGGTGAATTGGATTGGGGTGAGTGGATTGGAGTGGAGCAGATTGTTTTTGAATTTTTTTTTATTTTTTTTTTTAACCTATTTTATTAGTTTTCGTAGAACAACAATACACAATATAAAAGGCATTCACATTTACAGTGCAAATGTCACTGAAGTGTTTGCTAGTGTGGTTACATTATACACGCTGTGGTATGCGTATGTGGTATACAGTAAGTTGTCATCAGCAGCATTTAGTATATCTATACATTCAATGTGATCCAATATGATCAAGGGAAAGAACAATCCGCCCACCACCCACAACTTATAATCATAACAATTGCGTCCCACCCTCCCCCCTCCCTCAGACTCATTCTATTATTTACATAGGTCTTAAGTCGGTATACCTTGTTATTTTTATTTTTTTAATATCTTTATTGATTTTTTCAAAACATAACACTCTCAGTGCATAATTTAACATCATGACAGATGACTGCAGGGCATATTCGGCACATTTGTACATATCAATACGTGTAACAAACATAGTAACCATACATCAATATACTTCTGTGAGGGATTGCCCGCGCTGTGTACCACTCTGGCCACACCTCGCCTCCATTCTGTCGCAATTACATGAGTTACGAGAACTTGTAGCACTGAAAAGTACATTGCTCCCCTTCTATCAACCAGGTCTGGGTGGTCCCCGAAATCCCAATACCTGAGTTGGGCCATTGCTACGTCATGTGTTGTTGACAGAGTCAGTCACGTCAGTCGCTTTGAAGGCAAGGTGGGTAGTGTAGAGCCCCCAAAAGTTCTTGGGGCGGCTCCGTGGAGGCAGAAGCTCACTAAAGTGCTCAGTCTGTGTGCTGCAGTACAGCATATCGTGTGACCACTGACTCATGGTGGGCGTAGGACCCCGCAACCAACTGATGGCAACACGCCGTTTCGCTAGCAATAGTCCCATGTCAACTAGCCTCCGAATCCCCGGAGGTATCTGCTTAGAGTATCCCAGTAGGGCAATGGCAGGGCCAGGCAGTAGTGGTGTGTCAGTTATTTTCCCTAATTCCTCGAATACCAATTCCCAGAATCTATAGATACCCGGGCAGAACCAGGCCAAATGCAAAAAGTCAGCGGTCTGAGTCGCACATCTCTCGCATGCAGCGTTATCCCTTAACCCGTATCTGTGTAACCTCTATGGCGTGTAGTAAATTCTATGTAAAAATTTAAAGTGGATTAGCCTATGGCGGCCGTTCAAAGATATACGTCTTGTGCTAACACAACAATATGACCACATGGTGTCATCTATATTCTGCTGTAGATCCCGTTGCCACTCCAACCTGGCCTTCGTGTAATGATTCGCCCTGTGGGACATTGCCAGTTTGTAGATATTGGAGACCAGTTTTCTGGGGGACTGTGCCTTTATAATGTACGTCAGTTCCTGTATATCCGGAGGTTCCTGTAGATCTGCCCCTAGGACGCCCTTCAGCGCGTGCCGCGTTCTATGAAATTGAAACCGGTAAAGCAAATTCGTCCCGGCGCCGTGATGCTCCAATTCTTCCCATTTCCGGGCCCCTCCCTCCCCAAAGAGGTCACCAGCTGCATGTATCCCTAAAGTTTGTAACGCACTGATAACACCTTTGTCCCTACAAGGCGTCAACCAATGACACCACTCAATCGGCATATCGGGAGAATACAAAATCGCTCCCGCTTGCAACTGCAGCAAGCGGCGCCAGGCATGACTGGTGGCTTGTATAGAGTCGAATATCCCAGTGCAGCGATCAGCGGCTTCGAATAGCATCACCGGGAGAGGCAGTGGAGCGGCCACGATCGATTCTATCCGGATATGCGGGGCATCGCGTGGGCCGTGGAACCAACCATAAGCATGCGCTGCTTGCGCAGCCCTATAGTAAAGATTTAAATCTGGCGCACCCAACCCCCCCAAATGATATGGTAACGTAAATATCTGCCATTTAATCCTCGCTTGCTTGCCTGCCCAGGCCAGTTTCAACATTAATGCAGTAAGTCTTTGGAAGAAGGTGTTAGGTAGAACCATGGGGATATTCGTGAAAAGGAACAGAAACCGGGGCAGCACCACCATTTTCATAATGGATATGCGGCCTAGGAGGGAGAGGGGCAGTCGTATCCAGTTGGCCACGTCGTCCTCCAATTTTCTAATAGCCGTACCATAATTCTCCCTGAGTACCGTATCCGAATCAGTGTGCACCTGGATCCCCAAGTATCTGATCGCCTCAACAGACCACTGTAGCGTATAATCTGCCTCGAAGGGGGACGTGGCCGGAGTAAGGGGAAAGATAATCGATTTAGACCAGTTGACCCTCAATCCTGACAGAGCACCGAAATGCACTACTTCCCGTAGAATTGAAGAGAGGTTACTTTCCGGGTCTCTGACATATAATAATGTGTCATCTGCATAGGTGGAGACGATGAGCTCATAGTTCGGGAACCTTATACCTTTGTATCTGTGGTATTCCCTCAACGCACAGGCGAAGGGTTCAGCCACCAGTGCATATAGTATAGGGGAAAGCGGGCAACCTTGCCTCGTCCCCCTTGTGATAGGAAAGGGCTCAGTCACCAACGAACCTATTTTAATTCTAGCTGAGGGGGAATTATATAACACCCCCACCAGTTGAAGGAATACTGGACCCAGTCCCATTTTGGTTAAAACATTGCGCATGAAGGGCCACTCGACCGAGTCGAAGGCCTTCTCCATGTCGAGAAAGACCGCGACTGCTTTCGTGTCTGGGCGGATATGCTGCAAAGCGCCGAACACTGTGCGAAGATTATAAGTGAGGTTCCTTTCCGGGATAAACCCGGGTTGTTCAGGGGCCACTAAGGACCGAGCAAGGGGAATCAGTCGATTGGCCAGGATCTTAGCAAAAATCTTCGTGTCGACGTTAAGCAACGATAGTGGTCTGTAAGAACCACACTCGTCCGTAGGCTTTCCCGGTTTAGGTATTGTGACTATGACAGCCTCTCTCATCGAAGGTGGCATTGTGCCCGTGGTGCACATATCTTCAAAGAGTGCGGTAAGATGCGGTAGCAAAAGGTCAAGGAACGCCTTGTAGAAGGCAACCGTGAGGCCATCTCCTCCCGGGGCACTCCCAGCTCTCATGCCAGTTAGGGCTAGTAGAACTTCGTCTTTACCCACAGGCCGCATCAGGAATTCATGGTGTGAGTTGGTAAGGAACGGTAATTTAATGTATTGGAGATAATCTAGAATTTCGTCTTCCGTGCCAGTGGAGCGGGTGGAGTAGAGCTCTGCATAATATTGTCTAAATCTCTCCGCGATATCCCCTTCCTCCGTGAGCATATCCCCAGATGCCGCTCTGATTTCCGCGACTTGGGTAGCGGCTCATCTCTTCCTGAGCAGTAGCGCCAGGACTGCACCCGGCCTTTCGCTCTCGCCATATGCCTGCGCCGTGGAGTACTTGCCTAAATGCTTAACCTCCGCGTCCGCCACTTCGTGATATTCCTCCAGAAGTGTCTTGACTTCCTGTGTCACTGCATCATCCGGGTCCACCAGCTGGCGCCGCTCTAGGACTCCGAGCTGCCTCTCCAGATCAGCCAAACGTTGCCGAATAGAGCGGAGCACCCCCGAATGTTTGGCAATTGCGATACCGCGAATATAAACCTTGAAGGCCTCCCATACGAGCTGAAAGCTGACAACTGACCCAATATTCGTTGTAAAGAAAGTCTCTATCGCTTCTGCAAGTTCCTCTTTAAAAACCGGATCTAATAGGGAATAGGGAGGGAATCGCCAGGTAAACGGCGGGATGCGCCGTTGAGGAGCGACAATCGTTAATAGAATAGGGGAGTGGTCAGAAAAGGAGCGGGGAAGAACCTTGCACTCTCGCACGCTCTCGCAAAGAGAAGTGGTGGCCAACCAGTAATCAATGCGGTTATGTAGATTGTGATAGGCCGAATAGTGTGTATAACCCCCCTTATTCGGAGAACGCACACGCCAGACGTCCCACAGATCAAGTCGCACCATAGCGCTCTCAAGCGCCCTGGCAGCCGCAGAGATCCGCCTATCAGGTCCACCCGAGCGATCCAAGCCTGGGTTTCTGATTTAAGATCGCCTCCCCAGAGTAAATGCCCCTCCGTGTAATTACCAGCAGCAGACACAAGGGATTCAAAAAATTCTGGGCAATCGTAGTTTGGGCCATAAATATTCACCACTATCAGGTTTATGCCCTTCCCCTGGCATTTAGTTATCGTGTACCTGCCATCCCTATCTGTTACCAGAGGGACCAGAGAATAAGGAGACCTGGGGTTCACCCATGTCAGCACACCCCGAGCATGAGTAGTGAAGCCAGAAGCGTGTACCTTGCCCTGCAATACCCTACTGCGAAACATTGGACTGCTGAGTGGGAGGTGTGTCTCCTGCAATAGTGCTATATCTATATTCGCTCGCTTCAGGTAATTCATAACTTTCCGCAGCTTCCTATGGTCGTTTAGTCCCCTAATATTCCAAGTAATCGCCCTAAGGGTGTCAGTTGCTACTCGTCCATTAGTGTTGCTAGGCTCCCCCATTGCAGCTAACAGAGCTGGATTGTTGACCTGTGTCATGCCGAACAAAATAGTCCCGCAGTTTGTGTGCAGTCTGAGAGGAAACTTGTACAATTAAATACAGAAACACCCCACCCTTTGCCCCCCCTCCTCCCACCCACAGCAGGCCATCCCCAACTTGGCCGCGATTTACCTTGAATGTACCCTCTGCCACCCCCCCAAAAGACAAACTGCCCATCCCAAGTATGCTTCACACGGAGGCGGATGTTGCTCGCTGAACAGCGTGGACTTTTCAGCCACTATAAGAACCTACTCTGAGCACCATCAAAAAAGGAAAACAGAAATAAAATAGCGTGCAACTACACAACCTATGGGGTCCCCCCCAAGTGCCCGCTGTGTGTGACCACGCAGCAGCTGTCTAAACAGCACCTCTGGTTTATGTATACAGGCATATGCCACAAAAACAGGCAGGATCACCCCTCGCAATATCACTCTTTAGGGTCCCTGGGCGTGGTCCGCAGCCTCTCTTGCGACCTTACAACCACTGTCCCCAGAATGGCCGTGCGGCCGCTCCACACTCCGTTGTGGGCAGCACTCCGCGCCCCACGCTGTCTGATATAATGGTGCGCGCATCAGGCCCCAGCTCCCTCCCGGACCCCCCCCCACGCCTCCCCTTCCCCCCCACTTGCCCACCCAAAGCTTACAACAAGACAGTACTTATCGCCAGCGGGTATCATGTGGTGTTTCAGTCTTGCTCGTCCAGCTGTCCCCCCGCTGCTTCGTCCAGTAGTTGGTGCTCCGGGCTGCAATGCCGCTCCTTGGACCAGTCTTTCAGAGTCTTCTGCAGCGCCCTAGGGTTGGTAAAGAAGTGCGAGCGGCCCTGCCGGTTCACTCTGAGTCTCGCTGGGTACAGCATGGCGTAGTCCAGCTCAAGTTCCCGCAGCTGTTTCTTCAGGGGTGTAAACTGACGGCAAGCCTCTTGGACTCGAATGGTGAAGTCCGGGAACAAGGAAATTGTGGATCCTTCGTAGCGCAAGGGTTGCTTTTCTCTAGCCGTCTTCAGAGCAACGTCTCTGTCCCGGTAATTAAGCAACTTAGCGATAATCGGCCTTGGGGGTGCTCCGGGAGGAGGGCGCTGGCCCAACGATCGGTGCGCCCTTTCGACAACGAACATGGCTGAGAAAATGCCATCCCCCAAAAGTGTAACCAGCAGTGTTTCGATGAAGCGCTCCATATTGGCAGTGGGAGTCGTCTCCGGCAGGCCAGTGATCCTGAGGTTAGATCGCCGGGAGCGCGCTTCAAGATCTTCAGTTTTGTCTTGCAAAACGCGAAGGACTTTGCCAAGCTGTTTATGTTCAGTGTCTAATGTGGTTTGGGCTTCCTCCACCTCTGTGATCCTCCTTTCAGACATGTCCAGTCGTTCGGTGTGTTTATCCAACCTCTCCGCCATGCGGTCCATGCGATACGTGAGTGCGTCCATCTTGGTGCCCAAAGCCGAGATGCCGCCCTGCAAACTCTTCTCCATAGCTATCAGCATACCTCGGATATCTGGGGGAGACTCCTCAGCAGGCCGGTCCCGCCCGCCCGCCGCCTCATCCATGGATGCGTCGCGGGATTTCGACCGCTTGAGGTCGAAAGATAATTTTGGCTGTGTGCGATCCACTCTCCCCATTGTCACCACGCGGTAACACCAGCGTACGGTCAGCCAATATTCCAACGTCGCAGGGGGCTGCGTCCCTCTGTGGCAGCGTGCACTCCCAACAATCGTCGCCAGAATCACGAGGCGGCTAGGACCTCAGCAGTGCTTGGCACTGTCCGCTCCGTCCTGCCCCAGCCAAGCTCAGCACACCAGGGGCAGATTCACGGATCTCAAATATTCCGGCTAGGTCACGCCGGGTCAAGCGGGCCGCAGCCGGAGGCCCCCGCCGCAGCAGACCCTCTCCGCCACGCAGCCCAGGACCGATCTGACAGCCAACCGCTCACACCCCACAGGTACAGTCCCCAGGGAGGGTCACAAGAAAACGTCGCCGGGACAGATTCTTCGTAGCCTCTTCTAAGCTCCCAGGCCAGCTCTACCACTTCAGGGCTCCCATCAGGAAACCCGGGTCTGACGGAGCGGGCAAGGCAGCACTCTGCCGCAGTCTCCCCGCCGGGCTCACCTCGCTCCTGCCGCAGGTCCGCTTCAATGTGCGCCGGGGCCACAATCAACACCAGTCCCCCACCTTCAGAGCCGTGTCCGAGGCCTCCGCCGCAGTAAATGCCGGGTAAGCACACTCCTGCCGGCAGTCTCTATGTAGGGAGCGGGGCCAGCGAGCTCGGTTCCGGGTATAAACACAGCAACACTCTTACTTGTTCCAGCCACCGCCGTCCCCTCCGGCTGTTGAACTCTTGTCCTCCTTCACCTCCGGAGGCCCGCACTCTGCCAGCAAGTGTCCCAGGCACACCACCAAGCTGCAGGGGCACGTTCCCTCCTCTGCGTCAGCCCCCAGTGTGCTTCCGCGGGAGTGATGCTGGATTCCGGCAGGGCAGCAGGCCCGGAGCAGCAACTCTCAGGTGGCTCTCAAGGCCACGGGCACCACCGCCTCTCGCCTCGCGGGCGTCTGCGCGTCGCTCACTCCCCCACAGGCAAGGCCGGGCAAGGCCTCACCGCCTCGGGTCCCGGTATCGCTTCTGTATCCTGCTGCCAGGGGCAGAAAAGAGCGCAATCTGCTCCGCGGGGGCTCCGAAGTCCGGCGGGCGCCTACAATTCTTCCGGTGGCGATGCAGTTGCAGGATAATTGAAGGATGGTACGATGGTTACTCGGAGCTCACAGCTCAAGCGGCCATCTTGGTCGCGATCAAGCTCCGCCCCAGATTGTTTTGGAATTGAGTGGAGCAGATTGGAGTGGGGCAGATTGTTCTGGATTGTAGTTGGGCAGATAGTTTTAGATTGGAGTGTGGTGAATTGGATTGGGGTGAGTGAATTGGATTGGAGTGTTGAGGATTGGATTGGTCTGGGGTGGTCTGGTTTGCGTGGGTGGATTGGTGTGGGGTGAGGTGGGATGGGTTAGTGTGGATTCAAGTGGGGCAGATTAGGGTGGTTTGGAGTCGGGTGGATTTCAGTGTACTGCACGATTATGTGTTAAAGCATCATTTCAGAAATTACACATAAGAAAGTAACAATGTCGCTTTGCATACAATAATCCTCATCTTTTGAGAACAGCTCTCATGAGCAAAAAGAATAGAAAACAAATGTGTGCAGTGATAAAAGAAGAATTGGCAAAATAAAAGAAAGTTAGCTATAGAAAATAAATCTTTGCAATTTTCTATTCCTGCTGGGCACGTTTTGGCCAGTCACACGCCTTCTGTTTGCAAGGCACTAAAAGTTAAAAGAATAAAATAGTACCTCAATCACATGGGGAGAAGTGGGCGGGCATTGATTAAATTGAATCAATCAGTGCTTTGTCCCTGCTACACAGAGGAATGGAAAAGATGTTAGCCCTGCCTTGACGAACTACGAGGCTATAAAGAAGAGTGCCATGCAAGCCAAGAAATGGTAAGCAACGGGCGGGCTCCAAGTTCTTTTTGTTAACAACAATGTCTCTCAAGCGAGACACATGCGCTAGCGCATGCCCCCGCAGGCTCAACCCTAAAGAAAATGGGGTGACTGATTCCGGCATTCAAGATTGTGTTTTAAGAAAGAAAGACCATTTCAAAATGAATATGGTGGAAGATGTCCTGAATTTAGAAAAATAAACCTACAGTTACTCTCAAACAAATTGATTGGAAGTTGGAACCATACTTTGAGTGTACATGCCTACTCCTTCAACACCCTGTTTAACTTACGGTTAAGAAAGGTTAAGCTTGAAAGTTGAGTGACAAGATAAACATATAATAAGTATTATGTTTGCAAAGTGTAGAGTTGTACAACATTTGCAATATGTGGAGTTCTGTGAATAGTAATAAAGATGCTGGTAATGGATATTGTTGGGAAATTAGTACATAATTCAGAGGAATGCCATATGCTCTAGTGCTAGTGAATTAGTATTCTAGAAAAGTGGAGCTGCATATTGTGCCAGGGGAGTTTGAAAATTATGATCAGGCTTGTGGTTTTTTTCAAATAAAGGAGTCACCCTTCCTACTAGCAACATGTACAATTTTGTTCACAAGATGCTTGAAATTTGGATGCAAACAAACACTTCCCTGGAGCTTTGTATCACACACAAACTAAAGGGCTGAAGAATGTGTAAAGTTGGTTGGCTAAAGAAAGCATTCAGGTGGTGCTGGAGTAGTTTAGACTGGCAACATGTGTGTGAGCTAGTGAATGTGTGTATGCTGATAATTCACATGACCGTAGAGAGAATATCTTTTGTGGTTATGTAAGAAAGCATGCTGGGTACACATTGGAACAAATGTGGTTTGGATAGACTAGGAAATGTGCAGTAGATTATTAACGAGTGTAGAGACAGGTGAGAGAGAAGCAACATTAAATCAAATTGTATTTTGGTGGTACGTGCGGTGCTGCGGAGGTGGATTTGAAGATTGAGGACCCTATGAAAGTCAGACATCACCAAAGGTGGTTGTGTGTATGGAGCTAAAGTGTATTTGGAAGCTTTGAAAGAACTATGTTAAATAAAAAGATGGTTTTACATGAAACATAGGGAGGATCACCAAATGAGTGGCATTATTTGGTGAACCAAAGGGGTTCTTGAGACTTACTGTTGATAGTGTCTGTGATGTAAACCAAAGGGTTATCAGTGTATGTTAAAATGTTATGAAGGAGTTGTCTGTCAGCTCCTGGATGCTTCTCTATTTGTATGAAGTGTGAAAGCAGCAGGGCCGGACTGGCCGTTGCGGGCACCGGGCGTTTCCCCGGTAGGCCGCCAGGGAGGGGGCCGGTTTTAGGCCCTGGGGGGCCATTTTTGTTACCGGCGGCCGGCAATATCTGCCCCCTGTAACAAAAACGGCCGAAATCGGCCGTATCAAACCGCTCGACCGCACCCCCCTTCTCACCCCCAGGGGAGCCGGCCGAGCTGTTTGCCAGGGCCGGTTTCGTTTCCCAGTCCGGCCCTGGAAAGCAGTGCTTACTTTGTTAAAAAAAATAAGTCCCAGGGTTCTAGTCAGGAGGCCTCTGCAGCTTGCACCACCCATTGCCACTGCCAGGCTTGCCAATGACAGTAACTACACAACTACTAACCAGCACACTGCTTCAAGTGTGACAGTTCAGCCTATTGCAAGCCCCCAAAGCTATAAAAATAGATTGGGTAGCAGGTATTAGTTGTTTTTAATGCATACTGAATTAATAAACAATTGCTGTTCTGCTCATCTCTAAATTACACAAACAGTGCCACCATGTGGCAGCTGTAATAAGGGCTGGTGTTGACAATTAAGTGCCGGTGCCGACAAGTGCCGAAGTGCGCAAACCACAGTCTGTGGGAGTGTACCCAATTAATCCTTAATTGGACTTCAAAAATGTCAGAGTAACTTGAAGAACCTCTTCTTTCCATCACAATTGCTCTAAGGCAGATTTACACTGATGTGCTGCACTTTGCAAAGATCTTTAATAAATTAAAAGTTAATAGGCTTTGGTTGTGCAAATTGTGGTCTCTCTGTAGTGCATGCGATATTTTATAAGTAACAACCACATCATTGTATGGATATCTACTATGTTGGGAAACTGGCTCGGGTTTGCTCCTTAATATCACATGTCAGTGTGTCCATTACTTATATAAAAGTAATACCATATGGAGCTGGGCAAATACGAAGGAAGGTTTTAAATCTTTTAGGGTAAATAATAACAGTACGTTACTCAGTAGAAATACACTGGCACATGCATTAGAAGCCTTTTTTAGGTCTCGGCCTAGGCAGCGCATGCGCTGTCTTGTTCGAGAGATGCTGTATACAGTATAGTGGGGGAAGCTCCGCCCACTTTCCGCCCATGCTTTTGATTGGCTCAAATCTGAAATGCTGCATTCTGCTTGGTTGCCGGCTTATTAGTCCCGCCTCCTGACTGCCATGATGTCATTTTTGTCCTTCCATGGCTATCAGCCCCTTTACTTCAAAAACTGTTTTGTTTCCCTGCCTCTCCCTGTTCCCTCCCGTAGTCCATAACTTCTTGGACTGCCACCCTCACCCCCTCCCTCCCGTTGGTGCCTTCTTTCATGCGCGCAATGCCGTTTAAAATGCAATCGGTCTCGTGGAAATAAGAGTCCGATTGCATTTTTCAATGCTTGTTTGTCATTTCATTGGTCGGTGAATTGGCACTCTTTGTCTTGCATGCGCGCGATGCCTTACATCGTACGCATGCGTGACAAAACAGTGGCGTTTTCCCAATTCACGGCGGTGCCTGTAAAGCCGTGAAGCCCGCCTTGCCGGCACGCCTATCTGCTCTCAACAAGCACGGAGAGCGCTGCGTGTATCACCGTCACAGGCCCGTGACCGGAGAGAAGCACTGAGGGCCGGTATTTCATCACCACCCGGAGGGTCGCCTAGCAACCAGGACTCCTGCGGCCACGTCACCACTTTACAGAGCGGAGGAAGTGTCATCCCTGCTCCCTCATTACCGCCGGAGGAAAAGGTTTTCAGAGGTGGTCTTGGGTGTTCGAAATTCGTTGCGAAATCTCTCTCTTTATCTCATCCTCGCGGCAGCTCCTCTGACTCAAAGGTCAGTCAGAACGAGTGTGAGGTCTTACATCCGCACCTCTAATAGTTCTTAAAGCCCGCCCGTGAGAGGTGGTCCCGGATCTGCACTTTACTTGTAAACTCGTATATTCCTCTGTGGTGTCTGGCAGACAGGGCTCAGGGCTGCCCCTCTGGCCTGTAGAGCAGCGTTTGAACTGCGGGAATAGTACAAGTAATTCTGCTCCTTTGACAAAGACAGACCTTGCCAGTGTAGTTTGGGAGCTGGCTTACATTCCGACTTTTGACATCCATGCTGCACGTCACTCACCTGCGACAGGTGACCTCCGGACTGCCGCTCACTCTGACGCTTAACTGTGGCAGGTGCGTTGTGTCTGCTGTAACGCCTGGGCGGTCGCTTTTAAAACCCAGCTGTCTTCGTCATCCCTCGGTGTCGGTCTGACAAAGGTTTTTGGCTCCCTCGCCCTGTATGCAGTTAATTTTAGCGACGGCCCTAAATGCTCCGAGTAATGTGAACATTGAATGCATACATGCCAACATTTCAGAAGAGCAAAGTGGGAGATTTAAAAAAAAAAAAAAAAATCGGGAGAATGGGGCCTTGAATCGGGTTACTGTAAAGTATGGGCTCCCCCCCCCCCCACACCCCCCCCTCCCCTCTTGTGTGGTAGCCCAGGCTGAGACAGCTTCCTGGGCACACACACAGCCGCACCCACACCGAGTACTTCACAGGTCTTTAAAAGGCCATTTGCATGTTAATGAGGCTTTGTTGTTTTTTTCACGTTACACAATACCAAGCCCTGTCAGCTGAAACCCCCGAGGAATCGGGTTTCTGCTTGCAGGAATCGGGAGGCGGGAGACTATCCTTGCAATCGGTAGTCTCCCGCCTGAATCGGGAGGGTTGGCATGTATGATTGAATGTTCTGAAATTACAGATGTCTAACCCTGTCTGAAACAGTGTCCTTCAAACCTTCTGCAAGTCAATAAACAACAGCTTGACGCAGAACAACAGACGGGGACCAAAACGACAAACCCAGAGATGTGGTCAATAGGCAGCAAGAAATAGATTAAAATGCGTACGTTTTATATTGTTGTCTGGCCTCCCAGTTCCTCTTCCGGCACCCAGTGTCTCCTTGTGTCATTAAAGAGTGCAAATACATGACGCTTTCAACTTGAGTTATTCATGCATTGAGCCGTGCTTTCAGATTGTTTGGTGTCTCTTAGGAAGGCAGCCTCTCAGCTTCACTCAAGCGTGTACTTTTGGGTGTAAGATTTTACCTTCAAATGTTTAGAAACATGCAACATAATATATTCGAGGAGAGAATCAAGGACCAGGGGGAAATGCTCTCATGCTCCCGTTTGCACCTAAAGCTTTATGATAGCTCCATTTCTTGCCATGAGTCCGGGGCTTGTGGCACAGGGGGCTTCATCACTCAAGGGGCACTGACTCACTTTAAAACCTATAAACATATATGGGGGAGATGGAAGAATCGGGGACCTCTCATCACTTTCTGCAGAGAGGAGACCATCAATTTGCGCTACGTCACTGCCCTGAGTGACAGACAGTCTAATGCTGGGGACTCTTCTTAATCCCACCATCCGCACTACAGAGTCAACTCGCCAAACCTGGTGGCCAGTTTAGGGTGACAGGTTTAGTGGTGCTAACGTGGTTCTATTTTGTGAAAGACCCTCGCTCTATACTAGGATTGCAGTGCCTGTAACATGCTTGGAAACGCCCATAAGCATGTCAGGGCTATTAATATAAGGGAAGTGACATTGTACCCCACTTTTAACAATGCCCAAATCTGCTGATCGTGTAGGCACACTGCATACAGTGACGTCATATGTTCTCTTGGATACTGAGCCCAAAGGGAGCCTTTGTGCGCTGGATAGCAAGAACAGGAAATTGGTTTTGATGTCAATGGTAGTCCGACTGAACGGTGTTCGGAAGCATCGTAATCGGTCGGACTTCTTGAATCCGATTCAGACGGAAACCATTCCGAGACTGAGTCAGTCGGAATGCTTTCCGACGAACATCGTAATGAGGCCTTTTCTTGCTATGTTATGTTAAGGGGATTGATAAAATGCATAGCTGTCCCAAAAATGGGGCTTCCAAGTGCTAGACCTTGAAGATGGATAAGCTGTAACCAACGGCCCAACAGAAAAGGACAGAAATTATATGTCCAGGGCTGTAGCCAGCAGTAAATATTTTGGGGGCATGGACACCGAGCAATGACTAGGAAGTGCTCAGGGGAGATGGGGCATGTTGGAAGTGATAGCATTTGAAAAAGTGCTGTACTAACTTTGATATTCCAAAGCAATTTAAAAAGAAATTTTATTTTATTTATTTTTTATGCTGTTGTCCCCAGAGATGAAAGCTGGTCACAATTGGTGTGTTTTACAGCATACAAGTCAAAACTGAACTAAACTTAAATACATATGTGCAAGAGGGGTATGAGGTTTCCTCAAGGAGTAGATGGGAACGTTAAAGCCTAGTGTTGCGCATATACCATGATGGGCAGGTAAACTTGATCAATACTCCCTAAGACGAAGACAGATTTCAAGGGCATTTGGATTTTTTGTTGGGCCATATGGAACATCACAAACCTCAATGGAGTACACAAATTAATTAAAATGGGATACAATTAAATAAAAATTTAGAGAGGGTTTGAAGATTCTTCCCCCTAAGATTGTTTGAAAAGACTGTTGCCCATTGCACATTTCAAAATACAATGGGTCAGTAACATTGATGACAAATTGATAAATTACAGGATAAATGTAATAGTTGGAATAGAAGTTAGTACATCAAGGAATGCAAGAGCAAACTATATGCCATATTGTTGGAACCGGGTTTACCGAGTCCGACACGGTAGCATGGCGCGAAGCGGGAAGGCACGCGAAGGCAATGTGTAAGGCAGTTGTGCAGCACACTCTTACTTTGACTCAGAAATGCGAACGCAATAACATGACACCACTCCAGGCTTGTGTATTTAAAATCAAGATCTTTTATATATGAATCAAGTTGGCATCAGATGAGGCAGATTAATTCAGATCTACATTTAAAATCATTGCATTACTCAACTGGTGCACATTTTAAATAAAGCATCATAGCTCATCAACATTGTAGGCCACTAAGAGGCCGCAGGAATTATCTCTTAAACGTAGCACTTAATAATGATCTCAAGGTACGTTAATAAAACATGGGCCTAAACATACAGTTCACTTTAGCATATTCAATTACTTAAAAGAAGGCTTTTCACTTTACATTTCAATAGGCCTGCATTAATCTAGGCGCGCCCACATTCAGTACAGTGGGCGTCGCAACTCCAGTACACCTGTAACATAAAATACTTCAACTCTTGGCGGTGTACACTTCAGCTCAATTCAATAAAACACTTTCCCCCTGTGGTAAAGACTTTGCAGTTAAAAGCATGGCCTAGGCAGTAATTACAATAGGCATCTGCAATGAATTAATAAATACTGTGGGCATCATCATTACATGAATGAACTATGTGGGAATCCCTCAACATGTCCTGTATTCTGGGGCTTCTATGTCCCTTAGGGGTTAACTCAGGCCAGGCCCACTCCTCTCTGGGGCCTCGCCTCATAGGACTAAAATCTCAAGGGTTATAGTGGCCCCCAATGGCGTCGCTGCGGACCTAGGGGCCTCCTGGGCTCACCTGCGGTGTTGGTCGTTGGTCGCGCTTCCAGGGCGACTGGCGCATCTTCCGGGCCGGCCCGTGTTCTGTAGGGCGGGGCCCGGTCGGGGGTGCCTCGGCCTTCTGGCCGGTATTGCGGCATGTTGCGGGGGCCGGGATCGCCCTCCTCCGGCCCCCGGGATCAGGTGAGTGAGGTTGCGCGGGCTCAGGGACTTCAGGGAAGGGAGCCGGCAGTCCTCTCCGGCCTGCTCCCCGCCTCCCTCTGCACGGCCGGGGCTCTCCCTTGGCCTCCGTCGGCGCTGGGGGCGGGATGGCAATGCTTGTGGCAATTTGTAGAGGCTTCGGTGAGGGCGCGGCCGGCGCACTCACCACATGTACTTGAGGGGCTTCCCTCACCTCAGCGCTTCCTCCCGGTGAGGGCGCGACGGCGCACCTCACCACACGGCACTTCTCCTCAGGCGGCGGCGGCCGCGGCGGTGATTTCTGCGCAAGGTCAGTGACCTGAGGGGAGGCAGAACGCAGGGCGCACCAGCAGCCTGTGGGCAAGGCTGACTGGAAAAGTACTTGGGGGCAGCCCAGCAGCAGGCAGAAATGAATAGACGGTGAAGGTCTAGCGCTTCAGGGTACGGCGCTTTACCTGGTGATCCCCAGTTGGGCAGTTTAGGCTTCAGGCCTGGCTGGACGGTCAGGCCCCTCAAATTAAGGTGTCTTGCGACTGCTCCAGATTGGTTGCTTCTTAGGCGCTTTCTTATCAGGAGTTTCTTGTCAGAAGTTTCTTATTATAAGTTCCTTGTCAAAGTTTCTTGTCAGAAGTTTCTTCTTATGAGGGGGGAATGAGTTGGTGGTTCTGGGAGTGCTTGATGTTCCTCCCGGCACGCTGAAGGTGGTTCCCTGGGTCCCCTCACACTGGGCAAGGTCAGTGGGTGGTGGGCGTTCCTCAGCTATCTTACTACAGCAGGGCCTCAGTCCTGTCAGCAGCAGTAGTGTAGGTCTCCCCCTAGGCCCTAAAGCCTGTACTCCGGCGGAGGTTCTCCCAGGATCAGTGGTGCCTCATCAACCAACTAGAAAGTTTTCCTCCAAACCTTTTATACCCCTAGGTCAGGTGACCCTCTCAAAGGCGGCAAAACATAACTCCTCCCACAGCCTGGAAGGTTCTGGAACCTTCTACATGTCTGGCTATATGGCCCAGAGGCGGGGACGGAATGGATTCTGTATCCCTATGTCCCAGCCTGACCCTGGCTACTAGTGTGTATGCGTGTAAGGCCCCTCTGCAGTAGCAGGGGCCTGTGGCAGCCATCTTGAGTGAGAGAGAGCACCTGCACCTCAGCACTGGCTAGCAGTGGCAAGGCGCCCGGAGACCTAGGTCCAGTAAAAATATGGTGGTAAAAATGAGGCGCAAAAGGGAAAAAAAACAGGGCAAGACCACCCTAGGGCTGACAGGTCTAACACATATGATGTTTTGTGTAGTAATTGTATACCTATTCAATCCCTTGCGGCACAGCACCCAGGATAATGTGCTACATGGCTAAACACTTATAAGGTCCCAAAGGCGAGACCTATTGGCTATGCCAATGCTTGTTTTTAGGGGGTTGTGATATCTTCTTGGCTTGTCATACATATGGCAGAATATTTTCTTGATATAATGTGATACTTCCCCCTTTAGTCAGACCCACGTGAAATATTTAACAAGCAAATTAGACTTTGCACTCGTGATTGTATTACATTTGCTCTGAATCGCTACTTTACTTATTTTTTTTAAATAAAGTGCCAAATCCACAAACCAAGAAATAACTAGCCCCTGATTTTGAGGAGAATTTTTTTTTCTCGTTTTTGTGGTACTAACCACAGGTGTGTTTTGGTTTGTGCAAAATGAAGTTGTTGCATAGGAATGCTGTTCAACTGCTCAGAAATATGTCTGCGGTTTGTTTTTGGTTGGGGTCAGGCTGCGCCCCGCCATATATGAAAGTGTTGACTTCTGCCCTTGTTTCTAGTTACAGTCAGTTGGAGAAGCTGATATATTCATACTCCCTTCACCCCTCCTCGCCAGAGATGAAGGCTGGCTGCAGTTACTTTTATGGCAGGCTGCCCTTCCTGCCAGTACGTTGTATGAAAGACATAAACGCTGGCAGGAGTCCAGTTTGATCTCCTGTAATCACAGGAAGCGCTTGTCTGTTTGGCCAAATGTTATAAATTCCAAATATGTGCTATCTTAATGGTTGTGAATTTCCAAAGGGCACCTCAGGAAGACAAGAAAAAAAATAAAATAAAATTAATTTGGGAATTCCAGCCCGCTAACCCCATACTGAGGATCGGTCTGCCCAGCCGTAAATCCTCAGCATGGGATTGCTGCTCCGCGCCAATTTTGAATCCAGGAACATCTTGCCTTAGCGCCCTGAACAAGGTGTAACCCGTAGTTGGGTGGTCACCGAAACGCGCGTCGGAGGTGGTTACAGCAGGAACATCGGGACATTATGCCTAAATGGAGAGAGTTATTTGAATACACACAATATCTGTAGCAATCTATGAAGATAACTATTAATTAGCTCTTTATTTCTATATATTTAAAGAATTTGTGTTCAATTTAATTTGTATAACATATGCATTTTGAAATTTTACTGTTGTATTCTTAAATCACAGTTTGTTGTTTCTTGGCTTTTTGTTCCTGTATATGTAACCTTCCACATGTCTAAGGTGGATTTGAAGGAAGATTGACTTTATATGGTGTGCTGGATGATAGCAGTATGTGTATGGCTGGAGTTATTGTGGATATGAATGGATGAGGAGTCTGATTCTATTTTGATAAGGGGATGTTAAATACAGCTGTGAGTTTTTCATTTATTATTGTGTTGGGCAAAAAAAATGTCGTCCTAAATTGAAACTATAGCTATAAAAAAATTGAAATATATTTTGGAATATTTTTGTATTAAATGCACATACATTTATGTAAGTGTATTGTGTTCATATAGATAGCTTGGTCAAATAGGGAATGATTATCCCAGGTTAAGGTGAGATATTCTACTTTTTAGCCTTTCTGGGCATGGTAGTTTCTTTGTAGCTTATATGGTCTCTTTCCCTGGTTCCCGCCCATAAAGTATTTCAGGGTCCCTCTTCAATTTTGAATGACACTACATAAAATGCAACAGGGCACAAATACTTTGGTATCGCAAACAAGTTTAAAAGTAGGTACATGTGGGAATAAAGCGGCATTGAAGATTCATTTTTGGATAATGGTGGAACTCAAATAAATGCTTTTACTGCCACTACAGCACAATGTGATTCGCTATATTGTATGATTGACTGGGCTGAGATGGGCGTCAGTGCCTCTTTTCTTACTCAGCTCTGTTGCAGCACTGTGACTGTGATTCAAAGCAGTATAGTGTCTGTCAGTGCCTCCTGCAGCTTGTGGGGGCTCAGTTAAAGTGCCTCAACCGTCAATGATCTACCTTCATCCAAGAGCTTTGGTGCTCGAGCTCTATTACACTTTGGGCTATATGTACAAGGACTGGCGAAAACTACCGCTAACGCTAGTTAGCGGCAGTTTTCTTACCGCTGTGTACCGCTGAAAACTATCACCTTGTTAGTGATGTATGTACAAGACATCGCTACATGGCGATAGCTTCAGGGATCAGCGGTGAAAACTGTCGCTAACATTAGCGTGATGGCGATAGGAATTCCAGCATTAGCAGGGGAAAACCAACGAAAGGCCCATTAGCGGCAAACAAACGCACACTAGTCAGACCAACGTGAGTTTTTTTGCCTCTACTGGAAAAAATAGCCTATCAGTCGACCTCCAATAGAAAATAGGCAAAAAAAACAATGAAATGCAGAATGGAGCAGCCAGGGCCAAGTGCAGCACACATCAACAACCCCCTCAAGCCACATAACATCCAGAATGACCAGGATGAGAGCCTGGATGCCTCGCAGGAACTGCGTCTGGAGCCAGGATGCCTCGCTGGACCTGCGTCTGGAGCCTGGATGCCTCGCTGGACCTGCGTCTGGAGCCTGAATGCCTCGCTGGACCTGCGTCTGGAGCCTGGATGCCTCGCTGGACCTGCGTCTGGAGCCTGGATGCGTCGCTGGACCTGCGTCTGGAGCCTGGATGCCTAGCCTGGATGCCTCACTGGACCTGCGTCTGGAGCCTGGAGTGGGATGCGGAGGTGCTGTGGAGTCGATGAGCCGTGGCGGTAGACATTGAGGCGCAGCGATCACCCGTGCCTGGTGGGGAAGTCTGGCAGGTCACATGGAGACACGTTGCTGACCTGTGTGAGAAGACCGCCTTGAGTCCCTTGGAGCTGTAAATGGTAGAGGCCCTGCGTACCAATGTAGGGAGGTCTGCATCGCATACTACGATCCACCACTACACCAGGGTGCATGTAGGGGATTACCAACAGCGGGCAGCGCCTCTCTGCATCACAACCGCCACCGATGGATCTCCAACTGCCCTGACACCCGGGCACCCCTCAAGAACGGCACTGCGTCAGTACCTTACGCCTGCCTAATGGCAGGCGTAAGGGTAACGCAGTGCCACAGGGATAGGCTGGCCCCATGCATTGCTGGAGTTGCGTCATGCTTGTGACACAACTACAACAATGCGTGACTTTAGTGCTGACAGATACGTCAGGATTCCAGACGTATCTGTCATTACTTGTGACATGGAGCGCTGTCCAGTGAATCCAGCGCATCCATGGTGTCGCAAGAAGGGCGTAGTGAAAAGTGTTGCAACGCTGTCTTGTCGCAGCGCTGCAACACTTTTCATGAGTGAGGCCCAGGAATGCGCACTATCTTATTGAAGGTGCACATTCCTGCCCTGTAGTTTTGTTGCAGGGCAGCGCAGCGACATTGCTTGCAGCGCGGTTCAGCAACAAAACCTGCTGAAATGAGGCCCCAGGTGTTATCTCCATTTTTAAGACCAGCTATTTTCTGGTCTTAAAAAACTGCCTCTAACTGCAGTTAGAGGCAGTTTTTTTGGTCTTCCACACTTCAAGAATTCCCTTGTAAATATCAAGTGGCCGTTTTTGCACGGAAACACCTCCCTTGCATGTCATTATCGCTAACAGAAGTGGCGATCTTTAAAATGGACATTTTCGCCGGAAAACTGCTGCTAACAGAGGTTAGCGACAGCTTGTACATACAGCAATAAAAACCATCGGAAAAGTGCCGCTAAAGCGTCGTTAACTCCTTGTACATATGCCCCTTTGATGGTTAACCCAAACGTAACATGTGCTGCTGGGTTTTAGATAGCGCTTGGTGTGCTGCTCGAAGGCACTGCTACTTTTAGGAAAGGATCGAACTGAAAACCCACCAGGCACATTGATTTATCTAAACAGCACAGAGTTGTCTCTTAAATGATAGGCACTAGGGCAGTCCGGGTGTATGGCGCTAGAGTTACTGACATCATCAAAATCGAAAACTGTCAAGCCATATACTTCAGGCCACACTCTGATTCTCTACAGCAGGGTCCCGATCCACTCATCTTACCTGACTTTTATTGCACCTTAAATGTGTGAGGTGAGGTAGTTTATGCAACCAAATGGTTAACAAATGGAACCTCGCAGTATTGGAATATAAATATGCATGTATGTCTCTTTTATAGAGCAATAAAACGGGTCCGTAGGGGGTAGCATGACTTGATGCATGACGTCATGTGTTTAACTACATTTGAATCACTGTAATAGGGGCTATGGTGTATATCACATATTTCATCAAAGAAAGACAAACCTGAGTTTAAATTGAGATTACTACATAAAATTCAACACAGCACAAATACTTTGGTATTGCAAATGAGTTTAAAAGTAGGTACATGTGGGAATAAAGCGGCATTGAACATTTGTTTTTGGATAATGGTGGAACGCAAATAAATGATTTTACTGCCATTACATCACAAAGAGATTCTCTATATTGTATTATTAATTGGCCAAAGATGGGTGTCATTGTGTCTCTCTTCTTTCTCGCCGCTGTCACGGAGACTCAAACAGAAAACTGGCCAGGCACGTTGATATATCTAAACAACACAGAGTTGTCTCTTAAACAATAAGTGTAAGCATTAATTAAAAGAACATTGCATGAAGAGCGGCGACTGTGTGTGCCACAACAAACACTTGAGGGAAGTGCTTGATTACACTGAAGCACAGTGGCCGTGATTCGGGTGCCACACTAAGTGGGATGTGCTCCGTCTGAATGTAAAAAAAAGTTCCAAAGACATGAGATACAATGGCACGAGTGGAAGAGGAGAAGTTGTGTAGGGATACTCCATGGGAGTTAACAATTGAGAAAAAGGTGGGACAAGCAGGAACCATTATCCACTTCAAAGCAGCATTTTTTAAAGGACAGTGACAAAAGCTAATCAAAAACTGAAGGCGGGCTTTAAGCCCACAGAGTGAATATGGCATGTCTCGAGAGACAGCGCTTGGGCTGCCTAGGCTCGATCTAAACAATGGAAGCAGATGAGATGGGCACTTTTTTAGAAAATAGCGCTATCTCTGAGACTGCGTCAGCAGCCATTATTCCAATCTCTTGCCTGCACCAAGTGCATATCATTTATTTACTGAATTTTTTTGAGCAGTGCCAAATATGACACCAAAAAAAGCAATGATTATTGTTTCAGGACCACATTAATCACATGATTCATATGAAGTCACAAACAAGAGGTTATGTTGGTTTCGAATGATTTTTTGTGCGTCTTTTTGTGATATATGAGATTGGTAGTGCAATGCATGCCTGCAGGTGGCGTGGGAGAGATTTTCATTTTGGAAACAAGGCTGTCAGAGTTCTCCTGCCATTAACATCCTGGTGTACTCCCCCTCATCCCACTCCCTTCGATACACCCATAGCATTTAGTTTTGGGGGAGTGATGAGTTATTTTAGGCTTTCATAAGAGGCAGTGGTATATTTAGAAATTAACCCATACGCAACACATTAAAGCCAAATATATTCAAAATTAAAAAATAAACTCTGGTATAAATTGTTCTTATTGGCCTCAATATTTTTTTAATATCGGCTAATGCCCCAGATCATTAACATTTACATTGTTAATTTATAACAAATGAGTTGCTGTTCCCTGAGTTGCTTAAAATATCATTCCTCTGTCTGGATTAGTGCCACTTCTGTACTTGAAATCTTTTTACTTAAGCCATTTACTGTGCACGAATCAAAAAGAGAACAATTTTACACCAGTTCTCTATGATAATGCTGACATTTCTATACCAGTGAAAAATTCGTTTGATATGTGGGCAATTTTGCAGATTGTTTGAGACAAATAGCAGGCTAAATTATCCTCTGAACAGCATCATCAAGTACTTTATTTTAATTTATAGAAATTGATGTTTTTGGCACTTTCAATACCAGCAAATCATTGCTCCAGCAACGTGGCCTTATAGTTTTGCCAAAAGATTTATGAGACAAGAATAGCTGTGCAAGATTTTACTTTCTTGCAAGGTTACCCAGTGGTGATTTCATCTGACATCTACTCAGGCGGTTAAGTGCCTGTCTGACCCCGTGCTCCAAATTTATGATCACCAAAAACTGGAGACAGATGCGGTTAGTAAAGCAGCCACAAGCTGTCAAGCATTTCTTATTGCCTTCATGAAAGCGAGTCCACCAAGTGCACTTCAGGGCACATCTAGAGAATCTGAACATGAAGTAAAAGAGCACAATACTTAAGGTTTTTATATTGTTGGAGAAGTGAATCCTTGGAAAATGTTGCCAATGAGCTGGCTACATATTTGTTCATTTGTAGCAAAAAATCGTTCTTTCTGAGGTGCATTTCATGCTATTTATCATTAAAACACAGGAGACCATTACCCATAACTGTTCAGTGCAGAGTGCATGATTTCAAGGATAAGATGACATTAAATTTGTTTTATGTAAGAAGTGGCCAATTTTGTGTGCCAACCCCTTTCTTAGTATGTTTTAAGGCCCTAGATTGAGGATACATTTGAACTAATTCACAGATACCAAATGGTATATTTGATTTTTAAGTGCGCCCAAGCAAAAATGTACAAAACCTGCGCCAGTGGGCTGCAGCCTGGCTTTGCTCAAACCACATGAGGGATGATGAACAGCCCCTTAACGCTAATAGCCAGGCTGCAATGTTACCGTATCAGACTTAGGACTTGATTTAGTTACTGGCGGACGAGTTACTCCATCACAAACGTGACAGATACCCCATCAGCCGTATTGCAAGGTCGATAGGGTATAATGGAATTGTAATATGGCGGACGGGATATGCGTCACATTTGTTAGGAGTAACCCCATCCGCCAAACTCTAAATGAAGCTCTAAAATCCTTGTTGAGGAGAGGATGTGGTGTTATCAGCCAGAGCTGTTCCCCATTTAGGACCTGGGGAACCATTTTTGAGTCCCGGCGTTGGCTCAACATCTTGTGATTTGGGCAAATCACTTAATCTCCCCATGCCTACCAACATTGAACGTGCCCTTGCACGGCCGGACTGGGAACACAAACCAGCTCTGACAATTCAGCTGGACTGTCCGGGGGGGGGGGGGGCTTGTGTAAGGCACTGCTGCTGCTTTTGTTACAGGGGGCCGATATTGCAGTACCCTGTAACAAAAGTGGCCCCCACTGCTCCAAAACCGGCGCCCACTTTTCCAGCCCACCAGGAAAACGTCCAGTGCCCGCTACGGCCAGTTTGTCCATGTGTAATGTAACTGGTGCTAATGTAAGGCGCTCTAATACCTTTGGGTCAAGTTTGCGCTATAAAAAACTGCAACAAAAAAAATTATTGAGCACTTCTCTAATATTAAATAAGCTACCTGAATTGGAACATGAGTTTTGCTACTGTGCTCCGATGTTCCCTAGTCTATATTGGGATCCGTCGGTATATATCTTAATTAGTCCGTCAAATGTTTTGATATGGTTGGCGTCCTAGTAGTGTATAATGGCTTTATATTTTACAAGATAAATATTATCCCTGACTTAAAGATTATAAAGTGTAATTATTTTATTGTATTTTAATTGAACCAAGGTGTATCAAATAAATGGGATGATGAGTAAACATGTTTTATGCTTCTAGGGAGCATTCTGTGTAGCACTGGGTGGAAGAGAACACACAGGCTAAAATAGGTGCAGTGGAACAGGGGTCTGTGACCACAATGTCAGCACTATTGCATGGAACGCAGTAATGTTTAGTAGGTGCCATATTATCTTACGATTGAAAAGACTGAGAACAAGGTTGTTGCCCAAATAGATTTTATTAAATGTAAAAGATGTGCAGAGGTCGTCTATTTTTGTCCATTCTCTTTAGCGTAATTGAAAACAGTTTGTCAGAACAGTGAAAACACATAGGTATTCAATTAAAATTACATCATGTGGAATTGCATATATTTTATGATGTTCTTTGCTAATAAAAAGTATAGGAAAATACACATTCAGTCTTAATAGTGATAAACTGATGTAGTTATGTAAAAATACGTTATGGTCCTTGGCATACATATTACAGTAATATTGTCTTAGTAATAAAATTCTACTGAAAATATAGAGCCATCACAAACTAGGGATACCATGTGGTAGTTATATAGAAATACCGATTGTAGTGATTTTCCAAGCACGGCACTTATGCCTTGCCATCAGTCATAAGCTCAAACTGAAAGAAATATTGCTGTTTAACTAGAGATAAAATGAGGTAGTTACATAAAACACATTGGGGGATATTCTCAAGAACGTGTGATAATTATCGCAAAATTAGCTTAACGCAACTTTGCACATCGCAGTCCATCGCGGGAAAATAACACTGTGTTAACGTTGTATTCCCAACCCTGCAGCATCATGCGATAGTCTCACGATAACGCGCCAATTGACCGCGTTAAAATTAATGCGACGCTGAAAAAATGCGAAACGCTAAAAAAGTTGCGATGCCCCAAATCGCGATAAAAAATCAGCGATAACCAGCGACAGGCCTGCAATTCCCACGCGTCATGTGGGAAAATGCACTATAAAAGCACCGAAAAACAGAAACAAAATAATTCAAACTGCGTAGCACCATGGATGAACCCGGACCGAGTGCAGAGGACAACGCAAACCCCACAAGCCCCACAGATGACCAGCAACGAACCTTGGGGTCGGGGAAGGGCAAGAGGAAGAGGAAGACAGGGTTCAGTCCGCAGAAAACCGGATCATCGTCATGGAGGTGATAGAACACAACCAACAACTGTTCGTCACCTCCACTGTGTCATTGGCAACACAAACGGAAATATGGCAGTCGATCGTGAACAACGTGAATGCAGTCGGAGTGTTGAGGAGGTCAATGGAGGAGGTCAAGAGGCGCTGGCATGATGTGATTAGCCAAACCAAGCAGAAACTCGCTGCCAACTGGAAGGCAGCAACGGCGACTGGAGGTGGGAGTCCTGCGCCACAGGAGGAGCTGGATGAGCTGGAGGAAATGGTGGCCACAGTCATCAGTGTGGAGACGGTGCAAGGAGTTTGGGGTCCGGACACAGCTCGATATGACCTGACACAACAGCACCAGGGTGAGTACCGAACAGGGACTGGGGGGACGGGGGGAGATGGGCACAATGGCATAGATGCACAATTATGTGTAGCACACTGCACACCCACAATGATTGTGGAACATGTCCCTGATACCCTTGGCACACTGCAGCACACATAGAAACACCAAGTAGGCCCCTGTCCACTATGTGCACAGAGGGGCCCCCCTCCCTATCACCAATCTCACAACCTACCGATGCACATGTGCTGAATCCAGCAAAGCAGCGGCTCTGTGAGCCACACTGACAATGCAAGTGACACTGCATGACCAATAGCATGGCTGCAGTCAAAATACATGACATGGTGCACGACATGACACTGAGGTGGCCCAGAGTGGATCACATCCTCAAAGGAGCAGGTCACACTCTGACACATCCACGTGCACATACAACCCCTGACGTCAACAACACATCTGCAGACAAACAATGGACAAGAGTATAACAACCGTCCAAGAGCACAAATGACCCAAGTCGCCAACATCTCAGCACCTTAAAAGCACACAAGTCAAAGGCACACCGCCTCAAAGGGATAAGGGGCCGCTAAATCAGAGCTGCAGGGGCGACTCTCCCACAATGCAGCACACACACATAGCAATCACAGCACATCAACATTGACGACAATGTGGTACAAAGTGCAACACTTTCACTACAGAACAGAGGACACAACTGGTGCCGCTTGTGCGTAGAAACTGGCCAATCACATCTGGCATAGCAGGAAACTGTGAGATGAAAATGTACGAGTACAACCTCACATCCGTCATATAGTCAAAATGTCCACTGTCTCCCATCAAATAGCCAGCTCATCCAAAACAGTCACAATGTACATTGTCATGCAGTCTGTATGTAAACATGTACAATGCGTCAACATACATGGAACACACTGTTAACCTGCATCTCCCCTTTACATTGCAGAGGGACAATCAACACCTCCTGCAGAGCAGACCAGACATCTCTTCAGTGATGATGAGGAGGACCCCCTGGCCATCTGCTCCGACACCCTCCAACGGCTCGTGGACAGCCTCCGCACCCCACCTCCAGGAGCAAGGCAGCCCAGCTGCATCGAGGTGACCCCACCTCCTGCAGAGCCCACACAGCAGGAAGCACCCACCACCACGGCTGGCTCCCAGCACCTCACGGAAAGACACATGGCATTCCAACGCCGTGTGTTAGACTGCCAGAGGGGGCTGGCTGAACAGGTGCGGGTGGGTTTCGACTTCATGGCAGCCAAACTTGATGCCATACGTGGGTGTATGAGTCCCATCAGGGACCACTTACAGTCCCTAACAGACACCCACAGTCCGTCCCATGCTCTACAACAATCCTTGGCTGACCTCGCTGGAACCATTACTCGGATAGAAGAACTGTCTAGGCAGACAGGCTCCAGCGATGACAGCACAGAGATGGCACGGATGCGGAGGACAATGGAGGACATGGAGCGGATGCAGACTGGAAGGATGGCTGCCACGGCTGTACAACAGCGAGATGTAGCTGGGATCATCCATGCCCTGCAGAATCTCATCTTGCCATTGCTGCCACAGAGCCTGTCCCAGATGACTGCTGCAGGAACTTCGACACACACATCTCCGCCCCCTGATGTGTCAGTGGCACACAGTGATGCATCCATACCACCTCCGCCACCTGATGTGTCAGTGGCACACAGTGATGCAGCCATACCACCTCCGCCCCCTGATGTGTCAGTGGCAAACAGTGATGCAGCCATAACACCACCACACACACCTGACACACCTGACACAGAAGACATATCAGAGGACTAAGATGTGGATGGCAATGACTCTGTGTGAGAAAGGAGGTTGAAGCATTCATCCCCGCCATATGGCCTGTTCCTGCTTGGTTCAGCCCTCTGCATCATGCCCGGGAACAACACCTTCCACTGTCCCCCGAAACACTCTGCGACATTCACCTGGACCCCGACATGGACTGCCATATCTGCTCTGGTTACCAATGACACAGCAATCAGGCTGTGGACTGAACTCTTCCTCTTCCGATTAAATTGTCATTCCCCAAAGGACTCTGGTTGGCCCTCCACTGGGCAACCATGTAATGTGGGGTTTGCATGGCCATGTACTGCTCCAGCTCCGACACTCCACAGAATGTGAATAAAACATTCCAAATCACACAGATGTGTCATGTCTATGTTCAATCAAGTATAAAAGAATGGATGAATGTAGGGACATTGATTGCACAAAAAGGTACACCCTGGGAAATGACATCAATGTGCATGTTTGACCCTGACCCACATGGCCAATTAGATGACTGTGAAGGTGTGAACTAGCTATGGCCTCATTGCTCATGAACAACAATCTCGCAACCCCCCAACGTAGCCCCGCGTCCATGTATTAAGTGGGGCTGTGTGTAAAAATGTCTAATTCGGTAGCAGGCCTAAAGTAGTGTCCCCCATCACATGTGACAACAGGACATCTCTTCGCATACCTACTCACACTCAACTGTGTGGACACAGCCTGTTTTGATGGATCACATTGATCCACATGGCAAGAAGTTGGACACCATACTCACATTGCTGAAGACACGTAAGAGCACAGGTCTACCAGCAACTATCCCAACCACAATGTCTGGCTCACAGAGGTGGAGCTGGCAATAGGGACTCACCCCTAAGTGAAATGCGTCGGTCAATACCTCCCTGTGTACGGACAATGCTCATTGAGGCACACGATTTGTCATTCTAATCAACACTCATCACAGTTGAACACTAGTGAAGTGGCGTAGACTTTATTAGCATGTGCTTGTCAGTACGGGCACGACAGGGGCCACACATGCAGACCAATGCTTCATACACTAACAGGCAGCATGGGAACATGTAGAGGTGCAAGAAATGGGGAGGCAAAAATGAACACCAATCATTACGGATGGCAACGGTCTCAGCCCACCTTGCCTTGCTGGACGAGTCATGTGATGTTTGGCGTATGCTCATTGCCCTGTGTCAGGGGACACGACTCACAGCCCATGGGATCTGCATAGTGCTGTACCACCGGACTGCGCAGACTGTCTGCTCTGCTGACAGTGAGCAGGTGAAAGGGTCCAACAAGGTAACATGTAGTACTACATTGCCATGTGTGTACTCTCCCTCCAGCAGTATGTCAGATTTAGGAACCTTGCCAAGCGACGCTGTGCAGCTCCACCCATGGGACTGCCTCACCTTGCACAGGTGTGTGTCAACACGCGTAGGTGCACGCACATGCATTCTGAGTCCAGGCGAATGCAGCCATGTCCACTGTTGTGGTGGAATATGTGACCATTTCTCCAAGATGCAACAAGGTGTTGGGACCTGTGCTCTGGGTTACAAGCTGTTGTGGCTGCAGGAACGTAGTTACTCGTCCATGAATACGAGTGCAGCTTCCTGGGCAATCAGTTCCAAGAGTACATTGTTGTTGACTTCAACGAACACGAGGGCGAACCAATCCATTAACTGGTCCGGACAGATGTGCTCCGTCCACGCCGTTTCACCAATCCGCAACACAGCCCAATAGGGGAGCGCTTTGATGTGGTCACTGCACACGAGGACTTGTGCAATCTCCCATGCCCAACTGCCAGCACATATGCCAAATATCAAGGCATCCCATGAACGGGTATCACGGTTACACTCCTGGTCGTGGGCCAACAGGGGGTGCACACACAAGTCATAATCCAGTTCAGCTACCGTTGTGTTGGATAGGCAGACATCCATGGGCCACTCGAATATGCATGATCGACAGTGGAACCAGGGCTGGACGCAGGTGACGTACGCAGGACGGAAGCTCAGACAGTAACTGATGCGCAACACTGCCAGTGGCAGTGCCCCCAACAAATGCAGCATACGTGCACTGTACAGTTCCACGTGACAGGGGTTGTGCATGTGCCTGGGATGTTCTGCCATTGCGTTGGTGGCTCTCGTAGAACCGGCACTCTTCTGACCTGCGGCAGTTATGTGGATGATATGCCACAGCTCGGAGCAATGAGTTGTATGTGTGTGGAACGTTTGGACGTATGGGTTGTTGTGTACGTAAGTGTCAAGGGCATTCCATGCAAGAGTACCTCGAGCAAGGACTTCTGTGTGTGGGGTGTGGATACGTTGGTCTTTCATTAGCGCTGTGCGTAGTGTGGGAGTCGTCATCATCTGCTATGGTATCTCTCTCAGGGGGTGCCTGCCGCATGCAAGACTAAGGTCGGAGGTGCAGATGTCCTTCCGCCTTATGTATTGAGACAAAGGAGCTTTCATCCCTAATGCTAGTCTGACTACTGCTTGCATTCTGGAAATGTGATGTGGCTTTCGCGCTGCATTTGGGGCTAGGCCTTAGGCTTATGGTTCACCAATAGCGATACACACACAACATTTGGCATGTATGTGCCAAGAGCCTTCCTTTCACTGTCTCTCTCTCCCTCTCTTTCTCTCTCTCTCTCTCTTTCTCTCTCTTTCTCTCTCTCCCTCTCTTCCTTTCACTGTCTCTCTTTCTCTCTCTTTCTCTCTCTTTCTCTCTCTCCCTCTCTCTCTCTCCCTTTCTTTCTCTCTCTCTTTCTCTCTCTCTCTGTCCTTTGATGAGCGCATGACACACCTTCGTATCTTGAATTTTGTCTTGCAGGCTGTGACTTACAGATTGTCCAGGGAAGACCCGCCATTACTCTTCCAAATAGTTGTTTTGAGTTCAATTTGAATAAAATGATTTGTTTGGAAATTCAGAGATGAATGAATGATTCTCCTTTTTCAGGCCACACATGAATGTTAATTGTTGTAATTGTGCGACATCAGGCGAATTGTTTTGTTCATGATTTTGTAAAGTTGGTGTAAAATATCTTTGTCCGGAGGGGGGGGGGTGCCCGGGGTAGGGCCCCGGGGGGTGGGGGGGCTGGGGGTGGGGGTGGTGGCGGTGGGTGTTGTGGCCCTCTTGGGGGGCATATTCTCAAGGACTTATTGCCGAGTTAGCGGCACTTTATCGCAGCCAAAGTTGCTATAGATTTTTCGCCCTATTCACAAGCCGGTGCTAACAGCCGATATTGCCAGTTATCCTGCGATAAAAGCAGCAAAAAACATCGCCACGGATGACACCGGCAACTAACGCTAATGAGATTCCTGTGCAAAAATCCGCGATAACACCACTTCGCAATATTCCCAACGACCAGCCAGATTGGCGATAAGATCCCAAAACAGGCAATAAGGTGCATTAGCAGCAGGGATTTAACACCTGCTCTTACCTGGCGTTAAGTCGGACGACAACCTGCACCATAAAAGAGAGCCCAGCCCAGAGCCACACCTGAAGAACAACAGATGCCAAGGAGCTACTGATCAGCTCGGAGCCCCAAGAGGGCCACAACACCCACCACCACCCTCCCCCGGACTACCACAGAGGCAGCGCAGACAAAGACAGCGGACCTTCAGAAAACGCACCAGCCTCACAGACTTAACACCAGAGGATGTCATTGCCCACTACAGGCTCAAAAGGACAACCATCCTCCGCATCCTCACCCACATTGCCCACAGGCTGACAGTACCAACACAGCGGACAACCAACATCCCTCCGCAGACAAAGCTGCTGGCTGTTCTGCACCCGTTGGCCTCTGGGACCTTCCAACCAACAATTGCCAGAGTCGGAGGAGTCTCACAGCCAGCCCTATCCAAGTTCCTCACACCTGTCTTGGATGCCATCATCAGCTTGGTACACCAGCACCTTTACTTCCCACACACTGCGCAGGAACAGCTGGGGACCAAGCAAGGGAACTACGCCATAGCTGGCTTCCCGCACGTGTTGGGGGCAATCGACTGCACACATGTACTCATCGTGCCCCCTGCCGCCACTGCACACAATTACCTCAACAGGAAGCACACGCATTCCATCAATGTGCAGGCAATAGTGGACCACCGGGGACTCTTCACCAATGCTGTCGCCAACTACCCAGGCAGTGTGCATGATTCCTTCATCTTCCAACAGTCCATCATCAAACAGCACTTTGAGGCTGGCATCTATGCAAATGCAATGCTCGTCGGTAAGTACCAACTGAACACACCTCAACTCCACCAACATACAACTCACGACTCTGGGAATGCACACGTTACAAAATCACATACAACATGACAAACAACATGCCAATATACCAGACACGACAACACAACTTACTGTGGTAACCTGGGCTAGCCATGTACACAAGCCAACAACAGCATGGCACCACAGCCACACAATAGCAGAATGTCGGGAGAGGTGGGAACCAGGCATGTGCGAAGGAGGCAAGTGACCCATGAATGAGAATGTACACAATGCCAAGTGTGGCGTGGATGTGCTGGACAGACTTGAGTATGCAGACCACAGACATTTCCATGTCGACATACACTGCTGGTGTTTGGAGTGTAGTGGACAGTGGACGCAACCATGTCACCTCAGGCAGTGGGTAAGACGTTGGACATGTAGCTTTGTCGTCCCCCCCTTTATACGTAAGAGGAGTGGACTGGGCCGGCGTACGCAAGTACAGCGTAGGGGTATGAATGATTATCCCGGGGCTTTGGGCGTGGTTCAGTACTGGAAATGTGCAAATGCGTGTGTCTGTCGCAGTGTGGGTGTCCGTTGGGGAGTGTAAGTGGTCCCTGATGGGAATTAGGCACCCACGTATGTAATCTAGTTCGGAAGCCATGAGGTCGAAACCCACCCGCACCTGTTCAGCCACCTCCTTCTGGCAGTCTAACACCTGGCCTTGGAATGCGATGTGTGCTTCGGTGAGGTGCTGGGAGCCAGCCGTGGTGGTGGGTGCTTCCTGCTGTGTGGTCTGTGCAGGGGGTGGGGTCTCCTCGATGCAGCTGGGCTGCCCTGCTCCTGGAGGTGGGTTGCCTAAGATGTCCATGAGCTGTTGTAGGGCATCGGTGTCGAAGGTGTGGAGGTCCTCTTCATCATCACTGATGAGTTGTCTGATCTGCTCTGCAGGAGGTGTTGATTGTCCCGCTGCAATGTGAAGGGGAGATGCATTTTAACATTGTGTTGACATGTAGGTTGACGCATTGTTCTAGTTTACATACAGACTGCATGACAATGTACATTGTGACTGTTTGGGAGGAGCTGACTATTTGATGCGGGACAGCGGACATTTGAACTACATCACGGATGTGAGGTTGTACACCTACATTTTCATCTCACAGTTTCCTGCTATGCCAGATGTGATTGGCCAGTTTCTACGCACAAGCGGAACCAGTTGTGTCGTCTATTCTGTAGTGAAAGTGTTGCACTTTGTACCACATTGTCGTCAATGTTGATGTGCTGTTATTGCTATGTGTGTGTGCTGCATTGTGGGAGAGTCGCCCCTGCAGCTGTGATTTTGCTGCCCCTTATCCCTTTGAGGCGGTGTGCCTTTGACTTCTGTGCTTCTACAGTGCTGAGATGTTGCAGACTTGGCTAATTTTGGCTCTTGTTCGTATTTTGGACTCTTGGGCATGATTTATCCGCAGATGTGTCGTTGACGTCAGGGGTTGTTTGTGCACGTGGATGTGTCAGAGTGTGACCTGCTCCTTTCCGGATGTGTTCCACACTCAGCCACTCCAGTGTCGTGCCGTGCACCATGTCATGGTAATAGGACTGCAGCCATGCTATTCGTCATGCAGTGTCACTTGCATTGTCATGGTGGCTCACAGACACGCAGCTTTGCTGGTTTTGACACGTGTGCATGGGTTGGTTGTGAGATTGGTGCTGTGTGGGGAGGGACCCCTTTGTGCCCATAGTGGACGGGGGCCTACTTGCTGTTTGTATGTGTGCTGCAGTGTGCCAAGGGGATCAGGGACATGATCCAGAGTCATTGTGGGTGTGCAGTGTGCTCTACTTAATTGTGCATATGTGCCATTGTGCCCATCTCCCTCCGTCCCCCCAGTCCCTGTTCGGTACTCACCCTGGTGCTGTTGTGTCAGGTCATGTCGAGCAGTGTACGGACCCCCAACTCCTGCCACCGTCTCCCCACTGATGACTGTGGCCACCATTTCCTCGATCTCATCCGCTGGACTGCCACCTCCAGTCTGCATTGCTGCCTGATGGTTGTCAGCGAGTTTCTTCTTGGTTGTGCGCTTCACATCATTCCAGCGCCTCTTGACCTCTCCAATTGTCCTCCTCCTCACTCCGACTGCATTCACCTTGTCCAGGATGGACTGCCATATTGCATTTTTATTTGCCAATGACACGTTGGAGGTGACGAACAGTTGTTGGTGGTGTTCTATCACCTCCGTGATGATGATCCTGTTTTCCTGCGGACTGAACCTCGTCTTCCTCGTCTTCTTCTCCTTGCCCTTCCGTGACCCCGAAGTCCCAGGCTGGTCCTCCTGGGGGCTTGTGGGGTTCTGGTCGTCCTCTGTACTTGCTCCGGTTTCCTCCATGGTGCTACGCAGTTTGAATTATTTTGGCCACATCGCAACTTTTTTCGCATACGTGTTTCGCGTTTTTTTGCCGTCACGGTAATTTTATCGCGGTCATTTGACGCGTTAGCTTGAGACTATCGCATGGTACCGCCGTGTTGAGAATACAACGTTAACACAGCGTTATTTTCCCGCGATAGACTGCGATGTGCAAAGTTGCGTTAAGCTAATTTTGCGATAATTATCACACGTTCTTGAGAATATCCCCCTGGGTGTCCGAGCTGCATGATCAGTAGCTCCATGGCATCTGTTGTTCTTCTGGTGTGGCTGTGGGCTGCGCTCCCATTTCTGGTGCAGGTTCTCGTCCGACTTAATACCAGGAAAGAGCAGGTGTTAATTCCCTGCTGATAACGCGCCTTATCGCATGTTTTGTGATCTTATCGCCGATCTGGCTGGTCGTTGAGAATGTTGCGAAGTGGCGTTGTCGCGGCTTTTTGCACGGGAACGCCTACTCTGCATCTCATTAGCGTTAGTTGCCGGTGTCATCCGTGGCGATGTTTTTTGCGGCTGCTGTCGCAGGAAAACTGGCGATATCGGCTGTTAGCACCAGCTTGTGAATAGGGCGATAAATCTATCGCCACTTTGGCTGCGATAAAGTGCCGCTAACTCAGCGATTAGTCCTTGAGAATATGCCCCATTAAGTCATTGCGTACTATTGTTACTATGTTTTATTATTACTATGTTCATTGATAAAAAAAAACTGAAAAACACACTGACAAGTTTCAATAATAATACATTTTAATATAGCAAGGAAAACAGAATTAACATCAGAGCCGCTTGGTAAGAATACAAAATGCTCTCCTAAACAGTCAACCAATGCAAGCTTTTGAATGGCTTTCTTCATACTTTGTAGCAACAAGCTGCATAAGCTGCATAAGCTGCATAAGGTCAAAAAGTAAAAGCTGTAATGTGCTTAAACAAAATGAAAATGGGTTTTCATGGCTTACTAGTAGTTCCATCATGCTTAATGCACTCAGTTAAGGGTGAGCCCGGGATGCCAAGCCTGCCCAGAGAATGACCTAGTGCTTACGCAGTGGGATCATCAGCCGGTGGTCAGCCATAGCCTCCCCGAAGCTGTGGACGGCATGTTCTGCAGCTTGCTTTATATCTTGAACCCTCATTAGTTTCCTGCCCATTTCAGAAGGCTACTTAGGTCTAGCTGATGTAAAAGGCATCCTATTCTCTCCCCACACCACAGTCACACTTTTGAAAGGAATGCTGTGACTACCTTGAATTACAGAAGTGGATGCACCCTCAAGGACCAGGTCTTCAGTCGTTGGGCACTGAGTAAAAATGTGTTTATTAGAGAGCATTACAATAGCCTGCTTGAAAAAGGAGTGGTTTCCACCTCTAGAATTGTGTACTTTTTTTATTATTAACTCTAGATGTGATACCATCAGTTATGAAAATGGTATTTCCCTCATGTTAACAGACACTGAACACTAATTTTGTATGAAGTTCTACATACATTTTTATGTGATTCGAGCTGCATTTTTTAAATGATCACATGCATAAAATGGCCTTTATACGGGCTTCATGCATAAATAGACCTTTTACCACTAAACACGGTTAAATTAGACTTTGCAGAGCCAGACAATGTGCTGTAGATATGCTAAACACATTGGTTTTAAATAAATAAAATGCATTTTTACCAAAATCTACTATGAGAGCATAATTTTCACTAAAGTTTTTTTAATGTTATTAAAATGCTTTCAGGAGGCAAGATGGCCGCTGACTGAGTTCACGGAAGGCAGCACTGACCTTCATCTCCCTCTCCGAGACCCCGTGGGAATGGCTGAATGGAAACGATATGCCTGACCGGGTTTTTTGCTAGCCCTGCCCAGACCTCGCTGATATCGTTTGCTGGCTCCGAGGGAAACTCGGGTGGTTCGGTCTCCCAACCTGCACTTGGATACTGTTTGAAACATCAGGATAGCCCTCATTGTCTTTTGGGTGGCTTTTTCAGCGGTGTGCGGCTCTCTTGGTTTTCGCTGATTCTATGCAAGCTCACTGTTCCTTTCAAGCAGTGGTGGTGTCGAAATATGGCTCCGAAGACAACTAAAGTGCTTAAAGGGCAGAATTTCGTGAAGGACATTAGTAAAGATGCCGCGAGTGAAGCCAGAGGCATTAAGGATACCAAAGTGAAATTGAAAGACGCCGCCAAGGAAAGGGGAGAGAGGAGAGAGCAACCAGGGGCGTCCGACTCTGGGGGCAATCTCGGCCAGATACGGCGTGGAGGTTCGAAAAAGAAAGGTGAGGCGTCCAGAGTGCTCGAAACTGGTGTGGCTGGTGGGACGAGACTGCGCTTGGCTACTCCTGGGGAAAGCTCAATGCGTCAACCTTCGGTATTAGAAGCATTCGGGGGGTAAGCGCTACCTCAGTGGGATCCTCAGCGAATACCACGGGCATATCTGCTGACCTTTCAGCTCTAACACTGTGTCCTGGAAATGAAGTTTCCCTTCAGACGATGGATGTAAACACCCGCATTCAGGAGACGGGTTTCTCTACTGCCGACCCGATGCATTCTGGGACATGTAGTTTCCGCTCCGAATTTCTGCCTCAGAACGGGGAAAATACTGTGGTGGATCTGGATATGAGTAGTATAAGGCAATCGGAGGGAAAAGAACCTAATGGCCAACTTGATGTTTTGGAGATGGATGGGGGAGCTATGTGTCGGTGTCTGGCATTGCACCCAGTCACATCAGCAGTTTGGTTGAGGGTGAGGATGGAACTGTCGATCCTGGTGACTTGGGTGACAGCCCAGAAACAGTGTTGGTGAATGCAAACAACGGTGTAACAGCAATGGATCCTCAGTTACTACCAGGCCATATGATAATAACCACACAAGCTCATCTGGATATGGGAACTGCTGAGAGTTATGCCGGTAACCTGAGTAGTATCCCTTGTGAGCAGGGGGATCAAGGAACTATTTCGACTTGGGCAAGTGCTCCTGTGCTCTCCCCTGAAGGAGATAAGTTTTTTCATTAAATGATGATTCGGATACATCTCAGATTAGTGAGCAGGAAACATCGCAAGATAGTGCTTCAGGAGAAGAATCCCCAGCCACACAGAAGAGGCATCATAACCATTCTGCGATTTCTAGACGACGAGCTAGGACAAAAGATAGATCTGCGGACTCAGCCAGTAGGCGTCTGGAATGGGATTACTCTGCTTCTACATTGACTGCCTGCTCGAGTAATACCCCGAAGCAGTGGGTACAGGCGGAGCTAATAATCTAGATAGTATTCCTCCTATACCAACAATGGAGTTACTTTATTCGACGCTGAAACAAATGCAGGGGGAGGCTAGGCAAGAGAGTAAGAGGTCACAACTTGCCACCATGAAGCTTCAGGGGGCGATTAGAAAAACAAATAAACTATGCTCTGATATGGCTGATCGAATAACCCATGTAGAAGACCGAACAGCTGCGGTTGAGGAAGAGGTTGAGAAATTGCAGGTTTTTAAAGCTGCACAGGAGAAACAATCACGAGACATAGACTGGAAACTTGAAGACTTCGAGAACCGCCAGCGTCGCAATAACGTCCGCCTCCTTGGCTTGGAGGAAAAAGTGGAGGGTGAGGACATCCTGGCTTTTACAGTGAAGCTTCTGAAAGGAGCTTTTCCAGATCTAGCTCAATGGAACTGGGAGCTAGAAGTTCAACGAGCTCATCGCTTTCCAATGTTTAAAAGAATGCAGCTAAAAAATCAAGGGGAGCGACCTAGGGCTATCCTGATTTTTGTTGGTAATTTCCTGTTAAGGCAGGCAATTATAGATCGAGCCAGACCCGATTCAAAAAGAACCTTTGAGGGACATTCCTTCTTCGCTCGCCCGGATTTTTGCCACACGACGGTCGAGCGGAGATGGAGGCTACGCCAGATGATCACCCCTTTCCAGGTTGCGGGCTGTGAAGCCTTTTTGCTTTTCCCTGCACGGCTTAAAGTTATCCACAGAGGGCGGGTTAGGATGTTTTTTTCGGAGATAAAGGCTCAAAACTTTCTTACGGAAGTGACTGAAGCACAAGGGGGAAGCTGGCGGATAAGGCAACAGAAAGGGGTGCCATAGGGAAGGACTGATACTTACTGTAAACTGGTAAACCGGGATAAGGCCAGTTCATTGAAGTCCCATTTGTTATTGTTGCAACAGGAGGCTATGGATATTGATATGGTCATTGTGGTGGCATATCTTTGGGGTTTTTTTCCCTTTTTTTTTTTTTTCTCTTCCTTTTTCTCTTCCTTTTTTAACTTGGGTAGAAAGGGCTTGGGACTATATTTGGAATAACATAAGGATCTGTTTATCTGGGGTTAGGCACGGTATGGTTTTTTTGGGGTTTCTTTGGGGGAGGGGGTGGGTGCTGTCGGAGAGGGAGTCTCAGCGGTCATACCTAGGTCATGCCTGACCTAATTGCCTGTATGGGAGGTAGGGGGGGTGGGGGTGGCGGGTGGCTGTGGGGGGTGCTCGGGGTGTGGTTAGGCAAGCGTTCAGCACAGCAGGAGATACTTCAAGGTGCAAGGTTTGGGGAGGAAAAGTATAGTTGGATTCAAGTTGGCTCAAGCTGGTTATCTAACATGAATCGATTGACAAGTTTGCATGAAAATATGAAATATGAGAAATTTATTTTAGGTAGGGTTAACTGTAGGGAATTCAGGAATCTTAAAACATGAGTTTGCGGATTGTGACAGTAAATATTTGTGGGCTTAATGACCAGGCCAAAAGAAATAAGGCAGCAATTTGGCTGAAATCCGTATGTGCGGATTTCTTGTGTGTTCAAGAGACACATATAGAGGGCTGCAGAGCGCGTATATTGGAACAACTTGGCTTTAAATTATTGGTATATACTACACAGGGCTCGCGAACCCGGGGGTGGCAATCCTCACCCGGAGGAATGATGTGAAGGTACTCAGAAAATCAGCTGATCAATGGGGTCGGTGGGTGCTGATTGAATGTCTGTTGAATAATTTTAAATTCACACTTTGTTCGGTATACGGCTCAACATGTGATGATCCAGAGCTGCTAGAAAATTTAGATTCTGGCTTGGCAATCTGGCCTGCTCCTATAATTATTAGTGGGGATTTTAACATTAATGGCCTGGGGGTACGATGGGGCGACCCAGGTAGTAAGTACCTAGGGAGAAAAAGGAAGGTGGGTGTTGCCCTATCTAATTTAGTTTATAACAATGGTTTAGTAGATGCATGGGCGTACCTAAAACCTTTTGAAGCAGGTAGTACCTTTTTTTCTTCCCCACATAAGGCTGTTTCCCGTCTGGATTATTTTTTTGTGCCCAGGCAATTGATCACTAATTTTGGGATTGAGAGGTACCCTCGTATTATTTCAGATCACAACCCATTAGTTTTGACTGTCAACTTTTCGATGATGGAAAAAAAGAATGTTGGATGGACCTTCGAACGGAGGTTATTATATGACCCTGATTATATTACATATATGAAGGGCTGGATTAAGGAATTTTGGGATTTTAACCGGGGAGCACTAGGGTTGGAATTGTCTGGGATGCTTTTAAGGCGGGGGTGAGAGGGGAGACAATAAGCTATAGCTTGCGTCGACAAAAAAAGGAGCGATTAAGGGAATTGGAAGTAAGGCAGGATCTAAGTAAGCTTGAGGAAGCCTTAGTAACGGCTATAAATAGGGGGAAGTGCTAGATGGAATATTATTACAGTTGGCTATAAAAAAGGCTGCGGCAGGGGACCACTTTGCTAAAAGAGCAGCTGAGATCTACATGTCTAAAAAGAGCACTGTTATGAATTTAATGAGCGGGTGGGACACACCTTGGCCGTAAGAACTAGGCAAAAAGTGTCTGCTGGTCAGATTTCTGAAATTTATGATACCGGGAGGAGGATTGTTACTGATGCAGCGGGGATTCGGGAGACTTTCAGGCTTTTTTATCACCAGCTATACTCTTGTGGTTTACCGGTGGCATCTGAGGATATTTCTGAATACTTAGATAAAGTTCCTATTCAGAAGGTAGATCCCATAGACAGGGAGGAACTGGAGAGCGGATTCTCTCAAGATGAAATAATGGGTGCCCTGCAAGATTTGCCTTCTGGAAAAGCCGTCGGCCCTGATCAGATTCCGCTGGAGTTTTATAAAATTTTTAAAGATGTTATTGGATCGGATTTAATAGAGGTCATGTTACTTGCACAGAAGGGGGGGCCGGCTCCTGAATCATGGGCAGGGGCAGATGTTGTTGTGTTTTTGAAAAAAGACAAACCAGCCAGGGAGCCGGGTTCATATCGGCCAATCACATTACTGAATAGTGATGTTAAAATATTTTCCAAAATTTTGGCCACGCGATTAAATGGCATTTTTAAAAAAACTATTCACCCCTGTCAGCACGGGTTTATTATGGGTCGTGGAACAACGCAACACATACGGCGGGTGATTACGCTTTTTGACGCAATGGAGATCTCAGGAGACCCTATGGCTGTATTGTTATTAGATGCTGAAAAGGCATTTGATAGGGTCTCCTGGGTTTTTCTCTGGGAGGCTATGAGATGGTTTGGGCTGGGGGAGGGGTTTATTAAATCTGTTCAAGTGTTATATAGGGCCCCCTCGGCTCGAATAAAGGTTAATGGCAATTATACTTCCTCTTTTAACATACAGAGGGGGACGCGGCAGGGCTGTCCATCATCCCCTCTGTTATTTGCTATTTATATGGACCCCCTAATACGATTATTGATGGTTAATAAAGGAATCTGTCCAGTTGTTAGTCAGGGGATCGAAACTAAAGTCCTCGCCTATGCCGATGATGTGGCCATAGTTACTGCAGAGCCACACTCAGCATTGAAAGCGGTTGAGTCACTAGCATTAGAGTTTGGTATATTTACTGGATATGCACTTAATAGATCTAAGACCCAAGTAATAAAGAATCGGTTGGTTAATTTTGTAGATCCCCGTGCCACAGATTCGGCGCTATACCTTGGTATACGGGTTACGTCAGACCTAGGAACGCTAGTGGCTAAAAATATGGAACCAGTAATTAGGAAGGCGAGGTTGGATTTAGATAGATTGAATAATCTCCATCTCTCTCTCGTGGGACGCTGTAACATCATTAAGATGATTTTTTACCAAAAATGTTATATCTATTTAGGGCAATCCCACTGGAATTTCAAAAATCTTGGTTTATTATTTTAGAAGGTTTAGTTAATCGATTTATTTGGGCACACGGCAAAACTAGGCGGGCACTCCGGTTTATGTCTTTATCACGGGAAAAGGGGGTTTTCGGTCCCTGATTTTAGAAGTTACTACTGGGCTGCTGTCTTGCAATATACGGGGATATTGGTAGGGGTATGTCCTGTGGACACTGAAGGGGAAAATGAGCTCCCGGATGTCTATAAATTGCTACTGGGCGGAAACGCTGAGAGATGTTTTTTAAATTCTCAGAGCCCAGTTATTACAAAAGAACCAAATTTAAGACGTTGATGGCTGTTTTTAAGATCTGGAGTGCGTTAAAAAGAAGATTGGTTTGGGGAGACTCAACCACTATACAGTGTTATACAAAAACCCCACATTCCCTGGAATTTTCTCCGATGAGACTATGGCAGGATGGGATGCTAAGGGTGTTCGGAAGGCTGGGGACCTAATTGGGATAGAAGGGTTTCGCCAATTCAACGATGTACAGATGGAGTTTGGGTTGGAGAAAGGTAATTTCTTCAAGTATTTTCAATTGCGCAGCTTTTTTAGTAAAAAAACTGGGGGGGATAGTGAGTTTGATAGTAATGCAATTATTGATATTATGCAAGGCAGGAATAAGGGGGCTATCAAGTTGATATATGCAGAATTGATAAGTTTAAAACAAGATGATTTAACTAAACACGAGGTTAAATGGGCTGAGCGTGTGGGGGTTGCTCCCGGAGCACTTTCGAGATCATTAGAGTTGGGTCAGCTGGTTTTATGTTCAGCTGGGCTCCAGGCACAACATTTTAGAACTATTTTCTCTCTATACTATACACCGGCTAGAATAGCACAGTGGGGCGGGTTATCAGGGATTATATGTCCTAGGTGTGCGGGGATGGATGCTGATTTGGTGCATATGTTTGCATCCTGCCCTTGTCTACAGGGGCTGTTGGACTCAATTATGGAATACTTAGATTGCTCACTCGGGGTTAAAATTAAATTAACCCCTGAACTAATCTTGCTAGGAATAAGTAGTATGACCAAAAATGAGTTCGCTTATCGATTTCTTTTTGTTGCTATGGCGGTATTGAGGATTAAAATTGCCTCGGCTTGGTTAGATCCTTTCCCCCTACTTTCCAGCAATGGCTTGCTCGTTTACTTTCTCTATATACAATGGAGAGAGCAATTTACGAAAGAAAGGGAAAAAGTCGAAGCTGCTGGGACAGCGCATCTGGGCTCCTCTAATAAAATGGAAGGAAAAGAATAATTAAAGCCAACTAGGGGGCAAATTTAATGTGATGTTGGTATAAATTGGTCAAAGTAAATCTCTCTATGAAATATATTTCTGTTAATGGGTTAGATTAGAGTCTTTGTAATCGAATTGATGATTTTTTTCTTTTTCATTATGTTATTTTAATTATTTGTCCGTTTATGTGATTTATTTCCTTCCTTCAAACCTTGCATCTTCTTTTGATTTTCTTTTTGATTGATATGTATTTGTGCTGATACCCTTGCAAGAAAATGTGGAAAAAAATTTTAATAAAGAAATTTAAAAAAAAAAAAAAAAAATGCTTTCAAAGTCTCCTTTCCTCAATAATAAAATAAACAATGAGCCCCACAAGTAAATGATACATAATCTTAGCTATGGTTAGCGTGGAATATTACTCTTTCAGACGTGTTTCTTTTTAAACATCTCCATATGGAATCCGGATACAGATAACTGTTTGGGGGAGTTAAAAAAACCTCTATGGGCCCTATATATGAGAAACAAAAGCAGCGCGGTGTCACAAGCCATTTTGCTGCGAAGGTCTGCGTTAGTTTCGAAACACAGGTATGCAATGTATTTATAACAATATGTTGCATCTCTGTGCTTTCCCCTACTCTGGTGCACAAATTGCTGCCATGCACCAGCGCAGGCACCCTTGCACAATGGTGCAAGGATGCCTGCGTCATGGGGCATCCTTCCTGGGGCACCTTCCTGCACTAAAACAATCAATTGAGGTGATTTCCTCTTCCAATGCGTGCTGTAGAATGCAGCACGCATTGAAAGAGGAAGAAAACGAGGAGAAATGAAAATATTTCTCCTCGTTGCGCCTTGCTACGCCACCCCTAGGGTGGCGTAGCCTTCTGACGCATTTCCAGGTTTACGATTGCTCATCAATCTAGAAATGCAGCAGTGGATATCGGTGTTACCAGGGAACACCGACCGCAACACCCGTGTCACGTCGCTAACACGCAAAGTGTTGCATGAAAAGGGGCGAAATTTACAAGCACACGTAAAGCCACGCAGGGTGGCTTTATGTGTGATTGTAAATATCAAGCAGCAGGTTGCACAACCGGTGCGTCACACAACGTGACGCACCAGCGGCGCAAGGGGCTTGTAAATAAGCCTCTGAGTCTTTTAGTTTAGAAATGTGCTAATCCTTGTCGACTACCCTTATTTGACTACTCCATGTTGACAATTTGGTGAAGTGGTCTTTGATGTTGACTCAATCTCAGGCACCGTGTTTTCTGCAGACATGCCCATAAAAGAATACTTAGCAAACTTGTCTTTAGAGAGGAAATGTTCCAGCTGTGACGTATTCATCCTTTTGACCAAGTACATTCAATCAATATCACTCACCTATGGTTTACCTGTATGAGGTTTTAAAATACAGCATAGTTCATTACCTGATTTTTGAATTTAGAATTGGCAACCCCTGTTATGTGCCCGGGTTAGGCCCTGTAGCGAAGCGGCTCATTTCTTACATTGTCCTCTTTTTTAACAAATAGCATTACTGCTGTGACCTTTTGCACATATTTGTGTGCTTAACAATGTTGGATTCCTTTCTCTGAAACTACTTCTGTTTACACATCTGGCTTCGCATAAGATTATCACGATGCCTCGAACACCAAGTACAAGGCCTTTAAGCACAAATGTACAAATGTCATTCTATCTTCATCCACGGGGCAACAGGGCTATCTACAGATCCATAACATTGCTAATCTACACGTGCATCGCAAGGATGCTTTTTATTATAAATAATCAGCATCTCATAGAATTAGCAGAGGAGGCACTTCAGCTGACACCGAGGGTCCCTGCATGCTGAGACCTCACCACACAGTGGTCCGACATCTTCGTTAGGGGTGTCCAGTTCGTGACCAAGACAGGGTCCTACATTCTCTCCCTCCTGGTAATGGGGTTGGATCGTCCCTTGGGGGGATTCTTGGCTTCACACCTACACACACTATAGGTACACTCAAAGTAGGGTTCGCATAGTAGGGGTACACTTGATTACTACCTTGTTTTATATGCCTGCATACATACACTGGTTTAGCACCATGGTAGAACTATATCTGCTATTTACTCTTTTAGTGCTTGTTATCACTTTGATCTGCTTCTGTCTACTGATTTTCACAGCACATGTATTCTATAAAAGAATAACTTTGGTTCAATAAATATATTGAAAATGTCCCACTGTGTATTCTCTGTATATTTCTCTGAGAACAAAAGAGCACAAGTGACTGAGCGAGAGATCTGATCTGTTAACACGATCCTTGAGGGGTCAAGGTTGTCATGTTCAGTGGTTGCAAGAAACCATTCACTCCCTAGTAGGGTTAGGGGGCATATGGTGGCTAGCTGGTCTCTAGGCCAACATATGGTGGCTAGCTGGTCTCTAGGCCAGCATATCCTGCGGGAGTGCTTGGAATCAGTCTGGGCACCTCACCCAAAGTTAATGTTGTCCAGCAAACACGCAAATCCTACAGATTAGTGGGAACTACACAAAACCCCCATATCACTATTTGGACATAGATCATAAGCCAACATTGAAAAACGTTTGTAAACGTGATGCACAAAAATGGGTCTGTCTACTGATTACTATAACCTATAGGAGAGCCTGTTCGAAATTGGGTTTCTGGTTGGCAGAGGTATGGAAGTTCAGGCCGATGGCGAGGGGCCAGCCTTGTCCCACTGCAAATCAATCAATCAATCAATCAGGGAATTGTAAGCGCGCTACTCACCCGTGAGGCGCTGAGGGGGGGGGGGGTCCGCAGATCATTTTAGCCGAAGAGCCAGGTCTTGAGGGTCTTCCTGAAGGTGTTCAGGGAGGGGGCGCGTCTGATGTCTGCCGGTAGCTCGTTTCAGGTCTTGGCTGCAATGTGAGAGAAGGATCTTCCGCCTGCTCTGGCTCTGTGGATGCGCTGGGTTTCGGCCAGTGCGAGGTTGGAAGATCGGAGGTTTCTTTTGGGTACGTGGAAGTTGATTCTGTCGTTGAGGTATTTGGGTCCGTTGTTGTGTAGGCATTTGTAGGCGTGAGTGAGGATGTTGAAAGTGACTCTTTTCTTCACGGGGATCCAGTGGAGACTTCGTAGGTGTTGGCTGATGTGTTTGTGTCGGGGGATGCCAAGGACGAGTCTGGCGGCGGTGTTTTGTACTGTCTGGAGTTTGCGGAGTAGGGACTTGTTGATGCCGGCGTAGAGTGCGTTTCCATAGTCCAGTCTGCTGGTGATGAGTGCGTGGGTGACTGTCTTCCTTGACTCAGGGGGGATCCACTTGAAGGTCTTGCGGAGGATGCAGAGGGTGTTGAAGCAGCTGGAGATGATGGCGTTGACCTGTCGGTTCATGGAGAGTGATGAGTCGAGTACGATGCCGAGGTTCTTGGCATGGTCTGAGGGGATAGGTGGGCTTCCGAGGGCGGTCGTCCACCAGGTGCTGTCCCATGCAGAAGGGGTGTTACCGAGGACGAGGACTTCTGTCTTCTCAGCGTTGAGCTTCAGGCAGCTGTTGGTCATCCAGACTGCGACGTGTTGCATTCCTTTCTGGAAGTTGAGTTTGGCAGTGGTGGGGTCTTTGGTGAGGGAGAGGATGAGCTGGAGCTGGGTGTCGGCATAGGATACGATGTTGAGGCCGTGTTGTCGGACGATGGCTGCGAGGGGGGCCATGTAAATGTTGAAGAGGGTGGGGCTCAGTGATGAACCCTGTGGGACTCCGCAGGTGATTTTCGTGGTGTCGGAGAGGAAGGGTGGGAGTCTGATCCTTTGGCTTCTTCCGGTGAGGAATGATCGGATCCAGTCCAGGACTGGTCCTTGTATGCCTGCGTCGTGTAGTCTGACGACTAGTGTGCGATGGGAGACAGTGTCGAAGGCCGCTGATAGGTCGAGTAGAATGAGGGCTGCGGAGTGGCCTGGGTCCAGGAGGGTGCGGATGTCGTCTGTGGCGGCGAGTAGGGCGGTCTCTGTGCTGTGGTTGCTTCGGAATCCAGATTGGGATGGGTGGAGGACGGCGTTCTCTTCAATGAATCGTGTCAGTTTCCTCTTGACTGTTTTCTCTGCAACTTTGGCTGCGAAGGGGAGGAGCGAGATGGGACAATAGTTCTTGAGGTCGGTGGGGTCAGCTGTGGGCTTCTTGAGCAGGGGTCTGACTTCTGCGCGCTTCCAGTCGTCTGGGAAGGTGCCTGTTTTGAAGGTGGTGTTGATGGTGCGTTGTAGTTTGGGTGCGATGGCGGCCACGGCTCTGTGGTAGATGTGAGGGGGGCAGGGGTCGTGGGGGCCCTCGAGTGGATGCTTTTCATGGTTGAGGCGGTGTCTTCGGCCGTGATCGGTGTCCAGTTGGAGATGGTGGACTGGTTGGTGTTTCTGGGGGGCGGGGGGCCGCCTGTGGCGCCTGGTCGATGAAGTTGTCGTAGAGGTTTTTGATCTTGAGGTGGAAATAGGTTCCAAGCTTGTCGCAGAGGTCTTGGGATGGGGTGATGTCTGTGGCTTCGCTGCGTGGGTTGGTGAATTTTTGAATGACACTGAAAAGTTCCTTGGAGTTGGTGGAGTTGGCCAGGATTTTGTTGTGGATGAAGTTCCTTTTGGTGGCTCTGATCTGGTTGTGGTAGTCCGTCATGGCGTCCTTGTAGGTGGTGTGGTTTTCGGTTGTCTTGGTGTTTCTCCAGTTCTTCTCCAGGCGGGTGCAGGTGCGTCTGGCTTCTTGGAGAGCGGTTGTGAACCAGGCGGCTTTCCTGGGGCGTTGTCTGTTGGGGTTGCGTAGCGGGGCGAGCTCATCTGCGCAGTTGGAGATCCAGGTGTGGAGTTCTCTGGCTGCGTCGTTTGCGCTGTTTGCGTCGGGTGCCCAGGTGTGGTTGTCTCGGGTGAGGGTGGAGTTAAGTTGCTCGTCGGTAATCTTGCTCCAGTTCCTTCGTGGTGGGCGTGGGGCTGGTTTGGGTGCCTTGGGTTTGTTGATGGCAAAGTGTACGCAGTGGTGGTCGGTCCATGGCGGCTGCGTTGTGTGGCTGAAATGGACGCTGTTTCCTGCCGCGAAGATGGGGTCGAGGGTGTGTCCTGCTCTGTGGGTCGGTGTGTTGACGAGTTGTTTAAGTCCGATGCTGGCGAGGTTGTCACGAAGGATAGTGGAGTTGGGGTCGCTGGGGTTGTCAAGGTGGAAGTTCAGGTCTCCAATGAGTATGTAGTTTGTTGAGGCGATCGCGTGGGGTGCGATGAAGTCGGTGATGGTGGTGGCAAAGGGTGTTCGGGGGCCGGGGTGTCTGTAGACGAGGGTTCCTCAGAGTGTGGCTTTGGGGGTGGTCTGGATCTTGAAGTGCAGGTGTTCGGCAGAGGGGAAGGTTTCGCTGGAGGTGGTGAGGCGGAGGGTGGTCTTGTGGGCGATGGCGAGGCCACCTCCTGGGTGGTTGGGGCGGTCTTTCCTCTGGATCTTGTATCCGTCTGGGATGGCGGTGCTGATGTCGGGGGCGGAGGATGCGTTGGTCCAGGTCTCTGTGAAGAAGACGATGTCGGGCGAAAGAGAGTCGAGTAGGTTCCAGATTTCCATGGCGTGTTTGTGTACGGAGCATACGTTGAGGAGGATGCATTTTAGGGTGTCGCCGGTGCTGGCGTCGGCGGTGTTGGAGGCCAGGGTGGCGGTGAGGGTCTGGCGGCAGTGGAGGCAGGAGAACTGGCCGTGGGTCGTGTTCGGCGAGGCTTGTTGGCATTCTCTAAGTCTTCCAGGGTTGAGTGCGAGGAGGGTGGTGGTGTCGTAGCGATGGGTAGTGGGAGGTCCAGGGTTCCTGGCGCTAGCCGCGGTCGGGTTGCGGACGGGCACAGACGGGCTTGCCTTTGGCACGCCTTCGGCACGCCCGCTGCGCACGTCCGCTGGGGGGGAATTCCGGGGGGGAATTCCGGGGGGAGATTCCGGGGGGGAATTCCGGGGGGGAGGGGCCGCAGGGGCAGCAGCGGTGAAAGGCAAAAGGAACAGGCAGGCACGAGAAAATAAAAACAGTGGTGGAATTAGAGCAAGACACAGATGGGCACAATAACAGTGGCACAACAGGGAAAAAATTTATAAAGAAAAAAAAAAAAAAACGGCTGAGAAAGGTTACGGTGGTTGGAGGCAGTCTGGTTTGCGCCGGCGCTGAGAAAGATGCAAAGATCAGAGGAGGCGATGAGTCGTCGACGATCCTTAGGATGTAGGCGTTGCGTCGGCTCCGAAAAGCTCAAAGTCAAAGATGCGTTGGAAAAGGAGGCGATGTGCTGCACAGTCGGCAAAGTGATGCACCTGATCGTCACAGGAGCAGTGATGCGTCGTTGTCAAGGGAAATGCACCAGTTCCAAGTGGAGCAACAACAGCGATCTGTGGCTTTTGGTTGAAGCATCACTTTATTCCCACTTTCAAGGGTCCAGGACTGGGGTGGCACCACTTGGCAGGGTAAGACCCACAGATGGCAGAGTGCAGGTGCTGTTGCAGGGTGGTTGGAAGTCTGTCATGTCCCTGAGACTTCAGAACAGGAGGCAAGCCAGCAAGCCCTTGGAGTCACTCTGGGTTCAAGTGATACAGGTCCAGAAGTGTATTGAAGTGGTGGTGTCTGAGGTCCAGTACCCAGCTGAGTCTTTGAAGTGGGGGAGACTTCAAAGAGATGCCTTTTAAATGCACAAAGTCCCTGGCCTTCCTGCCCTGACTCCAGACTCACTGCAGAGTGTTAAGCATTCCTTTGTGTGGAGAAAGGACACATCCTATTCAGGTGTAAGTGTGAGGCTGTGCCCAGCTCCTCCCATCCTGCCCAGGATGGCCCATCAGGATGTGGATGGCCCATCAAGGCACACCTAAACTCCCTATGTGGGTGGCTGTCTAGAGGGAATACACAAAGCACAGCTGCCACCTACCCCAGACAAGTAATCAGAGACATGCAGCAGGCACCAATTGGGTAAAGTAAGAAAATGCCAACTTTCCAAAAGTACCATTTTCAGAATTGCAATTTAAAATCTGACTTTACCATAAGTTGTGATTTTAAATTGTCATTCCAGAGACACCAAATTTGGAGGTCCTATCTTTTCCCAATTGGAAACTGCACTTATAAAATGTAATAAAGTAAACCTAATGTTGAGAGAGATAGGCCTTGTATAAGTGAAAAAGTTATTTAAGAGTTTTCACTATTAGGACATGTAAGGCTTATGAGCACATCCTACTTTATAAATAGCCTGCACCCTGCTCTTGCGCTGTATAGGGCCTACCTTAGGGGTGGCTTATATGAATGAAAAAGAAAGGATTGGGCAAGGTAAGAGTGTAACATTGCATTTTAAAACTGCACACACAGGCTCTGCAATGGCAGGCCTAAGTCATGTTTAGAGGGCTACTTAAGCGGGTGGCACAATCAGTGCTGCAGGCCCACTAGAAGCATTTCATTTGCATGCCCTGGGCACAGTTAGTCCACTTTAGTAGGGATGTATAAGTAAACTAAATATGCCAATTGCGGATAAGCCAATGTTACCATGTTTTAGGGAAAGAGCCCAAGCAATGTAACACTGATTAGCAGTGGTAAAGTTCCCAGAATACTAAGGCCAGCAAAAATGAAGTCAGCAAAAACAGGAAGTCAGGGGAAACTACACAAAGGATGCCAGGCCTAATAGAGCCCCATATGTTCCCTAACCACGTGTTGAACCCTGGCATGTACAGTTTTGCCAGAATAGCTTGCCCACCTACAGAGAGGCAGCTTTATGATGTATTACAATGTTTGAAATTAAAGGGGTTCTTGATATATTCTCCCTAAACGAGTCATTATCGACCAATGGGATAATTACTAATCTAGGCAAAAATCTGAAATGTAAAACTTTGCTTATTCTTTCACACAGTATGCCTGTAGAAGAGGCCTGCAGAAAGTTGTTCTTTCTAAGCCAGATCATCATAATTAAGTATTGTGTCTAGATAAGCCCTGTATGAGTTGTTTGAATGACCAATAAATCGGTCTCCGAGACACATCCAATTGGTTAAAGAGCAAGGCAATGGGGTAAAATAGAAAAGTGACTTGAGCTGCAGTAGTGAAATCAGATGTGTCTTGTTCGTAATATTGCAAGATAGATAAAGCATCATGACTGAGTGGTCCAAGTTGTTATCTGACTAAGGTTGAAGAATTCAAGGTGTGCAGTGTCCGACAGGGCTGAGAGACACAGTACTTTGTTATATAGAGAACTTTCAATGCTGGATTTCATAAGTGGTACTTGTAAAAAATACAGCTCAGACTTTATGCATTCATGGGAACTGCAGGGGATGAAGGTCATGGTTTGATTCAAACTATGTTGCCTTTAGAGACATGCTTTCTGCTGTGTCTTTTCAGAGTATTACTTATTCTCCTTCAACCACAACAAATACTCTTTATTCTTCTTTGAGGAGGGGGGCTTTTTCTGTCTTCCTCCCTTTTTTCAGACAGATTAGCCCAGAGTCTACTTGGTCTGTGTTATTGAGTTTTTCCTTTACAGCTATTGAAATGTGCCCTACTATGTCTCTGGCAATATTAGTTGCACCAGATTTTATGCGTGTTTTATCAACTAGAACCCTCTTCTTAAATGTGGTAATGTTTTTCTGACAAGATTCCTGAATATACTGTCAATCCCTGCCCCCTACATAATAGGTGCTCCATAGAACCCTTGAAGCCCTGAGTCAGCTTGTGCCCTGCAGTAATCTCCATAGAGAGACGTGCCACCATAATGTTCTGATAAAATCATTATTTTAGCATGATTCACCATAGCGAAGATTAGAGTGAATCAACACTATCATTTTCCCTACTTTAAATCTTACAGGTTTTTAAAGAGTCCAAGTCATCTTTTATTTCAATTGTAATTGAATCAAGCATGTTTTTGCTGACAGTTACTTAGGGCATCATTACGATGGCGGGCGGACAAAGTCTGCCCGCCACCGTACCGGTAAACGGGGCCGACCGCCAGAGGTGCGGCGGTCCCGCTGGGCCCATTAGGATGCGACCGCCACCCTGGCGGTTGCATTCCGCATATTCAACATTGTGGCGGGCGGTGCTGTAAGCAGCACCCACCACAATGTTGAAAATGCATGCTGTGCATTGGCATGCACAACGTGACAGGCACCGCGCGGTGCCTGCCACCTTGTCCATGCCAATATGGGTATCCCCCAAGTGCAGTCCCCCGGCCCCCAAAGTGAACTCCGCAAGCCTTTCCATGGCAGAGTCTCCGCCATGGAAAGGCATTGAAAATGCCACATGCTAATATGGATGGCGGTGCCTGCAAGGCACCGCCACCATATTATGGGCCTTTTCCGCCCGGTAGGCAATCGGGACGATTGCCTACCGGCGGAAAAGCGCCGGACGGTCTTTCCGTCCGCCGCGGTACCCCCGCCATGCTAATGTGGCGGGGGGTAAAAAGCCGTCCAGCGGGGTGTTTTGGCGGGCGGATCGCCACCGCCGGTCGGGCGGTGTCGATCCGCCCGCCATGCTAATAGGCCCCATAGTCTTTTTTGTGTAAATGATGTTTATCATGCTATTAATTTCACTAGTGCTTTCCACACAACAGAGTAGAGTTCCTTTTTCCCACTCTCTAAAGTTCAGTGAGATCATAATATACAAACAGCAAGTAAAAGGCTTTATGTATAACTGTGGATGCTTTCCCCATCGATGTAGCATGATAAACGTTAGACATAAGCCCCAGAATTCTCCACAGATTTTCACATACTAAAATGCCAAAGTCCTGTATATGACTGAGTGCTCCTTTTCTCTGTCTTTGATCATATGTTAATGTGATGTAATAATATTCAGCAATGTTACGGAGGCCTTTATTTATTGCATCTGCAAGGCCTTTGGTATTGTAGTAACCTGTAGAAAGTGTAAGCTCAGACGCCATTTCCTCCTTGTGTACAATAATAACTTAAACATCCTCAGCTTCGAAAGTGTTCCATGTGTGTGTAGGAGCAAAACTGTACCCTGAAATTAAGACGCCCCAAAAATGTACCTGTTGGAAGGTGGTTTATTAGTAGGTGCAGGTAATTACCTACAGCTAGTAAAAACACTACAATCACATATAAGGACCAATCAAGTCTCAATAAATTAATCCTTGCTCAATCCTTGGTAGCTTGGCTGATGAGCATCCAGGCTTAACTTAGGCAAAGCAAGGTGTGCAAACCATTTAATATCACCAAAACAGTAACTAAGTAGAAGACACAAAATAATAAAAGTCCAACACCAATTTATAAAAATAGAAAAAGACTTTATTTTTAAAATGACGCCAACATGACAAAATACAACGTAGGGAACCGGAGATATGAATTTTTAAAGTTTAAAGAAAAAACTGTGCTTTCTAGCGCCTAAAAGTGTAAAGTGTAGGAAGGTGGAATCTGACTATATGGTTGCCCCCACTTTTTTTATGGTGTTTTGCTGGTTTATGACTTAGTTGGACTGGGATCCTGCTATTCAGGGCCCCAGTCTATCTGCTTTCTCTGTAAAAAGGTTTCCATGTCCCTAAGGCACATCTCTGATTGGAATCTGGAGTGCCCTTATAAGTCCCTAGTGTTGGACTTGGCCCTTTTGGCAGGTTCACCCCTAAACTTTTTGCTCGTCTCCTAGCCTTTTCCCTGTGTAGTGTTGGTGGTTTTAGGCCTCTGCGCACTTTAGCCCTGTGTCCCAGTGTAAAGTGCGTGCGCACTCTGAGTGCGTGTGGTGAGATTGGCCTGCCCTCCCATAGGAATGCATGGGGGATATGTGTGTCCATGGTAATTCCTGGTGTGAGAGTAGGGCAGGGGCGAGTTTAGTATGTGCGAACTCGTGAGAATAAATGCTGCGCAGTGGTGTGCGCAGATTTATTGTGACTAGTGGAGAAGTGCCACTTTTAGAAGTTGGCATTTATGTGTGCTCTGTGTCTGCCTGCCTGATGTGAATTGCATGTCTGGCTTTGTGAGTGACAGGGGCTGGGAGGTGTGTGTGGCTCCAGGAGGGGCAGGGTGAGTCAGCGCAGGGCTGAATAGGGAGATCTGCATCTAGATGGGAGGGAGGAGTTGCACCTGGGACCTGAATAGGGCTGTGCCTTCCCTCCACAATGCTGGCTCCACCCCCTGTGGTGCGTCTGATGTCCCTAGCCTGTCCTGAGAAAGGAGAGAGGAGCTGAGCAAAACAAAGTGCTCCAAAGCTCCCCCAAAACCAGTTGCACCTGGTTTTTCCCCAGCCCTGTGCTATGTGACAAAGGAAAAGGGTGTATAAAAGAGGGGGCTGTGACCCCCTGATAGTTCATGTTAGGTTCTGCTCTGTTGTGCTGTTCCTGACTTAGGGGGGGGCCTGCTGCTGCTGCCGGGCTCCAGGAGGAACCGCCAAGAGGGACTGCCTCCAGGCTGGAGGGCCCTGTGAGCTGGCCTGCCTGGGCCCAGCCTTTGCCCCCTTTCTCCTGAAGGGCTTTCCCCGGACTTTGATTCTAGCGCCTTGGGAGCGCTTGGCTTTTATTTTTGAAGAGCGCTTTGCTCTCTGCAGCGTAGGAGCAGCGCTTCTAATTTTAGTTGCAGCACGGAGCTGCGATCATTTTAGAAGGGAATCCCCGGCGTGGAGATTCCCCCGTATTTGTGCTGTTTCGCGGGTGCCCACCCCGCGTAGTTATACTTTTAAAACCGGATCGGGAGCCCACCCCGCCGATCTGTGCCCCCTGCGTGAGGCCGCCGCCACCGAGAACACAGAGGGCCGCCGCGCTGCCCGCGGCGACCCGGAAGCCAGGCAGGGCGGCCTGGTTGTGGGCAGGGCGCTCCGCAAGAAGCCGGAAGCAGACGGGAGCCTACCCCGCGCTCCGGTGCCCAAAGGAAGAAGCAGGAAGCAGACGGGAGCCTACCCCGCGCTCCTGTGGCCAAAGGAAGTCTGACCAAGGAAGGCAAGGCCCCCGTGTACCGGAGGGAGCCCCGCGTGTGGTCCGACCCCGCGTCTGTCAGGAAAACCGGGGGAGCCTTGCCTGCAGAGCCGGGAAGAGGTGACGTGAGGAGGACCCTCGGCGCCTGTGCCCAAGTAGAGGCGGGGCTCTCATGAGCAGAGAGAGCCCCGCGTGTTGTGGAGCCGGCGCGGGAAGAGGAGCGGCACCGGAGAGCCCGGTGAGTGGGGCTGAGGCCGTTTTTCGTTTTGTTGGTGCTCGCGAGGCACCAGGGGGAGTGGTATTTGTTTTCTCCAGCTGCCCCGTCTGTCAGTGGGCAGCTGCAACGTGGGGCAACATTGGTTTCTAAGAGTCCCCGAGTGGGGCTCCCCGAGGCACATTGTCGGTGCCTGGAGCCGCGTGGATGCTCCCTGGGGCCCTGAGGTGCCCGTGCTGATTTCCTTTTTGGGGGCATTATTGTAGAAGTCCCGGAGTGGGGCTGAGAGGCACGTTAGTGCCAGTTTCCTTGCCACAGCTGCCCCGCCTGACAGTGGGCATATTCTTAGTGGTGGAGTCCCAGTGGGGCTCACAAGGCACAGTGGTGCCCGTGCCATTCCCAGCTGCCCTGCGAGAGCGCAGGCCGCTGCAACCTTGGGGGACAGGTTCCTTTTAAATTGCGAGTCCCAGAGAGGGGCTCAGGGGGCACGCTGGTGCCCGTGTTCATTTTCACAGCTGCCCAGCAAGTAGTGGGCAGCTGCCACGTTTAGGTTGTGCCTCTGCACACTTTGCCTTGGCTGCCTGTGCAGCCAGCCCGGACATTCTGGACAGTGGGCATTTGAGCCCCGGTGAGAGGCCAGTTGGCCTGGGGCCAGTGTCAGTGCGTTGTGCCCCCGATTGGGGCACACTGTGTTTAGGCTTACGAGGCCTATTGCCTCATGTGATTTATGCCTAATGTGATGTAGGTGTCCCATCTTGTAGGTTACAGGATCTCGTGCTAAGTTCCTACCTGTACCAGTAATTACTGGTTGTGCGCTACATGTATTATTTGCATTTACTTACCTGATCTGATGGTTCTGACCGTGGCCCGATTGGCCTGGTCCTGTATATAATTCCCCTGTGAATATTGCCTAGTGCCAGTTGGCGCACTGTATATTATGTGATTATGTTTCTAAGGTATTTATGATAATACAAAGGCTATTTTTTTATATAACCTTGTGTGGAGTTCCTTTTGTGGTGTGCCTAGTGTGTTGCTGCTGTGAGAGTGTGTTGCGCAAACGCTTTACACATTGCCTCCGGGATAAGCCTGACTGCTCGTGCCAAGCTACCAAGGGGGTGAGCAGGGGTTATCATCGGCGTGTAACTCCCTCGCCCTGACTAGAGTGGTGGTCTCTGCCTGGCTTTGGCGCAAGCCTTAGCCAACCAGAAATCCCATTTCTAACACCTAGTATATGGTATACTATGTACCAAGGGCATAGGTACCTCAGAGGCCTACCAGGGGCTGCAGCATGTATTGTGCCACCCCTGGAAGGCCATCCAAACTGACACCACAGGTCTGCTACTACAGCCTGGGTAAGGTGGTGCATGCACCCCTTACTGTGATATAGGTTACCTATATCACTAAATACATACACACATATAAACCTATAAGTCACTCCTAAGGCAGGCCTTATCAATCCTAAAGGCAGAGTGCATGGTTCCTATGTGAGAGGGTGCCCCTGCATGAGCAGGGCCCCTCTGCAGCGTTCGGAGACCCTTCTATGATGCTGTTTGTAGTGCAGCCTGACCATATACTCTTAAGCGCATTATATCCTCGCGGTAAAATGCTAACTTTGGAATGGCTGCACCTAAACATGTCGTGTTTGGTGTCAAACATCTTGGAATACTACCCCCCGCCAATCCTGGCGGCGGGGGTAGCATTCCACCCTTCTAGAGGGAAAGACATGTTAACTCTGGCTTACCCGGTAACTACTTTCTGAAGCCCTGGCATCACAAAATGGATGCTGCTGCCACAGACACAAGTCTGGCCTCCTGCTGCTGGACGAAACTCCGGCAGGGGAGGCCTGGACAATAGGTTTCCTGTTGCAGGGAGGTGTGACCACCTCCCCAGACAGGATAATGTGTATTGGGGCTGGGTGGGTGCACTCTTAGAGTGCTTTGAAGTCCTGCACTGGGGGAGCAAAAGGCTCCTCTGTGCATATGCCAGTTCAAACCAGCTCAGGGGCTAGCTGCCCCTGCTCTGGCGCGAAACTGGACAAAGGGAAGTGGGTGTAGCCACCCCTCCCTTGACCCTCCCATAGGTGGGGTCATAGAGTTAGTCCCTCCCTGTTTTACTGGTTAAAATGGGGAACCCTTGCCACAGCAAGATTAGATTATACCTGGACGAAACTCTGAAACTGAATCCTGGACCTTCGACGCTCTACGACAAGATTAGAGGACTGAAGAATCTCCCTTGGGGTCAAGGAGTGACTCCCCTGCTTGGCAGGCACCAAAGAAGCATCTGTCCGGTTCGAATTTCTGAAGCTCCCGTCGGACGCCGAAGTCATCGCATCACCAGAGGTGGATTCTCAGACTTCCCCGAGGCTACCCTGAGCCCCCAGCAAAGCTAAGGCCCGTGGCTATCGTGGGTGACTTGAGACCGTGACCCCTGGACACCGAGCACATTTGCAAGTGCATCATCTTCTGGGTCTCCCAAGAAGTCGTGCTTTGGGCTCCGAGTAGCCCTAGCCTCCAGCACCACCTGCACCGAAGATCACTGGCCCCCACTCCACGAGTGTCCTGTAAGCCAGATCCACGTGCGGCGTCACGAGGCTCCTTCGCGGTCGCTAGCCCGTTGGCTAGTAGCCCTTAACGAAGGCCAATCCTTTTCTTACTTGGCATCCTGGTTGCTCCAGGCCTGCCCTCACTTACCTTCGCTGGGTGAGTTCCACAGACCTTGCTGGTCTGTACCATCGACGATCTACATCTTCACCGAGACTTGCCGTTGCCGAGGCTTGTTGGGTCCAATCCGGTCGCCGACACCTCAGCATTCGACAGACATCGTGTACCAGCCCGAATCCTGCTCCTGGTCACCGACAACGCCTCCTGGACCTCGTGGCTGAAGAGACAAGATGACCGTCAACGCACCTGAAGCACTCGACATCGGTGGGCATCTGTCCATCGCCTTCCTGGTCACTGGCTAGTGACCCAGACTCTGTCCCCTCTGCTTTCAGGTTCTTCAGAACTCCGATCCACTCTTGGATCCACCCGGACCCTTTTCTCTTGGCCGCCAGCAGCATTTTGCAGCAGATCGCCATTCGAATCGACGACGAAACCCGACCCCGAAAGGCACCTATGCACCCGGCTTCCCTGGGTGAGGTAACACGAGTACTCCGGTGCTCCCGTGGGTAGAGACTCTTCAAAGTCCTAGATCTCAAAGGGTTTTGTCCTAGTCCTCTTTTAAGTGTCCCTTTTCTCTATTTTCCCGATCCCGACTTTCTCCATAGAAGTTAACGGCGTATCGCGGTTGTGTATTTACACTGCACGCGTCTCCCGTGGGTCCCCTGTGTCACTACCTTGGGTGGTTCCTTGTGGTCCAAGCACTTCTGGAGGCTCTAGGCCTAGTGTCTAGTTCAGTCGTGGTTCGCATACCACTTTATTGGTATATGGTTTGGTACGCCCCTAGGGCCCAAACGTGTATTTGTGCTATTACTGTGAATTAATAACTTATAACTTATGTACTTCGAACTCTAGCCTCATAAAGAGACTAGAGGGGTGTGTTTAGCAATAAATACATATATTTTGAATATATACCTGGTGTGGTGCTCTTTCATTTGGTCACTCAAGAGATTATAGACTGGTAAAACAAGCTGCTTTACATTCCTTCAAGACTTAGCCTGAAGGCTGCTCTCCATAGCTACCACTAGGATAGCTTTCAATAAAGGTTGTCTTTAACCTATCTCCAATAAGGGGTTGTTTGGACTGGTGCAAGGTGCCCACTATAATTAGTGGACAGCATATACCAGGCCAACTTCTCACATTGGTGTGCAGCGTGTGGGATTCCAGCTTGCTATTGTTTTACCAGATAATCTCAATTGAATTGATCAACTGAAAACCACTAAAGGTACCTAAGGTACATATAATTTAAGCTTAGAATACAGTAAGTTCTACTGAACTTAGAGTTGTGTGTTAAGGGATAGCACAACCCTTTCTACAACTCAAGAGAGTTTAGTAGGCCACACTAGAGTAGGTAGTGCATACACCACACCACACTAGTAATGTCTTTAAGGGCAGGATCCAAAGAATCCTTGCAGGAAGCCATTGAGCTTCCACCCTCCAAGTATGATACACTCCCATTCTTGGAATTGAGAGCTTTATGTAACTTGAGAAAAATAAGGACAGGCCAAAGCCCCACCACCCAACACCTCAAGGAGTTGTTGGTGGCTTATGACCTTAGTAAGCCTGTAGGGACTGAAGGGGTAGGAGCTGAGGGTGGGGCAGAAGAAGAGGACGAGGCCAGGGGTACCAATACCCCCAGCCCCCTCTGAAACTGGCCAGGAGGGTGACAATGACCCTGACCTGGATAACCCAATCCCTCCTGTGGATGATGATGAGGATGATCAAGATGATGCCCTCTTTGTCCCCCAGGGAGGATTAAGAGTGTGCCCAGGAAGTCTAGATCTCCTTCTCAGGAGTCTAACCACTCTGGCACCTCTATAGGGAGCTCTGTCTCCTCTCACAGGAGGGAATCCTCTCATGAGAGGAGAGCCAGACTGGTCCAGTATGAGGAAACTCAGCTGGAAATCAGAAAAAAGCAATTGGCTTTAGATAGGGAATCCCTAGATCTCCTTAGAGAGAGAAGAAAGTTGGGACTAGAGTCCCATGGTTGCAGCAATATCCCTAGAGATAGGGAAAGGTCTTATGACCATAGAAACCTAAACAAGATTGTCCCTCCCTACCAGAGTGGGGATGACATCCACAAATGGATAACTGCACTGGAGAGGGCCTGTAAAGTTCAGAAGGTCCCCCAGAGGCAGTGGGCAGCAATCTTGTGGCTCTCCTTTGCAGACAAAGGTAGAGACAAGCTCCTCACTGTAAGAGAAGAGGATGCTGACAATTACACAGTCTTGAAGAGTGCTCTGATAGATGGGTTTGGCCTAACCACTGAACAGTATAGGTTGAAGTTCAGAGACACCCAAAAGCTCAGACTCAAGACTGGGTTGATTTTGTAGATTGTGCTACAAAGGCTCTGGAAGGTTGGATACATGGCAACAAAGTGCATGACTTTTTAGGATTGTACAATTTGATTATGAGGGAGCAGATCCTTAATAATTGTCAAAACCAGCTTTTGCACCAGTATCTGGTGGACTCTGATCTGACCTCTCCCCAAGAATTGGGAAAGAAGGCAGACAAATGGGTCAGAACCAGAGTAAAAACTAGAAATCAGGGTGGTGACCAGAAGAAAGATTCTACTAAGTCCCAAGAGAAAGGTGGGGATAAATCTAAGGATAAGTCCCCTACAGGGCCCCAAAATTCCTCTTCTGGGGGTGGGTCCCAAACTCCTTCCTCTCCTGAAAAGAAACCCTATTGCCATGTCTGTAAAAGCCTGGGCACTGGAAAACTGATCCCAGTTGCCCCAGGATTGGCAATAAAGAAAATGTTCCTCCCACAACTACTACCACCCCTCCTGGTACTACCAGTAGTAATCCTCCAGTTGGGAGTAGTGCACCCAAAAGTTGGGTGCTTTTGCAAGAGGAACAGAGGTGGGCCCTAGTTTAGACAGGGACCCCTCAACAGACTCCTCTGACTCTGATGGTGGTATAGGATTTGCCACCTTTACCATGGGTCCCATAGCATTGGGCAGGTACAGATTGGAGCCACTAATTAATGGTCAGAAAGCTGTGGCATTTAGGGACACAGGGGCTAGTGTCACCATGGTGGCAAGGAAACTAGTCCCCCTCACCAGCTTTTACCTGAGTTTAAATACCAGGTGACCAACATTGATGGTGTCAGAACAGATCACCGCATGGCCATAGTCAATCTCAGCTGGGAGGGGTCACAGGCCCAAAAAGAGTGGCAGTGTCCCCAACCCTACCTGTAGATTGCCTGATGGGCAATGATTTGGAAATTTCAGCCTGGGCTGAAGTTGAACACCAAACCCATCTTAGGATGTTGGGCGTCCCTGCAAAGGTTAGTGGGGCTGTGATGGCCACAGCCCCAGCCCAAGAATTTGGAGAGATGGAGTCTGAAAGAATGGCCCCTCTCCCCCAAAAGAGAGCACAAGGGTTGAAGAAAAGTCTTCTTCCCTCCAGACAGTAGGTAAGGGTCAGCCTCCTCAGGGAACTGACCCTACCCCTAGTGAAGGAACTGCCCCAGAGGTAGTCAGGCCTGGCCTGGCCACACCCCTGATGGCAGAGGACCCTTCCAAGGTGGTACCCAGTCTGGAGCAGGTAACCTGCCCCTCTCTACCCTGCCTCAGCCAGCCCAGGGCTGCAGAGGTCAGGGAGGTCAGTGGACCCCCCAGGGCCCCCTGTCCAGAGGAACCCCCATCAGCAGATTAGGGGCACCCAGTCTAGTAGCCCTAGCCAGGTGAAAACTCCTCTACACACTGAGGGATCCCCCATGCCTTTATGTAGGGACCTCCCCAGAAGGACTCTGGTAGGCAAGGGCAAACCTGGGACCTGAAGGTTCCAAACCTGCCCTGTCCCTCCAGTAGTCCATCCAAAGGGACCCAACCCCCAGCTGTAGGCAGCCAAAGGTTGACCCTTAGAGCAAAGTGCAACTCAGTCATGGAAAGACAGGCATACATGGTGACCAGTGATCTGAGGAAGCTGAGTCCAACATTCCTAGGGCCTCACTTCCCTACTCAGCCACCTCACCAGCCTTGTACTTTACCTCAGCACGCCACAGGTAGTGATTCCCCATGGTGGAGACCCTCTCATACCCTTAGGGTGAGGGATTGCTTAGTGGACCATAAGACAGGGGGCAACCATGCTAGTGCAGGTGCTTCCTTATATGACCACTTAGTCAATGAAGGCTCAACTGGCCAAGGTTAGCCTTATCTCCTTTCGTTTGGGGGGGTTATGTAGGAAGGTGGAATCTGACTATATGGTTGCCCCCACTTTTTTTATGGTGTTTTGCTGGTTTATGACTTAGTTGGACTGGGATCCTGCTATTCAGGGCCCCAGTCTATCTGCTTTCTCTGTAAAAGGTTTCCATGTGCCTTAGGCACATCTCTGATTGGAATCTGGAGTGCCCTTATAAGTCCCTAGTATATGGTATACTATGTACCAAGGGCATAGGTACCTCAGAGGCCTACCAGGGGCTGCAGCATGTATTGTGCCACCCCTGGAAGGCCATCCAAACTGACACCACAGGTCTGCTACTACAGCCTGGGTAAGGTGGTGCATGCACCCCTTACTGTGATATAGGTTACCTATATCACTAAATACATACACACATATAAACCTATAAGTCACTCCTAAGGCAGGCCTTATCAATCCTAAAGGCAGAGTGCATGGTTCCTATGTGAGAGGGTGCCCCTGCATGAGCAGGGCCCCTCTGCAGTGTTCGGAGACCATCTCTGAGGCTGTTTGTAGTGCAGCCTGACCATATACTCTTAAGCGCATTATATCCTCGCGGTAAAATGCTAACTTTGGAATGGCTGCACCTAAACATGTCGTGTTTGGTGTCAAACATCTTGGAATACTACCCCCCGCCAATCCTGGCGGCGGGGATAGCATTCCACCCTTCTAGAGGGAAAGACATGTTAACTCTGGCTTACCCGGTAACTTCTTTCTGAAGCCCTGGCATCACAAAATGGATGCTGCTGCCACAGACACAAGTCTGGCCTCCTGCTGCTGGACGAAACTCCGGCAGGGGAGGCCTGGACAATAGGTTTCCTGTTGCAGGGAGGTGTGACCACCTCCCCAGACAGGATAATGTGTATTGGGGCTGGGTGGGTGCACTCTTAGAGTGCTTTGAAGTCCTGCACTGGGGGAGCAAAAGGCTCCTCTGTGCATATGCCAGTTCAAACCAGCTCAGGGGCTACCTGCCCCTGCTCTGGCGCGAAACTGGACAAAGGGAAGTGGGTGTAGCCACCCCTCCCTTGACCCTCCCATAGGTGGGGTCATAGAGTTAGTCCCTCCCTGTTTTACTGGTTAAAATGGGGAACCCTTGCCACAGCAAGATTAGATTATACCTGGACGAAACTCTGAAACTGAATCCTGGACCTTCGACGCTCTACGACAAGATTAGAGGACTGAAGAATCTCCCTTGGGGTCAAGGAGTGACTCCCCTGCTTGGCAGGCACCAAAGAAGCATCTGTCCGGTTCGCATTTCTGAAGCTCCCGTCGGACGCCGAAGTCATCGCATCACCAGAGGTGGATTCTCAGACTTCCCCGAGGCTACCCTGAGTCCCCAGCAAAGCTGAGGCCCGTGGCTATCGTGGGTGACTTGAGACCGTGACCCCTGGACACCGAGCACATTTGCAAGTGCATCATCTTCTGGGTCTCCCAAGAAGTCGTGCTTTGGGCTCCGAGTAGCCCTAGCCTCCAGCACCACCTGCACCGAAGATCACTGGCCCCCACTCCACGAGTGTCCTGTAAGCCAGATCCACGTGCGGCATCACGAGGCTCCTTCGCGGTCGCTATCCCGTTGGCTAGTAGCCCTTAACGAAGGCCAATCCTTTTCTTACTTGGCATCCTGGTTGCTCCAGGCCTGCCCTCACTTACCCTCGCTGGGTGAGTTCCACAGTCCTTGCTGGTCTGCACCATCGACGATCTACATCTTCACCGAGACTTGCCGTTGCCAAGGCTTGTTGGGTCCAATCCGGTCGCCGACACCTCAGCACTCGACAGACGTCGTGTACCAGCCCGAATCCTGCTCCTGGTCACCGACAACGCCTCCTGGACCTCGTGGCTGAAGAGACAAGACGACCGTCAACGCACCTGAAGCACTCGACATCGGTGGGCATCTGTCCATCGCCTTCCTGGTCACTGGCTAGTGACCCAGACTCTGTCCCCTCTGCTTTCAGGTTCTTCAGAACTCCGATCCACTCTTGGATCCACCCGGACACTTTTCTCTTGGCCGCCAGCAGCACTTTGCAGCAGATCGCCATTCGAATCGACGACGAAACCCGAGCCCGAAAGGCACCTATGCACCCGGCTTCCCTGGGTGAGGTAACACGAGTACTCCGGTGCTCCCGTGGGTAGAGACTCTTCAAAGTCCTAGATCTCAAAGGGTTTTGTCCTAGTCATCTTTAAGTGTCCCTTTTCTCTATTTTCCCGATCCCGACTTTCTCCATAGAAGTTAACGGCGTATCGCGGTTGTGTATTTACACTGCACGCGTCTCCCGTGGGTCCCCTGTGTCACTACCTTGGGTGGTTCCTTGTGGTCCAAGCACTTCTGGAGGCTCTAGGCCTAGTGTCTAGTTCAGTCGTGGTTCGCATACCACTTTATTGGTATATGGTTTGGTACGCCCCTAGGGCCCAAACGTGTATTTGTGCTATTACTGTGAATTAATAACTTATAACTTATGTACTTCGAACTCTAGCCTCATAAAGAGACTAGAGGGGTGTGTTTAGCAATAAATACATACATTTTGAATATATACCTGGTGTGGTGCTCTTTCATTTGGTCACTCAAGAGATTATAGACTGGTAAAACAAGCTGCTTTACATTCCTTCAAGACTTAGCCTGAAGGCTGCTCTCCTTAGCTACCACTAGGATAGCTTTCAATAAAGGTTGTCTTTAACCTATCTCCAATAAGGGGTTGTTTGGACTGGTGCAAGGTGCCCACTATAATTAGTGGACAGCATATACCAGGCCAACTTCTCACATAAAGCACCAACCGCGGCTATCTGGTCGTGCTGTACCAAGACAAAGTCAAATTTTCAGGCTGACCGTGATGGAGTGCAGGTCGCATACATTGAGTGGTTGGGTACAGTCAATTTTTTACCTTGTGTCTTAGGCACTTTTTTAGAACTATTTCTCTCGTCGAGCAAGCGGGTCTACAGATCCGAGTTTCGAGTCGATGACAACTGCCTTCTGTAGCACAATGTCTCCGTGAGCTCTTGAGGTCTTTGTCATTGGTGGTGAGGAGCTCCGGAGCTTTCAACAGGACAAACATGTGGGTCAGACCGAGTCACAGTTCGACTACAGCTGCTTGACTCTCTTAGTCGATGCTGGTCTTCTTCTGGAGCTTTTTCACAAGAGTTGGCAAAAAGTTCCCAAATGTTCAGATCTTCTTCTGAAAGGTTCCTTGAGGGTCAGAAAGGGTCCAAAGCACCAGCCAAGGTTTCAGAAGCTCTGGTTTCCCTCTGGGTGGAGGGCTGGGACTCCAACTCCCTCAATGCACCTGGTCAGTCCAGGAAAATCCAGGTGAAGCTGGTCAGCTGGAGTTGTCCTCTTAGTGGATGTTGCAGGTGGCTTCTTCCAGCACTTTTCTACCTGTTGCTGCTCCTGTAGTTCACTCCTTATCCTTGAAATCCTTGAAGACAGGCAAAGTTCTTCTTGTGCGAAGCCTTTAAAGTGCAGCAGATGCAGTCCTTATGAGTGCAGTCCTCTGTTGTGAAGTCCAAGGGTCCAGTAGGGCAGTCCTCCTTCTTCAGATGTTTCAGGAACTTATCTGAGGTGCTCTGGCAGCCCTCCCATGTGTATTCCCCATTCTGGGCTGGCAAGAGGGGGCACCCTAATCAATGGGGTTCAAGGTGCAACACTATGCTATGACAATTTTCAGGGAAGTGTGGCATATTTTTGTCTCAGAATGTACAGCTCTTAAAAAAAAAAATGGAGAATATCTTTCCTTGGAGTTCAGGTCTGGCTAACCCAACCAACAAGTGTGTCTAGCTTTTCCCTACTCCCCTTCCAGCCCCTCTCCTAATATAATTAGGGGAGCTCCCATCTGGCTGGGGATCAAGGAAGTGGGGGCTGGCCTGGGTCCTGTTACATCTGTTCTTCTACCTTTGAAGCTCAGTTTATCTCCCCAGCCCCCTTCCTGTCCTAACTTTCCCAGGAAACAAATCTCCTCCCGCCAAATGGCTGTATTGATTCAGCCCCCAGCCTCTTCATACCAGGGAGCAGCTTGGCTCAAGCAGTCAGAGGCTGGCCAATCAGAGGAAGCTGCTACCGGGCTGCATTAGGTAACTTCAGGATAGCAAATTCTAAAACTACTTTCCTGCAATAGTTATAATAAATCAGACCTTGAATTGAAGACGGTGTTAAACATCAGTTTCTTTTGTGAGGAAATGTGTCCTCATGTTAAGGAACCTCCACCAACATCAGATTAACAGAGTAAAACAGCCCCTTAAGTAATAGGATCCTCTCAATATTTGAGTTCTAGATCAATAAATATTTAAAAGGTTTTATTACAAAAATTCATAAGAAGTGGTACAGAGTCAATCCAATGAAGGTTCTCAGTAGAAGAGTTATGTAGAATATGTAAAATCAGAAATTATTCTAAGGGTCCAATGAGCATCAAAATTAGAAAGAAATCAGGTGGCATTCCTAGAGGATAGTAAAGTCTTCTAGTTCACCCGCAAAATCAAGGAGTTTTTATACACAACTCTTGCATAGGAAATTAGCAATACTGCAAACTCCTTGTGGTGTGAGTGAAGGTAATGTTTCTTTAGCAAATGAGACCAAAAGAAAAATAAACATCATTACCTTAACACATAAGCACCAACCTAATTCTTTTAATAATTATTCAACACACTCTATGCTAATGTCATCTAGAGATGTTCAAACAAATATGAAACATTTGGCAACAAGGCTTCCTCTGAATGAATAGAACCAGTGAAGGAACAAAAAATATTGATATTTCTTGCGATCTTACACCTGCACCATAGGAAATTCAGCACTAACAAGACAACCATTACAGTGGAAATAACCTATAATGGCATTAGCTCAACAGTGCTGTGTGAAGCCTGTGGGGAGAGGGCGTGCGCAAGGGGGAAGTAGGAGTGAATGACAGAGATGGCATCCATCTTTTCCAAGATGGCGTTTTACACATAAATGTTGCCTTATACAAACACATTCACAAAAACACTTCTATACATTATAAGAAATTTGTTTCAATTGCATTTATATTCATTCAGTCTATATATATAAAATCATGTGTAAAATGTTATAGTATTCATTATTTTTAATGCAAGAAATACAAAAATAGAAAAACTTTTCCACATGGACAGCCATTGTATTTCAGTTAAAGCAACCTGCCAGTCCCCTTGTAGTTGCATAGGGTTTGCAAGATTCACCATAAAATTTGAAATGCAGTTATTAAGGAATATTTCCATAGATGCATTACTGGTGAGCAATTGAGAAAAAACGACCTTCCTCATTATGTTTCTAAGGATCCTAAAAACTCATTTTCAAAGCTCTAGACTTTTTATATCTTTAATTTGTGTGCAAAAATCCAACTCTTAAATTTATAGTGATATCACTTACATTTAACTAATCACTGTATTTGCCATCCTTGACCCTTCTCCACCAATACTTTCTCAATAGGGTGCCCACCATCTTGATCTGGTTTTACTTTTAATGGCTCATCGCTGTAAAAACTAACTTTGACCTCTTCCTGCTTTTAAGTTAAAAACTGTAACATTGATCTGTGAGGAAATCTTTTCTATCACACAAATATCACCAGTAAAATCCTTTTCGTTGCCGTTTTGAAAAAAACTTTCTATATAGATATGCTAATGTGATCACCTTTTTCCGAACAGGTTTTTAAACATATGACCAAGTAGTGTTCCAAAATTTCAAGTAATTTTGAGGCATCACTTCTTGCGGCAATGTCTTAATGGTTCTATGATAGCTGTGGTTGTAACCTTTGACAAAATCTTGTAAGTGGTCTGTAACGAAATGTGTTGTAAGAGGTAAAATACCTTGAGAGTTCTTGTAGGAGAGTAGGATCTGCCTCTTATGTTGCCCCCACTTTTTTTCTGATGTTTACACTGGTTTCTGGCTATAGTCTGGCTGGGACCCTGCCAATCAGGGCCCCAGCCTCTCTGTTCTCTCTAAACGATTTGGAGTGCACTCTAGGTGCACTAGTGATTGGATACTGTGGTACCTTATGAGTCCCTAGTATATGGTACCTTAGGTACCAAGGGCATTGGTACTTCACAGGCCTACCAGGAGCTGAAGCATGTATTATGCCACCCCTGGGAAGCAGACTACATCTGACACCACAGGCCTGCTACTGCAGCCTGGGTGAGGAAGTGCTAGCACCCCTCACTGAGATATAGGTCCCCTATATCTCTCCTGCACACACATTGAGACTTATCAGTCACCCCTAAGGCAGGCCCTATCAATCCTGAGGGCAGGGTGCTTAGTTTCCATGTGAGGGGGTGCCTCTGCCTGAGCAGGGCCCCTCTGCAGCTCTCAGAGTCCATTCTCTGGGGTTGTTTGTGGATGCGGTTAAACCATATACTTTTAAGTGCATTATATCCTCGCGGTAAAATGCTAACTTTGGAATGGCTGCATCAAAACATGTCGTGTTTGGTGTCAAACATCTTGGAATCCTACCCCCCCGCCAGTCCTGGCGGCGGGGGTAGCACTCCACCCTTCTAGAGGGATAGACATGTACCTACTGTGGGAACGCAGTAGAATCCTGCAGAGCCCTGGCATCACAAAATGGATGCCACCAGTCACAGACACTGGGCTGCCCTCCTGCTGATGACCAACACTCGCAGTGGAGGAAGCCCAACAATAGATATCCTGTCCCAAGGTGGTGTGACCACCTCCCAGACAGGGTTTAGTGTATTGGGGCTGGGTGGGTGCACTCTTAGAGTGCTTTGAAGTCCTGCACTGGGGAGCAGAAGGCTCCTCTGTGCATACTCCAGTTCAAACCGGCTCAGGGGCTACCTGCCCCTGCTCTGGTGCGAAACTGGACAAAGGGAAGTAGGTGTAACCACCCACTCCCCTGACCCTCCCATAGGTGGGGTCATAGAGCTAGTCCCTCCCTTTCTTTTAGTATAAGAGGGGAACCTGTGCATTGCAAACTAGATACCCCTGGACGACGCTCTGAAGAAGAATCCCGGACCTTCGACGTTCCACTACCTTTGGAAGACTGAAGAATCTCCCTTGGAGTCAAGGAGTGACTCCCTGCTTGGCAGGCACCAAAAACTACAAACGACGGTCGCAAACTACGCCGCTCCCGCCGGAGTCCGAAGTTCCTGCAGCCCAAGAGGTGGATTTCCTGACTTCTCAAAGGCCATCGTGAGTCCCCAGCGAAGCTGAGGCCAGTGGACCCCAAGAGTGATGAGGAACTGCGACCCCTGGGTACCGTGCACTATTGTCGAGTGCAACCCCTTTACAACGTTCTATGAACTTGTGCTTTGGACCACGTATGGTCCTAGCCTCCAGCAGGAATCCCTCCGAAGATCAGAGGCCTACCTTGTCCGGAGTGACCGTGGGCCCCTGTTGAGCGAATCCTCCCGAGGCGTCTTTGCGATCCCTTGCCAGCCGGCTTGTGGGTCCCCTGAAGGCTTTCCTACAGAACCAAAGGACTCCCCTGGTTGCTCCAGGCCTGCCCTGACTTACCCTTGCTGGGTGAGTCCCTCAGACCTTGCTGGTCTGCGCCATTGACTTTTTACACTTTCCCCGAGACTTGCTGTTACCAAGGCTTGTTGGATCCAATCGAGTCGCCGACACCGCAGTAAGCTGCAGACATCGGGGGACACGCCGAATCCAGCTCCTGTTCATCGTCGACGCCTCCTGGACCTCGTGGCTGAAGAGTCAAGGCACCCGTGAATGACCTGAATCTTGCGACGACGGTGGGCATCCATCTTCCTTGCCCCGAGTCACTGCCAAGTGACTTTGAACACTGTCCCCTCTGCTTTCAGGACTTCCATCTTCCGAATCCAGGCTTGGATTCCTCCGGACACTGCTCCTGTCGCCGCAAGCCGCAAGTCTTCACTGGCTCCCATTGAAAACGACGCCGCGACCCGACACCAAAGAACACCTATGCACCCGGCTCCCCTGGGTGAGGTAACTTCAGCACTACGGTGCTCCTGTGGGTGTGGGCCCTAGAACTACTTACCCTGTAAGTGACTTGCTTGTAGCTACCCTAGAAGTGCCCTAAAACTCTTACTTTCCAAGTGCGACTATCGCGCTGACTCGTACATGGTTCGCGTCTGTGTTAGACACACCGCGTCCAACTCCCTTGCAACTCTATCTGTAACCGCATCCTTCGACTCGTACAAGGACCGATCGGTGTGTTCGCCTCGAACACGCAAGGGACCTCTAACATTGAAATCTCAATCGCGTCTGTGCGCATAGACTCGTACAGGACTCGCACCGGTGCCAGGACACCGCGTCCGTCCCCTGTGGGTCTCCTACAACTACCTGGGGTGGTTCTTGGGGGTCCCTCGATTCTAGATGCCCTAGACCTAGGTCTAGCCAAACTAAGATTGTGATATTCGATTGTGCTAAACTTATTTTGATAACATTTGATTTGTACATATGTTCCTGACTTCTAATCTCATAAAGAGATTAGTAGAGAGTGTTTATTAATAAATACATATATATTTGATATTTATTCCTGTGTGGTGTCTTTTCATTTGGTGATTCAAGAGATTGTGTGGTAAAACAAGCTGCTTTACATTCCTTCAAGACTTAGCCTGAAGGCTGCTCTCCACAGCTACCACTAGGATAGCTTTCTATAAAGGTTGTCTTAAACCTATCTACCATAAGAGTCGAATTGTTCTGGTGCAAGGTGTCCACTTTAATTAGTGAACAGCATATACCAGGCCAACTTCTCACATTGGTGGGCAGCGTGTGGGATTCCAGCTTGCTATTGTTTTACCAGAAAATCTCTATTTGAATTACTAACTGAAAACCACTATAGGTACTTAAGGTACATATAAAGTCAAGGTTAGTATCAATAAGTTCTACTGAACTTAGAGCTGTGTGCCAAGGGATAGCACACCCTTTCTACAGCTCAAGCTAGTATCAGTAGGCCACAAACTAGTGTAGGTAGTACAACACTGCACATCACTAGAATGTCCTTAAAGGGTGGAACCAGTGGATCCACTCAGCCTCAGTATAAGGACATGGCTTTCTCAGACTTGAGAGCCATGTGTGTTGAAAGACACCTGAAGCTAGGACAGAGTCCCTCCACACTACACCTGATAGATCTGCTGACAGCAGATGATCTTAGATTGGCTCTAGGAGCTAATGGGTCTGAATCAGGGGGTGGGTCAATTACAGTGTCTGGGTCAGATGATGAAAATCAGAATGACCAAGACTCTGTGATTGAAGGGCCAGGCTCCAAGAGGCCTGAAAAGGACAGAGGAATTCTCCCTAAGAGAACTGACAGAGTGGATGAGAGGCATAGGTCCCCTTCCAGGGAATCTGACCACTCTTATCACTCTGGCAGAGAATTTGTCCAGCAGAGGAACTCATACTTTCCCATAAGAGAGACCTCCTCTGACAGAATGTGCAAACTGCTGCAGTATGAGGAAGCAAGAGTTGCCCTCAGAACCAAGCAGTTGGCACTAGATAGAGAAGCCCTGGAGATCCAGAGAGCTTCTAGAAGAGAGGGGTTAGAACCCCTTGGTGGCAGCAACAGTGTCCCTAGAGGCAGAGAATCTATTCCAGACCATAGGAACCTGAGCAAGGTTGTTCCTCCCTACCAGAGTGGGGATGATATCCACAAGTGGATAACTGCTATGGAGAGGGCCTGTAGAGTACAGCAGGTCCCCCAAAAGCAGTGGGCAGCAATCTTGTGGCTCTCCTTTTCAGACAAAGGTAGAGACAAGCTCCTCACTGTTAGAGAAGAGGATGCTGATAATTATGAAGTCCTAAAGAGTGCACTGATAGATGGGTTTGGCTTAACCACTGAGCAGTACAGGTTGAAGTTCAGAGACACCCAGAAGGCACAGACTCAGGACTGGACTGACTTTGTAGATTGTGCAACCAAGGCTCTGGAGGGTTGGCTGGTTGGCAGTAGGGTTACTGATTTCAAGGGATTGTATAATCTGATGATGAGAGAACAGATCCTTAATAATTGCCAGAACCAGTTGTTGCATCAATACCTGGTGGACTCAGATCTGACCTCTCCCCAAGAATTGGGAAAGAAGGCAGACAAATGGGTCAGAACCAGGGTAAGACAGAAACCCCAGAACCAAGGGGGTGACACCAAGAAGCAAGATCCTAAGTGCTCTGAGAAAGGTGGGGATAAGTAAAAAGACCAGAAGTCTTCACAAGGGCCCCAAAAATCTGCATCTGGTGGGGAGTCACAATCCAACAAGGGGAAAGGCCAAAAGAAGCCCTGGTGCAAATTCTGTAAACAGAAAGGGCACTGGACTTCTGATTGTAACAAGTCCAAAGACCAAACCACCATCACTCCTGCCCCTAAGGCAACTGTTCCCCCTAGCTCAGCTACTGGTGGAGGTGGTACTCAGAATAAGGGTGTAGTAGGGTTGACCCTGGGTTCTGAAGTGGACTCTGACCTAGTCAGAGTGCCCACTCAGGCAATGCTGATTTGTGATGGAGACCTTGAGATGTCCTTCCTAGTAAGCCCCAGTAATCTGGGCAAATACAAACAGCAGCCTGTAATAAATGGCAAACAGGCTTTGGCATTTAGGGACACAGGTGCTAGTGTCACAATGGTGGCAGAGGATCTTGTGGACCCTGGGCAGATCATCCTGGGCGAAATGTACCAGGTGACCAATGCAAGCAATGTCAGGACCAACCATAGTCTGGCAGTTGTGAATTTCTCCTGGGGAGGTGAAGCAGATCCTGAAGAAGGAACTGCCCCAGAGGGACTTGAGCCTGATCAGGTTGAGTTCTTGGGGGCAGGGGGCCCTTCTAGGGAAGATCTGAGTAAGGAGCAACAGTGCTGCCCCTCTCTTGAACCCCTCAGACAGCAGGCTGCTGCTGAGGCTGCTCGGAGTGCTAGTGGGTCCCATAAAGTTTATTGGGATGAGGGACTCCTATATTCTGAGGGTAGATATCCAGCCCCTGGAGCCACCAGGAGGATGGTAATACCTCAGAAGTTTAGGGGGTTCCTCTTGACCCTAGCACATGATATCCCTTTGGCAGGTCACTTGGGCCAAAACAAGACCTGGGACAGGCTTGTTCCACATTTTCATTGGCCACATATGTCAGAGGACACAAAGGAGTTTTGTCGCTCCTGTGTCACATGCCAAGCCAGTGGTAAGGCAGGTGGCACAACAAAGGCCCCCTGATACCACTACCTGTGGTGGGGGTACCCTTTGAAAGGGTAGGGATTGACATTGTTGGTCCCCTTGACCCTCAAACTGCATCTGGGCACAGGTTTATCCTGGTGGTAGTGGATCATGCCACCAGGTACCCAGAAGCAATTCCCCTGAGGACCAACACATCCCCTGTGGTGGCAAGAGCCCTCATTGGAGTTTTCTCCAGAGTGGGTTTCCCAAAGGAGGTCATTTCTGACAGAGGTACCAACTTCATGTCAGGATATCTGAAAGCAATGTGGAAGGAGTGTGGTGTAACTTATAAGTTCACCACCCCCTATCACCCACAATGCAATGGGTTGGTTGAACGTTTCAACAAAACCCTGAAGGGAATGATTAAAGGACTCCCAGAGAAGCTTAGGCGGAAATGGGACCTTCTTCTTCCTTGCCTGTTGTTTGCATACAGAGAGGTTCCACAGAAGGGGGTTGGTTACAGCCCATTTGAGCTTCTGTTTGGGCATCCTGTGAGAGGTCCATTGTGTTTGGTAAAAGAGGGCTGGGAGTTACCTCTCAAGCCCCCAAACAAGATGTGATGGACTATGTACTTGGTCTCCGCTCCCGGATGGCTGAGTACATGAAAAAGGCAACCAAAAACCTGGAGGCCAGCCAAGAATTACAAAAAGCTTGGCATGACCAAAAGGCTGTACTGACTGTATACCAGCCAGAACAGAAAGTGTGGGTGTTGGAGCCTGTGGCCCCAGCAGCCCTCCAAGACAAATGGAGTGGCCCCCATACAATAGTTGAACAGAAGGGAGAAGTCACCTATCTGGTGAATCTTGGAACTCCCAGGAGCCCCCTGAGGGTGCTCCATGTCAACAGACTGAAGCCATATGTTGACAGGGCTGACATGGGCTTGCTCATGGCAACTGATGAGGAACAGGAGGAGGAGAGTGACCCTCTCCCTGACCTGCTCTCACAGAACCCTGATGATGGGTCAGTAGATGGTGTTGCTTTGGCAAGCAGCCTCACTGACCATCAGCAAACTGAGTGCAGACAAGTTCTGCAACAGTATAGACATATGTTTAGCCTGACCCCTAGTCAGACTTCCTGGTGCACCCATGAGGTGGACACTGGAGACAGTCTGCCTGTCAAGAGTAAAATCTACAGGCAACCTGACCATGTCAGGGACTGTATCAGGACTGAAGTCCAGAAAATGTTGGAGCTAGGTGTAATTGAGCCTTCAGATAGCCCTTGGGCTAGCCCAGTAGTCCTGGTACCCAAGCCTCATACCCAGGGTGGTAAGAAAGAAATGAGGTTTTGTGTAGACTACAGAGGCCTCAATGCAGTCACTAGGACTGACGCCTATCCCATACCAAGGGCAGATGAGCTGATTGATACTTTGGCCTCAGCCAAGTATCTAAGTATATTTGACCTAACAGCTGGCTACTGGCAGATCAGGTTAGCTGATGATGCAAAAGCCAAAATAGCATTTTCGACCCCTGGTGGGCACTACCACTTTGTGGTGATGCCCTTTGGATTGAAAAATGCACCTGCCACTTTTCAGAGGTTGGTGAATAAAGTTCTGGCAGGGATGGAAACTTATTGCTCAGCTTATCTAGATGATATTGCTGTCTTTAGTTCCTCCTGGCAGGATCACCTGGTCCACCTCAGAAATGTTTTAGAGGCTCTGCAGAAAGCAGGCCTCACTATCAAGGCCACTAAGTGCCAGATAGGGCAGAGTCAGGTTGTGTACCTGGGCCACATTGTGGGTGGAGGCCAGGTTCAGCCTTTACAGAGCAAGATCCAAACCATAATGGAATGGGTTGCTCCAATCACCCAGACACAGGTGAGAGCCTTCTTAGGCCTGACTGGGTACTATAGGAGGTTTGTCAAGGGATATGGATCTATAGTGACCCCCTTGAATGATCTGACCTCAAAGAAAATGCCAAAAAGGTTCACTGGACAGCTAGCTGTCAGAAGGCATTTGAAGACCTAAAGCAGGCCATGTGCACTGCCCCCATCTTACAGAGTCCAGACTACACCAAAAAGTTCATTGTCCAAACAGATGCTTCTGAGCTGGGTGTGGGAGCTGTACTGTCTCAACTGAATGATGAAGGTCAAGACCAGCCAGTAGCTTTTATTAGCAGAAGGTTGACCCCTAGAGAGAAACGTTGGTCAGCTATAGAGAGGGGGCCTTTGCTGTGGTGTGGGCCCTGAAGAAGCTGAGGCCATACTTGTTTGGCACTCACTTCATAGTTCAGACTGACCACAAGCCCCTCCTATGGCTTAAACAGATGAAAGGTGAAAACCCAAAACTTTTGAGGTGGTCCATTTCCCTACAGGGGATGGACTATACAGTGGAACATAGACCTGGGACCCAACATGCCAATGCAGATGGACTCTCAAGGTATTTCCACTTAGAACACGAAGACTCAACTGGTCAAGGTTAGTTTAGTGTCCCTGCGTTTGGGGGGAGGGTTATGTAGGAGAGTAGGATCTGCCTCTTATGTTGCCCCCACTTTTTTTCTGATGTTTACACTGGTTTCTGGCTATAGTCTGGCTGGGACCCTGCCAATCAGGGCCCCTGCCTCTCTGTTCTCTCTAAACGATTTGGAGTGCACTCTAGGTGCACTAGTGATTGGATACTGTGGTACCTTATGAGTCCCTAGTATATGGTACCTTAGGTACCAAGGGCATAGGTACTTCACAGGCCTACCAGGGGCTGAAGCATGTATTATGCCACCCCTGGGAGGCAGACTACATCTGACACCACAGGCCTGCTACTGCAGCCTGGGTGAGGAAGTGCTAGCACCCCTCACTGAGATATAGGTCCCCTATATCTCTCCTGCACACACATTGAGACTTATCAGTCACCCCTAAGGCAGGCCCTATCAATCCTGAGGGCAGGGTGCTTAGTTTCCATGTGAGGGGGTGCCTCTGCCTGAGCAGGGCCCCTCTGCAGCTCTCAGAGTCCATTCTCTGGGGCTGTTTGTGGATGCGGTTAAACCATATACTTTTAAGTGCATTATATCCTCGCGGTAAAATGCTAACTTTGGAATGGCTGCATCAAAACATGTCGTGTTTGGTGTCAAACATCTTGGAATACTACCCCCGCCAGTCCTGGCGGCGGGGGTAGCATTCCACCCTTCTAGAGGGATAGACATGTACCTACTGTGGGAACGCGGTAGAATCCTGCAGAGCCCTGGCATCACAAAATGGATGCCACCAGTCACAGACACTGGGCTGCCCTCCTGCTGATGACCAACACTCGCAGTGGAGGAAGCCCAACAATAGATATCCTGTCCCAAGGGGGTGTGACCACCTCCCAGACAGGGTTTAGTGTATTGGGGCTGGGTGGGTGCACTCTTAGAGTGCTTTGAAGTCCTGCACTGGGGGAGCAGAAGGCTCCTCTGTGCATACCCCAGTTCAAACCGGCTCAGGGGCTACCTGCCCCTGCTCTGGTGCGAAACTGGACAAAGGGAAGTAGGTGTAACCACCCACTCCCCTGACCCTCCCATAGGTGGGGTCATAGAGCTAGTCCCTCCCTTTCTTTTAGTATAAGAGGGGGAACCTGTGCATTGCAAACTAGATACCCCTGGACGACGCTCTGAAGAAGAATCCCGGAACTTCGACGTTCCACTACCTTTGGAAGACTGAAGAATCTCCCTTGGAGTCAAGGAGTGACTCCCCTGCTTGGCAGGCACCAAAAACTACAAACGACGGTTGCAAACTACGCCGCTCCCGCTGGAGTCTGAAGTCCCTGCAGCCCAAGAGGTGGATTTCCTGACTTCTCAAAGGCCATTGTGAGTCCCCAGCGAAGCTGAGGCCAGTGGACCCCAAGAGTGATGAGGAACCGCGACCCCTGGGTACCGTGCACTATTGTCGAGTGCAACCCCTTCACAATGTTCTACGAACTTGTGCTTTGGACCACGTGTGGTCCTAGCCTCCAGCAAGAATCCCTCTGAAGATCAGAGCCTACCTCATCCCGAGTGTCCGTGGGCCCCTGTTGAGCGAATCCTCCCGAGGCGTCTTCGCGATCCCTTGCCAGCCGGCTTGTGGGTCCCCTGAAGGCTTTCCTACAGAACCAAAGGGCTCCCCTGGTTGCTCCAGGCCTGCCCTGACTTACCCTCGCTGGGTGAGTCCCTCAGTCCTTGCTGGTCTGCGCCATTGACTTTTTACACTTTCCCCAAGACTTGCTGTTACCAAGGCTTGTTGGCTCCAATCGAGTCGCCGACACCGCAATAAGCTGCAGACATCGGGGACACGCCGAATCCAGCTCCTGGTCGTCGTCGACGCCTCCTGGACCTCGTGGCTGAAGAGTCAAGGCACCCGTGAACGACCTGAATCTTGCGATGACGGTGGGCATCCATCTTCCTTGCCCCGAGTCACTGCCAAGTGACTTTGAACACTGTCCCCTCTGCTTTCAGGTCTTCCATCTTCCGAATCCAGGCTTGGATTCCTCCGGACACTTCTCCTGTCGCCGCAAGCCGGAAGTCTTCACTGGCTCCCATTGAAAACGACGCCGCGACCCGACACCAAAGAACACCTATGCACCCGGCTCCCCTGGGTGAGGTAACTTCAGCACTACGGTGCTCCTGTGGGTGTGGGCCCTAGAACTACTTACCCTGTAAGTGACTTGCTTGTAGCTACCCTAGAAGTGCCCTAAAACTCTTACTTTCCAAGTGCGACTATCACGCTGACTCGTACATGGTTCGCGTCTGTGTTAGACACACCGCGTCCAACTCCCTTGCAACTCTATCTGTAACCGCGTCCTTCGACTCGTACAAGGACCGATCGGTGTGTTCGCCTCGAACACGCAAGGGACCTCTAACATTGAAATCTCAATCGCGTCTGTGCGCATAGACTCGTACAGGACTCGCACCGGTGCCAGGACACCGCGTCCGTCCCCTGTGGGTCTCCTACAACTACCTGGGGTGGTTCTTGGGGGTCCCTCGATTCTAGATGCCCTAGACCTAGGTCTAGCCAAACTAAGATTGTGATATTCGATTGTGCTAAACTTATTTTGATAACATTTGATTTGTACATATGTTCCTGACTTCTAATCTCATAAAGAGATTAGTAGAGAGTGTTTATTAATAAATACATATATATTTGATATATATACCTGTGTGGTGTTTTTCATTTGGTGATTCAAGAGATTGTGTGGTAAAACAAGCTGCTTTACATTCCTTCAAGACTTAGCCTGAAGGCTGCTCTCCACAGCTACCACTAGGATAGCTTTCTATAAAGGTTGTCTTAAACCTATCTACCATAAGAGTCGAATTGTTCTGGTGCAAGGTGTCCACTTTAATTAGTGAACAGCATATACCAGGCCAACTTCTCACAGTTCTATAACCTTTCAATGACCACCGCTCTAACTTTATTGATGGTGACAAACTGCTTCACTCCATATCAGTTCAGCGGAATTCTTACCATTTTGTTCTCAAACTTTTTCCCCCATGTGTTTGTAAACTTTTCTAGATTTGGTCTTTGGTGAAAATGTTTCTGAATGCTTTTGTGACAGTGCTCTCGGATTTATTCTTCAAACCAGTTACAAAGGCATTCTTTGACAGGACATCCATCACCATTAACATATATTTTATGCCATCATTATCCAAAGTGTACTCATACACATCTAGGTGTTCTTCTGCTTACTATGGATGTTTTAGGCCAAGGATGACCATAACAAATCTTTGAAAGCTCTTTCTAGCACTCATATGTAACCTGTAATCGACTGCTCCTGATAAACAATCCAGTACATTTTTTCTTTATATCTTTTTCAACAGGGCATCTACCCCATGAATGCTCATACCATCTTTTGAAAAGCTTCTGCACCCTGTCGTTTTTGTACCAAAATACCCGTCATTCCACCCTTGATTTATTGGTCTCTTTAATTTATTTTAATTATTATTTTATTATGACATCAAGATGCGGAGCTGATTTATGTAAAAATGAAAGCGTATTCTATTGAATATGAAAAGTTTAGTTTATTGATTACGAATCAAAGATGTATGAATAAACATAAAGGGGCATATTCTCAAGAACGTGTGATAACCATCGCAAAAGTAACTTAACGCAACCTTCAACATCGCAGTATATTGCGGGAAATTAACGCCTTGTTAACCAAGTATTCACAACACGGCGGTACCATGCGATAGTCCCCAGATAATGCGTCAACTGACCGCGTTACAATCAACGCCACGCCGCAAAAATGCGAAACACTAACGCAAAAAAAGCTGCGATTAGGTCAATCGCAATACAAAAATCTGCGAAACCCAGCTACAGGCCTGCAATCCACATTCGTCAGGCGGGAACAATCACCATAAAAGTAGAAAAAAAACAGACAAACAAATGCCAAACAACAGCGAAGTACAATGGACGTTTCCGGAGCAAGTACGGAGGAGAACCAGAACCCCACAAGCCCCCCGGAGGACCATCCTGACACTTCGGGGTCAGGGAAGGGCAAGGACAAGAAGAAGAAGAAGACGAAGTTCAGTCCGCAGGAAAACAGGATCCTGATAACGGAGGTGACAGAACACCATCAACAACTGTTCGTCACCTCCACTGTGTCATTGGCAACAAAAAATACAATATGGCAGTCCATCGTGGACAAGGTGAATGCAGTCGGAGTGCTGAAGAGGACATTGGACGAGGTCAAGAGGCGCTGGAATGATGTCAAGCGCAAACCAAGCTGAAACTGGCCAACAACCTGAAGGCAGCAATGCAGACTGGAGGGGGGAGCCCAGCGCCACAGGAGGAGCTGGACGACATGGAGGAAATGGTGTCCACAGTCATCAGTGGGGAGACGGTGGCAGGAGTTGGGGGCCCGGACACTGCTCAACAGGACCCGACACAACAGCAACAGGGTGAGTAACGACCAGGGCCTGGGGGGATGGGGGAGATGGGCACAATGGCACACATGCACAATTAAGTTAAGCATATCTGCGGACAAACCATGCCCCAGACCACCAACTCCCACCAAGAGACCAACGTACCCAAGTATGCAACATGTCAACACTGTACAAGCACAGAAGTCAAAGGCACACCTCATGAAAGTGATAAGGGGCAGCAAAATCTGAGCTGCAGGGGCGACTCCCCCAAAATGCAGCACACACATCACATGCAAAGCACATCTACATTGACAACGATGTGACACAATCCGCAAAACACCTACAACAGAACCCAGGACACAACTGGTGCCGCTCGGGTGCAGACACTGGCCAATCACAATTGGCATTGCAGGGAAATGTGCGTTGACAATGTACAAGTACAAACACACACACGTCTGTTGTCGAAATGTCCACTGTCCCCCCATCAAATAGGCAGCTCCTCCCAAACAGCCACAATGTACCCAGTCATGCTGTCTATATGTAAACATGTACAATGGACAACATACATGTGGACACATTGTTAAACTGCATCTCCCCTTCACATTGCAGAGGGAGAATCAACACCTCCTGCAGAGCAGCCCGACCCTCTCTTCTCTGGAGACGAAGAGGACGACCACAGCTTCGACTCTGCCGCCCTCCAACTGCTCGTGGACAGCCTACGCAGCCCACTTCCAGGAGCTGGGCAGCCCAGCTGCTACAAGGAGACCCCACCCCCTGCAGACCACACAGCAGGCAGCACCCACCACCACTGCTGCCTCCCAGGACCCCCACGGAGAACACATGGCCTTCCAACGCCGTGTTTTGGGGTGCCAGGAGAATCTTGTTGAACAGGTGCGGGTGGGCTTCGACCGCATGGCAGACAAACTAGATGCCATACGTGGGTGTCTAAGTCCCATCAGGGACCACTCACGGTCCCTAATGGACACCCACAGTCCGCTCCATGCTCTCCAACGGACCATGGCTGACATCGCTGGAGCCCTGACTCAGAGAATAGTACAACTGTCCAGTCCGAGTGGCTCTAGCGATGTCACACGGGAGTTGGGAAACATGCGGAAGTTAATGGAGACCATGGAGCAGGCGAATGCGGAACGAGCGGCTGCCACGGCTGCACACCAGCGAGAGGTAGCTGGGCACTTCAATGACCTCAGGACCCTCCTCATGGCATTGCTGTCACAAGGCCTGGCGTGAATGCATGCTGCTGCTACCACTCCATCCACATCTCCGCCCCCTGAAGTGTCAGTGCCACACAGTGCGGCAGACCTTCCACCTCCGGCCACTGATGTGTCACTGCCACACAGTGCTGGAGACAGAACACCACCACCCACACGTGAGGCACATGAAACAGCAGAGAACGAAGATGTGGATGATACTGCCCTCGTGGTAAGAAGGACGCAGCAGCATGCATCTCATCCATAGGTCCGGCTTCAGCTTGGTACTGCCCTTTGCATCATCACCTTCCACTGTCCCCGATGCACTCTGCGACACTCACCTTGGACCTCGACATGGACTGCCATATGCTGTTTGATCGCCATTGACACAGCAATCAGACTGCGGACTGAACTCTTCCTCTTCCTTTGGACTTGTCATTCCCTGAAGGACCCTGGCCAGCCCTCCATGGGACAACATCGTCTTGTGGGGTTTGCATGGCCCTGTACTGCTCCAGATGCAAAACTCTACTGAATGTGCATTAAACATTCATATTCACACAGATGTGTCATGTCTATGGTCTTTCAAGTGTGGAAGTATGGATGAATGTAGGCTCACTGGACTCCTCTTACGTCCATGTGGCTCATGTCGTAGAACAGGGGTCACAGGGTGACACATTGCCCAATGCGCTCCGGGTGGCGCTGACACAACAACAGGGACACACGCATGAGTTACTTCCTTGTCCAGCCCAGTACGGTACCAGGCCCAGGGCCCCGGGGTCATATGCAAACCCTTACGCTGGACTGGCATACGCCAGGCCAGCCCACTCCGCTTATGCTCACAGGGGGGGACGGCAACGCTACATGTCCTCTGTCTTTCCTGTAGTGATCTGCTGCTCACAGGTCTAGTCGTCAGTATGCCACAGCCATATCCTCACGGCTGGTTTACACCCACACCACACCCATCCAGCACATGCGTCACGGGACATGTGACCCTGCCAATGAAAAGGGACGGGCGCACGTGCTCAACGCCATTTCCACTCTCTATCTGGGTGCATCCGTGTGGTGTTAATGTAGGCATGAGGGCCTTGGGCCCTGCAACATCACATTCCCCAGGACCGGAGGTGACATGATGGCGTCCGCAACATGATACCCAATCATACAGGGTCCATGACTTTGGGACACAGACTTGGTGGCACCGGATACATTGCGGCCGGCACAGGCACACTGCCACGGGACGGTGACTTTGGGTGCACTGAGGTAGGGGCACCTTAAGTGCTGGGCGGGTGTGCAGCCTGCGATGATGCCCCGTCCCGGCCGTCCGGACTGCTCAGGATTTGTGTGCCCTGCTGGACCGCAGTGTAGGCCAGAGCCAACGGGCAGCGCGGGCCTACCGCCATGTGGCGTCGCATCCCGGATCACAGAGTTAGTGGCACCTCAAGGGCTGAGCGGGTGTGCAGCCTGCAATGATGCCCAGTGCACTGGTATGTCCTCTGCCGTGGTGAAATCAAGACCCAGAATCATACGTGAGACCTGGTGGCCTGCGGAGCGGGGCTGCATGATGTGGAGGGTGCCATTTCCGCGGGCCCCGGGCCCTGGGCATGTGGCTTGCAGCGGCATGTGGTGGGCCATCATCACTACACGCTAAGGGCGGAAGGTGAGCAGTGAGGCCTGGGTGCGCAGGGGCAGGCATGCACCGCTGGGCGGCGGGAGGGGCTGGGGTACATCTGCCTGGGTGCGCAGGGGCAGACAGGCGATGATGTCTTGTGCAATTGTATGTACTTTGCCATTCATGTATCTGGACTCTGTTTCAGATGACGGATCTGTTTCCATGTGCCAACAGGCACATGGTTGGAGACACACCTGTGGCAGCAGGTGGGCAGTGTGGCCTGGGTGCGCATTGTGGGCACTCTCTCTCCCTGTCCATCTCTTCTGTTATCTGTGTCTCGCTCCCCCTCTCTGTCCGTCTTTCTCTCGCTCCCCCTCTCTGTCCGTCTTTCTCTCGCTCCCTCTCTTTCTCTCTCCTTCGCTCTCTCTCTGTCCTTTGATGTGCGCAAGACACACCTTCTCATCATGATTTTTGTCTTGCAGGCTGTGACCTACGGATTGTCCCGAGGGGAGCCGGCATGTGTCTTTATTTCTGTTCTGTGTCTCTTTGAATACATTTTCATTTGTTACATCGAAGGTGGATGTGTGATGCTCATTTTTGTGACGACACATGCATGCCACCAAATGTGATTGTGCGACATCAGGCAGATTATTTGGTACATGATTCTGTGTAGTTGATGTGGCATGTCTTTGGCCGGGGGGGGGGGTCCTGGGGGTGGTGGTGGTGGGTGTTGTGGCCCTGTTGGGGCTCCGAGCTGCATGATCAGTGGCTCCATGGCATCTGCTGCCCTTCAGGTGTGGCTCTGGGCTGGGCTCCATTTTGTGGTGCAGGCTCTGGTCCGACTTTGCACCAGGTCAGAGCAGGTGTTAGTTTCCTGCTGCTAACGGGCCTTATCACCTGTTTTGTGGTCTTATCGCCGATCTGGCTGGTCTTGAGAATGTTGCGGAGTGGTGTTTTTGTGGCTTTTTGCACGGGTACGCCTACTCTGCATCTCATTAGCGATAGTTGCGGGGGTCATCTGTGGCGATGTTTTTTGCGGCTGCTATCACGGGTAAACTGGTGTTATGGGCTGTTAACACCAGCTTGTGAATGGGGCGATAAATTTATCACCACTTTGGCTGCGCTAAAGTGCCGCTAACTCGGCGATAAGTCCTTGAGAATATGCCCCATAGTTTCATATTGGAGTATAAAATGTTATGTTGATTTTATTTGCTGTGATCAGAATGAGTCTTTTGAAAAAATTTCAGAGCATATTCATGAACGTGAAAAACTGTTTCTTAATTAGAGTTTTTACTGCGTGCTAAATGTTCACTTAAATCAGTTGCTGATGCAGTCTTCCAGTTCATCCTCGCGACTCATGAAGCTGTTGCGTTTTTTCAATGCTGTAAAAGCCTGGCCGTTTCAGTCTCTGCTCTTTATTGAGCTCATCAACTCTTTCACAGTGCTTGTTACAGCTCAGGGTGGCTGGCCGAAACACCAATTTGGGGTCTGGCATATTTGCCCCGAACAGAATATAAAAAGTGCCATCCAGTCGTTTAATGCCGTGTGATGAAATATATTTTTGTGCAATACACAAAGCACATACAAAATATTAGGATCCACAAAGTTCTTCAAGTTTTTATTTAAACACGTCATAAGATTTCACAGACGATATTTCTTGACCCCAATAAAGATACTTGTTTTTAAAATATTAACAATAATACTTCCTACTCAAATGATGTTTCAATAAAAAATGAATATCCTCATACCCCTCTTCCTGCATGTCTCATACGTGCCTTCCAGCTTCTCTGACAGGCTCCATGATCATGATTTGCATTGGAAAGTAAATCCAAGCACAACATTTTCCACCAGGTTGCTTCACTTTTGTGGCGTAAATTTCCCACCAAAAGTCTTTCACATCAGTGTCAGTCCATAATCTATTAACAGTTTTAGAGTACACATTCTGTGATCTGGTAACATCTTCTAGGGGGATGCTTACCAAAAAATATGTAAATCTACTTAATGTAAACTTACCCTTGTGGTTTGCATACTTTTTCACATAGTTGGGGATTCACAGAATTCTGTGAGAGTACCCCTGGAAATCTAAGCATTACGGAAAATCCTCTGCAGTTTTCATGAAGAAAATGTGCAAAAGCATATTTTTTGCTATTTAGTTCTCTAGTTGAGAAACGTTGTTTCCCATGGAGACATAACTTCTACATCCTCTTGAAATGGGGATTATATCATCTTTCTTTCACAACTTGGAATGTCAGGTATTAGAAACTAAATGTTGCTCTTTGAAGGTGTAACTTTCTAGGGTGAGATACGGCCTGAGATGTTTTGTGAATATCTAAGACATTTGGTTATTAGTTGAGTGGAGTGGGAGCCCTGCTCAAGTAATAAACACTGTCCGTGTCAGAGTTAACCACAAAAGTCACTAAATAAATCTGTGCTTAACCCTCGTTTGGGCAGCAAGGAGATAATTTTCGGCACAAAGAGCATGTTGCCGTCGAAGCTACGCGTTTGGCAGGAGACATGGGTGGTCTCTGCTGACACAACGAGCTGATCGCAATTGGAGCATTGCATTGGTGGGAGATGCAAGCAGCCGTTGCTGACGGGAAGAGTCTGAATGCAGTTACAAGGAGACATTGGATTTTCCGATACAAACAGCCCAGAACCTATGGATTCTTCAGTTGGAGGCTAGCTCTTGCAGGTTGGAGGAGAACACTCTGACACCAGCCAAGGGTCCAGGACCTGAGGAGGCACCTCTTGGGGGGCCAGAACTCACTCCAGCAGAGGGCGGCAGCAGGGTGCAGGCAGGTGCAGTTGGGGCTGAATAGCTGGGCAGTTGAATGCAAGGCCTCTGAAACCTTGTTGGGTCCCTGTAACTTAAGCAAGACGTTAGCTAACTGACTCTTGGAGTCACTTCTGGGGTCTTGGTTTCAAATGAATGTCAGAAGTATTTTACTATCTGCTCCCAAACTGAAGTTATCACCTGTTGGACTTGGCCCTTTCTGTAGTGTTATCCTCAAACATTTTGCCTTCCTCTGCCTATTTTTTTTACCCTCTTTTTGTTGGCTTTAGGACTCTGGGCACTTTACCACTGCTAATCAGTGCTAAAGTGCATGTTCTCTCTATTCTCTAAACATGGTATGATTGCTTTACACCTGTTTGGCATATTTAATTTACTTGTAAGTCCCCGGTAAAGGGGTATCCCATATACCCAGGGCCTGTAAATTAAATGCTACTAGTGGGCCTGCATTACTGCTGGTGCCACCTACAGAAGTAGCCTTTCAAACCTGTCTCAGGCCTGCCACTGCAGGACCTGTGTGCGCAGTTACTGCCACTTTGACTTAACATTTAAAACTACTTACCAAGCCTTAAACTCCCCTTTTATTACACATAGGTCACCCCTGTGGTAGGCACTAGGTAGCTCTATGGGCAGAGTGCTGTGTAAGTAAAAGGAACAACATGTGCCTTTATGTGTGGCATGTCCTGTTGGTGACAAACTGCATATTTTTGTTACTCACTGCTGTGAGGCCTACTACTCTCATAAGCTAGCACTGGGAATTCCCTTATTTATTTTTAAGAGGTAATTCCTGATCAGAAAAGAGTTGCATTGCCATGTTTGGTATGCTTAGAATGCTAATGATAAATCCTGATTACTGTAGTTGTTGGATTTTACATTACTCTTTTGGAAATGCCACTTTTAGAAAATGACTCTTTGTGCTTTGCAGCCTAACTTCAATCCACGTCTGGGCATGGATGACAGCTACACTTTGTGCATACTTTCCAGACAGGCACCTCACAGGAAGGGCTGAGTGTGACAGGGATACATCTGCATTCATCTGCATACTGATGGTCTTCCTGGACTGGAAGAGGGCATTTACACTTTACATGTGTATAGGTTGTGTCCTGCCCTCACACAAAGGGCTGATTTACCCCACTGACGTCTGGAGCCAGGGCTGGTTTGAAAGGGATTGCTGTGCACTTGAAAGGGTTTCTTTTGAAGTCACCCCTCGAAAAAAAGACATTTTTGAGTATAAGTACATGGGCTTTGACCCCAAGTTTTTAGACACTGTGGGACTTGTAACCAGACACTGCTGGCTCTACATGCTGCACATTGCCGGAAGACAGCTGTGCTGCCAGGAGGAACCACCATTTGGGAGTACTTACTTTGTTGTGCTGACCTGCCCGCCTGTTAGGCTGCTGGAGAGACTTCCACTTTGCAAATTACATTTATGTGCTGTTATGCTCCCTACTCTCTGCTCTCATGCCCTCCAGGGCTCTCCAGGGATGAGTGGATTGGTTCCCGCTCTGTTCTTGTGGGTGGTTTCAGGGATTCAGAAGGATTCCCCTGAAGCACCTCAATATCATCCATGGGACTCATGAGTCTGGCCATCAAAGTCCTTTCCAGGGGGCTCATTGGGCACTGGTAGAGAGACACGTGTGTGTGGAATGTTTCCCCAGGAAAACTCAGCGCGTACTGACCGCTTTTTATTTGTCCTTCAGGACTCCAGACTGTCATTGTTCAAGTCCCTTGGCCAAGGAGCGAGGAGTGTTCTGAGGCGGCTCACCAGTGGGGCCCGTGTGGCATCAGCAGAGCATGCTGAGACAGCCACACTCCAACTGAGGCCGGCCAGCTGCACTCTGAGGAAAGAGGGGAGGCACTTCCCCTACGTAGCGGTGGAAGTCAGGAGCAGGAGCCAACCTAGCCACCGAGTCCCAAACCCACATTCCTGTTGGACACATGGCCCAAACAATGAGGATCTCCCTAATGGCCACGCCCTCCTAAAGGTGGGAGGGAATCCCTTCATCGCTCACAGGCAGCTGTCTTGGATCGTCTTACATGCAGTATACATGACGAGGTCTCTCCGCTCAGTCCAGCCATGTGTGTGTGTGCCCCATCACCTGTTGAGACATACCTGGGGGGACTTGTTCAGTGGAGGATTATGGTGGAAGTCCTAAATGGAATCCCCCATCAAGAACTTGTGAATGTAGGAACACGTTGTCGGGAAAGAGGAATTACTGTATTATACGTAGTAGGCACCCAGGTGCTACCTATCTTCAGGCTCACTAAGAAGTACTGTAACCCCACTAGTAAGAGGGCAGGGGGTCCCTATATCTATGTGGGCTAATTACTACAGGTACACTGATGATGATACGTGGTGATTTTATGTACTTTTGGTGATACCTGGGGGTCTATGTGTTTTTCCTAACTAAACTGCTGCATTTAATGCCCTGATGTTAGAGTGTATATCGTTTAAACACTTGCACAGTCAGGATAATGAGTACATATCAGAAGTACATTATATGCACAATATTTATGTTTTTGTCTTGTTATATGCACAATGTAGTTTATTTTTACATATTTCTGTGTGGAATCTCTTTTCTGGTGTATTCATTGTGTCACTGGTGTGAGTGTGTTACTAAAACGCTTTACACATTGCCTCTGATGATAAGCCTGACTGCTCTGCGCGGGCTACCAGAGGGTGAGCACAGGTTATCTTTGGTGTGTAACTCAATTATACTTACTAGAGCTGTGGGTCCTGCCTGGTTTAGGTGCATACCCTAGCCAACCAGAAACCCCATTTCTAACATCACCTATTCGTTTTAATAAGGTAACACAGTGTTTCTGTATGGGAGAATTTGCCTTGCTACAGTGAAAAAATTACTGTGGGAGTTTTCCACTGACTGGACATAAAAAACTGAAACACACATTTCCTACTTTTTAAATACCATGCACCTTGCTCTATGAGCCTCTAGGCCTACCTTATGGGCCAACATGACAGTTTCAAAACTCCACTGCAGGCTGCTGTGGCTAGCCTGAGACATGTTTTAAAAGGCTACTTTTGTGAATTTAACATTGAGTGATTCAGATCACTAGTATTTAATGTACAGGCCCTGGGTACAGGTAGTACCAAATACTAGGGACTTAAAAGTAAATTTAATGTGCCAATCATCGGTGGGCGAATTTTACCATCTTTAGAAAGGAGAGCACAAGCACTCTACCACTGGCTAGCAGAAGTAAAGTATGCAGAGTCCTAAAAGCCAATGAAAACGGGTTCAACAAAGAAGGACAAAAATCTTGGGTGACCCAGCAGAATGGGCCAGGTCCAACCTGAATGTATACAATTGTATTTGGTCATAGATTTCTGTTTGTAAGCTGTCCCTTATTTCCTTGACTGGGTTTGTTACCCCGCGCCTGGTGGGAGATTACACACACCCTCACCCCCACCCCATTTAGTCTGCACAACTGACACATTACCTGCAGGAGTGAATATGGTCTGTAGGTAAAAAACTCAAGAGATCCTGAAGGTGTTAGTCTGGACCAAGGTGCTTTCTACTGCAGATTACATTTTTGCATAGTTTTACTTATTTGCGTAAAAGGTTTTGATGATCGTGGCCACAATAAGCAGCATTTTTGTACTTCCAGCTTGCCATTCTGTCAAATAAATGTGTAATCGGAACATGTTATTAGGTGTTGTCAGTGTTTAATATTTGGTTGACAAACACACACACACACATGCAGTACATACATTTGATACACTTTGACTACATTTAAAGAATTCCTGTCTTGCAACAGTTTTATTCTAATTCCCTCGTTTATGTTTTTACCAAAGACTTATGCACAAGTCAAAATGGTGTCATTACTACTTCCACCATCTTTTGGGGAGATCACTGAGCAGCAATAGAACCGGCAGCACAACAGTTATCAGGTAATTGCACGTGTAGACGGGAAGGTATCGTGTTTATCCAGAGCCGTGAAGGAAGAGCCAATTATAATTCCACACGCCGTATTCTTTGTTTCTTCACAATAGTATTTTGATCACTTATCTTTACAACCATTAAAATGTTATCAGCTGTCTGCAGCTGTATGCGCTTTGTATGTTGTTTTCTTTTCAAAGTTATCTCTCTTTAACCTCACCATAGACATCAATTCACTAAAATGCCAGGGGTAGCAGAAGTGACTTCACATGCCTTTTGACCTTCACTTTCACTCACATATGCTCACACATGCACACGCTTGCACATACACATGCATTCACACACACACTATTAGTATAATAAAAAATTGACAAAAAAATAAGGAGAGTGAAGCCCCCACCGACGTCCCTAAGGACGAGCTGCTTCTGTTCCTGGCACTGATTTTACCACTGCTGACGCTAAGGGTCACAAGGGCCATGCTAGGGGTCGCAGCAGCGATCCCTGGCGACCCCTAAATGTCCTCCATGAACCTAACCCCTAATCTTTTTTAAACTCGTGAGTGCAACACAGAACCACGCATGTTGGCATTGTCTGGCTATACCAAAACTGGTATAACTCATGACAAAAATAAACTAGTTAATACAAACTTACCAAGTGAATCTGGCTTTCTCAGAGGGGTTAGGATGGCGCCGTAGTTTAGTAACAGACAGCTAGAACATTCTAAATGTCATTAATGAAAGTTGCCGAACAGTTAGGCAGTGCTGTTTGATGGCCCACAATATCACTACTTTGGAAACAGAGCTGCCCAAAAAAGAGCAAATACATATTTTGTCCCGCCGAGGTGCAGTGCTCTTTTTGATTGCAGGCATTATGACAGGATGGTCATTTTATTGCACCTTCATGCTAGATGTCCAAACAGAAACGGAATTGCCATACACCAAAATATCTCACTTGTAACAACAGTTGGCACAGAGTATTTGCAAGGGAGCATCTAAATTTGATAACCTGTGCGGGGAACATCATTGGCAAGCTATGGGAAAGAAGCCACACTCTTGATGTGAGCCGTGGCCAAGCTTTCACACTACCCAAGCAGAAGATCTAACAAAGGAAAATAAGTCAGTAAGATCAACCTTAGTTAAGCTTGAGTAATTTTGTCTGAGCAGCGATGCAACCCTCAGACAATATGTGTGAGATGCTCTGTGTAAAGTTAAAGAGCTTACGATCCGCACGACGTTCAATGTAGTGCGAAATGCTGAATAAGAAAAAATAACAAAAATTAGTCAAAGGAGACATGTCAGCCAGAAATCAAAATGTCATTTTGAAAATAAATGCAAACAATTTGTGATGTTAAATACCACAAGGGTAATGGGTGCTATGAATGTCCCATGACCAAGGCACCTCAAGTGATCTGTAAGAACACACATTTAAAATGAAGTTGGTGTATGGGCCCTGCCAAGATTTCTACCCATGACATCAGAATATGTTTATTAAAACAAAGTCAACTGTGGCCAACCTGGAGGCTGTAGCAGGCAGGGCTTTATGAATATTGGATAGACAAACTGGGAGGCCAGTGGAGCTGACTGACAAGTACAAAGGGCCTGCCATAGGATTTTAAAAGGAGAACTGGTATGCCATTGGTAGGGGATTCTACTTCAACCCATAATGTCTCCACATTCCACACAGCTTCTGTTATTTTTGTGCTTGGTATCCTGCGAAATGCAAAATCCTAATGACTTCATTTGAAGGCTACTTTATCTCGAACGTTAATGTCAGGATGTGTGGCCATTAATTTGCACCTTGCTGTGGTCAATAGTAGTCAAGGTTTGATCAGCAGTGGAAGTGCTTCTCAAAGGCATTACTCATGAGGCTGTGCAAATAAAAATTATATTACTGAAGACCATGAGGGTACACAGCAGTAATTTTGCAATACGACCAGTAAAGAAAGGACACATCCTGTCTCAAGGATAGGACTTGGATAAGAAATGTTTTCTTTTTATGTAGAATATAATCATGGAGCATTCACTGTCTCAAAGAACTGGCATTTTTCATCAGCTAAGGGGCTGGGGCTTACCCGATACAGTGAGTCGCCCATACCCACAACCACACAACCACAGTTTGGCCAAGGGCATAACTGTCAGGATAGATATGTAGGTCTTTTGGGGCTCACAGTGACACGTTTAGTTCCTAGAGCGGAATCTTTGTCTTATAAGGGTCATTAATGGTGTGTTTGCCAGAGCCAGGATTTGCATTCAGGATATCAGATTCTCCTTCTAGTCTTTCATTGTCTTGATTGACACCAGTGCATGATTTCAATGGATTTGCTAACAGGGATGATGTGGCTAACTTCCTGAAAACAGCAGCTTTATAACTGAATGGGCTTCCAGGACTTACATGGCCAGCTTAACCACCACAGGTGTAACTTTTGAGCTAAAATGAAAGTGTGAATACAAACATTTTATTTTAATGGACCTACCAACCAAACTCAAGAGAAAGTTCTTCTTGTGTCTGAATTACTAGGGTATAATACAACAAAAGGTTATTTAGATCGAAGAATAAGTTTCTCAGACTAACCCTACAGAGCCTGCTCACTGTGCCTCCTGTTCTAGTCAATCAACGACCTGGCATTCACATTTTGCAACCTGAGATCGTTATAGCAGGTTTTCCACATGATTAAAATGTGGTGCCTTCCGTGTGATTTCATGAGATGTTCACTCTCTGCATGTGGCAGGCTATCAAGAAAGTCAAAAGGAACAGGGCAGGAAATCGAGAAAGTTTTCAAAGATTCTAAAAGCATTGTAAAGATAGAGGGTATGTGCAAGTATAAGGTATTTATTCTCAGCGTAAAGCATTCAATGCATAATTTGCTTGTGGGTGCTGCCTCTAACTCTCTTTCTCTCTCTCTCTCTCTCTCTCTCTCTCTCTCTCTCTCTCTCTCTCTCTCTCTATCTCTGCTTCTCTACAGAAAGGACACAGAGAGTGAAAAGATACAAAGGAGTAGGTTAAAAGGCATCCTGGGTTGTTCAATAATATAGCATTAGAGCCCGCTGTAGTGGGCTCTCCAAGCCATTAAAGGTCCTCTCCAGCGTTAAACGTCTAAGTCGATGGAGAGGGCCTTTAACAAGGGAGCGGGCCTTTAATGGCCGGTAGAGCCCGCTACAGTGGGCTCTAAGGCTATTAGAACATTCCACCCCAAGAGGGCAGAATGTTCTTATTTGTAAAACAAAGGCCTCGTGGAACCCCTCGGACTTTGTGAGGCCTTTGTTCACAGCAACAGCTGTAAACAAACATTGGAATGTTGATGCTCCTGGCTTCAACCAGGCATTAGAATCCCGGAGCACTCCATTATCTTCAATGAAGCACTCAACATTGCAATGTTCTAATTAGCATTAGATTGTATAATATCAATACTTAATATTGTTTCGTTGCTCAACGTTTTATTGTTGTTTCAATGGTTTGATGTAATTTCAATATTTCATGAAGTGTGGTTGATACGGCCTTTCACCATGATAGCGTCATAGCCACACATCTCAGAAAAGGTCGTAGTTGCTGATGAATAGACATTGCCCGGTACCTCCATATGAATGAAGACTCTTTCATGTGCATTCTGTATGCCTAGTCAGGGATTTCTTGCTTCTCGTTACTGCGCCCACACAATGAGTGAGTCTAGGGAGGTGGGTTGAAAAGGTGATCATTTAGTACAAGCTGAAAATCTATAAGGTTAGGAGGAGGTGAAGTATGTCGAATCAGTAATCTAGTATTCTATTCCATTGAGAAAACTTGGGATTTAATCCCTGGCAGCTATAGAGCAAAACAGCAGGCTTTTCCCCAGTGAATTGCATGTTACATTTTTATTAGTAGTAAACAATATTCAGTCAATCAATAGATCAACACAATTTCCATATCAATCTAGGAAAGAGACAAAACATTTAAAGAACATGACACAAATTTAGTAAACCTCAGATATCAATTAAAAACATTTTAAAATTTTAAAGTGCCAAGCGGCTTTTACCAGGCAAGAGTTTCACTTAAGGACCTGGGGAGTTATTCAGAGTTTGGCAGTTGAGGGACATCCCTAAAAAACTGATGGAGGTCTCATCCACACTATTTAGAGTACATAACTATGTATGTAACCTATTTACTGCATAGTAGTAGACAGGATACTGGAGACAGTTAGAGTCCCTCGAAATTGGATTCTCATTTTTCGTGATATTGGTAAGACCCACGTTTAGGCATCAATAGCTACAACCAATACAAATTTGAAAAACATAGCTGCTGCCAAGGTTTATTTTTGACGAGGGTAACTTTGCTGCCATATACCGGTTTCAGGTATGAGCTTCATGTACAAAACAATTTTGCAGTTGCAAACTAAACAATTTGCAAAATCACAGGGTTTGCACTTGCAAAATGGTATTTTTAAATGTACCAAACCCTTTTACAAAAAGGAAAAGATTTTTAAAGCAGCACTTGTCCCTTTAGTGGTCATGCGCTGCCTTAAATTAAAAAAAATATAAGTGTGAGAAAGAAAATGCTGGTATGGTGGTCTGTTGTCCCTTGCAGACCACTCTCCCTGCATTGATGGCCATTCACAGGAGGTCTCATTGTCACTTGCCTTGCCCCCCTGCAAATGTACAATTCACAATGCAACCTGGTTTGTATGCAAGTCGCATCACAAATTGCACACCCATTCAGAAACCAGTCAATGTGCAAATTGCAGATCTTGGTTTGCAAATGGGTCTTTGTACATCAGGCCCCTTGTTATTTTTTTGGGAGTTCGACATCCTCTAGCAGGGCCTGGCTGGAAGCTGTAGTTGACGAGGCCTCAAGTTTCCCACTGTAAAGGTGCTAGTGGGACAAGCCAGTAGATCATGGCCACCAAGGTCGCAGAGTCATAAAATGACTTAGAGGTCATATATAGGGTATAACAGACAACCCGCCATCCCATCAGGATGGGGGAGGTCCTAATCTCTAATGAGCTAGAATTTGTTTTTGAAAAAGAGAACACTAATGGCCATAACTTGAGCAATTTCATTTTCTAATTGGGACTATCAAGCTTTTCCCTGTGGTAGAACAAAAAAAGAGGTGTCAGTACGTTTGCTCTAAATAGGCAAACAGTCTGACATATTTAGACTTATGGCCTGATGTACGTGGAGCTGTCAATCTAAGGTTTGTATCATTCTGTGAGCAAACTGACATGCTGTGTAGTCTACTTTTTTGATGTAACACAATAATCCAGTCTGGTTTCAGTTTATTCTTTTCATGTACAGAGGTGCAACACCGACCTCCAACACTTTCAACTGGTACGTCCATATGCCTCCAAATCCCTTTCATTGTTTTATCTTAAAATAATTCAAATTCACCAGTTAAAAAGCTTCTACAGATACGTCACAGACACCAACGCACATTAAGACAGGACATGTCTTACTTCCTATAGAGGGCACACAAATGGAAAATATGGAGCATGCAACATATACCTTTATTTCGAAAAATATGCTTTAAACTTGCTGGAAATGCATCTGGCATTTAGTAATTCCTTTACACTTTCTCCTACACTGTTGCTCACTCTTTGCCCTTTAGAACCTACTTCTGTACCTACCCACCCGACTCTGACACACTCCTCTTCCACATTACTTGTGCTGCCTGCTGCTGAACTACAATCATATGTGCCCCTAGTTACACCGTGATCACAACTGGCACCTTCCCCTCCTGCTACCGCACAGCTACCATGACACCATGCTCCCGTTCTCCAATTTCAACTTCTGTCCTCTGTGACCACTTTAGTCTTCCTCACCACTACCAGAGACAAGGTACACTCAATGTATGATTATCCTTTACAAAAAATTCTGCCAACTGTACTCTTGCCAAGCCACAAATACTTAGCAGCATACTTACGTGAAAATGTTGGACCGCAAAGCTGTGCCAAATTTGGTAGCGCTGCGCTCCAACATTTTCAAAATGCAGGGATGCGCTGTATTCACAAGAATATGGCGCACCCCTGTGTTTTCCCTAGCACTGGCGCTAAATTTAGCTGTCTAGCGCCAACGCAGGCACCCTTTCACCTTAGTGCAAGGGTTTCTGTGTTGCAGGGAATCATTGGTTATGTGCAGGAAGGTGTCCCTTCATCAATCATTAATGGCATTTTGCTCTTTCTATGTGTGCTGCAGAAAAAGTATTTCTCCTCGTCATGCCATTCTAATGCCAGCACTTGCATGGTGTTAGTTTTTGGCGCTGCTTCAGATTTACTGCTCCTTGCAAATCTGGGACATGGTCAAAAAGCAATGGGTGTTGCGGTGGAACGCCCACTGCAACACCCATTGCACGCCCCTTTCACACTAAGTGATGCGTGTAAATGGTCCGAATTTACAAGGCGGTGTTAAGCCACAAAAATGGCTTAATGCCACTTTGCAATTATGAACAAGGGCATATCGCTGCCAGAACGTCACTAAAAGTTGTTTTAAATATGCCCCTTAATTGTTTCTTCTTGTAAGGAACCCACCTGCTGTAGTAAGACTCCTCTCATTGACTGTATGCTCAGAATTAAATGCAATTGCATTTACTTTTAATGCATCCCTTGCCGTAACAGGTCAGTTTAGAGATTATGCCCGAAAACAAGACTGGAAAAGTCAAATGCATGAAATGATAACTTATAGGTTTAACTTAATTGTCGGAGGTGCTTTAGGTCAGCCTAGATCTAAAAATGTCCAGTTCTGGAACTAGGACGAAGAACATGTTGTGTTCTTAGTTCTGAGTAATTTATGTGAGTTAATAAATTACAAAAGTAAATTCTATACTAGTTTAACGTATAAACTTATAGTAGCATTGCTCTGATCTCTAACGGTTAATACAAAAAACACAAATTTCTAACTTTTTAATGGCGGTAGCTCTTTATTTTATATTCAAATGCGAAGCAAAGTTTTTACTAAAATTTACTCATTTCTAAGTAGAGTAAAATTTTAACATATTGTTCTGAAGAAGTGAACAATTTAATACTTCCTACTTTACCCGGGCATAAGGAAATTCAATATAACTGCTACTTGCCGGGACTGTCTTCTACTAATGTGCCTCTGGGAAATCTGCTAACTGTGACAGATAGATGCATTAGATGGGACAGAAGGCAGGAACTGTGAGAAGGGTGATTAAGGGACTAGTCTGCTGGCATGCAGGTGGGATCGACCTTTGTGGTGATGTCCATTCAGCAAGGAAGTCTATTATAGACTAGCTCGCCAACAGGAAGCACAATAGGATTTGTCTGCTGGGTTGCCAAATCAATAAGCAATACCTCCTCGTGTCCTTAACCTGCACTGTTTGAACTCTCCTCTGGACTCATTCAAAGTCCACTTTTTCACTCTTTCCTTGCATCTTCCACAGCCACCATGGACACCCCCTGAAACTTCTTTCTTCCCCTCAAACAGTTCAAAGTGACTAATGCAATTCACTTACTGTAGGGTGATACAGATATGCCCAAATCCTATCTTGCACTATTATCAGACATGGTTTCCTACATCGAAGACCATTAGTATGCTTTCCAATAAACCCTATTTAATCTCTGAATCTGAATATTCCAAAGTGGATTGTACAGGGTTGTGGTTGTATAATCCTGCCAGAACCTACTCATATATTTTATTAATGGTTTGGTATTACAAATAATAAAGGTAAAAATGCACTCTTTCAGAAAATCCTCTCATAGAATTATACCTTACACATGTATTATATAGCATAACAATTTATTCTAATAAAATAAAATTTGGGGAGAATTTGCAAACCAGTTAAGGATTTATACCTAGTCTTTTCCATTCTAATGATATTAGATTCGAAAGCCACTAACTCACCCTCAAAGTAGATTTGCATTCCTCCCAAATGTTTACTACCAGGGAAGAAATGTTTATTCTCTTCAAATAATAACCTTGGTCTATGTATCATTTGCTATAAAAAGGGGCTGTGTGGTAACATGCCTCTATTCAGGGTCCAACGCAGAGTAGGAGCATTAACTGATGGAAAGACAACATTTAGCGAGATAGTGGCATGGTCAGATAAAGAGTTAGAAATAATTAAGGCTTTGACCTTTGATATTTCTTTTGACACCAAAAAGTAATCAATTCTAGATCCTGATTGATATCGAGATGGCAAAAATTTATATCACCTCAAAAGAGGATTGGCTTATCGCCAGGGATCTAACAAGCTATGCTCCTCCTTAATATGTGCAATTGCTTTAACAGTTTTGGGCTTTCATTCTAAGCTACCATGCTTACATAGATCTAAATCAGGAACCAGGATAAAATTAAAATCCCCTCCAATTATTATGTTTGGGGAATATGTGAATTTCAAGTAAGACCCATTTCCTGAACTGATACGAGGCGAATTAATTATACTACCCAGGAATCTTTTACTGGTCAATATTCCCACCCCTCTCAGTGCTGCTAAAGCAGAAGAATGTCCCATTAGCTGAAATTCCCCCATTGATTGAATTCATTTTTGACTTCTTAATATGCGTCTATTGCAATAATACAAGGGTTTGCTTTTGTTCACTTAGCACGTCTAATACTGCTCTTCTTTTTCTAGTACTGTTCACCCCATTAACATTCAAGGAAATTATCTTAATATTTAGAGCATGCATACCAAAAGTGAAACTCAGCCGCAGCACAGAGAAATTCTGATGCATGGCTTCCTGGGTAGACCTTTTGATGTGAAAGCTACCAATAGTCAAGGATAAATTCTCTCTTTCCTACAGGAAACCATTCTATTTCTTCTTTGCTCATTCTGTGCGGTCCCTTCACTGTCCACAGCCACCCCTACCCCCTGTCTTTCTCCCAGTCCCTCCCCATATACACAATATTCCCCCACCCCTTGTCCCACCCATACTACTACCTTGTTTCCAGTCCCTCTGCCAAGGCCCTAGGCCACCAAGCCAAGGAACCCCTCTCTTCTTCTTGCAATTCATCGCATTTTTGTATAGTACCTATCTATACTATAAATAAACCGGTAAATAGATTGACAATGAACAAAGACAATGGGCAAATAATTGCCTTTACCCTATTCACATCCTTTAGAGCATACCCAAAGCAAATACACACATATCCCAACTTCAACAGTCAGAACCCCAGGGGCACTAATATATCTTTAGGTGTCTTGAGAGTCACTGTTAAGCCATAGCTTCTTTGTACTTTGTCATGAAAGTCTGGGTTAGAGCCCTTGCATCTCCATCAACCTCATGCTGCCTCCTCTTGCCTTTGCTTGAGCTCCTTCAAGTAGTTCTTTGCATCCAATTTCTCATTAAACACCTTCAAAGTGCCCCTTGCAAGAACCTTCAGTTTGAGGCCTGTACTCCCGCTGCTTGAAAAGAAGGAACTAAAAGCCACAATTTGTTTTGCTTCTTGTAACTCACAAAGGCCAAATCAAGAAATACCTGGAAAGTGAATTCATCATTAACTTTAAACGTTTTTTGTCTGATGGCCTGTGATAGGATTATTTAATCACCAAAGTTGACAGGCATTGCACGGGGCGAGTGCTATTTATATACGCCACAAACGAGAAGGGACCGTGAGCCCGTGTTAAAGTCAGATATATTTTTTTGTTACCTCTTTGCAGTGTATGGTTAATTATCAAAGTCTCCATATTTTCCACGGTCAGTGTGGCTGCCTCCTTCTTTACTGGTATACCTATGAACCTAAGGTTGGATCTCCTTGAGAGATTCTCCTGCACCTCCAACTTCTGTCAAATGCTGCTTATCTCTTTTTCCAATGTGCAGTTGGTCTTCACCAAATTACTTTGGGCATCCTCAGATCCGATACCTTTGATTTCACCTCCTCAAGCTGCAATTTACAGGAACCAATCTTTTTCTCAATCTCTGACATCGTCTCATTGAGAGACTGGGCAAGTAGAAGCTGCCTGAGTTTCATCCCCTGTATTTCTGAGAGTATTTTGGCAAAAAGCAACTCAACTTTCCCTTCAGGAGTTTATGTTGCAGAATTTTGCAGAGGACAATGGCACCTACACATTGTCCCAAAGCAAGTTATCCTTGAGAATTAGTTTTAAAGCCTCCTGGGCCTCACTCAGCCTAGCTTGCGGCTCTAAAGTGAATACTTGCTCCTGCAGGCTAAGCAGTGGCCTGCCGCTACCTTCGCTTCTCCCATTATCAATTCCTCCTCCAACGATCTTTTTCGTTAGGGTCTTCTTTACTCCTTTGAGGAAAATTGGGTAGACTTTTCCTTCCAGGCTTCCCTTATCATAATAGCTGTTAGAGGCTGCACTGGGAGTGCTAAGGGCACGAATGTCAATGGTGTATTGTGTATCAGAGAGAATAGGTGTAAATTCCCCAGTGCTGATGTCGACAGAGCAGGTAGTGCTTGGACGTGGGTTGCCTTGCTCTCCTTATTCTCAAATTCTGCGCAATCTCATGTTCTCTAGCCCTGCTACCTTTGCCATATTGCTCTGTTTCTGATTGGCTTGCGGGGTAATCTAAAGTCTTCGGGCCCAGAATTGATGAAGAAACAATGATTGGCTCGGCCATCACTCCACTCACAGGAGATTCAGGGCCAAATTTTTCAATGAGTTGCATCACCCTTGCGCCACGCAATAGGGCACAAGAGCGCCATAACTCATAAGTTAGATTTATCAAGCCATGCAAGGCCACCTTGTGTGGCCCTGAGTGGCTTGATAAATCTAGAGTAACACAATGCAAGACAAATCGCTGCATTGCATTACTCTGGTCCAGCGAGGTGTCCCATGGGTGGTGCGTGGATGTTCCCAGGCAAACCCCAAGGATTTTGGCACATTCTCAGATTTACCTATACACACAAAAACCCTTTTGTTCAAAAGGGGAGGTAACGGGAGGCTACGGGGCAGTCAGGGTAAGCTGGCCTCCAATAGACATGTATCACACAACAAGAAACTACCCTGACTCAGTGTCTGATTCTTATAGAATGATGAGGCACACTGTGCCCATCACTTATGCGGTGTTGGGCATCTTAAAAAAATGTATGGACTGTCCTCACACACCACCAGGTGTCATGCTTCATCATCGGCAGTCCTCGCTCTTTAAAAACCACGTTTGATAAAGAGCGGGCCTACACCTGGAGACAGGGAGGCACTTCTATAACTAAGTGGGGGCCCGTGCTAAGAAAGTGAGTGAGTGATGTTAAAAATGGATGCAAAACACTGCGTGAAAATTTAATTGCACAGGGTGTGCTCGATATTAAAACTAATAGTGGGGACAAGGGGGGTTAGTAGTAGTACCCCATCCCCATCTGTGTTGCCAACATGTTTCTGCTGTAACGGCCAGGGGGGTCCATGGCATTCATCAGGGTGTGAAAGAAAAAAAGGGGGGGCTCCTATCTTGTCTCTAAGAGACTAAGATTAATCCACTTTTGTAGGCTGGCTCTAGTCCAACTCTAACATGAAATTTCAAACAACCTGTAAAGAAAATATATCACAGTATAAGTGAAAATTTTGACTCACACTGGCAAGGATGAATCAGACAGAAAAACATGCACAAGTTACATTTGAAGTGCATGTGGTTAGTGAGCACACGTATCACTGCATACGTGGTGCTCAAAGATAAAAACAGTAGTGAGACCAGCTCACTCTCTTACCCCAGAAAAGGGGTAGGGATGTCTCATGGGAAGGGGGGAATTGAGGGACCCCTGTAGTCACACTCTAAGTACCAAGATTTATATTTTTTTGGAGAGATCAAAACAATATATAATGAGAGAAACGCGTTATTAAAGGTTTCAGCAAAGCATTCACTGATATTTAGCAGTGGAGGCTAGCTCCAAAATTACTTAGCAGGCATCCATTCAACCCCTTACTGCCTCAAGGTGCATCCCTCGTGGAGCTCCTATGCTCCGTCCTTGTTGCTTCCCCGCTGGTAACTGACTAGGGGAAGGAGCGTGGTATATATACGCTGGACCAGAGATGTAATTAACTAATTAAAGTGTGGATGGGCACCTCCTGAGGGGTTCACGAGTAGCACCTGGGGATAATAGCTATTGTAATGCTTTCGCGCCGTATGACGCTGTATTAGTTCGACTTGTTTCCGATGTCCCAAAATTAGCCTGGCCGGTGAGTCATAAGTGCGGGGCTGAGGGTGGGAAACACTGCCCGAAGGTGATTTGCAGTGAGGAGCGACCGCGGCGGTCACGCCTGCCTGCTCGTGATGACCTGTCTTAGTGTTCTAGGTGCCGCCCATGCGCATAGCGGAAGAAAAAGTGCATGCGCAGTGCGGATGGGGGCGGAACACCTCCTCCACGGTGAAAAAAGCCGTATTTGTGGCCACTTGACTTTACCACATAAGGCGGCTGACCAGTTACAATAAAAATATGAAATAAGTTGTAGTCTGGTATTTCAAAACTTCCGGGTGCCAATAAGTGCGAGGTGCACTTCCCAAACCTAGTGGGGATGTACTAAGTAAAGCATTTTAGGATCACATAAGATAATGGCTAGTCATATGAAAGGTGACTGAGCAAATGTATGTGTCCGTATGCAGTGGCAGATGGACAAAGGTAATTGTCATGAGAAACAGGGCATATAGAGCCCATCCAGATCTGGTTGTCATGATTAAAGGGCTACTCTATAGAATGACTATACACGGTACATATTCCAGTTCGTGTTGGCATCAGGTGTGTATTTTTCCTTTTCCTTTTTCCAGACCTTGGCATCCCCTTCAGTAGGTCTACGTCATGTGGAGCCGTGGCATTTCATCGTTCAGGCCATGATCGCATGATTTAATGCGGTACACCCATCTTTGTTCGCGGATGTGTAATTTCCTTTGGATGTCTGGGATGCCAGGGTGCATCTTCTCCAAAACAACCAATTCCAGGTCTTTGTCACAATGTCCTAGCTCCAGGAAATTTCGTGTAAGTTTCATGTTATTCTTTTTGCACCTGATGGTGCTCCGGTGTTCGTTGATTTTAATCTTAACTTTTCGGAGTGTCATGCCCACGTAAAAGAGGTTGCAGGGGCACTTTATTAGATATACCACGTTTTCACTGTTACAGTTTGTCAGATTCCTTAGGACCCATGGTCTGTCTGTGTTTATGTCAACCTCCTTAGTTTGATGGGTGTACTGGCATGCCACGCAGTTTCCACACGGGTAGTGGCCAACAGGTCTGTTCTGATCCCACAAGGTTGTTTGGGTCTGTGTTGCGTGTGGTAAAACTTTGGAATGAACTAGTTAGTCTCGGATGTTCGAGTTTCTTTTAAAGGCGAACATCGGGGTGGGCCATTGTTTTCCTGCCCCGTTCAGTATCTGCAAGTGTTTCCGAATGATATTCTGGACTTTATTGGAAATGGGGGTGTATGTAGTAACACATACCACCTTGTCACCCTCTTGTTTCTCATGGTGCTCCAGCAATGCCTCTCGATTATTGTTCCGGGCTCCTTTCCTAGCCTTTGTGACCATTTTTCTTGGGTAGTGGCGTTGGATCAACTTGTCTTCCAGAGATTGGGCTTGGTTGTCGTATGTTTCAAGCGATGAGCAGTTCCTCCTCACGCGGAGGAACTGACCCACCGGGAGATTCTGTCTCAGTGATCTCGGGTGAAAGCTCTCGTACTTGAGAAGACTGTTTTTGTCAGTTGGTTTGTTATGAACCTTTGTTCTCAGTCCTTCTTCATCAAGGATGATCAGAAGGTCCAAAAAGACTGCTTCATTCTTGTTAATGTTGTATGTGAATTTGAGGTGCTCATCTCTTGTGTTGACCCACTCGCAGAAATCGGTAGCTTGTTGATGATTTCCATGCCAGACGATGAGGATGTCATCAATGTACCTGCGCCAAAACTTCAGTTGTTGTTTGAAGGGATTACCTTGGCAGCATGTAGTCTTCCTCGAACTGATGCACATAGAGGCACGCCATGCTAGGAGCAAAGGTGCTTCCCATAGACGTGCCCCTAATCTGGTGGTAGATGGTGTCATTATACTCAAAAAAGTTTTCCGTCAGAGCCATCTCTGCGCATTCGATGATGAAACTACGAGGTGTGAAAAAATCCCACTCCTTTTCCTGAAGGATGTTCTCCACTACTGCTAGAGTGCGTCTCTGGGGGATGCTCGTGTATAGTGCTTCTATGTCCATCGTGATCAGCCAGTCTTCTCTGGGGTCAATATCCATGTCTCTAAGGAGGCATAATACATCCTTGGTGTCCTTACGATATGACGTAGATGTTTGAACAATGGGCTTCAAAAACCAGTCACACAACTTCGATAGTGGTTCGAGTACCGAGCCGATACCAGACACAATTTGTCTTCCTGGAGGCGGGTCCTTGTTCTTGTGGATTTTCGGTAGGGTGTAAAATCTTGGTGTCCGTGGGACATCCCCCACAAGGAATTCAGCCTCGTGTCTCATTACCCAGTCTTTGGCGATAACCTCCTCAACCATAGTTTTAATCTTGGTGGTGAGTCTTGATGTAGGGTCTATTGTGGCCACCTCATAGCTGTCCCGATCTGATAGGAGGCGCATGCACTCTGCATGGTACTTGTCATGGTCCATTACAACGATAGCCCCTCCTTTATCTGCTGGTTTTATTACCAGCAAGGCATTTTTCTTCAAGTTCTCGAGTGGTGTCCTTTCTCCCCATCTCAGATTCTGAAATCCCTTATTTTGTGTGCAGTTGATGGCGTCTACTTCCTACAGAACTGCTTGTTCAAAAGCCTGGATGTGGCAAGGGACAGATTGTGTGGGGGGTACAAAAGTGGACTTCTTTCTCAGGCCTGTGCTGTTAGTCGGTTGTTCTTTGTCGTGGTCTTTTCCCTCGAAGAATTCTTTCAGTTTGATTTTTCTGAAGAACTGTGCCAACTCAGTGCGGAGGGTGAAAAGGTCATTCTTCGGGGTGGGTACAAAACCTAATCCTTTTGCGAGCACATTTTCTTCGTCTTGCGTCAAGGTGTGGCTACTGAGATACATCACATTTGGTGCTATTTGCTCGTTGATGGTCCTTGTTCTTTGCCCTTGCTTCTTGTCAGCACCACGTTGGGCGTTTGGTCTCCCCAGTGGACTCGGGGTACTTGTCTTTGGTTCTTTTGTCGTCCTCTGCCGGGGTTACGGCCCCTGTATAAAAAAGGCGGTGAGCCCTGTTGCTTTGGGAAGCCTTGTGGGAAAAAGGGTTGTTGGCAGTAGCCAAAGTTTGGCATCGGGGGTGGTAGTTGTGGTTCTTGATAAAATTGCCTCTGTCCTCTTATTGATGTTCCCTCGTCTCCACTTTCACTGCTGCTCCTTTCATCTCCGGAACTGAAGGTCCAGTTCATCGGGGTGGGTCTGGTTCTTGGTTGTCTTCTGTTCGTTGTCTGGCTCTGTGGTCCCTCATAGTACTCATCCGCCACATACGGGTACGTGGTCTCATGGCTGAATTTCTGCACCTCTTTCTTCAATTTTGTCAAATTGAATTGAGTCAAATAATCCTTGTATTCGCTGTGTTGGTTGTTGATTTCTCCAACTTCTTCTTGAAGACCGTGATGTGTACAGTTGTCTTCAAATTGTTCTCACTGGTTTGGATGTCCACTAGTAACAGGTCTGCTAATTTCCTGGCCATAATGATGATAAGTACGAGCCAGTCATTTGTGCACTTCCATGCAATATATGTCCAATTCTTCCTAAACTCCTTGTTGTTGAGAAAGATGCGCGGTTCGTTCGTAACTATCAGTCCCCTGGGTGCGCTGTTTTTTCTAAGATATTCTGTCATGAAGGCGCCGTGGAGCGCAGTGCGGACCTGTTCCTTCTTACTCGCCGCAAGTGCTTCCCACTCATCAGAGTTTTTTTGTGTCTGTGTAATCACAGTGTCTGCTAATAGGGAAGGCGTTTTTAGGATCCTAGCTATAGTGGCATCATCAAAAGCCAGTTCATTAGTCAGGTCCATTTTGACTACAGGGAAGGGCAAGAACTAAGCAGTTCTGTTAGTTCAATAGGGTATTGCAAATTTGCTCGGAATTGGGAATGCCCCAAATGTGTTCCCACAGCCAGAAGCCGTACAATCACCTATACACACAAAAACCCTTTTGTTCAAAAGGGGAGGGAACGGGAGGCTACGGGCAGTCAGGGTAAGCAGGACTCCAATAGACATGTATCACACAACAAGAAACTACCCTGACTCAGTGTCTGATTCTTATAGAATGATGAGGCACACTATGCCCATCACTTATGTGATGTTGGGCATCTCAAAAAAATGTATGGACTGTCCTCACACACCACCAGGTGTCATGCTTCATCATCGGCAGTCCTCGCTCTTTAAAAACCACATTTGATAAAGAGAGGGCCTACACCTGGAGACAGGGAGGCACTTCTATAACTAAGTGAGGACCCGTGCTAAGAAAGTGAGTGAGTGATGTTAAAAATGGATGCAAAACACTGCGTGAAATTTAATTGCGCAGGGTGTGCTCAATATTAAAACCAATAGTGGGGACTAGGGGGGATAGTACCCCGTCCCCATCTGTGTTGCCAACATGTTTCTGCCGTAACGGCCAGGAGGGTCAATGGCATTCATCAGGGCGTGAAAGAAAAAAAGGGGGGCTCCTATCTTGTCTCTAAGAGACTAAGATGAATCCACTTTTGTAGGCTGGTTCTCCTCCAACTCTAACATGAAATTTCAAATAACCTGTAAAGAAAATATATCACAGTATAAGTGAAAATTTTGACTCACACTGGCAAGGAACGAATCAGACAGAAAAACATGCACAAGTTACATTTGAAGTGCATGTGGTTAGTGAGCACATGTGTCACTGCATACGTGGCGCTCAAAGATAAAAACAGTAGTGAGACCAGCTCACGCTCTTACCCCAGAAAAGGGGTAGGGATGTCTCATGGGAAGGGAGGAATTGAGGGACCCCTGTAGTCACACTCTAAGAACTAAGATTTAAATTTTTTGGGAGAGATCAAAACAAGATATAATGAGAGAAACACGTTATTAAAGGTTTCAGCAAAGCATTCACTCATATTTAGCAATGGGGGCTAGCTCCAAAATTACTCAGCAGGCATCCATTCAACCCCTTACTGCCTCAAGGTGTGTCCCTCGTGGTGCTCCTATGCTCCGTCCTCATTGCTTCCCCGCTGGTAACTGACTCAGGGAAGGAGCATGGTATATATACGCGGACCAGAGACGTAATTAACTAATTAAAGTGTGGGTGGGCACCTCCTGAGGAGTTTCCGAGTAGCACCTGGGGATAATAGCTATTGTAATGCTTTCGCACCGTATGACGCTGTATTAGTTCGACTTGTTTCCGATGTCCCAAAATTAGCCTGGCCGGTGAGTCATAAGTGCGGGGCTGAGGGTGGGAAACACTGCCCGAAGGTGTTTTGCAGTGAGGAGAGACCGCGGCGGTCACGCCTGCTTGCTCGCGATGACCTGTCTTAGTGTTCTAGTTGCCGCACATGCGCATAGTGGAAGAAAAAGTGCATGCGCAGTAAGGATGGGGGCGGAACACCTCCTCCATGGTGAAAAAAGACGTTCTGAAGGAAGTAGACGCCATCAACTGCACACAAAATAAGGGATTTCAGAATCTGAGATGGGGAGAAAGGACTGCACTAGAGAACTTGAAGAAAAACGCCCTGCTGGTAATAAAACCAGCAGATAAAGGAGGGGCTATCGTTGTAATGGACCATGACAAGTACCATGCAAAGTGCATGCGCCTCCTATCAGATCAGGACAGCTATGAGGTCGCCACAATAGACCATACATCAAGACTCACCACCAAGATGATTAAAACTATGGTTGAGGAGGGTATCGCCAACGACTGGATAATGAGACACGAGGCTGAATTCCTTGTGGGGGATGTCCCAAGGACACCAAGATTTTACACCCTACCGAAAATCGACAAGATCAGGGACCCACCTCCAGGAAGACCAATTGTGTCTGGTATCGGCTCGGTACTCGAACCACTATCGCAGTTCTGCGACTGGTTTTTGAAGCCCATTGTTTAAACATCTACGTCATATCGTAAGGACACCAAGGATGTATTATGCCTCCTTAGAGACATGGATATTGACCCCAGAGAAGACTGGCTGATCACTATGGACATAGAAACACTATACACGAGCATCCCCCAGAGACGCACTCTAGCTGTAGTGGAGCACATCCTTCAGGAAAAGAAGTGGGATTTTCTCACACCTCTTAGTTTCATCATTGAATGCGCAGAGATGGGTCTGACGGAAAACTTTTTTGAGTATAATGACACCATCTACCACCAGATATGGGGCACGTCTATGGGAAGCACCTTTGCTCCTAGCATGGCGTGCCTCTATGTGCATCAGTTCGAGGAAGACTACATATACTGCCAAGATAATCCCTTCAAACAACAACTGAAGTTATGGCGCAGGTACATTGATGACATCCTCATCGTCTGGCATGGAAATCATCAACAAGCTACCGATTTCAGCTAGTGGGTCAACACAAGAGATGAGCACCTCAAATTCACATACAACATTAACAAGAATGAAGCAGTCTTCTTGGACCTTGTGATCACCCTAGATGAAGAAGGACTGAGAACAAAGGTTCATAGCAAACCAACTGACAAAAACAGTCTTCTCATGTACAAGAGCTTTCACCCGAGATCACTGAGACAGAATCTCCTGGTGGGTCAGTTCCTCCGCGTGAGGAGGAACTGCTCATCACTTGAAACATACGACAACCAAGCCCAATCTCTGGAAGACAAGTTGATCCAACACCACTACCCAAGAAAAATGGTCACAAAGGCTAGGAAAAGAGCCCGGAACAATAATCGAGAGGCATTGCTGGAGCACCATGAGAAACAAGAGGGTGACAAGGTGGTATGTGTTACTACATATACCCCAATTTCCAATAAAGTCCAGAATATCATTCGGAAACACTGGCGGATACTGAACGGGGCAGGAAAACAATGGCCCGCACCGATGTTCGCCTTTAAAAGAAACTCGAACATCCGGGACGAACTAGTTCATTCCAAAGTTTTACCACACGCAACACAGACCCAAACAACCCTGTGGGATCAGAACAGACCTGTTTGCCACTACCCGTGTGGAAACTGCGTGGCATGCACGTACACCCATCAAACTAAGGAGGTTGACATAAACACAGACAGACCATGGGTCCTAAGGAATCTGACAGACTGTAACAGTGAAAACGTGGTATATCTAATAAAGTGCCCCTGCAACCTCTTTTACGTGGGCATGATACTCCGAAAAGTTAAGATTAGAATCGACGAACACCGGAGCACCATCAGGTGCAAAAAGAATAACACAAAACTTACACCACATTTCCTGGAGCTAGGACATTGTGACAAAGACCTGGAATGGGTTGTTTTGGAGAAGATGCACCCTGGCATCCCAGACATCCAAAGGAAACTACACATCCGTGAACAAAGATGGGTGTACCGCCTTAAACCATGCGATCATGGCCTGAACGATGAAATACCATGGCCCCACATGACGTAGACCTACAGAAGGGGAAGCCACGGTCAGGAAAAAGGAAAAGGAAAAATACACACCTGATTCCAACACGAACTGGAATATGTACCGCGTATAGTCATTCTATAGAGTAGCCCTTTAATCATGACAACCAGATCTGGATGGGCTCTATATGCCCTGTTTCTCATGACAATTACCTTTGTCCATCTGCCACTGCATACGGACACATGCATTTGCACAGTCACCTTTCATATGACTAGCCATCATTTTATGTGATCCTAAAATGCTTTACTTAGTACATCCCCACCAGGTTTGGGAAGTGCACCTCACACTTATTGGCACCCGGAAGATTTGAAATACCAGACTACATCTTATTTGATATTTTTATTGTAACTGGCCAGCCGCCTTATGTGGTAAAAGTCAAGTGGCCACAAATACGGCTTTTTTCACTGTGGAGGAGGTGTTCCGCCCCCATCCACACTGCGCATGCACTTTTTCTTCCGCTATGTGCATGTGCGGCAACTAGAACACTAAGACAGGTCATCGCGAGCAAGCAGGCGTGACCGCCGCGGTCGCTCCTCACTGCAAAACACCTTCGGGCAGTGTTTCCCACCCTCAGCTCCGCACTTATGACTCACCGGCCAGGCTAATTTTGGGACATCGGAAACAAGTCGAACTAATACAGCATTATACGGCGCGAAAGCATTGCAATAGCTATTATCCCCAGGTGCTACTCGGAAACTCCTCAGGAGGTGCCCACCCACATTTTAATTAGTTAATTACGTCTCTGGTCCGCGTATATATACCAAGCTCCTTCCCTGAGTCAGTTACCAGCGGGGAAGCAACGAGAACGGAGCATAGGAGCACCACGAGGGACACACCTTGAGGCAGTAAGGGGTTGAATGGATGCCTGCTAAGTAATTTTGGAGCAAGCCCCCACTGCTAAATATGAGTGAATGCTTTGCTGAAACCTTTAATAAATTGTTTCTCTCATTATATCTTGTTTTGATCTCTCCAAAAAAATATAAATCTTAGTTCTTAGAGTGTGACTGCAGGGGTCCCTCAATTCCTCCCTTCCCATGAGACATCCCTACCCCTTTTCTGGGGTAAGAGCATGAGCTGGTCTCACTACTGTTTTTATCTTTGAGCACCACGTATGCAGTGACACGTGTGCTCACTAACCACATGCACTTCAAATGTAACTTGTGCATGTTTTTCTGTCTGATTCGTTCCTTGCCAGTGTGAGTCAAAATTTTCACTTATACTGTGATATATTTTCTTTACAGGTTGTTTGTAATTTCATGTTAGAGTTGGACGAGGGCCAGCCTACAAAAGTGGATTCATCTTAGTCTCTTAGAGAAAAGTTAGGAGCCCCCCCTTTTTTTCTTTCACGCCCTGATGAATGCCATGGACCCTCCTGGCCGTTACGGCAGAAACATGTTGGCAACACAGATGGGGATGGGGTACTAATCCCCCTAGTCCCCACTATTAGTTTTAATATCGAGCACACCCTGCGCAATTACATTTTCACGCAGTGTTTTGCATCCATTTTTAACATCACTCACTCACTTTCTTAGCACGGGCCCCCACTTAGTTATAGAAGTGCCTCCCTGTCTCCAGGTGTAGGCCCTCTCTTTATCAAACGTGGTTTTTAAAGAGCGAGGACTGCCGATGATGAAGCATGACACCTGGTGGTGTGTGAGGACAGTCCATACATTTTTTTGAGATGCCCAACACCACATAAGTGATGGGCATAGTGTGCCTCATCATTCTATAAGAATCAGACACTGAGTCAGGGTAGTTTCTTGTTGTGTGATACATTCTCAGATTTACCATCATTGGTAGACCTGGGAATGCATCAAAATGCTATGCATGCTCAGGGGAGCCGTAACAAGAAGAAATATTTTAATTTTTCTTTGTTACTTTCTCTCTCTATGTGTGCTGCATTTTGCAGCACTCATAAAAAGAGGGAAAATGCCTCAGGTGATTGTTTTTGTGCAGGAAGGTGTTCCTTACAGCACAAAAACAATCCTACATAGAATTCAGGCACCCTTGCACCATAATGCAAAGGTACCTGCATTGGCCTAGGCAGCACATTGAGTGCTAGTGCTAGGAAAAGACAGGAATGTGGTGCATTATGTGAAATACAGCGCATTCCTTCCCTTTCCCTGTCATACAGCATAGAAAGGTGGCTTGCTGCACTGTGCTGTGCTGTGCTGCGTTGCTTGACTAAATTTCCCAGGACGTACAAATATCAGTTATTAATTCAGTAGCAAGTGCAGCCCTCCGTAGCTCCATATTATTAATTTCCTTTTCACTCCCTGCCCCACGAGGTATATTTTAGTTATTGCAGCTGTGCAAGTGGTCCTTTTTGATACAACTGTTTTTGGATGTTTTCCTTTCATGAGGCTATCAGGTGCTTTCCTCTACAAGTTTTTAAGGCATTGATTATTGTGCAGTCTGCAGCTGAAGACCCCCAGTTCAAAAGAGGCACAAACTTTGATCCAAGATACCCAGACACCCCCCCTCTTTCCTGGAATACATGAGTTGATCCCTCAGCTACCTGGGCAGACTTAGCTGTTTTATACAGATAGTCAGGTGGGTAGGCGGACAGGCAGGTGTGCGGGTAGGCAAGAGAAAGCTGAGCCTCTAAGTTGCGTGGTGAGTCTAGTCTGTTCTGCTCTGCACCATCTCCAATCACCATTCCCAAATGAGGGTTCAACATCTTCAGGACTCCAGCCACAGCCTTCCAATCACCAACTACATTCCAGGATCCACGTCTGAGCTGGGCCTCCAAAATCCCTCAGGTCAACCAAGGGAAGGAGCAGGGCATCAAATCCCCTCCAGCCTCACTCTTACTGCCAGAGGCTCATGGCTATTTCCAAGTGCGTAAGTGGCATGCCAACGCCGGCTGCCACGGCCATTCTAGAGCAGGGGGGCATGGCCATGGGGCGCCCCGTTGCATGTCAGGTAGCTGAGACACACTTCATCCCCCTTGTTCCACCAGAACCTCGCAGTGTTGTGTACTTCACCATGCAGCGGCACACTATTTTTGTTTGACAAATTCAATCTTTCTGCTATTTATACCAATTCTCATTTCTTACTACTTTTGACTCTTATAATCTCTTTCGGCTTCTCACTCCTTCCTCTCACAAACATGCATGACCTTTAAATCTCATATTCTGATTTGTTCTTCTTCAGATGCATCTCTTCTTTAACAGATATTCAGCCATGTACCTCTGATTTTCTTTTTTAAACCTCTTCCAATCAACCTTCAAATACACTCTTTTTGTAGAGCTCCCCAGTCTCTTCCTCACTCAGTTTTCTATGCAATGATAAAAATTAACTGCGTTCTCTCACCTAACCTCAACGAGCTTTCACTTATTTCTCAGATTGTGTCTTTGGTGCGCGTCTTGACACTATACACCCTTCACAACATTTTAGGCCCTCTGTTAAAACCCCTCAATAATGTTTTAACTCAGTTCAACCTGCTCTATTTGCATAAAATTGAAAACTGTTGGCAGTGGCGGCTCCTCCGCAATGGCGAAGAAGCGTCGCCCCACTGCCTAGCTCAGAGCCAGTAAATGAAAAATAAAACTATGTCATCGTTTTAGTTTTCATTTTCCGGCTCTGAGATAGCTTGCGAAGTGAGGGGCAAGGCATAGGGAGGAGGAGTGCTATGTGCACTCCGTAAGTGCGCTATGTGTTTGGCCAGCCGTCCCCGGCTGTTTCAAAATAAACATGCGCACTTAGGTTTCTTCAGCCCGGCTGCATTGAGCAGCCAGGCTGGAGAAACCCATCAGACTCCCTGGTCTGAGCAGGGTGTCTTTCCTGCCTGCTCAGACCAATCCCCGTGCTGCTCTCCCATGAGAGCAGCACAGGGATTGCAGGGAGTCCGTGACGTGGCCCCAGTGCTTGCTGGGACAAGGAAGGACTATGCCGACACGGGAGGCAGCTCCAGGTAAGTTTTCTTTTTAATTTAATTTTTGTTATAACCCCTGCGCGCTCCACCTTCTGTGCTCCCCCGCACCCCATCCACCCACCCCACCACCTCTTTATTGTGGTGGCCACGACTGACTGTTGATTTTAAAACCTATTCTGTCTATAGTCATTCTATTCTGTCCAGGCTTCACATTGATTATAATTCTGCACTCTAACTTGCTACAGAATGTTTCTTTCAAACTCTGATCTGCCCCCACCTATGCCATTATTTTACTATTTGAACAAGCTCTGAAACCCCTCCTCTCTGAATCTGGCCTCCCGGTCACGTTTTTTTCTGCCTCCATCTTTGCAATTTATTATGCATTAAACTGTGGTACACATTTTCTTACAAATCCACTGCAATATCCTCTCTTACATCTCAGACTTTTTCCTTCATGTCATTCTTAGTTATTAGCTGATGTATTTCGTCTTGATTTTGCAAAAAGGTTAAATGATATTGCTGCATTGTTTGGATTCATGCATGCTAATTTCATTCTCAAATTTGGTCTTCCTATTTCCAACCTAAAATCACACTGCACACTTTTTTTCTGACACTTTTAAGAATGCTGTGATCCCTAACCTTCTTCTAAACATTATCACTACTCTTATGTTTTCTCTTTCACCTAATGTCCATCCGCTTTGTCTGAACTGTCGAAATGCCTAATCTGCCATTACCTTTCTGCAAATCTTTATATCCACCTACTTTTTAATGACTCTTTAATCTTGTTTCCTTTCTAGTCCAGTAAAATAATTCCTTGCTGTTATAAATCACTGTCAATATCTTTGCCACAATAAACCATCCTCTTTCTTGGTGCTTTCAATCACCTAACCACTCTACTTTTTTTCTCACTCACTTCATACTAGTCACCAGGCCTATTCATTGTCCAATTCCAATCCTCTCATCTAAGGGGTACTACTTTGCTCCATCAGGGTCCCAACATTTTTTTATGTACACCGTTACCCTTTCAGCTTTAATTTCCTCTGTTCGCCTGTCATGCAGATAACTGTAAAACCTTCATCTCTTCCTTCAGTCAGCACTGCACTTCTCAACAGTATTATCAACTTTCTATCTTCTACCAGTCTTTGGATACTTGATTGGCTTATTCAACGTTCTAGTAAGGGCATAATGGATGGCGCAGAAAATGCATCTGTGGTGTGAGAGTTAAATGTCATATGTGGGTTCAAGTGTGTAATTAACTACCCGGATATCTGACAAAAATGTATGGCTTCAGAGAGCACCATTGGGCTCTTGCTTGGAGGTAGTCTAAAAATTCTGTAGCGACACATATGGTGAGCAAAAGTGCCTGTGCCATGTAAGAAAACCTGTTTTTATATATTTGTTAGGTCGCTCTGAAAGCGTGCCTGGTAAACCCATAGTGCTAGATACTTAATATATTAAAATGAGGCATGCTACATATTGGGAAAAGTATGCTCCAAAAGTAAACAATTATGCAAAGTCAGTTGTCACTGTGTAGGTAATGCTCCGTTTTCCATGAACATATCTAGCCTTGATTAAAAATCACTTTGTCCCATTTGGGCTTGGGAAAATCATAGAGCAGTGAGTTAAATTTATATTTCACTAATTAAAAAAAAAATTAAATAATTGTAGATTTTTGATAACATTAGTGGAAACATACCATCAGGATAGTGTACTTTGTCCTGCCTGAGAGTAAACTTGTTTAGATTTGGTTTGTCTCACAACCTCTATTCAAAGAATGAATACACATCCCTGGCTGTATGATGTTGAACTTCCTCCTGTAAGACAATGGTTTGATTTCTGACAGCTGGCATTCAGAAGTGGTGTTAACAGTGACTCCTTAGCAGGGATTAGTCACATGTGAAGGAGACAGGAACAGATGACAACAAAAAGGTCACATCTATTCCTATGAAGTGGAGATCCCAAATAAGGCTGTCAATTGCTGCAACAATTGATTCTGAGTGCCACTCTAGACTTTCCATTGGGGTCCTCAGCAGGTGAGAAAAACAGCTACAGCACTAGCAGGAGGAAAGGCTCCTAAACTCCAAGTGGAAGTGGCTAAGGGAAGGAATAGGGCTCCAGTAGCTGAAAGAAGGCTAGGGCCAACTTGGTTAATGGGTTCTGGGAAGGATAGCAGTAAAATGAGAAAGGAATTACAAAAAAGAGAGGGACAATCTGCATGAAAATAGCTAGGATTGGTTACGTAAGTATTTATGTATATATGTATGTATGTATGTATGTGGTGTTTGTATGGTGCAAACATTGCCAAATAGACAGTGGAGTGCTGTACATAGGCAACGTCAAGCATAAAGTCAAGCAATGGGCGCGATAGCTGGTTATTAGATTGTTATTGCATTGTGATGTAATCATCTTCAAAGAGGTGTCTCTTCAATTGGAGAAAAGTTGAGGTGGTCCACATGGATACAGGGAAGTTGTTCCAGATTATGTGTGCACAGATACAATAGGACTGCTCCCTTGTTTTTAGTTAGTTACACTTCTTAGTCTCCAGTATGATGGTGGTCTGGCTGGGGAAGTGTTGAGCACCACCAGAGATGGTGATCTTGTCCACAAAATAAGCAAGGGTGCTGGTCATAATGGCTCTGTAAATGATGCAGAGGGTTTTGTAGATGATGTGGGCCAGCAAGAGGAGCCAATGCAGTTTAATCAGAATGGGGGTTATATGATCATATTTCTTCTGGCACTGGATGAATCGTGCTGTGGCATATAAGATGCCTTTAAGGGTTGGCAGTGTTGAGTCCAGAAGGCCATGAAGAAGAGCATTACCATCATCCAGATGCAAGAGTTAGAGGGCATGAATAGCAGTTTTGAAGTCACTTTCTTGAAGAAAAGAACTTCCTTTAGAAGAGAGGGGTGATATAAGGATGTCTTTGTTTTTTTGGTAACATATTTCTTGAAGGTGAGGTTGGTGTTCACTTTGAATTCAAGTGACTTGGCATTCGGGGAATGTTGGGGTTCAAACCTGTCAATGTTAGGCATGAGGACACATTAAATGACACTGGTGTAATTTGTGTAATTTTGAGAATTTCGTATTACAATTGTTAAAAAGTCCCGAAGTGACACCATTATGCCACTTTGCGAACTTACGGCCATTCATAGTAAAAAGTTATAGCGAATGCACAATTTGGAGTAAAAATTTACCATGAACATGAACACTTGAGAACAGAACGCAAGCAGCTGTTGTTTGAGGTGCTTTTATTTATGAGTCCTTGCACCAATAATTAACGTGAGGACACATTTCACCCTAAACTATAACGTAAATGGCAGATTTGTATTTCACAAAATTAAGCATAATTTTGCAGATTTCATCGTATTTACAGAAGAGCAAATTATGTGAATTTCGCACACCCCTGGCCAAGGTTCATGCTGTTGATCCAGGTTTATACTTTTTCTTGCTTTTTGTTCTTGGCAAATAACAGGAATTCTGTCTTGGTTGGGTTGAGCGTCAGGTAGGCACTGGACATCCAGGTCTTGGTGAGGTCCAGGCAGTGTTTGAGGCATTGGATGCCTAAAGCAGAGCAGACTTTCAGTTAGAGTTGTGTGTTATTGGCATATTGGTGAATCTTGATGCTTTTATATGTAAGCAGAGCCCAAAGGGACAGAATGTATAGGCTGAAGATGATAGGAGATTATATGGAACTCTGGGAGACTCAACAGGCTACTGGAATCTTTTGGGAAGGGGGCCTATGTGAACAAAATGCGTTCAATTGGAATGGTAGAATGGTGTAGGGGATTCTCCATTCCTAGATTGGTGAAGAAACATTTCGAAGAAAGAATACTCTATATATCCTAGCAAAGAAAGAATACTCAAGGAATCTTGCCTCCAGCTGGCACCCAGGAGCCGAGCCTCTGTCTGAGGGTCAAGTGGTTACCCTCCTGCTGCTGCAGGGGCACACAATGACTAGACCCTGCAGGTGGCTTGGCTGGGTTCCTACAAATCTATTCTGGGAATCAAGAGTTCTGCAGGAGTGTCCAGGAGGAACTTTCCAGACAGTTTAAAAATCTGGGACTTAACCATTTTTCACCTCTGGAGGACCAAGATAAAACACTGGGGATTCCTCAGAGAAGGTGCAGTGAGCAAGAAATCCAGATTCGTCCCACTCAGAGTTTTTACTGCAAACAATGAGATAGCTGAACCTTGTTGCAAAGTTATCTAACTTTCAATGCTGGACCAAAAAATGACTTAGTCTAAAGGTAAAATCCTGAACCTGATGAGGGAGCAAATCTACCCCAGGGAGGAATGATCTCTGCTGCTATGAAATCCTGCTTTCTTCAGTTTTGAGATTTTGATGCCAAAACTAAGGTTTCAGTGTTAGCTCGACAATGCATAGCTGTAAGAAATTTGGCTGTTGGAAGATTGGGGTGCAAGCCATTCTTAAGAAACTGTCACAATCCCTGTCAGGGTAACCCACAAACACTCACAACAATAACCTGTGCTTAACCCTCTGGAAGCTTGGCACAAATGCAGTCAGACTTAACTTAGAGGCAATGTGTAAAGTATTTATGGAGCACTTAAACAGGAATAAAGTGAAAACACAACACAAGAAAAATCCTAAACCAATTTAGAAAAACAGAGTAAGTTTTATTAAATTATTTGACATCTAAATGACAAAAATCCAATCAGTAGAACCGGACTTATGAATTTTGAAAGTTTAAAGTGAAAACGAATCCCTAAAAATCAAAGCGCCAACCGCAGAGACCGGGGAAAAGTCGAAAGTTATGGCTGACCGCAATAGAGTGCGGGTCAGAAACATGAAGTGGATTGAGCCCGGTCTATGCACACCTTCCGACTTTGAAGAAATTTTGAGGAAAATGTTGAGAAGGTAAAGTTCAGCAGGGCAATGCAGCCCGTGGTGTCCGAGGTGTCATCAGCAGGGAGCCGACTGGTGATGCACCTTGGGTGTATCCGCGAGCAGGTAGGTCCCGGTCTCCTCTCGGTTCTCAGAGCACTTTTTATAACTGTTGCCCACTTTGAAGTGAGAGTAACTTCTGAATGCTTCCCCCTACAGAAGTGTCAGGAATTTCCTGTGTCCCTCCCCTGGCTCCAGCCTGGCTACAGGGACAAAAGGCCAGTGTGAAGTTCTTTGAATGAGAGAAGAGAACAGCCTATTGAAGTTCAAGTAGGGCTGTGGACAGTTCCGCCCCCTCATCCTGACTGAGAAGGCACACTTAATCTTTCTATTTTGTGGCTGTCTGGGGGGAATATACAAAGGCCAACTGCCACTCACACCTAGTCATGTGACCCAGGAACAGTCTGCAGACACCAAATGATTGGGGCACAAAAATACCAACTTTATAAAAGTAAAAGACACACAGATGATGGACGGAATGCAGAGCAAATCAAACATTCACCCCCAGTCAATAGATCTGGGTTAAATCCATCATTCTTTTGCTCACCATGCCACACCAGATCAGACCCAGCCAAATGCAAATCAGTCTTGACCCTGTGCCTCATGGGAACAGTCCAGACCGAACTGCCAAGCCAGGTCCTCCCTGGACCAGAAACAAGCATCCTGGGACCGGTTTCGGGGCATCACTCCTCATCAGCCAGGCTAGCTTGAATCCAGTGACAAAGTGAGTCCGGGTCCCTCGTCTATCATGATGTTGGAACTCAAACATTTCCAGTGAGTCAGAGTTGCAGGCAGTATACAAGAAGTGTTCTATGTGTTTTCTTTTATTATGAGGCAAACTCATGAGAAAGTGGTGAACAGGGAAAATCTCTGAGCATGATATGGATGTGTGGCTATACAACAAGGCTGAGTCTTGGCCAGTCGGTGCTCCTGTTTTACCTATGTCTTATCGAACCCGCAAATGCAGTGCTTTTGTCCCAAATATGTCTTATTAAAAAAAGCTTTTAAGGAAGAGTTGGCTTTTCAAAGAGTTTTTACAGCTGGTTATTCCTGGGCTGACCAGACGTATCCCAGTCTCTTACAAATCAGCTGCTGGGACATCCCCACACCTTCTGCAGTAGTACACCAGTTAACTGGGGTTCTCTGAACCGATGAGCAACCTTCTCTATTCCTGGACCTTCTCCAACTTCATGGATCTCAGGCTTTCCAGAGGCAAGTTCTCCAGGCCTGATCTAAAATTGACTCAGGATGATGCCAATAAACTGTATCTTTCAGCTGTTAGAGTGTGGTCCTTAAGGGGAGGGATTTAAACAAATGCAGGCACAGCTCTTTCAGGAATCTCTGACGGGCTAGTATGGATTACAGAAGTGCAGCAGACGGGGCAGTGTTCTTTCAGCCTTGTTCGGAGAGGGTTGGGAGGGGGGGGGTTAAAGGGCCTGCCATAAGATTTTAAAAGGAGAACTGGTATGCCATTGGTAGGGGATTCTACTTCAACCCAAAATGCTTACACATTCCACACAGCTTCTGTTATTTTTGTGCTTGGTATCCTGCGAAATGCAAAATCCTAATGACTTCATTTGAAGGCTACTTTATCTCGAACGTTAATGTCAGGATGTGTGGCCATTAATTTGCACTTTGCTGTGGTGAATAGTAGTCAAGGTTTGATCAGCAGTGGCAGTGCTTCTCAAAGGCATTACTCATGAGGCTGTGCAAATAAAAATTATATTACTGAAGACCATGAGGGTACACAGCAGTAATTTTGACATACGACCAGTAAAGAAAGGACACATCCTGTCTCTAGGATAGGACTTGGATAAGAAATGTTTTCTTTTTATGTAGAATATAATCATGGAGCATTCACTGTCTCAAAGAACTGGCATTTTTCATCAGCTAAGGGGCTGGGGCATAGCCGATAAAATGATTCGTCCATACCCACAACCACAGTTTGGCCAAGGGCATAAGTCAGGATAAATATGCAGGTCTTTTGGGGCTCACAGTGACACGTTTAGTACCTAGACTTGAATCTTTGTCTTATAAGGGTCATTAATGATGTGTTTGCCAGAGCCAGGATTTGCATTCAGGATATCAGATTCTTCTTCTAGTCTTTCATTGTCTTGATTGACACCAGTGCATGATTTCAATGGATTTGCTAACAGGGATGATGTGGCTAACTTCCTGAACACAGCAGCTTTATAACTGAATGGGCTTCCAGGACTTACATGGCCAGCTTAACCACCACAGGTGTAACTTTTGAGCTAAAATGAAAGTGTGAATACAAACATTTTATTTTAATGGACCTACCAACCAAACTCAAGAGAAAGTTCTTCTTGTGTCTTAATTACTAGGGTATAATAGAACAAAAGGTTATTTAGAGAAAAAATAAGTTTCTCAGACTAACCCTACAGAGCCTGCTCACTGTGCCTCCTGTTCTAGTCAATCAACAACCTGGCATTCACATTTTGCAACTTGAGATCGCTATAGCAGATTTTCCACTTGATTAAAATGTGGTGCCTTCCGTGTGATTTCATGAGATGTTCACTCTCTGCATGTGGCAGGCTATCAAGAAAGTCAAAAGGAACAGGACAGGTAATCGAGTAAGTAATTTCAATATTTCATGAAGTGTGGTTGATACGGCCTTTCACCATGATAGCGTCATAGCCACACATCTCAGAAAAGGTTGTAGTTGCTGATGAATAGACATTGCCCGGTACCTCCATATGTATGAAGAGTCTTTCATGTGCATACTGTATGCCCAGTCAGGGATTTTTTGCTTCTCGTTACTGCGCCCACACAATGAGTGAGTCTAGGGAGGTGGGTTGAAAAGGTGATCATTTAATACAACCTGAAAATCTATAAGGTTAGGAGGAGGTGAAGTATGTCGAATCAGTAATCTAGTATGCTGCAAGGCCAACATTCTATTCCATTGAGAAAACTGGGGATTTAATCCCTGGCAGCTATAGAGCAAAACAGCAGGCTTTTACCCAGTGAATTGCATGTTACATTTTTATTAGTAGTAAACAATATTCAGTCAATCAATAGATCAACTCAATTTCCATATCAATCTAGGAAAGAGACAAAACATTTAAAGAACATGACACAAATTTAGTAAACCTCAGATATCAATTAAAAACATTTTAAAATTTTAAAGTGCCAAGCGGCTTTTACCAGGCAAGAGTTTCACTTAAGGACCTGGGGAGTTATTCAGAGTTTGGCAGATGAGGGACATCTCTAAAAAACTGATGGAGGTCTCATCCACACTATTTAGAGTACATAACTACGTATGTAACCTATTTACTGCATAGTAGTAGACAGGATACTGGAGACAGTTAGAGTCCCTCGAAATTGGATTCTCATTTTTCGTGATATTGGGCATCAAAAGCTACAACCAGTACAAATTTGAAAAACATAGCTGCTGCCAAGGTTTATTTTTGACGAGGGTAACTTTGCTGCCATAAACCGGTTTCAGGTATGAGCTTCATGTACAAAACAATTTTGCAGTCGAAAACTATGCAATTTGCAAAATCACAGGGTTTGCACTTGCAAAAGGGTATTTTTAAATGTACCAAACCCCTTTACAAAAAAGGAAAAGATTTTTAAAGCAGCACTTGTGGGGCGTGGCCAGGAGCGTCAAGATGGCGGTCGCACTTTAGGAGTGCTCTGGACCCCTCCGTCATCCGCTCCTAATCCGCCGCCATCGGGATATCCCTTAACCCCAGACCTGCTTACCTGCCTGTCCCGGGCTCTGGAATCCTGTTTGGGAGCGACATTGAGAGCTTCTGAGCTTCGCAATCTGCTGTTACACCGGGAGCCGGCCTTGAGGCACACCCAAGATGGCGGCCCTGCGGCGGTGAGTGGCGGCGAGCTCCTGAGCTGCCCTGATCCCCGGACCTGCCTTGTGTCCCGGAGCTGCCTGCTGTGCGGTGCGGGCGGGCCCTGAAAGCCTTGAGCGCCGCGGAGACCCTGGGGCCGCCTGGCGTCCCGCGGTCGACTGCTGTGTGGTGCGGGCGGGCACTGGAAGCCTTGAGCACCACGACCTGCTCTACACCGAGAGCCGGCCTCGCGGCAGATCTGAGATGGCGGCCTGCGGCGGTGAGCGGCGGTGAGCTCCTGCTCCGCCTTGAGCCTTGAGTCTCGGTGCTGCCTTGGACACCGGAGCTGCCTGCTGTGGGGTGCGGACAGCGGGTCTCCGAGGGGCTGCCCGTGCCATCCTGCTCGGCCCTGTGGTGCCGGACACCCCCGCCCTCCCAGTGCCGGTGAGTGCCTGACTATCTGGAGAGCTGGAGGCAGCCTGACGAGACCTGAGCGCCGTGGTCTTCTGTTGCACCGGGGATCGGCTTCGCGGTGACGCTACGATGGCGGCCCTGCGGTGGAGAGCGGCGGCGAGCTCCTGACTTGCCCTGAGCCCCACACCTGCCTTGACCCCCGGAGCTGCCTGCTGTGTGGAACTGTGGGCGGGCCCTGAAGGCCTTGGGTGCCACGGGGCTCCGTGTGGGGGGCTGTGACCAGACATCCCCTGTGGCGCTCCTGAACGCCCCGCGCCAGAGTAAGAGACCGGGCGGCCGGCGGCGATATTGCCTTGCCTCAATTTTGGGACCTGACCGTGGCCGGCGAGGGGGGAGCTGCCAGCGAGGAGAGGACCACTGAACGGCAGCTGCCAGGCCGGGCGGCGGTGCGCGGGATCGGCGCTCTGCCCTCCCGGGCCCCCTCCCCTTCATCCTGCAGGCCCCGCACGGTGTTGGGGCGCTCTCTGTGGATACTGGTAAGGGGACCCATCGGCTGCACGTGTCGGGCAGCGGGCGCCTCTTCCATGGGGGTATCCTGCCAGCATCTGCCTCTGTCCGGGCCTGCGTCACTTCTCAGGCTGGGCGAATCCTTGTGGCCTGGTGGCCCGTGAAATCTTCCGGGGCCGATCACTCGACTTCATCGGTGAGTGGGGCGTGAGCCCTGGGTTCGGCTGCACTATCGAGCAGCGGGCCGGGGGGGTTGGTGCTGGGCCCCCCCCCGGTCCTCCGGGGTGACCCAGCGCCCTGTGAGACTTCATCTGAACTCACCTGGTGAGGCCCTGGGGTGTTCTGCTGGTGCTGCGCCTTGGATAGGAGGGCCCCCTCCTCCTCTGGGATCTGACCCCAGCGGGCCCTCTGCCTCCCTCCGTCCTGCCAGTAGGGGTGCCAGGCCAGACGCTGTGCTACCGCCCAGGCTTCGCCGCCAGTGCCCGGACCTGTGAGGCCTGCTCCTGACGGACCCGGCTGGCCTCCTGGGCCCCTTCTCCCTCTGTTGGCCGCCGTGTCGGGCAGTGGGGTGCTCTCTGGTGACCCGCTCCCTCCTTCCTGGATGGCGACCAATGGGGGGCTTGCCGCTGGGGGCACCTGTGGCCTTTGCCTTCACTTCTCACCTCGCTAATCATACCACCAGCCTGCTCTACCATGTGTTATCTGGATGGCTCCGATGCACCCCTTGTCGCTCTCCTGAATTTGTGGTGCCCACCCTGATCTAGTGGCTGATCGGTGCAGACTCTCGTGCCCACGGTCGGGCCCTTCATTGGGGTCCGTGTTCCTCCTTTCCGACTCCCGCGGTCCCTGTGGCCCTGTCCAGCCGACGATCATGGGCAAGGACAAGACCTCCAAATCCGCGGCCGCCCCTACACAAACCAAAATAGACCGATTCACCACCCCTGGGCACGAGCCGCCCGGGCAGGCCGATGGCGCTCCCCCCGTCCCGGGCACAGACCTAGCGACCATCCTGCAGCCCATAGGTGCCTCTCAGGCATCTATGGAAGGGAAGATAGGAGAGGTCAAGATGGACGTGTCTCTCCTCCGGCAAGACCTCCGGAATGCAACGGCCTGAATAACCGAAGCTGAATCCCGAATCTCGACGGCAGAAGATGATATCCGCCAGCTTAAAGATCAAGTGGCCACCTTAAGTTCACACACCAAGGAACTCCACCGGCGCGCAGAAGACGCCGAAAACCGTGCACGCCGCAACAACCTCCGACTGGTGGGGTTTCCAGAAGGGGCCGAGAAGAACCAGGCGGCTGCCTTCGTGGAGGCTTGGTTCACCCCCTGGATGCCGAAAGATTCCCCCTCAGCTTGGTTCGTGATAGAAAGGGCACACCGGACCCTTGCTCCCAAACCACCGGTGGGGGCCGCTCCTCGTCCTATCATCCTGAAGATTCTCAACTTCAGGGACCGGGATGACATCCTGCGCGAGGCGCGCTCTCTGGGTCCCCTAAAATTCCAAAACCACACCATTATGGTGTTCCCGGACTACACCAGGGAAGTGCAAATCCAATGCCGCCCATACATTGAGGTCAAGAAGAAATTACAATCCCTGGGCCTCCAACACCAGCTGCAGTTCCCGGCACGTCTGTGGGTCGTTTTTCAAAACACAACACACTTCTTTGACTCTCCTCAGGTGGCCTGGACTTGGTTAACGGAGGAGCAGCCCCTCAGGCCGCAGCGCAATCCGTCCCTTAGACTGCCGGGCACCCAACCCACTCAGCCCTGATCACCGGGGCGCCAGCGCCGGAGACACAAGCATTCCCGCAGGAGACACCGGTCTCAGGTGGCGTCCCAGAGATCCTCAAGCCTAACAGCGCATAGACTCCGAGACTCTTCAAGCCCCTCAGCCTCTCCCCCTGCCTCAAACCCCAATCCTCTGGCGGCCCGCTCGTGGATCCTTCACTGCCGTCTCGGCACGAGTCCCCAAAGGCAGACACTGATCTCTCCCATAGTCCGACCCTCTGATGGGCTGGCGGGTGGCCGGCGCGGCTGCTGGCGTTTGAGGGCATGCTCCGACCTTCAGGGAGCCTGGAGCTCTGGCAGACTGTTTGCTCTGATTCATAGTCTTTCTGCTGAGACACTACACATCCGTTCATATGGAGGGGTCCTTCCACACATCTCAACCCGAGCGTTTTAGTTTGGTTCCTAGTTTCCTTAGGGGGGTCGACAGATGCTTCTGTTCTCGAAGTATAGGGTGGGGGGTGGAGGGGGGGAGGGGGTTGGGATTGTTCTTTCCCACAGTTTGTTTTTGGTTTTGTTTTTTGTTGTTTCGTCACACCAGCGCTTACACGACACCCTGCCTCAATTCCACGTGGGTCATCTCTGGCCCCTTCCTGGCACCTGGCCTGGCACGCTAGCGATCCCTCCCACGACCATGGCTCCTGGTACAGTCTCCTTCCATCATTACGACCACCTACCACCATGACTGATACGCCCTTACCAAGGGCCTCCCTTCACATATTGTCCTGGAACGTTAATGGCCTCAAAGACCGCTTCAAACGTATGGCTGTATTGCGATATGCACAATGCCTCGGGGTAGAGGCTCTCCTGCTTCAGGAAACCAACTTGCTAGGTAATCAATGTCCCTTTCTGGCACAATATGGGTATGATCGGGTATGGCACTCTGGGTTTACCAGGGGCTCCCGCGGGGTGGCAATCCCGTTGAAGCGTTCCCTCCCCTTCGTGACCTCCAAGGTCATTCACGACCCGCAGGGCACATCAGTGGCTCTTCGTGGCTCACTGAATGGCAGCCCTCTGAACTTAGTATCCATATACTCACCCCCTTCGATGCTCGCAGCGACCTTGGCCAAATCAGCCGCACTCGTGTCATCACTGCCCTTGGGCTCCACTTTCATTGGAGGAGACTTTAACGCGGTTTCCTTCCCAGACCTGGACACGTCGAACCCCCTGTCCCACAGTAGAACTGCGCAGGCAAAACAATTAACGAGCTGGTCCGAGTCGCTGGGGCTCTGCGATGCCTGGCGTATCTAGCATCCACAGACCAAACAGTTCACCCACACCTCTGCAGCCCATCACAAGCACGCGCGCATCGATGCAATCTTTGTCCCCTCGACGGACTGTGCCGCGATCCAAGATGTCCGTATTCTCCCTAGGGGCATATCTGATCACTCTCCGGTCCTGCTTGGCACGGGGCCCACTCCTCCATCTATGCGTCAGACTTGGAGACTGAACGCATGGTTCCTCCAGGACAAGGAGTTCCGGAAAGTAGTGGGACAGGAACTCAAGCAATATTTTCTGGCCAACGACAGGTCTGTGTCTTTTCCAGGTACCCTATGGGAAGCGTGCAAGGCCACAATCCGTGGTGTCGCTAAGGGCCAGCTTAAACGTCAGCGGCAGGAGCAACTGCAACAGATTTCCTCCCGTGAGGCGCAGGCGCTGCGCCTCGAGCAGACCTTGTCCGTGGCTGCGGACCCGCCCAGGGAGAGACTTCTTGCTCGCCCCCGTGCTGAGATTGCCCAACTCTCCATGGAGGCGGCCAAACTTCTCTGGCGATCATCCGTTGCCAGGGTATACGGATGGGGCAACAAGAACGGCTCCCTCCTTCACAGATTGGCCACCTAGCCCAAGGTGAATCGCATTATTCCTGAAATAGTCGATCCGGACGGCTCGGTGTGCCGCTCCCCCTTGGAGATGGCCCGCGCCTTCACCTCCTACTACCGCCAACTATACACGGCCAGATCCCCGACACTCTCGCTCACGGGCTTACTAGAGACTGGGGGCACTCACCTCCTGCGCCTAGATCCCATCATCCAGGCGGACCTTGACCGCCCGATCACTCGGGAGGAGATCGGTGAGGCAATAACCCTTACCTCCTCCGGCAAAACGCCGGGTCCAGATGGCCTCCCGCAAGAATACTACGCCCTATATCGCGAGACCCTCATTCCATACCTTGCCGGGTTGTTTGAGGAGGCGGTTGACAAGGGTTCCTTCCCACCTGAGACAGACATGGCCACCATCGTGGTTCTTCCCAAATCCCAGCCACCCTCCCCGTGGTGTGCGGACTACCGCCCCATCTCCCTTATTAATACGGAACTAAAACTTTTTGCCACCATCCTTGCCCGGCGGCTCCAACCACACCTGTCCGTACTGGTTCACCCGGACCAGTGCGGGTTTATGCCCTCCCATGGCACCCGACATTGTCTCCGGCGGCTGCACATGGCCCTGGCCACCATCATTTGCTCACCCCATATCTGACGGTCCTCCTGGTGGACTTCGAGAAAGCCTTTGACTCGGTGGACTGGGGGTTTCTGGACGCCGTTCTTACCACGATGGGCTTTGGTCCACACTTTCGGGGCCTGGTCCGGGTCCTATATGCCCACCCAAGAGCTTGTGTTCTTGTCAATGGGATCCTGTCGGAGCCCTTTCCTGTCTGCCGAGGAACGCGACAGGGGTGCCCTCTCTCCCCTTTACTCTTCGCCTTGGTGATGGAACCCTTGGCGGCTCTGATAAGGTCTGAGAAGCGTGTGCAGGGCTGGGATTGGCCCAATGTAGAGGCCGACAAGATTGCCCTCTACGCGGACGATGTTCTTATCTACCTGGCAGATCCCGCCCGGTCCGGACCTCACTGCCTCCGGATTCTCCAATCCTTCGAGCGGGCTTCCGGCCTCCGGCTGAACCCCGACAAGTCAGTCCTGGTCCCCCCCCCACCTCTCCCGAGAATGCTATGACTGGCAGTCCAACATACCACTCCAGCACCAATCGTTTAAATATTTGGGGATATGGGTGACGCTGCTCCCCAACTTGGGCTGGGCCCTTAATGTTACTCCTTTGGTTAAGAAAGCCAAATCAGATCTCCATAAATGGCAGATGCTACCTCTGAACCCCATGGGGAGAGTTGCCCTGTTTAAAATGATGATCCTTCCCCGGTTCCTCTACATTCTCCAAAACACCCCCCTCTGCTTCCCGAGGGCCTGGTTCCGGGAACTGGACAGTATGGCCTCTAAATTCCTGTGGGGGAAAGGGAGGGCTCGCCTGGCCCTAAACATCTGTCGGATACCATCATTTGATGGGGGTCTGGGGATGACTCACTTATATCTTTATTACCTGGCCACGCGCCTACTCTCCATACATGATTGGTTTAACGGAGGTTGGTCCGACCCAGCCTACAGGCTTGAGCTCCACGCACTGGAGCTGACTGACATCCAATCCACACTATATGGGGACCCAATTCCATCCCGACTACCAGACGTGACGCTCTCTGTGCTGCTTGCCTGGCGGGCTGCACTGCGGCACACTCAGTGGACACGCAGATTGACCCAGTGCACCCCCCTCTGGCACGGCACCTGGCTTAAGGAGGTGAGTGGCCTGCAAGGCTTTTGCTCCTGGGATCTTATCGGGATCTCGCAGTTGGGTGATGTGTGGGCGAGCGGTCATATGCGCTCCTTCGTGGACCTCCAGACCCGGTCCTCCCTGCACCAGTCCCAATTTTACAAATATTTACAACTGCGCCACGCCCTCCATGTACACCTCCCTGAAGGCACGCGGATTCCTGAACACAGCCCGCCTGAGGCACAGATCTTGCTTGGCGACCTGGGGAAGGGGGGAATCTCCCGCATCTACCGCACACTGATCAATAACACTCCGACAACGTTAGACCGACTCCGGCAACATTGGGAGCAATGGGTGGGAACTCTGGACGAGGAGGACTGGCGCGACGCCCTTATGGCCCCCAGGACTGTCACTGCCTCCGCCAGACTCCGCTTGGTCCAACTCTATTACTTGCATGCAGCCTACCTGACCCTGTCACTACTTCATCGGGCTGGATTTCGCCCGACCCCCGCATGCACCAGGTGCGCACATGAACCCGCTGACTTCTTCCATATGGTATGGGCTTGTCCCAAGTTGTCGCGGTTCTGGGGTGACATTGAAGAGGAACTCACGGAGGTGCTGGGTTGGGAGGTTCCCCATGATCCTCGACACACACTTCTGGGTATTACAGAAGGGCTGGATGGGTCCAGGAATGAAAAACTGTTTTTCACCACTGCAATGGCCGTGGCTAAAAGGGACAAAGCCGCCTCTTGGAAATGCCCGGACCCTCCGAGCATTGGACGCTGGCGGAGCGGGGTTGACTGGTGCGCCACGCAGGAGAAAACACTGTATGAGGCACGTGGTTGTCCCAAGAAATATCGCAGGATGTGGGAGAAGTGGTTGGGGGGACTGGATTAGACTTACAGGGAATGTCTATGTATACTATTTTTGTACCCTACCAGATCCGTATTTTGGGAAAGTCTAGCCTTTGAGCATATTTACGCCTTTCCAATGTATTGTGATAAGTGGCTGGAATCATGTGTGAAAACAATAAAAATGTGTTTATCAAAAAAAAAAGCAGCACTTGTCCCTTTAGTGGTCATGCGCTGCTTTAAATTAAAAAAAATATAAGTGTGAGAAAGAAAATGCTGGTATGGTGGTCTGTTGTCCCTTGCAGACCACTGTCCCTGCATTGATGGCCATTCACAGGAGGTCTCATATTGTGACTTGCCTTGCCCCCCTGCAAATGTACAATTCACAATGCAACCTGGTTTGTATGCAAGTCACATCACAAATTGCACACCCATTCAGAAACCAGTCAATGTGCAAATTGCAGATCTTGGTTTGCAAATGGGTCTTTGTACATCAGGCCCCTTGTCATTTGTGTTGGAGTTGAACATCCTCTAGCAGGGCCTGGCTGGAAGCTGTAGTTGACGAGGCCTCACATTTCCCACTGTAAAGGTGCTAGTGGGACAAGCCAGTAGATCATGGCCACCAAGGTCGCAGAGTCATAAAATGACTTAGAGGTCATATATAGGGTATAAAAGACAACTCGCCATCCCATCAGGATGGGGGAGGTCCTAATCTCTTATGAACTAGAATTTGTTTTTGAAAAAGAGAACACTAATGGCCATAACTTGAGCAATTTCATTTTCTAATTGGGACTATCAAGCTTTTCCCTGTGGTCCAGAACAAAAAAAGAGGTGTCAGTACGTTTGCTCTAAATAGGCAAACAGTCTGACGTATTTAGACTGATGGCTTGACGTACGTGGAGCTGTCAATCTAAGGATTGTATCATTCTGTGAGCAAACTGACATGCTGTGTAGTCTACTTTTTTTGATGTAACACAATAATCCAGTCTGGTTTCAGTTTATTCTTTTCATGCACAGAGGTGCAACACCGACCTCCAACACTTTCAACTGGTACGTCCATATGCCTCCAAATCCCTTCCATTGTTTTATGTTAAAATAATTCAAATTTAAAAGTTAAAAAGCTTCTACAGATACGTCAAAGGCACCAACGCACATCAAGACAGGACATGTCTTACTTCCTACCGAGACCACACAAATGGAAAATATGGAACATGCAACATATACATTTATTTCGAAAAATATGCTTTAAACTTGCTGGAAATGTATCTGGCATATAGTAATTCCTTTACACTTTCTCCTACACTGTTGCTCACTCTTTGCACTTTGGAACCTACTTCTGTACCTACCCACCCACCCGACTCTGACACACTCCTCTTCCACATTACTTGTGCTGTCTGCTGCTGAACTACAATCATATGTGTCCCTAGTTACACCGTGATCACAGCTGCCACCTTCTCCTCCTGCTACCGCACAGCTACCATGACACCATGCTCCCGTTCTCCAATTTCAATTTCTGTCCTCTGTGACCACGTTAGTCTTCCTCACCATTACCAGAGACAGGGCACACTCAATGTAGGATTATCCTTTACAAAACATTCTGCCAACTGTACTGTTGCCAAGCCACAAATACTTAGCAATAATCCTACGTAGTAAGCAGATATTTACATGTACCAACTTTTGACAAAGTCCAATTTCAAAGAATAGCCTAAGTATCTCCAGCTAAAAAGTTTATTCACAATAATTTGGGGCTGGAAGACCTATAGAACATTGGACAGTTAAAACCGTCGACGTTTCGACCCTATCTGGAGCATTAATGAGTGATGGTCAGTACGGGTCTTCTTCAGGACAAAAAAGGAACAGACAGCCTGCAAGGAAAGGATTCAAAAAATAAATATGTGTTCAGAGCGCTTTTGATTGAAAAAAACGGCCTGAATTTCCGAAAGGACTCACCGAATCTGTAACTATGATCGGTGTCCAAGGGAGTTTGAGTCACTGTCAAATAGCCCTAAGGAGGTGAAAAGGCCTGATTATTATGCCATTCTACCTCAAGACCTGCATAAAACAATCAGCGGCAACTGTGAACATCCATACCTGGCTTAGGATGAATCCCGGCATGGGTAAGGTGCAACCAACCGCCAATGATGTGGCGTATGAATAGAGTAGAGCCGGGACTCCTTTCTGTTCTGTGTGTTATTGCGTATTCAAAACGCAGTTGATTCTTCAAATGTTTTAATTAAACTGTTGGCAAAAATCAGGAAAAAGGAGTTATACCTGGCATTGGGCTTTAAAATGAATAGACATGCCCCCGTTAACAAGGAAAAGGACATACCTTAAATCCTCGAGCTTGAAAGACAAACCTGTAATGCCCTGAAAGTCAGAGCTCAATGCACACTGCCTCTGATCCTTAATGTGAGGCGCTTTACCAGTGATCATTCATGGACCGCCAGCGAAGGCTGTGAATTAAAACAAAGATAACCTCAGTCTAGAGTTCCAGATTGTAAATGGAAAAAGGAAGGACGAATCTTCCGTAATGCCCAGCGTGTGATTTTACCTTAGTCAGCGCTGGCAGGCGACCGGAGGTTGTGTTCCGTGAACGAGGCCGCTCAAAATGCCTGCTTATATCAGGAACCATACGTTCAAAGTATGCCCGTAGCTAGCGTGCACGAGGATGTGCAGCAGCTACAACCGGCAGCCGCCGGTGTAGCTGATGGAAAAAAGACTATGCGCTTCATAGTTGTTGAAGAAACACTATGCTTCATGAACAAGTGCCGGTAACGAAGTTGTACTTGCATTACACTTGAGTGACTTAATGAAGTGTTACTCTGTTGCAATAAAACTTTCGGATGGACAATAAAGAGTTAATACATTTTAGCATCCTGATATTTTGTTTGAGTGCTTTCAATGAAATATAACAAACTGTTTGACAAATACACGATACAGAATATGTTAATTGAAGCATAAGGTCATTCATAGCACTGAAGGATTACAAAGCCACAATTTAAATGAATGTACAGTGGTCCACTATAATCTTAATGACGGTGGTAGTGTCCACAAATATGGTCTCCACCTGTCAATGCAACAGTAGAAAATACATTTAAACAGAGAAAATATGTATGTAACACTCGTTGGAAACAGCTAACAAACCAGGGTCGTAATAAATCTGTTGTGTGCGAATTAAACTGATGAACTAACTAGTTCAGGTATTGGAGCTGGATGTACCCAAGGCAAGGAATTATCTATTTCTTAAAAGCCCCATTTGTTTGTTTGTCTCTTCAACTTCATTTAAACCAGACCCCACTGTTTTCAAAGAGTGAATCCATTTACGCTCCTTAAAGTTCAACTGCAAAGCTAAGTTACCCCCTCTGGGATGTATGTGGACCTTGTCAAGAATGGTCCACTTCAAGCTTTCAGGATGGTGTTCTGAGTTAACAAAGGGTTCAACCAAAGGTGCCCCTTGTACACTGCATCTGATCCTACTGATATGTTGTAGGATCCTACATTTGATTTTTTGGGTCGTTTGTCCCACATACAATTTGTCACAGGGACATTTGATCACATAAATTACATTTGTGCTGTTACATTTTGTGAAATGCGACAAAGTGTAATTCTGGCTGGCAAATGAAAAATTGGTGCCTTCAATCGTTAAAGGGCAGGTTTTGCACCGGCCACATTTGTGGTGACCTGTCACTGGTGGCAAGCATAGTTGTGCCCTTAAATCAGGTAGTTTAAGAGTTTCTAAGTTGGCACTCACAACACAATCTTTAACATTCCTTCCTCGTTTGAACGCGAATAGTGGATCTTCAATAGTACCAATTTCTGTTGCTACCAAATTCCAATATTTCTTGATTGTTTTCTTAATCTCATGGCTTTTAGAATTGTAGGTCGTTACACATACAATCCTGTCACTTTCACTAGACTTGGGTTTTACTTCTAGAAGTGCTTCGCGGGGGCAGTACCATGCTCTTTTCTTGGCACGTTTGAGTAGGCCCATTGGATATTCCCTATCCTTCAAACGTTGTATCAGAATGTCTGATTCCCTAAAGTAATCGGATCTACGCGAACAATTGCGGCGTATACGCAGAAATTGTCTGTACGGTAAATTGTCATGAAGACTCCTAGGATGGTTTGAGTTGTACTTGAGCAAAGTATTGCATTCCGTCTCCTTCCTATAGAGATTAGTGAAGATCAAGCTGTGAGAAGTTGGCCTGGTATATGCTGTCCACTAGTTATAGTGGGCACCTTGCACCAGTCCAAACAGCCCCTTAGAGGTGATAGGTTAAAGACAACCTTTATTGAAAGCTATCCTAGTGGTAGCTATGGAGAGCAGCCTTCAGGCTAAGTCTTGAAGGAGTGTAAAGCTGTTTGTTTTACCAGTCTATAATTTGTTGAATGGCTAAATGAAAGGAGACCACACCAGGTATATATATAAAATATATGTATTTATTTCTAAACACACCCTACTAGTCTCTTTATGAGGCTAGAGGTCAAAGCACATATGTTACACTTCAAATATCACAGTAAATTAGCACAATATACGATAGGCCCTAGGGGCGAACCTAACCATATATTAAGAAAGTGGTATAAGAACCACGACTTGACTAGACACAAGGCCTAGAGCCTGTAGAATCGCTGGGACCCCAAGGAACCACCCAAGGTAGTGACACAGGGGACCCACGGGGGACTTGTGCAGTGTTTGAACACAGCTGCGAGCTCCGTTAGCGTCTATGGGGAAAGTCGCGGTTAGAGTTTTAAAGTTTAGGGACACTTCGGAGTGGACTAGGAACAAACCCTTTTGGACTTAGATGGTTCTAGGGCCAACACCCACAGGAGCACCGGAGTACTCGTGTTACCTCACCCAGGGAAGCCGGGTGCATAGGTGTCAAATGGTGTCGGGTCGCGTCGTCGTTTTCAATGGCAGCTTGCGGAAAAGTGCTGCTGCCGGGAAGATGAGAAGTGTCCGAAGAGATCCAAGCCTGGATCGAAGATGTGAAGAACCTGAAAGCAGAGGGGACAGAGTCTGGGTCACTAGCCAGTGACCAGGGGCACGATAGTCGAATGCCCACCGATGTCGGGTGCTTCAGGTGCTAGGAGGGGAAGCTTGACTCTTCAGCCACGAGGACCAGGAGGTGTTGACGACAACCAGGAGCTGGATACGAGCTGTCCCACAAAGGATGTCGAATGCTGCAGCGTCGGTGCCCGGATTGGACACAACAAGCCTTGGCAACAGCAACCCACACAGGTCCGAGGGACTCCCCAAGTGAGGGAGAGTCAGGGCAGGCCTGGAGCAACCAGGGAGGCCCGTTGAAAGTAGAGTTGTCCTTCTGAGGGACCCACAAGTCGACGGACAAGGGATCGCAAAGGGACCTCAAGAGGAATCACAAAATGGCGGCCCATGGGTCACTCGGAGTGGGTAGGCCTGCAATCTTTGGTGAATTCACTGCTCGGGGTCAGGGCTACAAGTAACCCAAAGCACAGCCTCTAGGATTGACAAGAAGCATATGCAGTTGCAAATGTGCACGGTGTCCAGGGGTTCTGGTTCCACGGTACCCACGAGGGCTACGGTCCTCAGCTTTGCTGAGAACTCGGGTCAGCCTCTGGGAAATCTGGAAACCCACCTCCTGGGTTGCATAGTCATCGGCGTCCGGCGGGAGCTTGGAGATGCAGACCGGACAGATGCGTCTTTGGTGCCTGCCAAGCAGGGGAGTAACTCCTTTACTCCAAGGGAGATTCTTCAATCATCTGGCGTTGAACAGATCGTCGAAGGTCCAGGATTCAGTTTCAGAGTTTCGTCCAGGGATATCTAAAGTCCTGTTGCCAGGGGTTCCTATCTTATACCCAAGGAAGGGGTTGGACTAACTCAGGGGACCCACCTATGGGAGGGTTTGGAAAGAGGGGTGTCTACACCCATTTCCTTTGTCCAGTTTCACGCCAGAGCAGGGGCTGGTAGCCCCTGCAACCGGTTTGAACTGGACTATGCACAGGGACACCAAATGTGCCCCCAGTGCAGGACTTCAAAGCACTCTGAGAGTGCACCCACCCAGCCCCAATACACTAAAGCCTTTCTGGGAGGTGGTAACACCTCCCTGTGACAGGAAACCTATTGTCAAGGCCTCCCCTGCCGGAGTTTCGGTCAGCAGCAGGAGGCCAGACTCGTGTCGGTGGCTGCAGCATCCATTTTGTGATGCCAGGGCTCTGTTAGCTGGTACCCGGTATACCGGTGCTGTCATGTCTCTCCCTCTAGAAGGGTGGGATCATACTCCCACACCAGTTACTGGTGTGGGGGTATGATTCCAAGGTGTTTGACACCAAACACGACATGTTTCCGTGCAGCCATCCCAAAGTTAGCATTTACCGCTAGGTTATAATGCACTTAAGAGTATATGGTCAGGCTGCATCACAGACAACCCCGGAGAATAGATTACGAAGGCTGCAGGGGGGCTCTGCTCATGCATGGGCACCCTCTCACACAAAACCAAGCACCTTGCCTTCAGGATTGATAAGGCCTGCCATAGGGGTGACTGATAGGTTTATATGTGCAGTGATAAGGTGAGATATAGTGAACGTATATCTCAGTAAGGGGTGCATGCACCACCTCACTCAGGCTGCAGTAGCAGTCCTGTGGTGTCATTTTGGAAGGCTGCCCAGGGGTGGCATAATACATGCTTCAGCCCCTGGTAGGCCTCTGGGGTACCTATGCCCTGGGTACATAGTATACCATATACTAGGGACTTATAAGGGCACCCTAGAATCCAATCTGTGGTGTACCTAAGGTACTAGGAATCCATTTTAAAGAGAAAGCAGATAAACTGGGGCCCTGAATAGCAGGGTCCCAGTCCAACTAAGTCGAAAACCAGCAAAACACCAGAAAAAAGTGGGGGCAACCATGCAGTCAGATTCCACCTTCCTACACAAGCCCTTTTCAATTTGCAGTCTCAAATCAAGGAAATTGATCGATTCCTTGCTGGAGGACATGGTAAATTGAATGTCGCTGGATCTCCCATTCAACCAATCAAAAAATTCCCTCCATGATGTTTCACTCCCTGACCAAATCATAAAAACATCATCAATATAACGCTTCCACATATCGATGTTGTTTATGTGGGGGTTATCCTGATTATAGAGATACTCATCTTCATAGTCATCCATAAACAAATTCGCTAGACTGGGAGCGAACCCCGCCCCCATAGCCACGCCCTTACACTGCAAATAGTATTGGTTCTGAAAAATAAAATAATTTTATGACATTGCAATTTCAAGCAATGAAATAAAAAAATCCGTAGGGATCCAGTGAGGTGTAGGGCGTTTGTCAAGGACTGTTCTCATCACTTCCAATGCTTTAGTCTGTGGAATACTTGTATACAGAGAGGAGACATCAAGCGTGACCAAAACTTGAGTCCCTAAATCAAATGGTTGATTTTCCACAAGTTGAATCATGTGCATGGTATCTCTTGTATACGACCTAGTTTGTATTACCCAAGGTTGGAGGAAATGATCTATATATTGATTCAGAGGTTCCAGGATTGACCCGCAACCTGAGACGATAGGTCTTCCAGGTGGCTTCTGTAGATTTTTATGCACCTTAGGTAAGGTGTAAATGGTCGGGATCCTAGGATTCTTTTGATTAAGAAAGTTGAATTCGGGTTCACTAAGGAATCCCTCTTCCAATCCTTTCTTGGTCAGATTATGAATCAGCCTCCTGATATCTGATGTGGGATCCTTGGGAACAGGTCGATAGCTATGGTGGTCAGCCAATTGATATTGAATCTCCTGTATATAGTCATCCTTGTTTTGCACCACCACCGCACCACCCTTATCAGCCGACTTGATAACAATATCACTGTTTCGTTTGAGTGATTCAAGAGCCTGCTTTTTTCTAGAGTAGTGTTGTGTTGAATGTATTTACGTTTGTCTAGAGTATCCATGATCTCTTTTAGGACAATTTGTTCATAGGCAAGAATTTTTTCACTCATTAAGTGAGCTGGTGGAGTAAAGGTGGAAGAAGGCCTAAAAGGTGTCGCAGTGGATTGCGAAGGTGTGTAGTCTCTTTGAGAAAAATAATATTTTAATCTTATTTTCCTAAAGAACTGTTGAAGTTCCAATTTGGTAGTAAAGGAATCCGGGGCTTTTGTGGGGACAAATGAAAGCCCTTTTGAAAGTATCTGTTTTTCAGCACATGTCAAAGTATAGTCAGAAAGGTTAAGTATTGGATCTAACTGATCATTGCGACAGATAGTAGAGCCAACCACTACCTCTCGTAATTCCTCAACCAATGTGATATTTTCTGGTACCCTAATCTCTTCAGTCCCAGTGATCTCTGTATAGCATGGGTCATAGTTATCTAAGTCAACCATTGAGTCATTCTATCTAATCTCAATGTTTGGAGAGGGCCCTGTTGCATGTGTATTCTCTTCCAGTGCAGTTTCATTAACCAAATTACAGGATACTGCACTCAAGTAATGTACATGACCATTAACATTTGGGCAACTGATATTGATTGATTCTACCAACGGTAAATCTGGCGCTGAGTTTGAATTTCACCATGATTCTCCTGAGGGTAGAATTGGATGCGGGAGTTGCCCCTCCAGTTGTTTCCCTGGTAATTGCGTCCCCTGTTCCACCCTCTCGGTCTGTCCCATGCCAGATCCTGCCCTCCTCCTCTGTTGGGTCCCCATGTGGAATCCCCTAAAAAAGACTGTGGTTCTTGTTGTCTTTGTGCCTGGCCAGTGGATCGACTGGTAGATGGTCTATCAGATTCACTGTCCGAGCCACTACCAAAGGAGGAATCTGAAAAGGTAGCAAACCTTCTGGGGCCCTGTCTGCTTTTGTTGGAGAAAAGCCCTTGGCTGTCCTGGTGGTAATATTCGTCCAGGAGGTATGGATAAGTGACCTTCTTGTCGTAGTTCTTAATATTCTTGCTTAACTTATCCAATTTTTTACTCAGTGTGATCGTGTTAAATTCACTCATTGTTTTTTGTGCACGCTCCAATGCTTCTTTAGCATTGGTGAGGGCACCGTCTTCTAGTATCTCTTTCTTAAGTTCAGCTATCTCAGCTGTACGTTTCTTCACATATTCTACTGCCGTTTCAACCCCAAGCACCATCCAGTGCCTGGAGCAGTTATTGGCAACGTAACTGAACCCTTCTCTGAACTTGGGGATATCAATAAATATCGCGGGCTCATTCCTAACTTGTAGACCTTTTGGAATAATATTGGCCTGCAAATACTTTGTGAGGAGGTGCCCATGCAAATGAGTACGTATTAATTTCTTTTCCAAACGTTCCAATTTGGCTAGTTTCTCATTAAGAGTACAATCAACTGATGGAAAAAGATTGTATTAGCTGGTCTAACATTAGGTTATCTTTCACTATAAGTATGTCAGATAGGGAAACCTTGTCTTACAGTGAAGATTATATCAATAGATTGATACAGGACCAGGGAGAATTGAATTTCTTGGGAACTGGTATACCATCAGTTGATTGTACTCTTTTTTTTAATTGATTTTGTGCATGTTTATACAGCGTTGTCATGGCAGATATTAAACACATAGTACAATTCCATTCTATGATTTCTTCTCACAAATTTCATACAACATGATAAATTATACAAAGAACAATAAAGGGACCCATAAAAAATAGAAATAGAAAAAAGAGGAAGAAAAGTAAAAAGGGAGCAGAGGAATATAAAAAGAAGGGCCAAAAAGAAAAGAAAGAAAGGAATAAAGAAGAAAATGAAAAGGAACATTGCGGTTATGAGAATAGGGACCAGAGGGGAAGAAGGAGCACTCTTTTGTGGAGCCCACCCTATTTAATATTTATTTTACTCCAGCCATCTAGTAATTGGGGCCCAGATTTTCCGCCCCATTTCCCGCCTCCTTCGACCTCTCAACCTATAGACAGCGATTTCCATATTATATACTGCTAGTAATCGAATGCGCCAATTGATAAATGTGGGAGAATCAGGGCTTATCCATTGAGAGGTTATACATAATCTCAAAATAGCCATTGCTAAGAACACAAATCCAATCTCGGACCTAGTCCGAGCATTAGTTACCAGATGACCTTCGTATACCCAAAATAATTAAATCTGGTGTTAATATTACTGGAATAACAAGAATCTGATTTAAAAGGCTTCAATTTCCTGTAGAAATTTAACTAAATTTGGGCAAGCAAAAAACATATGTATAGCATCAGCCGCCCATGTCCCACACCTACCACACACACTACCCCGTGAACTCCCCCATTTAGAAACCTTTGCAGGAGTATAATATAAGTCAAAAGCAGACATAAAATGTTGAGTCCTCAGACTCCCAGTTGTTACAATTTTATTCGCTAACTCCAGAGATCCCTCTAGATCCACTGTTTCCATCCCAAACTTTCTCTCCCATCTGGCATTCTGTTCGCTCAAATCATCGGGAAGACCTTCAATTAATTTTTGGTATATTACCCCAATTCGGGCTCTATTCCCGATAATATCAATCAGACCGATTTTGCCCATATTCGCCTCCGACCGTTGAATAGTTCCAACCAGAAAACTCCTAATCTGTAAAAATTTGAAAAAATCATTCCGGAGGAGGCCAGACTTCTCTTGTAAATCAGTAAAAGAGGCAATTTGACCATCCAAACAAAGATCACCCAGGGTATTGATTCCCAAATTCTCCCAGCTAAAAGTGATGTGGTCTTGAAATATTGATGGTAACAAGGCATAGGATGAGAAGGGAGTATAAGCATTTATATTGGAGATCCTATACCTACGTCTTATCTTTCTCCAGATTGAAAAGACCGACTGCATTATTTTAAATTTCGTTTTTTTATAATAGCTTGGTTCTAAGAATTTGACTAAACACTGCCTAGCCTCATCCCCCAAGGCTATTTCATAAATGGTTGGGACGGTGGCTGGCGGGACTTTTGCCTTTGCCCCTACCAACAATACCCCCAAATGCTGTAAGAAAGCGGCCCAGTGATACAAAAGAAGGCTAGGTACACCCCAGCCACCTCTCAGTCTTGGTAACCTCATCCGTTTACTAGCCCTTCTAGATCTGTGATATCCCCATATCAATCTATAGCATGTTCTTTCTGCTTTAGAGATATAAGATGAGGGAATTTCCAAAGGTATAGCCCGGAACAAATAAAGAAACTTCGGGAAGATCGTCATCTTAATTACATTACTTCAACCATGCATAAACAGGTGTAAATGGTCCAATCTCTCCAGTGTCTTATTGACCTCACTGATCACTGGTAATATGTTTAATTCTGGTATACACCCCACTGCAGCTGATATCTTCACCCCCAAGTAAGTTGCTACAGGGACAGTTGAAACACCTGCCGGCAGCCCAATATCTGTATGCAAAACCTGTGTTTTGTCTATATTTAATTTATATCCCGACACCATACCAAATTGTTCAGCTAAATCCTCAACTGCCGAAAGGGCAGTTTGAATGTCAGTCGTAAATATTGCAATATCATCGGCATAAGCCAATGATTTAAATTCGCTATTATTCACCTTAACCCCTTTAATGTTTTGGCTAGCATCCAGTTTATTGAGAAAGAGGTCTATGTATAATGAAAATAACAATGGGGAGCAGGGACAACCCTGCCTAGTTCCTCTACTTATGCTAAAGGGGTTCGATTCTTGAGCAGATATACGGATACGAGCTTCAGGCAGTACATAAAGTGCCTGTATAGCTAGAACGAAGTCCCTGTATATCCCCTTCCAATGTAAGACCGACCATAGGAACCTCCAGGAGACCCTGTCGAACGCTTTCTCTGCGTCCAGCAGGATCATCCCAAGAGGTGCCTTCATGGCATGGGCCCAGTCGAAGAGGGCTATAGCTCGCCTCACATGATCCGTAGTGTCCCGCCCGGGAATAAACCCATGTTGATGAGTGGACACCAATGGAGTAATAACCTTAGCCAGCCTTGACGCAATAATTTTAGAGAAGATCTTACTGTCAGCATTTATAAGAGAAATAGGCCTATAGGATGATGGACTGAGTGCAGGTTTATCCTTTTTTTTTAAAAACTACTATAGTAGTCTTCCTCCAAGAGTCTGGAGTCTGACCCTGTTGGGCTAGTTGGAATAAAGGCTCGAGTTCAGTTCGAAGTGCCTGCCGAAATGTCCGATAGAATTCTAAGGGCAGACCATCAGGCCCCACCGCCTTGCCCACAGCTAAAGATGTTATTGCATGCTCTATCTCTTCCCAAATAATCCGGGCAGCTAGAGTCTCGTTTTGTTCTTGCGTGACCTTGACTGTTTGATGATCCTTAAAGTATTCTTCGGCCGGTATTGCTGCCATTCCACCTTCCTCTGTATATAGTGTTTGAAAATAATTCTGAAATACCCGCAGGACTTCCAATGGCGTATCCTGAATCTGACCCAGGTGATCTGTAATCCTGTCAATCCTATTCAAAATCCCCTTCTGTAGTAACCGTTTAGCCAGTAATCTACCCGTATTTTCCCCGAATTCATATATATCCACACGAGACTGTAAATATTTAGCAGCAAGATCTTCCCCAAAGTGCTGATATAACCTGGCTTTTATTACCGCGATATGCTGGAGAGACTGGTCCGTATTTTGATCCTCCCTAATCGTCCGCATTAGCTCTACCTCAGCCATCCTGAGTTGTTCCACCCATCCTTTAACTTTTTCCTGTACCATTCTCTGCCGATTTATAGAGAAACTTAAAGTCTCTCCCCGAACAGCAGCTTTAAAAGCATCCCACACAATAACTGCGGAAGTAGAGCCATTATTTATTTTAAAGAATTCCGTAATCCATTTTGCCATGTACACACAGTATGTCTGATCTAATAGTAATTTTCTTTCGAACGTCCAAGTAATCTGAGATCGAGGGGATCGACTAACCGGAACTTCAACGACTAACGGGTTATGGTCAGAGATTAGCCTAGGGTACAACTCAATATTGACATTCTCAGCAATTTGACTAGAAATAAAAAAGTAGTCCAGTCGAACAAATTTATTGTGAGGAGCCGAAAAAAAAGTGTACCCTGGGTCTTTCTGTCTATGCCTGTACCAAGCATCGGTCAAACCATATTCCCTGACCAGCCCCTGTAAAGCCTTAAATGTCTTGCCCTTTCTGCCCATATACAAAGAATTATTAAATAAATCAAAACTACTTTCAAGATGAATATTAAAATCACCGCACAAGAGTAAAGGAGATGGGTATAGAGCTAATTCAACACTTAAGAAGTCCAGCACCGCTGAGTCATCTAAATTTGATCCATACAGGGAACAAAGTGAGATCCTAGTATCATTAATTCCAGCCTCTAAAATCACCCACCGTCCTAATTTATCCTCCTTAATATGGTAAGGTGTTACCAACCCATGCTTTGCTAATATGGCCACCCCCGAGTGGTAGTGCCTTGCTGTGTACTAGCCAGAAGATCAAGGCCCACATCCTTAAGCCACCCGCGATTATTCCAAGAAACATGAGTTTCTTGTAAGCATAACATGTCTATCTGCATAAACCGTATTAATTTAGCTAACAAACTCCTTTTTTTCTGATCATTAAGACCACATATGTTTAGAGAGCAAATTCTGATTTTACCATCTTTATCAATCATCTTTATAAGTAAAACATCCACTAACAAGACTCACAAAATAGAACAATAGATCCCAATAGAAATTGTTATATACATACACTTTAACGTATAGATTATCGCCATGACAACTTAAATAAAACAGCATTGATATCCACCAATCCGTAGCCCTCACCCCCCGTGTCCAACCCCAACCCCCTCTCCCATCCAACCTGGAACCCCCCTTTCCCCCCACCCTCTACCCCCCACCTTATAAGGCATAAGGACCGACGGTCCCTGGTGATGGAGAGCTGGGCCTTCGTCCCCTCCACAGAGCTAACCCCCCCTTCCAATATGTGACCAGCATTCCATTGGTATATCAAGCGAAAGCTTACATAATCAACCCCCATGAGACAGTCAAGCTAGGACTGAAAGAAGAGCAGAAGGAGAGCACTTGAGAAAGAAATAATGCCACCTGCAAATCAAATTGTTATAAGTGCTCCGTCCAGCCCCTCCTACCCTAGAGAACCAGAGTGCTAAAAACCATACTAATCCGAAATCATTCCATTTCCTATAGTGACAACATGAACTCCTTTGCCTGTACTTCAGATTGAAAAAGTGCGTTTGCCCATGTACCACTACCTTCAATTTAGCCGGATTGAGTAAGAAAACCTGAGCACTCTTAGCCTGAAATTGAGGGATTAATTGGCGTAATAACCATCTCTTCTCAACAGTCACCTGACAAAAGTCAGGTCGCACAAAACAATCACAGCCCTTGCCCACCCTTTTCCGATCCGGTCTGGCCAAATCATATAGGGCCTCTCTAGCCAAGAAATTATTAAGACAAATAAGAATTGCCCTTGGCCGGTTGTCACTTTGCCCCCTTTCCTACGTAAACTGAAAGCGGAATCAGTGTGCCCTCTGTACTTCAGTTTTCCAGTCCCAATGCTTGAGTTCTGGGAAAGCTTCCTCAAAAGCTCGATAACAAACTGCCGGGCATCCGCCCCTCCTTATTCTCAGGAATACCCAGGATTCGTAGATTGTTCCTTCTTGATCTGTTTTCAAGATCGGTCAACTTCCACAATGTATCCTCTTTCTGGGATTTTAAAGACTCAGTCAAAGTTTTCTGTGTGGCCAACTCATCTTCAAGTAGGGAGATTCTAGTCTCTGCTTCCCCTACTCGTACTGCAAAATCCGAACAGGTCTTTGCGACCCTCCGTATGGCATTTTGAAGCTTGCGACACGCACCTTGCGTACGAGAACTCTCCGCTCTGGTCTCCTCCCGATGAGCCATAATAGTCTGGTATATTGTGGAGAGGGTGATTTCTTCAGATCCACATACTTTCTCACTAATCAATCCAGAGGGTCCGGCAATATCCGGAGCTGACAGTACAACCAATTTAGGGGAAAAAGAGTAGTCCCAAGTCATTGTTGCACCAGCACCTGGCGACTGCTCAGAGAGATCGGTTTGAGCTTTTGTCTTTCGAACCGTCCCCAGATTATAAAAAGATTTTTCATCTAATTCTGTCCCATGCAGGCTGCTAATGTCACTCCCGTCCTCCGCCCAGTCTTTACCTCAACTCTCATCCCCGGAGGAGTTTGAATGATCTGACATTGAGAAGAACTTATCCAATACTTCCTCCTCTCCTATTGTTTCTGTGATAATAGTTCCATCCTGAACAATCTGTCGATTTACTCCCAAAATACCAGTTGCAGAGTTGATGTTTTTACAGTCCGCTAGCCCAATTGTCTGCCCAGAGTCCAAGGAGCCTTCAGCTCCCATAATGCACTGTGAATGCTGATCCAGTACAGGAGCGGCAGTAAGGACCAGGGGGTACTGTTGGAGATCAAGACTGCTGAATCACCCATCTCCCCACTCAACCCAGTGAGAATGTCTTCACCTACAACAGTACCCCTATCGCCAGATACCTCCCCCCTCATTGACTCTACCATAGATTCGGGAGCAGAAGCATCCCTACCTTGAGTTGGTTCTGACATCAACGTAATAGAGGTCAGGTTAGGGGGAGGTACTGCAATTTTCACAGTTCCTGTTATGCCGGTAACCGGGTCCCGAGATTGTCTGCTCTTCAAACTTTGTATTTTGAACAAAGCAGGAACCGTCTGCCGCCCTCGAGTGGAGACGCTACTTTTCTTTGATGTATTCAAACCCCCCGCTGTTTCCGCCAGGGAATTCCCTGTGAGCCGTCATCTTGCAGAATCCCCGTTCCCTCCATCGGGGTTAGGCTTCACTGGACTGCACGAGCCTGACCCAGTTGGCAAACCGCGGGACTTGTTACCCCTGGTGGAAGCCTTCGCCGGCATCAGGATGCCTGAACAGGTAAGCCAGGCAAAAGGGGCAGCCAATATCGTAGACCCAATGGAGGCTAACCTTGACGGCAGCGGTAGCCGCCACAGCCTGAGTACAGATCGCCAGATCATTCGCGGGCGCCAGAAGATGAAGCCATTACCGCCAGGACGTCAGACCGCCCAATCTTGAATCCCGTCTTTGGAAGCGGAGGTTAACAGGGAAGGAATCCGCTGGTCAGCTCACTCGACCGCGGTTGCGGCCGCCATCTTGCCTCCAGTTGATTGTACTCTTAATGAGAAACTAGCCAAATTGGAACGTTTGGAAAAGAAATTAATATGCACTCGTTTGCATGGGCACCTCCTCACAAAGTATTTGCAGGCCAATATTATTCCAAAAGGTCTAGAAGTTAGGAATGAGCCCGCGATATTTATTGATATCCCCAAGTTCAGAGAAGGGTTCAGTTACATTGCCAATAACTGCTCCAGGCACTGGATGGTGCTTGGGGTTGAAACGGCAGTAGAATATGTGAAGAAACTTACAGCTGAGATAGCTGAACTTAAGAAAGAGATACTAGAAGACGGTGCCATCACCAATGCTAAAGGAGCATTGGAGCGTGCACAAAAAACAATCAGTCAATTTAACACGATCACACTGAGTAAAATATTGGATAAGTTAAGCAAGGATATTAAGAACTACGACAAGAAGGTCACTTATCCATACCTCCTGGACGAATATTACCACCAGGACAGCCAAGGGTTTTTCTCCAACAAAAGCAGACAGGGCGCCAGAAGGTTTGCTACCTTTTCAGATTCCTCCTTTGGTAGTGGCTTGGACAGTGAATCTGATAGACCATCTACCAGTCGATCCACTGGCCAGGCACAAAGACAACAAGAACCACAGTCTTTTTTAGGGGATTCCACATGGGGACCCAACAGAGGAGGAGGGCAGGATCCGGCATGGGACAGACCGAGAGGGTGGAACAGGGGACGCAATTACCAGGGAAACAACTGGAGGGGCAACTCCCGCGTCCAATTCTACCCTCAGGAGAATCATGGCAAAATACAAACTCTGCGCCAGATTTACCATTGGTAGAATCAATTAATATCAGTTGCCCAAATGTTAATGGTCATGTACATTACTTGAGTGCAGTATCCTGTAATTTGGTTAATGAAACTGCGCTGGAAGGGAATACACATGCAACAGGGCCCTCTCCAAACATTGAGATTAGACAGAATGACTCAATGGTTGACTTAGATAACTATGACCCATGCCATACGGAGATCACTGGGACTGAAGAGATTAGGGTACCAGAAAATATCACATTGGTTGAGGAATTACGAGAGGTAGTGGTTGGCTCTACTATCTGTCGCAATGATCAGTTAGATCCAATACTTAACCTTTCTGACTATACTTTGACATGTGCTGAAAAACAGATACTTTCAAAAGGGCTTTCATTTGTCCCCACAAAAGCCCAGGATTCCTTTACTACCAAATTGGAACTTCAACAGTTCTTTAGGAAAATAAGATTAAAATATTATTTTTCTCAAAGAGACTACACACCTTCGCAATCCACTGCGACACCTTTTAGGCCTTCTTCCACCTTTACTCCACCAGCTCACTTAATGAGTGAAAAAATTCTTGCCTATGAACAAATTGTCCTAAAAGAGATCATGGATACTCTAGACAAACGTAAATACATTCAACACAACACTACTCTAGAAGAAAAACAGGCTGTTGAATCACTCAAACGAAACAGTGATATTGTTATCAAGTCGGCTGATAAGGGTGGTGCGGTGGTGGTGCAAAACAAGGATGACTATATACAGGAGATTCAATCTCAATTGGCTGACCACAATAGCTATCGACCTGTTCCCAAGGATCCCACATCAGATATCAGGAGGCTGATTCATAATCTGACCAAGAAAGGATTGGAAGAGGGATTCCTTAGTGAACCCGAATTCAACTTTCTTAATCAAAAGAATCCTAGGATCCCGACCATTTACACCTTACCTAAGGTGCATAAAAATAAAAATCTACAGAAGCCACCTGGAAGACCTATCGTCTCAGGTTGCGGGTCAATCCTGGAACCTCTGAATCAATAAATAGATCATTTCCTCCAACCTTGGATAATACAAACTAGGTCGTATACAAGAGATACCATGCACATGATTCAACTTGTGGAAAATCAACCATTTGATTTAGGGACTCAAGTTTTGGTCACGCTTGATGTCTCCTCTCTGTATACAAGTATTCCGCAGACTAAAGCATTGGAAGTCATGAGAACAGTCCTTGACAAACGCCCTACACCTCACTGGATCCCTACGGATTTTTTTATTTCATTGCTTGAAATTGCAATGTCAAAAAATTATTTAATTTTTCAGAACCAATACTATTTGCAGTGTAATGGCGTGGCTATGGGGGCGGGGTTCGCTCCCAGTCTAGCGAATTTGTTTATGGATGACTATGAAGATGAGTATCTCTATAATCAGGATAACCCCCACATAAACAACATCGATATGTGGAAGCGTTATATTGATGATGTTTTTATGATTTGGTCAGGGAGTGAAACATCATTGAGGGAATTTTTTAATTGGTTGAATGGGAGATCCAGCGACATTCAATTTACCATGTCCTCCAGCAAGGAATCGATCAATTTCCTTGATTTGAGACTGCAAATTGAAGAGGGCTTGATCTTCACTAGTCTCTATAGGAAGGAGATGGAACGCAATACTTTGCTCAAGAACAACTCAAACCATCCTAGGAGTCTTCATGACAATTTACCGTACGGACAATTTCTGTGTATACGCCGCAATTGTTCGCGTAGATCCGATTACTTCAGGAAATCAGACATTCTGATACAACGTTTGAAGGATAGGGAATATCCGATGGGCCTACTCAAACGTGCCAAGAAAAGAGCATGGTACTGCCCCCGCGAAGCACTTCTAGAAGTAAAACCCAAGTCTAGTGAAAGTGACAGGATTGTATGTGTAACGACCTACAATTCTAAAAGCCATGAGTTTAAGAAAACAATCAAGAAATATTGGATTTTGGTAGCAACAGAAATTGGTACTATTGAAGATCCACTATTCGCGTTCAAACGAGGAAGGAATGTTAAAGATTGTGTTGTGAGTGCCTACTTAGAAACGCCTAAACTACCTGATTTAAGGGCACAACTATGCTTGCCACCACTGACAGGTCACCACAACTGTGGCCGGTGCAAAACCTGCCCTTTAACAACTGAATGCAAAAACAACAAATGCAAAAACAACAATTGATGGACAGAATGCAGAACAATGTCATACATTCACCCCAGTACAGAGATCTGGGCCTAAATCCATCGTTTTTTTGCTCACCATGCCATTCCAGTTTGAACCCAGCCATATGCAAATCAGCCTTGACCCTGTGCCCAATGGGAACAGTCCAGCCCGAACTGCCAGGCCAGGTCCTCCCTAGACTGGAAACAAGCATCCTAGGACCGGTTTCGGGGTTTCACCCCTCTTCAGCCAGGATAGCTTGACTCCAGTGGCATGGAGAGCACGGAACCCACGTCTGGGCATACCCGTCCCACTCGGGGTGACAAATGCAAAAACAACAATTGATGGACAGAATGCAGAACAATGTCATACATTCACCCCAGTACAGAGATCTGTTACGATCCTGGTTTGTTAGCTGTTTCCAACGAGTGATACATACATATTTTCTCTGTTTAAATGTATTTTCTAATGTTGCATTGACAGGTGGAGACCATATTTGTGGACACTACCACCGTCATTAAGATTATAGTGAACGACTGTACATTCATTTAAATTGTGGCTTTGTAATCCTTCATTGCTATGAATGACCTTATGCTTCAATTCACATATTCTGTATCGTGTATTTGTCAAACAGTTTGTTATATTTCATTGATAGCACTCAAACGCGATATCAGGATGCTAAAATGTATTAACTCTTTATTGTCCATCTGAAAGTTTTATTGCAACAGAGTAACACGTCATTAAGTCACTCAAGTGTAATGCAAGTACAACTTCGTTGCCGGCACTTGTTCATGAAGCATAGTGTTTCTTCAACAACTATGAAGCGCATAGTCTTTTTTCCATCAGCTACACCGGCGGTGGAATGCCCACAGCAGCACCCATTGCACTCCCCTTTCACACTAAGTGATGCATGTAAAGGGGCTGTATTTACAAGGCGGTGTTAAGCCACAAAAATGGCGTAACGCCGCTTTGCAATTATGGAGAAGGGCATATCGCTGCCAGAACGTCACTAAAAGTTCTTGTAAATATGCCCCTTAATTGTTTCTTCTTGTAAGGAACCCACCTGCTGTAGTAAGACTCCTCTCATTGACTGTATGCTCTGAATGAAATGCAATTGCATTTACTTTTAATGCATCCGCTGCCGTAACAGGTTAGTTTTTGAGATGATGCCAGAAAACAAGACTGGAAAAGTCAAATGCAGGAAGTGATAACTTATAGGTTTAACTTAATTGTCGGAAGTGCTTTAGGTCTGCCTAGATCTAAATATGTCCAGTTCTGGAACTAGGACGCAGAACATGTTGTGTTCTTAGTTCTGAGTAATGTTTATGTGAGTTAATAAATTACAAAAGTAAATTCTATGCTAGTTTAACCTCTAAGCTTATAGTAGCATAGCTCTGCTCTCTAACAGTTAATACAAAAAACACAAATTTCTAACTTTTTAATGGCGGTAGCTCTTTATTTTATATTCCAATGTGAAGCACAGTTTTTACTAAAATGCACACATTTCTAAGCAGAGTGAAATTTTAACATATTGTTCTGAAGAAGTGAACAATCTGATACCTCCTACTTTACCCAGGCAGAAGAAAATTCAATATAACTGCTACTTGCCGGGACTGGCTTCTACTAATGTGCCTCTGGGAAATCTGCTAACTGTGACAGATAGATGCATTTGATGGAACAGAAGGCAGGAACTGTGAGGAGGGTGATTAAGGGACTAGTCTGCTGTCATGCAGGTGAGATCGACCTTTGTGGTGATATCTATTCAGCAAGGTGGGCTATGATAGACTAGCTCGCTAACAGGAAGCACAAGAGGATTTGTTTGCTGGGTTGCCAAATCAATAAGGAATACCTCTTCATGTCCTTAACCTGCACTGTTTGAACTCTCCTCCGGACTCATTCAATGTCCACTTTTTCATTCTTCCCTTGCAACTTCCACAGCCACCATGGACACCCCCTGAAACTTCTTCTTCCCCTCAAACAGTTCAAAGTGACTAATGCAATTCACTTACCGTAGGGCGATACAGATATGTCCAAATCCTATCTTGAACTATCATCAGACATGGTTTCCTACATCCAAGACCATTAGTATGCTTTCTTATAACACCTATTTAATCTCTGTATCTGAATATTCCAAAGTGGGTTGTACAGTGTTGTGGGTGTAGAATCCTGCCCAAACCTACTCATATTTTTTATTAATGATTTGGTATTACAAATAATTAATAAAGGTAAAAATGCACTCTTTCAGAAAATCCTCTTAGAGAATTATACCATACAAATGTATTATATAGCATAACAATTCATTCTAATAAAATGTAATTAGTGCGGAGTCTTTTCCAAACTAATAAAATTAGATTGGAAAGCCACTAACTCACCCTCAAAGTAGATTTCTATTCCTCCCAAACGTTTACTATCAGGGAAGATTGTTTATTCTCTTCAAATAATAACCTTGGTCTATTTATCATTTGCTCTAAAAAGGGGCTGTGTTCCAACAAGGTTCTATTCAGGGTCCAGTGCAGAGTAGGAGCATTAATTGATGGAAAGACAAAATTCAGCGAGAAAGTGGCATGGTCAGATAAAGAGTTAGAAATAATTAAGGCTTGGACCTTTGATATTTCTTTTGACACCAAAAAGTAATCAATTCTAGATACTGATTGATATCGAGATGAGAAAAATTTATATCACCTGAAAGAGGATTGGCTTATCGCCAGGGATCTAACAAGCTATGCTCCTCCTTAATATGTGCAATTGCTCTCACAGTTTTGGGCTTTCATTCTAAGCTACCACGCTTACTGATCTAAATCAGGAACCAGGATAAAATTAAAACCCCCTCCAATCATTATGTTTTGTGAAAATGTGAAATTCAAGTAAGACCCATTTCCTGAACTGATACGAGGCGAATTAATTATATTACCCAGGAACATTTTACTGGTCAAGATTGCCACCCCTATCAGTGCTTCTAAAGCAGAAGAATGTGCCATTAGCTGAAAAGGGCCACAATTGATTGAATTCATTTTTGACTTCTTAATATGCGTCTATTGCAATAATACAAGGGTTCCCTTTTGTTCACTTAGCAGGTCTAATACTTCTCTTTCTTTCTAGGACTGTTCACCCCATTAACATTCAAGGAAATTATCTTAATATTTAGAGCATGCATACCAAAAGATCTAAGTAAAGCTCAGCCGCAGCACAGAGAATTTCTGATTCAAGGCTTCCTGGGTAGAGCTTTTGATCTGAAAGCTACCAATAGTCAAGGATAAATTCTCTCTTTCCTACAGGAAACCATTCCTTTTCTTCTTTGCTCATTCTGTGCAATCCCTTCACTGTCCACAGCCACCCCTACCCCCTGTCTTTCTCCCAGTCCCTCCCCTGCTAACCGATATGCTCCCACCCCTTGTCCCACCCATACTACTACCTTGTTTCCAGTCCCTCTGCCAAAGCCCTAGGCCACCAAGTCGAGGAACCCCTCCCTCCTTTTTGCAATTTATCGCATTTTCGTATAGTGCCAATCTATGCTATAAATAAACCGGTGAATAGATTGACAATGAACGAAGACAATGGGCAAATAATTGCCTTTTCCCTATTCACCCCCTTCAGAGCATATCCAAAGCAAATACAAACATATCCCAACAAAAGCTACTACTCTTCAACAGTCAGAACACATGGGGCACTAATATATCTTTAGGTGTCTTGGGAGTCACTGTTAAGTCATAGCTTGTTTGTATTTTTTCAAGAAGGTCTGGTGAGAGCCCTTGCATCTCCATCAACCTCATGCTGCCTCCATTTGCCTTTGCTTGAGCTCCTGCAAGTAGTTCTGTGCATCCAATGCATCCAATGTATCATTAAACACCTTGAAAATGCCCCTTGCAAGAACCTTCAATTTGACCAGTTGTACATATGAGGCCTGAACCCCCACTGCTTGAAAAAAAGGAATTAAAAGCCACAATTCTTTTTGCTTCTTTTAAGTCACAAAGGCAAAATCAAGAAATACCTGGAAAGTGAATTCAACATTTACTTTAAACGTTTTCTGTTTGATAGCCTGTGATGGAATTCTTTTGCTTACCCTTTAATCACCAAAGTTGACAGGCATTGTACGGGGGCAAGTGCTATTTGTATACTCCACAAACCAAAATGGACCGTATGCCAGTGTTAAAGTCAGATACATTTTCTTGTTACCTCTTTGCAATGTATGGTTAATGATCAAAGTCTCCATATGTTCCACAGTCATTGTGGCTGCCTCCTTCTTCACCGGTATACCTATGAGCCCAAGGTTGGATCTCCTTGAGAGATTCTCCTGCTCTCCAACTGCTGTCTAATGCTGCTCATCTCTTTTTCCAATGTGCAGTTGGTCTTCACCAAATTACTTTGGGCATCCTCAGATCCGATACCTTTGATTTCACCTCCTCAATCTGCAATTTACAGGAACCAATCTTTTTCTCAATCTCTGACATTGTCTCATTGAGAGACTGGGCAAGTAGAATCTGCCTGAGTTTCACCCCCTGTATTTCTGAGAGTATTGTGGCAAAAAGCAACTCAATTTTCCCTTAAGGAGTTTATGTAGCAGAATTTTGCAGAGGATAATGGCACCTGCACATTGTCCCAAAGCAAGTTATCCCTAAGAATTAGTTCTTAAGCCTCCTGGGTCTCACTTAGCCTAGCTTGCTGTTCTGAAGTGCATACTTGCTCCTGCTGGCTAAGCAGTGGCCTGCCGCTACCTTCACTTCTCCCATAATCTATTCCTCCTCCAACTATCTTCATTGTTAGGGTTTTTGTTACTCCTTTGAGGAAAATTGAGTAGACTTTTTCTCCCAGGCTTCCCTTATCATGTTAGTTGTTAGAGGCTGCACTGGGAGGACTAGGGGCACGAATGTCAATGGTGTGTTCTGTATTGGAGAGAATTGGTGTAAATTCAGCAGTGCTGATGTCGACGGAGCTAGCAGTGCGTGGACGTGGGTTGCCTTGCTCTCCTTATTCTCAAATTCTCAGGTTTTCTAGCCCTGCTATCTTTGCCATATTGTACTGTTTCTGCTTGGCTTGCTGGGTAATCTAAAGTCTTTGGGCCCAGAATTGGTGAAGAAACAATGATTGGCTCGGCCATCACTCCACTCACAGGAGATTGAGGGCCATCAATGAGTTGCATCACGCTTGCACCACGCAATGTGGCGCAAGAGCACCATAACTCATAAGTTAGATTTATCAAGCCATGTAAGGCCACCTTGCGTGTCTCCGAGTGGCTTAATAAATCTAGAGTAACACAATGCAACACAAATCGCTGCATTGCATTACTCTGGCCTAGGGAGGTGTCCTAAGGGTGGTGCCTGGGTGTTCGCACGCAAAACCCATGGATTTTGCCGCATCCCCGGCTGCCACAGCTATACTAGAGCAGGGGGGGCATGGCCATGTGACGCCCCATTGCATGTCAGGTGGCTGAGATGCGCTTCATCCTCCCTGTTCCACCAGAACCTCGCTGTGTAGTGTACTTCACCATGCAGCGCCACACTATTTTTGCTTGACAAATTCAATCTTTCTGCTACTTATACCAATTCTCATTTCTTCTTACTTTTGACTCATATAATCTCTTTCGGCTTCTCACTCTTCCCTCTCACAAACATGCATGATCTTTAAATCATATATTTTGCTTTGTTCTTCTTCAGATGCATCTCTTCTTCTACAGATATTCAGTCATCTACCTCTGTTTCTCTTTTTTAAACCTCTTCCACTCAACCTTCAAATACACTCATTTTGTAGAGCTCCCCAATCTCTTCCTCACTCGGGGGGATATTCACAATGACGGGCGATAACTATCGCCAGCGCGAGTTATCGGCAATTTTGTCATCGCCGCCTAACCCTGAAATCTATCGCCATATTAGCGCCATATTATCAAGCAGACGCTACATTGCGATAGAACCAGGGTTAGGCGGCGAAAACTCCCGATAACATATTCGCGATAGTGAATCCTGCGTTATCCGGCGATACCTGGCGATCTGCACATTAGCGCCAGAAAAATCATCACCCCCGGCGATATTGCCTTGTGAATATGCCCCCGTGGGGCACTAATGCATGAGGCAAGATCACCTCATCAATGCAAAGGTATACAAAGGGACAAAAGCCCGTTTTCGCATGAACGTGTTTGCACCATCCAGGTCATCCAAGTAGCGAACACGGTGCAAATGAGTAAGTGCCATGCATGTGTGGTAAATGGTTGTGATCTGTCTCGAGCCTCAAAGCTCCTCTCATCCTATATTTTCACAGGCCGCTCGTTAGGGAGGGCGCCAAGGTCGTGGCTATCCCGGCTTCATTCACCCAAGCAGCCTTTGCCCTCATACAAATACATGCACACGTGCAGGCAGAGAATGAATGCACAGCCCGTGTCCCTGCGGGTGCCGGCGTGTCCGTACTTCCTGCTCACAAACCTCTCTGGCTGAGGAGAACCAGCCTAACCAGAGCGTGTGTGCAGGGGGGAGGTGGGGAAGGGTGGTCATTGAACAGACGCCTGCCAGGGGGTCGTGTGCCACCGCTCCCCAGTCAGACTGCAGCTCTGCCTTCTGATGGAAGAGGGGACCATGCCTTCTACAGACCGAGGCTCCTGACGTGAAGTGCAGCTCTGAGGGGAGGGTGGAAGACTCCCCTGCACCGATTTAAGACAGGTAACGCAGCCTCATTTATTCTTCATTTACGTATCTGCGGTCAGAGTTGCCCGACTGTCAGCATCATCCATGACGTAGTTGAAATCAATGGCCTGGGGCCAGTGCTGCCGATTTGAGATTGGGGAACCAGGTTCGCGTCCCGGAGTCAGCTCAGCATCCAGTGATTTTGTGCAAATCCCTTAATCTCCCTGTGCCTACAAAAAATAGCCTAACCTTGTGTACTGTAATCTGTGTTCATGCAAAGCGCCCTAATGTCCTTGGTCAAAGTTCTAGCTATGCAATATAGCAAAATTAAAAAAACGTCTAACAGCTTGTATTTACTGGGGTGCTATGAAGTAATAAAGTTACCGTTATCTGTTGCCATACATTCCTGTATAAGCATCAGTTTTGCATGTATACAAAGTACAGTTTCTTCATGCGTCCTGTGTTTGCTGTTGGCTTCTGTGGTGCTTTAGTGGAAGGCTTGAGCGAGATGTTTTGTTGTTGATTGTGCGCACCCTCCTCTCCCTGATAAAACAGTGCCTATGCAGCCTGGAGTGGTGACATTTCCTTCTGTTTGTAATTACTGCAGCTTGTGTTTTTTGCTGCAACGCAGCCGTGGCACTGGGAGGCAGTCCGTCCAACACCCTGATGGCTGGGATCTGTTGCGCAGGAGGGCCGGTGGACGATTCGCTCCGGCCTATCACATGTAGATGACGCACCCCCACTGGCGGCTTTTCCACAATGGCGGAAGAGCGTTGCCCCACTGCCTCAAGCAGTGCAGAAGAGGAACAATCATCACATGATGATAACTAAATGATGTAATCATGCCATGTATCGTCAGGGGTTGGGAGTGTGGGTGAGACTACTCCAAACACGGAGCAGGGCATGTGCGTATTGGCATGCCCACTCAAGTGCGCAATGACTGTTTGGTCGGCCCACTCAGAATGCCCAAAGCAGTCATGCGCACTTCCCTGTTCGCAATGCAGGCTGCATTACAGCCTGCATGGAGAATATGCCCACCCCTCCGGCCCCTGGCTGCATGACTTGTCCCGTTGCAAAATTAGCAATCACACTGCCGCATTGCAGCTTCTGGATTGACTCAGAGGAAGGAGCCTGGCTGCTGAATTCCTGTTATTGGAAGCAGGCGCAGGGGAGCATGAGCTAAAAGACACGTGGCCTGGATTCGAGGTAAGACTTCCCTCATTACAATATTTACGACACCCGCTCACACACACATCCCCGCGTCCAGGCACCATCCAGTATTCTTTGCGGCGTTTACCGCCTCACAGCTGTCCAGCACCCCCCCCCCAGAACTTCTCAATGGTGGCCGCTGTACGCACATGCACAGCGGGATTAACACTTGTGTGCCAAAGGCACATACGTATTTACAACGCATAACATTGCATTCCATTTCAATGCATACTAATACTAGGCACACTGCAACAGTAGGTTAGGTGTTGCATTGCAGAGACATGAACATCACTAGTCCCACTCCAGCGAGTGCAACCCTAAACTAACGTTTGCACCCCAATCCCAAACGTGAACCCAGAAATTCCTTTTTGAGCCCCCAATACACACCCAAAACTCAAAATTGACCCAATTGCACACCCCAAAATTCTTATTTCGCCCCAAATCACACCTCAAAATTCTTATTTTACCCCAAATCACACCCCCAAAATCATATTTTACACCAATTGCACACCCCAAAAATCATATTTTACACCAATTGCACACCCCAAAAATCATATTATACACCAATTGCACACCCCAAAAATCATATTATACACCAATTGCACACACAAAATTTCAAATCCGACATCCGATACCCATACACACACAAAATAATTTAAATTACCCCATTACCGACCTCACAATGTGTTGTTTGAGTTGCGTAGTTAATGATGTACTGCCTGCGTTGTACTGGACGTCTCCCATGCCAAAGGCAAATCATAGCCTGGCCCGTCTGCGTCTGTCTGCCCCTGGACCGCGCTCAGCACCAAGGAGCCTTTCTCTTGGACACTCCACCGCTACGACGCCAGCACCCTCCTCGCCATCAACCCTGGACGCCACATCGCCTGCCAGGACCAACATCTGCTCCGGACCGGACATCGCCATTGCCATCACTGACGGCTGCATTATCACCCGCACGGAGCAGCCCGACCTTCAAGGGCAAGGCATTGCCATCACCTACAGAGGCACACTCCGACTGACCACGCACTCTAATGACCCTAGGGTGACCATGGACCACCTCAACTCCCAGATCCGGACAAAGCCCAAGCACATCCACTGCGGCACACTCATGTGCAGAACCCCCGGACATTGGACCCCCATTCCCATATACCATTGTTGACCTCATTGTACCCCAGGATCTCCCATCCACCGACGACCTCCTACTATGTGATCTCAAGTTCCACCTGGACAACCACAGTGACCAGGACACCACCGCCTTCTGGGGAAGGTCACCAGCATCAGACGCAAGCAGCAACTCACATCAACAGGCCACATAGCAGGATACACCGTCGAGCACGTCACGGCCGCAAGCGGGAGCTTGAACTTCAGCAACAACACCGGACTCTCCTGGACCAACATTCATTCGATACATCACATCTTCACCTTGCCCACCATATGCCAACGCCATCATCGCAACCCCTCGCAGCTGGATCAAGGCCACCGTTGGACGTCTCGTCAACTCTCTCAGCACCAACACTACGCCACTGCTTCCAAACGATGACACCGCAGCACACAACCGCCACCTATGGATCTCCAACAGCGTCGACATTCGGGCACCCCTCATGAACTACACTGCGTCAGTAACTTCCGCCTGCCTGATGGCAGGCGTGAGGGTGACGCAGTGCCACAGGGATAGGCTGGCCCCATGCATTGCTGGAGTTGCGTCATGGTTGTGACACAACTGCAGCAATGCGTGACTTTGTTCAGACAGATACGTCAGGATTCCTGACGGAAATGTCATTACTTGCGTCATGGAGCGCTGTCCAGTGAGTACAGCGCATCCATGCTGTCGCAAGAAGGGCGTAGTGAGAAGTGTTGCAACGTTGTCTTGTCACAGCGCTGCAACATTTTTCATGACTGGGGCACAGGAATGCGCACTATCTTATTGATGTTGCGCAGTCCTGCCCTGTAATTTTGTGACAGGGCAGCGCAGCAACATTGCTTGCAGCGCGGTCCAGCAACAAAACCTGCAGAAATGAGGCCCCAATGGTTATCTCCATTTTTAGACCAGATATTTTCTGGTCTTAGAAAACTGTCTCTAGTTGCAGTTATAGCCACTTTTTTTGGTCATCTTAAATTAAGGACTCCCCTTGTGAATAGGGAAATCTTGGGTTAACGTCAGATTTTGCAAGGGAACGCCTCCCTTGCATATCATCAGCGTTAAATATCGCTGACAGTAGTTGCGATGTTGGAAATGGTCCATTTCGCCTAAAAGCTGTTAGCGACAGCTTGTGAATATTGCTTTAAAAATATCGCCGCTTTATCGGCAAAAAAGTGCCGCAAACGCGGCGATATTGGCTTGTGAATATGCCCCTCAGTTTTCTATACATTGATAAACATTAACTGCCTTCTCTCATTTAACCTCAACCGAGTTTTCACTTATTTCTCAGATTGTGTCTTTTGTGTGTCTTGACACTATACACCCTTCAAAACATTTCAGGCGCTTTGTTAAAACCCCTCAATAATGTTTTAACTCTGCTCATCCTGCTCTATTTGCATAAAATTGAAAACTGTTGGTTCAAACCCCATTCTGTCTATAATCATTCTATTCTGTCCAGGCTTCTCATTGATTACAATTCTGCACTATAACTTGCTACAGAATGTTTCTTTCAAACTCTGATCTGCCCCCACCTATGCCATTATTTTACTATTCAAACAAGCTCTGAAAACTCTCCTCTCTGAATCTGCCGTCCGCTCTCTTTTTTCTGCCTCCCACTTTGCAATTTACTATGCATTAAAGATTGGTTCACATTTTCTCACAAGTCCACTGCAATAATATCACCTCTTACATTTCAGACTTTTTCCTTCATGTCATTCTTAGCCATTAGCAGAGGCATTTCGTCTTGATTTTGTAAAAAGGTTAAATTATATTTCTGCTTTGTCTGGTTTCATGCATGCTACTTTTTAATTCTCAAATTCGGTCTTCTTATTTCCCACCTAAAACACACTGCTCACTTCTTTTCTGACACTTTTAAGAATGCTGTGATCCTTCACCTTCTTCTAAACATTATCACTACTCTTATGTTTTCTCTTTCACCTGATCTCCATTCGCTTTGCCTAAACTGTCGAAATGCCTAATCTTCCATTACCTATGTGCATTTCTTTATATCCACCCACTTTTTAATGACTCTTTAATCGTGTTTCCTGTCTAGTCCAGTAAAATAATTTTTTGCTTTTATAAATCGCTGTCAATATCTTTGCCACAATAAACCATCCTCTTTCTTGGAGATGTCAATCAACTAACCACCCTACTTTTCTTCTCACTCACTTCATACTAGTCACCAAGCCTATTTATTGTCCAATTCCAATCCTCTCATCTAAGGGGTATCACTTTGCTCCCTCAGGGTCCCAACATTTTTTATGTACACCTTTACCCTTTCAGCTTTAATTTCCTCTGTTCACCTGTCATGCAGATAACTGTAAAACCTTAATCTCTTCCTTCAGCACTGCACTTCTCAACAGTATTATCAACTTTATATCTTCAACCAGTTTTTGGATACTTGATTGGCTTATTCAACGTTCTAGTAAGGCATAGTGTATGGCGCAGAAAATGCATCTGTGGTGCGAGAGTTAAATGTCATATGTGTGTTCAAGTGTGTATTTAACCACCCATACATATGACAAAAATGCATGGCTTTAGAGAGCGCCATTGCGCTCTGGCTTGGAGGTAGTCTAAAAATTCTGTAGCGACACATATGGTGAGCAAAAGTGCCTGTGCCATGTAAGAAAACCTGTTTTTATATATTTGTTAGGTCACTCTGAAAGCGTGCCTGGTAAACCCATAGTGCTAGATACTTAATATATTAAAATGAGGCATGCTACATATTGGGAAATGTATGCTCCAAAAGTAAACAATTATGCAAAGTCAGTTGTCACTGTGTAGGTAATGCTCCGTTTTCCATGAACAAATCTAGCCTTGATTAAAAATCACTTTGTCCCATTTGGGCTTGGGAAAATCATAGAGCAGTCAGTTAAATTTATATTTCACTAATTAAAAAAAAAATTAAATCATTGTAGATTTTTGATAACATTAGTGGAGACATACCATCAGGATAGTGTACTTTGTCCTGCCTGAGAGTAAACTTGTTTAGATTTGGTTTGTCTCACAGCCTCTATTCAAAGAATGAATACACATCCCTGGCTGTATGATGTTGAACTTCCTCCTGTAAGACAATGGTTTAATTTCTGACAGCTGGCATTCAGAAGTGGTGTTAACAGTGACTCCTTAGCAGGGATTAGTCACATGTGAAGGAGACAGGAACAGATGACAACAAAAAGGTCACATCTATTCCTATGAAGTGGAGATCCCAAATAAGGCTGTCAATTGCTGCAACAATTGATTCTGAGTGCCACTCTAGACTTTCCATTGGGGTCCTCAGCAGGTGAGAAAAACAGCTACAGCACTAGCAGGAGGAAAGGCTCCTAAACTCCAAGTGGAAGTGGCTAAGGGAAGGAATAGGGCTCCAGTAGCTGAAAGAAGGCTAGGGCCAACTTGGTTAATGGGTTCTGGGAAGGATAGCAGTAAAATGAGAAAGGAATTGCAAAAAAGAGAGGGACATTCTGCTTGAAAATAGCTAGGATTGGTTACATAAGTATTTATGTATATATGTATGTATGTATGTATGTGGTGTTTGTATGGTGCAAACATTGCCAAATAGACAGTGGAGTGCTGTACAGAGGCAACGTCAAGCATAAAGTCAAGCGATGGGCGCGATAGCTGTTATTGCATTGTGATGTAATCATCTTCAAAGAGGTGTCTCTTCAATTGGAGAAAAGTTGAGGTGGTCCACATGGATACAGGGAAGTTGTTCCAGATTATGTGTGCACAGATACAATAGGACTGCTCCCTTGTTTTTAGTTAGTTACACTTCTTAGTCTCCAGTCTGATGGTGGTCTGGCTGGGGAAGTGTTGAGCACCACCAGAGATGGTGATCTTGTCCACAAAATAAGCAAGGGTGCTGGTCATAATGGCTCTGTAAATGATGCAGAGGGTTTTGTAGATGATGTGGGCCAGCAAGAGGAGCCAATGCAGTTTAATCAGAATGGGGGTTATATGATCATATTTCTTCTGGCACTGGATGAATCGTGCTGTGGCATATAAGATGCCTTTAAGGGATGGCAGTGTTGAGTCCAGAAGGCCATGAAGAAGAGCATTACCATCATCCAGATGCAAGAGTACGAGGGCATGAATAGCAGTTTTGAAGTCACTTTCTTGAAGAAAAGAACTTCCTTTAGAAGAGAGGGGTGATATAAGGATGCCCGCTCAGACCAATCCCCGTGCTGCTCTCCCATGAGAGCAGCACAGGGATTGCAGGGAGTCCGTGACGTGGCCCCAGTGCTTGCTGGGACAAGGAAGGACTATGCCGAGTGCGACACGGGAGGCAGTTCCAGGTAAGTTTTCTTTTTAATTTAATTTTTGTTATAACCCCTGCGCGCTCCACCTTCTGTGCTCCCCCGCACCTCATCCATCCACCCCACCACCTCTTTATTGTGGTGGCCACGACTGACTGTTGATTTTAAAACCTATTCTGTCTATAATCATTCTATTCTGTCCAGGCTTCACATTGATTATAATTCTGCACTCTAACTTGCTACAGAATGTTTCTTTCAAACTCTGATCTGCCCCCACCTATGCCATTATTTTACTATTTGAACAAGCTCTGAAACCCCTCCTCTCTGAATCTGGCCTCCCGGTCACGTTTTTTTCTGCCTCCATCTTTGCAATTACTATGCATTATACTGTGGTACACATTTTCTTACAAATCCACTGCAATATCCTCTCTTACATTTCAGACTTTTTCCTTAATGTCATTCTTAGTATTAGCTGATGTATTTCGTCTTGATTTTGCAAAAAGGTTAAATGATATTGCTGCATTGTTTGGATTCATGCATGCTAATTTCATTCTCAAATTTGGTCTTCCTATTTCCAACCTAAAATCACACTGCACACTTTTTTTTCTGACACTTTTAAGAATGCTGTGATCCCTGACCTTCTTCTAAACATTATCACTACTCTTATGTTTTCTCTTTCACCTAATGTCCATCCGCTTTGTCTGAACTGTCGAAATGCCTAATCTGCCATTACCTTTCTGCAAATCTTTATATCCACCTACTTTTTAATGACTCTTTAATCTTGTTTCCTTTCTAGTCCAGTAAAATAATTCCTTGCTGTTATAAATCACTGTCAATATCTTTGCCACAATAAACCATCCTCTTTCTTGGTGCTTTCAATCACCTAACCACTCTACTTTTTTTCTCACTCACTTCATACTAGTCACCAGGCCTATACATTGTCCAATTCCAATCCTCTCATCTAAGGGGTACTACTTTGCTCCATCAGGGTCCCAACATTTTTTGATGTACACCTTTACCCTTTCAGCTTTAATTTCCTCTGTTCGCCTGTCATGCAGATAACTGTAAAACCTTCATCTCTTCCTTCAGTCAGCACTGCACTTCTCAACAGTATTATCAACTTTCTATCTTCTACCAGTCTTTGGATACTTGATTGGCTTATTCAACGTTCTAGTAAGGGCATAATGGATGGCGCAGAAAATGCATCTGTGGTGTGAGAGTTAAATGTCATATGTGGGTTCAAGTGTGTAATTAACTACCCGGATATCTGACAAAAATGTATGGCTTCAGAGAGCACCATTGGGCTCTTGCTTGGAGGTAGTCTAAAAATTCTGTAGTGACACATATGGTGAGCAAAAGTGCATTTGCCATGTAAGAAAACCTGTTGCTAGGTCACTCTGCAAGCCGGCCTGGTAAACCCACAGTGCTAGATACTTAACATATTAAAATGAGGCATACTACATATTGGGAAAAGTATGCTCCAAAAGTAAACAATTATGCAAAGTCAGTTGTCACTGTGTACGTAATGCTCCATCTGTATGTATGTATGTATTTGGTGTTTGTATAGTGCAACCATTGCCAAATAGACAGTGGAGTGCTGTACAGGGTCTAAGGAAAGCATAAAGTCAAGAGATGGGCGCGATAGCTGGTTATTAGATTGTTACTGCATTGTGATGTAATGTTCTTTAAAGAGGTGTGTCTTCAAATCTTGCTTAAATTGGTGAAAAGTTGAGGTGGTCCATATGGATACAGGGAAGTTGTTCCAGATTCTGTGTGCACAGATAAAATAGGACTGCTCCCTTATTTTTCATTTTTTACACTTCTTAGTCTCCAGTCTGATGGTGGTCTGGCTGGGGAAGTGTTGAGCACCACCGGAGATGGTAATCTTGTCCACAAAATAAGCAAGGGTGCTGGTCATAATGGCTCTGTAAATGATGCTGAGGGTTTTGTAGATGGTGTGGGCCAGCAAGAGGAGCCAATGCAGTTTCATCAGAATGGGGGTGATATGATCATATTTCTTCTGGCACTGGATGAAATGTGCTGTGGCATATAAGATGCCTTTAAGGGATGGCAGTGTTGAGTATGGGAGGCCATGAAAAAAAGCGTTACCATCATCCAGAAGCAAGAGTACGAGGGCCTGAATAGCAGTTTTGAAGTCACTTGCTTGAAGAAACTAACTTTCTTTAGAAGAGAGAGTTGATATAAGGATGTCTTTGTTTTTTTGGGTAACATGTTTCTTGTAGGTCAGGTTGGTGTTCACTTTTTGAATCCAAGCCACTTGGCATTTGGAGAATGTTGGGGTTCGAACCTGTCAAGGTTAGGAATGAGGAAAAATTAAATTACGCTGGTGTAATTTGTGTAATTTTGAGAATTTCGTATTACACTTGTTAAAAATTCACGAAATGACGCCATTATGCCACTTTGCGAAAATACAGTCATTCGTATTAAAAAGTTACAGCAAACGCGCAATTTGGAGTTAAAATTTACTGTGAAAAATTGAGAACACCAGAACGCAAGAAGCTGTTGTTAGAGGTGCTTTTATTTATATGAGTCTTGTGCCAAAAATTGACGTAAGGACACATTTCACCCTAAACTATACCGCAAAATGGCAAATTTGCATTGCACAAAATTAAGCATCATTTTACAGATTTCATCATAATTACACAAGAGAAAATGGTGTGAATTACGCACACCCCTGGCCAAGGTTCATGCTGCTGAGCCAGGTTTATACTATTTCTTGCTTTTTGTTCTTGGCAAATATCAGGAATTCTGTCTTGGTTGGGTTGAGCTTCAGGTAAGCACTGGACATCCAGGTCTTGGTGAGGTCCAGGCAGTGTTTGAGACATTGGATGCCTGGAGCAGAGTAGACTTTCAGATAGAGTTGTGTTTCATTGGCATATTGGTGAATCTTGATGCTTTTATATTTAGGTAGAGCCCAAAGGAACTGCATGTATAGGCTGAAGATGATAGGAGACAACATGGAACTCTGGGGGACTCCGCAGGCTACTGGAATCTTTTGGGAAGGGGCCTATGTGAACAAACTGCTGTCAATTGGAATGGTAGGGTGGTGTAGAGGATCCTCCATTCCTAGATTGGTGAAGAAACATTTTGAAGAAAGAATACTCTATATAACTGAGCAAAGAAAGAAGACTCAAGGAATCTTGACTCCTGCTGGCACCCAGGAGCCGAGCCACTCTCTGAGGGTCAAGTGGTTACCCTCCTACTCCTGCTGCAGGGGCACAAAGGACTAGATCCTGCAGTAGGCCTGGCTGGGTTTCTACAAATCTGTTCTGGGGACCTGAGCACTGCAGAAGTGTCCAGGAGGAACTTTCCAGACAGTTAAAGAATCTGGGATTTAACCATTTTTCACCTCTAGAGGACCAAGATAAAACACTGAGGATTCCTCAGAGAAGGTGCAGTGAGCAAGAAATCCAGGTTCGTCCCACTAAGAGTTTTTTACTGCAAACAATGAGATAGCTGGACCTTGTTGCAAAGTTATCTAGATTTCAATGCTGGTGGATTTAGAGGACCAAAATGGTGACTTAGTCAAAAGCTAAAATTCTGAACCTGATGAGGTAGAAAATCTACCCCATGGAGGAATGATCTCTGCTTCTATGAAATCCTGCTTTCTTCAGTTTTGAGATTTTGATGCCAAATCTAAAGGCTTCAGTGTTAGCTTGACAATGCATAGCTGTAAGAAATTGGGCTGTTGGATGAGTGGGGTGCGAGCCATTCTTAAGCAACTGCCACAATCCCTGTCAGTGTGACCCACAAACACTCACAAAAATACCCTGTGCTTAACCCTCTGGAAGCATGGCGCAAAAGCAGTGAAAACACAACACAAGAAAAATTTCAAACCAATTTAGAAAAACAGAGTAAGCTTTAGTAAATGTTTTGACATCTAAATGACAAAAATCCAATCAGTAGAACTGGAGTTATGAATTTTGAAAGTTTAAAGTGAAAACTACTGCCTAAAAATCAAAGCGCCATCTGCAGACATCTAGTCGCATAAGACCGAAGTAAAGTCGAAAGTTATGGCCGACTGCAATAGGGTGTGGGTTAGATACATGAAGTGGATTGGGCCCGGTCTATGTTTACTTTCGGACTTAGAAGAATTTTTTAGGAAAATGTCTGAGAAGGTTAAGTTCAGCTGGGCAATGCAGCCTGTGGTGTCTGAGGAGGAGGTCTCATCGTCTGGGAGCCGCTGGACAAAGTCACGGTAAAGATTCCTAAGTACAGACTTAGTCTCTTTTTTTCAGTCAGGCAGACTGGCGATGCACCTTGGGTAGGTCCCGGGCTTCTCTCGGTTCTCAGAGTACTTTTTGGTAAAAAATGTCCCAAGTCCCAAGTTTTGGATGTGGGCTATCTGGGAACCTTCATCACCAATTCCAAGGGTCCAGGACTAGAGAGGCACCACTAGGAGGGTCAAGACTCACTCAGGCAGGGTCAGGAAGCCCTGGGTTAAAGTAGAAAGGCAGAGTGCAAGCAGCAGGGGGCTCACAGTAGGTTTCAAGCATCAGAGCAGTCCTTCTTGGTGCAGAAAAACAGTCTTCTGAAGTACACAGCAGCCCACAGCAGCAAGCAGTCCCCTGATAGTCCTTCAGCAGGTCCAGAAAGTGAACTGAACACTGGGTGTGAGGGTTCCCTTTTTATAACTGGTGCCCACTTTGAAGTGGGAGTAACTTCTGGAGGCTTCCCCCTACAGAAGTGTCAGGAATTTCCTGTCTCCCTCCCCTGGCTCCAGTCTGGCTACAGGCACAAGAGGCTTGTGTGAAGTTCTTTGAATGAGAGCAGAGAACAGCCTATTCAAGTGCAAGTGGGGCTGTGGACAGCTCAGCCCCCTCACCCTGACTGAGAAGGCACTCTTAATCCTACTATTGTGTGGCTGTCTGGGGGGAATATACAAAGGTCATCTGCCGCTCACACCTAGTCATTTGACCCAGGAACAGTCTGCAGACACCAAATGATTGGGGCATAAAAATGCCAACTTTATAACAGTTGCAAAAGGAACAAATGATGGACGGAATGCTGAACAATGCAAACATTCACCCCCAGTCACAAACATCTGGGTTTAATCCATTGTTCTCCATGCCAATGGAATCAAGCTAGCCCCTCCATGGCACTGGAATCATGCTAGCCTGGCTAATGAGGGGTGAAACCCCGAAACCGGTCCTAGGATACATGTTTACCAGTCCATGGAGAACCTGGCCTGGCAGTTCGGGTTGGACTGTTCCCATGGGGAACAGGGGCAAGACTGATTTGCATATGGCTGGGTTTGAAACTGGAATGGCATGCGGAGCAAAAAACGATGGATTTAGGCCCAGATCTCTGTACTGGGATGAATGTTTGACATTGTTCAACATTCTGCCCGTCAATTTTTCTTTTTGCATTTGTCACCCCGAGTGGGACGGGTATGGCCAGATGTGGGTCCCGTGCTCTCCATGCCACTGGAATCAAACTAACCTGGCTGATGAGGGGTGAAACCCTGAAAACGGTCCTAGGATGCTTGTTTACCAGTCCAGGGAAAACCTGGCCTGGCAGTTCGGGCTGGACTGTTCCCATGGTGAACAGGGTCAAGACTGAGTTGCATATGTCTGGGTTTAAGCTGGAATGGTATGGGGAGCAAAAAAACTATGGGTTTAGGCCCAGATCTCTGTACTGGGGTGAATGTTTGACATTGTTTAACAGTCTGTCCATCAATTGTTCTTTTTGCAACTTTATAACAGTGGCATTTTTAAAGATGTGACTTAAAACCCAACTTTACCATTAAAGAGGATTTTAAATTACAATTCCTCAGACATCAAACATGACTTTCCGACCTGCTTCCAATCAAAAGTTAGCACTTATTAAATGTAATAAGGTAATCCAATGTTATCCTATGGGAGAGGCAGGCCTGACAGCAGTAAAACATGAATTTGTGAGTTTTTCACTAACAGGACATGCAAAACTTAAAAGTACATGACCACGGGAAGACGATAGTTGTATGAGATGCAAAGTAATGAACGCCAATTTCATGCACCTGGCTTGGGAGTGCCCTGGTATTCGAGTATTTTGGAGCGGGGTATTCACTGCATTGAGTGCAATGCTGGATCTGGTCATACCTGAATCGCCTATTGTGGCTCTCCTGGGGTACGATAAAAACATTCCAAAAGCGGTGAGTAGGCTGGCCTCCATTGGTCTACTACTCGCCAAGCGTAGGATTGCAATGAGGAGGATGCGTGCCCCCCTGCCTAAACTATCGGAATGGCACACAGATCTGGCCTACTGCTCTACGCACTCTGGGCCTGATTCACAGAACTAACTTACGTCAAAAACGTAAAGTTAGTACTTTTTAGTATTCACAGAATACACTTACTCATTTTGGTATTCACAGAATGAACTTACTCATTTCGGTATTCACAGAAGTTAGTAGTCCTAACTTTAGGACTCCTAAATGCCTTCTGTGAATACCGAAAGTCTTAAAGTTAGGATTTTTCTCAGTTTAGGAGTAGTAAAGTTAGGAAGCGTCGAAGCGGTTAAATTATGTTGGCATTGGATGATTGTATTAAGAGTGCATATGCAGGAGGGTGTACTAGATTAATTTAAAATGGGCGATAATAAGTTGGAGTTGTGTACGTTATGTAAACCAATTGTATTAAAGGTACCCATGGGACGCTACAGCCTGTACAAGGGATTATTCTGGTGGGTTGTCAAACATAAGTCGTAAAAGTCTTCTATACTGGCCTTGAAATGCAATATCAATGTTTGTGTACACTAAAGGAATTGTATTGTTTATTTTCTGCATAACACTTTTGTAATGTTTTTTTCTTTTTCATGTTTTTCCTGCAAAACCTTAAAGTTAAAAAAAAAAAAAGTACATGACTAAATTTAGTTACAAATTTACCCTGCCCTGTGGGCTGTTTAGTGAGTATAGAAAACAGTGATAGATGGAATGCTTGAATTAATTTCAGCCACTGGTAATCACTTAGGTCGCTTCCCAATCCATCGTTATTTTCCACAGCATGCCACCTCAGTTTGGACCCAGCTATATGCAAATTAGTCGTGACCGTGCTCCAATAGGAACAGCCCATCCCAATCTGCCAAGCCAGATTCTCCTTGAACCGGAACGCTTTGAACACGGGACCCACACCTGGGCATACCCGTCCCACATTGGGTGGCACAATGAGTATACAAAACAGTTATAAATGGAATGCTTGAATAAATCTCTGCCATTGTTAATCACTCGTCTGAGGTGACATGGTGTGCTAAATAATGAAGGATTGGGATGAGACCCAAGTGATTACCAGTGGCTGAGATTAATTCAAGCATTCCCTTCATCACTGTTTTGTATACTTACTGTGAGATGTTTAGGGCTTACCTTATGGGTGACTTATGTGTATTAAAAGGGAGTTTTAAGCTGGACAAAAGGGTTACTTTGCAAAGTCGAATTGGCAGTTTAAAACTCCTGGCAGGCTGCGATGACAGGCCTGAGACATATTTTAAAGGAATACTTAAGTGGGTAGCACACTAAGTGCTGCAAGCCCAATAATAGCATTTAATTTATAGGCCCTGGTTATAGGGTATATCACCTTACTAAGGTCTTATAAGTAAATTGAATAATCCAATCAAGTGTAAGTCAATGACACCATGTTTTAGGGAGTGAGCATAAGCACTTTAACAATGGATAGCAGTGGAATAGTGCATCAAGTCCTAAGGCTAACAAAACCAAAATCAGAAAAATAAGAGGGGTGAAGGCAAAACGTTTGGGGGTGACCCTGCAGAGAGGGCCAAGTCTAACATGATCCCCCTTCAGATAAAAAAGTCTGGGGAGACTGATCAGTACCTTGATGGGCTTCCCTGCTTAGGCGATAGAACATGGACAATGGCCCTATGCTGCCAGTTCTGTGACCTTCTGAACTCAGTTTGACCCCTCTGTATACACTCTCCTGAGCCACTGGACTGACTCATGAAGAACTCTTCTCCTTGTCTGTAGACCCCATCTGTGAAGCACCTAACCTTAAGTTGCTCACAGAGGCATTTCAGGAGGCAGACAGTACCTCCAACAAAGTGATGTGGCCCATTCCACCCCTTGCGTCAGACTTCTGTCCCCCCACCCAAGGTAAGATCTGCCCATAAGGGCAGCAACCAACAGGGGCCACTGACTGTTGTCAGTGTTAAGAGTAGGGGTAGGTGGTAAACTCCACTATGCCGGTGGAGTTCACGGAGTTGTGCCACTCCGCGCTCTGCTTGGAGTGCGGAGTTCGGCAAAAACTCCGCCTACCGCTGTGTGGCGGAGTTTACTGGCGCACACCCCTACAATAGCATAATAATAAGCATATGCCCTAATTCAGGAACAAACAACTTTTTCACTGTCCTGCAAAAGCCTTTGTGACCAGGCAGCCGGCTGCGGATTCTTTTTCCCAAACAGCGCCAAGATGCTGATTGGCTGAATATTGCTCTCTGTAAATCCCTAAACTAAGTTGGAGGCCACGCAAATTGTCTCATATTTCTTTTTTGGGATGGATTTGTTGCCTCTTGTTTTGTATATGTCATATTTTCTGTTTGTTTTTTTATCTGTTGCTCCTTGAAGATGTCGTAATGCCTTTGTTTGAACTTACAAAATAAAAGAAACAGACATGAGGGGGAGAGGATTCGGGGAGAGGATGTAGCCTAATGGCTAGGGCGGTCAATCTCAAATCTGGGGAACTGGCAATGAAGCTCAACATCCTGAGATTCTGGGCAAATCACTTAATCTCCTTGTGCCTAACAAGAATGAATGCGTCCTTGTGTAATGCAACTAGTGCTCATGTAAAGCACCCTGACACCTTCGGGTCAAGTTCACGCTATATAAAACTACAGGAAAAAAAGATATACCAGCATCCAAAGCATCTAAGAAGTGTGATGTTTTCATGAAATTTAATATGAGGATAGTAACATACAGGCTGCATGCGGGACACCTGTAAACTGAACAGTAAATGTCGTAATGCTTTTATTTGCACTTTCAAAATAGAAGAAACAGATATACTAGCAGCCACAGCATCTAGGAGGAATGATGTTTTTATGAACTTTAATGTGAGGATAGTAACATACAGACTGCATGCGGGACACCTGTAAACTGAACAGCAAACTGCAGGGCATACTACCTAGTCGGTCCGATGGAGCAGACCGGCGCTGTCAGGCGGAGCAGGCAGCAAGCAGCAGGACATACAGTGTCACAGGCTGGACTGAGTGGCTGCTACTTTTGGATTCTCACTATGTCTACGATTGGCAGAGTTACCCTCAACCTCAGGACCTTGCGGCTCACATGCATCTCCACACTTCAAAACCCCTGGGGATAGCTGCAAAGCACTATGATCTTCAGTGAGAATTAAAGTCAGCATCCAGCTGTGAGAAACTAGAAAGGCTTCTAGGGGCACTATCATCTGTGGAAGACTAACGATAATCAGACAGCCCAAAACAGGGCCATGCCTAAATCCCCCCCCCCCCGAGTCAGTGAGTATGAGTGTGAATGAGTGACTGCTAACTCACTGAAAGAAGTGAATGAGTTTAAGGGGTTTTCAGGCAAGTCAATGGGTCAGTCGATTAAGGGGGTTAGTGAGTGTGTGTGAGATTGACTTTGTGAGTGAATGTATAAGTTAGTCTTGGTGAGTTAGGTGGGAGGTGCTCCAGGGCCATATCCAGAGGTGACAAGCAGCATCCATGTGTTGCAGCATTCATACAACATATGTTGTTACAACATGGCTTCATATATATGAATTTTAACAATTTCATGTCAGGGTTACAACAGAAATCATTATTTTTACACAGATATATTTCTAGTGTGACAATATGAGTATAAATAATAGAGAGAAACATGTATATGATGCTTTATATTATCAAACTCTGTTTAAGTAGTTCCTCAAGTGCTTTGGCATTGACGGATTATTAGCGCTTCTATAAACAAATAAAATAGATGATGTTCTTCCCTACAGACTGGAGAATCTCTTGACCTCGGGATACACACAGTCACCTCCCGTGGGCCTTGGCTCTACCCACATGTCTGTGCTCTACCTCCTCAGTGCTCTGCCCCTCTCCTCACTCCCCTCTTATTGCCCCTCCCTCCTCTCAGCCCACCCCCTTCCCCTGTGCGGGGGGCTCAGGTTGCCATGCCAATGAGACCCAGAGGATGAATAGGCTTTCGTCCAGTGGACAGGTTGTAAGGCCCGGCCTCTGACCATGTGGCCTCTTATTGAACTGATGCTGGGCACCACTGTTACTGCTGTTGGCGCGCACGCTGCTCCGAGCACGGGCCATGCCTGGGAGTACTCGCCTCCTGCCCCCACTGCTGCTGCTGTGGCCTCTGCACCTTGAGGTAAGGCTGGACTCTGCTCCCCGACTCGCTGGCTCTCCTCGGTGGGCAATAGTCGCAACCTGGCCTGTGGGAATATGGGGTATTTCAAGACAATGTGGGAACCACTGAAAGGCCGGTAGGGCTGGGGTGAGTGCATCATATGTGATGCGGTACTTCAGCAGTGCCTACCAGCTTATCCTGGCTGCCCTGAAATCACAATGCAATGCATGCCAAATTCATTATTGGGCCCTAACATGTGTAACTACTTTTAGTTGGGAATCTAAACCTTAATAAACACCCCATTGAGTACCTTCTTCCTCCCCCTTTATGCTGCTACCAATCAAAAGTTAGCACTTATTTAATGTAATAAGGTAACCCAATATTACTCTATAGGAGAGGCAGGCCTCACAGTAGTGAAAAACAAATTTGTGAGTTTTCACTACCAGGACATGCAAAACTTAAAAGTACATTGTCCCACTTTTTAGTTACAATGCATCCTGCCTTGTGGGCTGTTTAGGGCCTATCTTATGGTAGACTTATATGTATTTATAAGGGAGTTTTACGCTTGGCAAAGGGGTTATTTTGCCAAGTCCTATTGGCAGTTTAAAACAGCTGGCAGGCTGCAATGGCAGGCCTGAGACAAGTTTTAAAGTGTTGCTTAAGTGGGGGGCACATAACATTGTAGACCCACTTGTAGCATTTAATTTATAGGCCCTGGGTATGTGGTATACCACTTTACTAGGGACTTATAAGTAAATTAAATATGCCAATGTTACCATGTTTCAGCGAGTGAGCACAAGCACTTTAGCACTGGTCAGCAGTCCTAAGGGTAACAAAAACAAATTCAGAAAAATAGGGGGGGTGAAGGCAAAGGTTTTGGAGGTGACCATGCAGAGAGGGCCAAGTCCAACACGTGACATTGAGGGACCATCCCTGGCTTCAGTTTGTTGCCTTGCCCCACTGAAGAACGGGTGTTTCAGAAAATAAATCAAGTCAGAAGATAAAACCTTTGACCAGTGTGACCTGTTTGGCCTAGTGAAAACCTGTTTCATTCTAAGTGGATTTTTTGTGGAATATTTTTTCTGCATTTATGTGAGTTTTTCTCACCCTATTTTTTAAATTTAAATCTTTACAAAGTTCATAAATATTACTATGTTGTTTTAAAAAACTTCATGAAGTCGAGGACAAAACATCTTTGCAACTTTGCATGCCCCCAAATTTATAGAGACATGTCTAGTTCCAGTTTAACAAATTCTTGCACTGGAGCTTATGTGAGAATGTCTAAAACCCCTTAATATATTATACAAGCAGACCTTCCTTAACTCCATTACAACTTGAGCAACTCACGCATATTCTAGAGATTATGCCAGATTTTCTCAGTCTCAAAACCATGTGCATGTAGAAGGTATGTATCTTGTTTCTCAAATGATCCCATTCAAATCTATATAAGCATGTACCTTTATGGCTCTGCATTTTGATTCAGTTGCCCTAAGTTCCAAATGCTGCATTACTTTAGGTTTATGAAGAGTCTGCAAAAAAGGAACCCTGTAGCCACGAGGAAATGTCCCAGTTAAGTCATCTGCTAGAAGGACTTTTCTCTGGTAATCTCACTGTCTTCTCCTTGTGGAATTGAAGATGGGTTGTATGTGAGGCAGCTATTTGCCTAGTTAATCTATTGCTGGACTGTACCCAGGGTGATTGGCTCCTGGATCCCAGTAAGTGGGCTGTAGCTGGGAGTGCTAATCATTTGGAGCCAAAAAGGTGGCGCTAGCCAGGAGTGATAATCAATTAGAACTAGTAGGTGGGCTGTTCACAGGGGTGATAGTCACTGAGAGTACCAACGTTTCTCACTCCATGGTTGCATATGAAGGAGTGATAACCCAGGAGTGATAACCCCCTGGACCCCAATAGCATATATACCCTGTAGTGGTGTGTAGTGCTTACATTCTGGTCTAGAGATCAAGACACACAGTTTCTGGCTCTATACCCTTTACAGACCTTTTACAGTCCCTAACAGCCCCAGTCAGACAGCACCCTTAACCTGTCATCTTTTATGTGGACGCCGGGGATGGAAGCCCTAAAGGATCTGTTAAAGTAGGAAGGAAAGCCCTAGTTGGCAAGTGACCTGGCTCCAATGGCAAATCTAGGAGTCACAAACTGGTCAGCCCGAAGCTAGGCCCATCTTGAACCCAATGCATGTGTTTGCCAAGTGGAGCCCTGTTGCTAGCAAATACTGCTTGGCTTGCAAGGGGCAGGAGGAAAACGGGGTGAAGCTGATCCAAATCTGTACCAAATACTGAGAAATACAAATGCTGAGAAATACATGTCAATGCCACCAAGTGTATTTTTGGGGGCCAAAATATATTACTAATTGTTTAACACAGATTCCCTATTTGAAATATAGCTTGTTTCTTGCTTACCTGCTTTCTCAGGATCACACAGGCAGTTTGTAGATCAGGATTCTGCAGCACGACACCACTCTGAAGTAGGCCTGCAGGGATTATAATTTCAAACTGCCTGTGGCTGTGGGAGGATGTAAGGACTAACATTTCATGCAATGCATCTGAGAAAGGGAAGTTGCTGTGTAAAACGGAGATTTAACGGATTTTGTAAGATATGGCACATTTCTGCTCCCTCCTAGTGCTGGGGCAGTGTGCTGCCTAGTGCCAATACAGGCACCCTTGCACTATGGTGCAAAGGTGCCTGCGTTATGGATAGGATTGTTCTTGTGCAGGAAGGGATACTTTCCTGCACAGAAAGAATCCTTCAGGGCTTATTCCTCTTTCCAGGTGTGGAATGGAATGAATGGAATGGAAAGAGGAAATAATGAGGAGAAATAAAGATGTTTTTCTTGTTACACCTCTCTGTGATAGGGGCACCATTTCTGAGCAATCCCAGGTTTGCTGCCTTTAGTTAATCTCGGATTGCATCGTATTCCATGGGTTGATGCATGGGGATGCCCATGCTCCAACCATGGAATGCATCCTACAACGGAATGTACCACAGTGCAGGGCAAGTCACTGTGTTGCGTTACATTTCTTTACAAAGTCACAAAAAGGTGGGGCAAATAGCCCCTTGTGTGGCTTTGGAAAGCCCATTTAAGGAGGTTTGTTGCCTTGAGATGACTTGTTTCATGCAGGACAACACAAGTCATTAGTAAATCTGGCCTTAGATGTTCAAGGGCATTAGCAAAGTAGAAGATACTTGTGGGTTTCACTGATACCTACAAGGAGTTAGATAAAAACTGAGTTATTTTAACTGATTGGTACTAGCTAGAGGGTAGGAATATGACCAATAAATGAGAGAAAAAATTGCTGTTGCCACTGTATAGCAGTGGCACAGTATAACATGGTTGTGGTGTCAAAGTCCATGCTTAGGTAGTGTTTAATTTGTAAAAGAAAACGTTCTGGTGCCAAAGCTCTACTCAGAATGCTGCGGCTGGTGCAATTAAAAGTGGGTGCACCGAATACCAAGGCAGGTAGTCTTAAACCACTTTGTGCCTTTTTAATCTACTATCAGACACTCCCTGTCCCTTCATCTCAATCTTGCAGGTCCTGCTTTCTCCCTTTGTGACGGTTTTCCTGTCTTTCTCTTCCTTCGTCTTTTCGACTTGTGTGTTTAACCTCTCTTGTTCTCAGTAATTATCTGATGCTGAAAAAATAAGTGCCGGTCCCCAAAAGCCCGCGACCCCCTACTGGCAAACACCGGCACAAACTAGGCACTGTTTGGGCCAGAAGTACCTGCATGCATGTCTCAGTTGCATTTCAGATTTTGGTTAGGGCCATTGTTGTGCGATTGCGGAAAGGTATGTGTGGCTTCCATCATGAATACTTAGGGACTTATTATGATGTCGGCCGGCATTGCCTCCGACCAACACCGTCTCGGGACCGACCGACCACCGAGCTTGTGTTACTGCAGTGAACCGGCCGTAATACAGGCTCCCATAAAGAATTGGGGGGGGGGGTGTAAAAACATGCACCCTGTGGCAGGCACCCCAGGGTGCCTGCCACAGAGTGCAGGGATTTACAGGGGAGCACCCTAGGTACCCCCTCGGCCCCCAACCGTAGGCCGCGGAGGCATGGGGGCCCTACTAGGGGCCCCCAAAGTCGCTTTCCGACAGCCTTTCCTTGTCAGAAAGGCCGGCACGGAAAGGCTGTGGGAAACCTACATAGTAATCCCGACGGCGGAAACGCCGTCCATAGAGGACCAGCAGGATGACTCCGAGAGCCGGCCGGAACCGCGTCAGAATGACCAACCGGTTCACGCTCCGACCGCCAACATCGTAATTTGGCGGTCGAAACGCAAACCAACCGTGTCGGTCGGAAAGCCTCCGACCGCCGTCGGAAAGCTTCCGACTAGCGGTTGGAGGCTTACCGACCGACATCGTAATCAGGCCCTCAGTTGGGAGAAAACCTCAAAAAGCTTCCTATATAGGTCCAGTAGTATGTAAAATTATTTAGTTTACTTTTCTTTTTGTGTTGTGTCCTGTATCCGCAGCTGATGTTTGAAAACCTTGAAGAATGTTTGTGCATAAAAAAAATATGTCTAACACCATTAATGCCCATGAAAATACCTGATTGATTGGTACTGTTTTAATATACGTCACCTTATTGAAAACAGTTCAACTTCCTCATGCCTGAAATTATTAGAGATGCACCACATGGCACTGTTAAGGTTATCAGCTTTCCCTGACTTTTAATAGTTCTTTTGATCGCTCCCATTATCATTAAATTAAGCATTCATTGACAGTAGTTCTACAACCTTGTACAGAGACACTGACGCTTATAGTTGTCCTTGTACTTCTTTGAATAATTCCATGTTTTAAATTTTCTTTGCCCCTGTAGGCCATTTTATGCCTTTTGGAGCTCTTTACCTATTCTGCTACTTTTCTGTGGGTCAGCATATTGCCTGAAATGAATCCTTTAGGATTTATCATGAATTAATTATTTTCTGTATTCATAGTAGGTGATACTAGCAAGTGCAATTTCTATACTCCGCAACTTTTTAAGGCATCACCGGTTTTTAAAGTTATGTTTTGTGATAATATTCAACTGCAACATGACTTTAGCTCAAAAGCACAAGACACATTTACTAAAGCATGTTAAATCCCATGGAATGGGGAATTACTGCCTGGAGCCTGTATTTCCAACTGTAAAAACTGTGGGGCAGATTTACGTTCCCTGGCGCATCCCTGCAAATCAGCAGGGATGCGCCAGGGAAGATGCGTGACGCAAGTTTACCCTTGCGCCACCACAGATGCGCCGCATTTACAATGCGGCGCATCATGGCGCAAGGAAAAACAGATGCGTGACGCATCTGTCGGCGGAAGGGTGGCGCAGTACTGGAGTCGTGTCGCAAGTGCAACGTAACTCCAGTACTGCTCAGGGGTGCCCTATACCTAACATGCTGCGTCACTCCTTACGCCTGCTTAAGCAGGCGTAAGGATTTGACGCAGCAGGGACGTAAAAGTGACTCCGTGAAATCTTGTAGATTTCACTGCGTCACTCTACGGGGCTTCCTGCACAGGAACGCCCCCTGCGCCGGCACGCCCACATGAAACCTGACGCAGGTTTCATGTGGCGCAGGGCTTTACAACGTGATGCATCTCCCTAGATGCGTCACGTTGTAAATCCCCCGCAGCATGGCGCATGATTTGCGCCGCCGCTGCGTCACAAAAGTGACGCAACAGCGGCGCAAAAGTGGCGTAAGGGGCTTGTAAATCTGCCCCAAATTCCGTGGGGATTAGCGCAAATATTTACCACCTCCTGTCGGCTCTGTGTAGAGTGGGGGTGAGGGAGGGAGGTGGGGAGTAGGAGATAGAACGGCAGAGGAAAGAATTATATATGATTATGTTACTTTGCTGCCGCAGCCAAAGACTGATGCGATTTTTCTGTGAAGTTTTACTGGCCGAAAAAATCTAGTCACTTTCGACCACATCCAGAAAAAAACAGGTATGTAAAAACCTAACAACTAATAATGAGTTAGCGCTTGAAAGCAATAATAAATTTCATTTTCCCGGACTGGTATTATGGCCCTTAATGTCAATATCTTTACCCATATGTTCGGAAACTATTGATTGTGCCAAAGAACTAGAGATTACAGAAAAGCTACTGGACTGGTTAGAGTGACTTAAAAATGGAGTAGCATGGCTACTAACAACATGCCTCTGTAATGAGGTCACACATCTGGCTGCCATTTTGTGAGTGAATGCATGGTCCAAAGCACCTGGCATCAAATAGGGCCCCAGTTTGTCCAAGGGAAATTCATTCCAGATAGATCAAGTGTCACATTGAACTCATTGGGCCAAATTCATAAAAGGAGGCCACACATTTGCAAAGGAAAAAAATGAATTTTTATGGGTGCAGATTCTAATTCACAGACAAGAACTGATGCCAGTAGGAGGAAAGGTCACTGAGCACAGATTTGCATTCACATTTCTTTTCTGGCCCTCCATGCATAAAAAAGCAGTGGGTGTGCACTTGATGCTCTTTTATACAATGGCTTCCGTGAACCACGAGGGCACAGTGAATGAGGCCTGCTGATGTCAGCAGTCACCACCGCAATATGCACTTCTCTCATGTAAGCAGCACTGACAGGTATAGGCACTGAATGTCCTTAGCTTTACGTTTCCAACTCTGCATTAGGGGAGATCTAAATCTGTTCTGCGCCACTTATTTATTACATGAGTTGGGGAGAATGGAATCCGTGTACTGTCTTCATTACACTTTCTTTGTGACACTCCTGAGCTAGGTCAAGACTGCTATATGGGAATGGGAGGTGAGCCTTGTGGAAATTCTAGACCATCCCTTTGTAAATGGCAAACCCACTTACATACTGATAAGTCCTCAAGAGCGTGCCTTACTTGTGTGCTCTCAAGGCACATTGAGGTAACGCAGCGCATGCAAATTTGATTTGTGAATGAATTACGGAACATACATAATGCTTTGGGGCATATTCTCAAGGAGCCATCGCCGATTTATCGGCACTTTAGCGCCGCAAAAGTGGCGATAGACTTATCGCCCCATTCACAAGCTGGTGCAAACTGCCGACATCGCCAGTTTACCAGCGATAGCTGCCGCAAAACACATCGCCACGGATGAGAGCGACAACTAACGCAAATGATATGCAGAGTAGGCGTTCCCGTGCAAAAACACACAAAAACACCACTTCGCGAGATTCCCAACGAGCAGCCAGATCAGCGATGTGATCCGAAAACAGGCGATAAGGCGCGTTAGCAGCAGGTATTCAACACCTGCCTCTTACTGGTGTTAAGCAGGATGACAACATGCAGTATGAAAGGGAGCCCAGCCTAGAGCCACATCTGAAGACCAACAGATGCCATGGAGACAATGATCATGCAGCCTGGAGACCCAAGAGGGCCACAACACCCACCGCAACCATCCCCCGGACCCTCCCCCCCAGGTCATGAAGTCCAGCAGTCAACGGTAGTGGAAAAACAGAACTTTATTACAAATACATAAACAACAAGACGAAAAGCTCAGCCAACGCGTTCCATTCCCAATGGGGAACTTCACCAGGGCAACGTGTGGATCCAAAAACTGCAAATTCTGCGGGAACTCCCCAATACCATTCCATATCCCGAAATCAGTAGTCAGAAACCTGGAGAAATGGTGACAATGGTCAAGCGTCCTCATAGTCACAAACGTAATCTGGCACAGTGTATTGCACTTGGACAAACCGGAATGCATACAGGTATGATGAATCCAGTCCAAACATACTGTAACAGAAGTCCGTGTGCTCATAACCCCCGCAGGAAATAAAAGGAAGGTTACGACCACACAAACATCTGTTACGGTCTCATCATGCAGGATTCATCATACCTGTAAACATCACGGTTTGTATCATCTTGATACCCCTGCACCTTCACTTCCCCCACGCTGTACATGAACAGCTGGAGACCATGCAAGGGAATTACGCCATAGCTGCCTTACCGCACGTGTCGGGGGCAATTGACTGTACACATGTACCACTTGTGCCCCCTGCCCACCCTGCACACAATTACCACCACAGAAAGCACACGCATTCCATCAATGTGCAGGCGATAGTGGACCACCGGGGACAGCTCACCAATGTCGTCGCCAACTTCACAGGCAGTGTGCATGATACATACATCTTCCGACAGTCCATCATCAACCAGCGCTTCCAGGATGGCACCCATGGCAATGCACTGCTCATTGGTAAGTACTAACTGAACACACCACACACCTCAACTCCACAATCACACAGCTCACAACTGTGGGAGAGCACACGTAACAAAATCACATACAACATGCCAACCAACATGCCCAACTACCGGACACGACAACACAAGTAACCGTGGTAACAGGGGCCAGACATGTAGACAAACCATCCACAAAGGCAGAGCCCCTCTGCCACACAATTGCAGAATGTGGGGAGAGGTGGGAACCAAGAATGTGCGAAGGAGGCAAGTGAACCTGCGGTAAGAAAGGACACAATGCGTGGCGGACATGTGCTGGACAGACTGCAGTATGCAGAGCACAGACATGTCCATGTGGACATCTACTGCTGGTGTTTGCAGTGTAGTGGACAGTGGACGCAAACAGGTTACCCCAGGCAGTGCGGAAGACCTTGGACATGTAGCCATGTGGTCCCCCCCTGTAAGCCTGAGCGGAGCGGCCTTGGCCGGTGTATGTCGCGAATGAATACCCCGGGGCCCTGGGCGTGGTCCACTTCCGGGATGGCCACCACAGTAACTACTGCAAAAACAACAATTGATGGACAGAATGCAGTACAATGTCGTACATTCACCCCAGTACAGATATCTGGGCCTAAATCCATCGTTTATTTGCTCACCATGCCATTCCAGTTTGGACCCAGCCATATGCAAATCAGTCTTGACCCTGCGCCCAATGGGAACAGTGCAGCCCGAACTGCCAGGCCAGGTCCTCCCTGGACTGGAAACAAGCATCCTAGGACCGGTTTCGGGCTTTCAGCCCTCATCAGCCAGGATAGCTTGACTCCAGTGGCATGGAGAGCACGGGACCCACGTCTGGGAATACCCGTCCCACTCGGGGTGACAAATGCAAAAACAACAATTGATGGACAGAATGCAGAACAATGTCGTACATTCACCCCAGTACAGAGATCTGGGCCTAAATCCATTGTTTTTTGCTCACCATGCCATTCCAGTTTGGACCCAGCCATATGCAAATCAGTCTTGAACCTGTGCCCAATGGGAACAGTCCAGCCCGAACTGCCAGGCCAGGTCCTCCCTGGACTGGAAACAAGCATCCTAGGACCGGTTTCGGGCTTTCAGCCCTCATCAGCCAGGGTAGCTTGACTCCAGTGGCATGGAGAGCACGGGACCCACGTCTGGGCATACCCGTCCCACTCGGTGTGACAAATGCAAAAACAACAATTGATGGACAGAATGCAGAACAATGTCATACATTCACCCCAGTACAGCGATCTGGGCCTAAATCCATCGTTTCTTTGCTCGCCATGCCATTCCAGTTTGGACCCAGCCATATGCAAGTCAGTCTTGACCCTGCGCCCAATGGGAACAGTCCAGCCCGAACTGCCAGGCCAGGTCCTCCCTGGACTGGAAACAAGCATCCTAGGACCAGTTTCGGGCTTTCAGCCCTCATCAGCCAGGATAGCTTGACTCCAGTGGCATGGAGAGCACAGGACCCACGTCTGGGCATACCCGTCCCACTCGGGGTGACAAATGCAAAAACAACAATTGATGGACAGAATGCAGAACAATGTCGTACATTCACCCCAGTACAGAGATCTGGGCCTAAATCCATCGTTTTTTTGCTCACCATGCCATTCCAGTTGGGACCCAGCCATATGCAAATCAGTCTTGACCCTGCACCCAATGGGCCAATTGTGTGTCTTTTGCTTCCTCACCCTAAGTGCGCCGGCTCCGGGCTCACTGTGCCACTGGATTCAAGCTATCCTGGCTGAAGAGGGGTGAAACCCCGAAACCGGTCCTAGGATGCTTGTTTCCGGTCCAGGGAGGACCTGGCTTAGCAGTTCGGGCTGGACTGTTCCCATGAGGCACAGGCTCAAGACTGATTTGCATATGGCCAGGTCTAAACTGGGGTGGCATGGTGAGCAAAGGAATGATGGATTTAACCAAGATCTCTTGACTGGGTTGAATGTTTTGATTTGTTCTGCATTCTGTCCATCAATTGTGTGTCTTTTGCTTCCTCGCCCTAAGTGCGCCGGGTATGCCCAGACGTGGGTTCCGGGCTCACTGTGCCACTGGATTCAAGCTATCCTGGCTGAAGAGGGGTGAAACCCCGAAACCGGTTCTAGGATGCTTGTTTCCGGTCCAGGGAGGACCTGGCATAGTAGTTCGGGCTGGACTGTTCCCATGAGGCACAGGGTCAAGACTGATTTGCATATGGCCAGGTCTAAACTGGGGTGGCATGGTGAGCAAAAGAATGATGGATTTAACCCAGATCTCTTGACTGGGGGGTGAATGTTTTGATTTGTTCTGCATTCCGTTCATCAATTGTGTGTCTTTTGCTTCCTCGTCCTAAGTGCGCCGGATATGCCCAGACGTGGGTCCCGGGCTCACTCTGCCACTGGATTCAAGCTATCCTGGCTGAAGAGGGGTGAAACCCCGAAACCGGTCCTAGGATGCTTGTTTCCGGTCCAGGGAGGACCTGGCTTGGCAGTTCGGGCTGGACTGTTCCCATGAGGCACAGGGTAAAAGACTGATTTGCATATGGCCAGGTCTAAACTGGGGTGGCATGGTGAGCAAAAGAATGATGGATTTAACCCAGATCTCTTGACTGGGGTGAATGTTTTGATTTGTTCTGCATTCCGTCCATCAATTGTGTGTCTTTTACCACAGTAACTACTGCGTGTGCCTCTGTGTCTGCCATATTGTGACCATAGGCCTACACACATGTGCCCGACCACATTCAACGGCCGTATTCACACTGGAGACGAGGTGACTACGTCCCAAGCCAAACCGCGTACATCTCGTCAGCGCATGCAGGGTCGTGTCTGCCAGGGCGGCGCCCCCCACCCAGGCACGAGGGCGCCGCCGTGACCGGTGGTGCCTGCGCGATCCTGTGCGCCTGCTGCGCCCCAGCCCTGGTCCCCAGACCAGTCCGCCGCCCAGCGATGACTGCCCGTCCCTGCGCACCCAGGCCTCAATGCTCACCTGCAGCCACCGGCGTGTCTCCAAGAGGGCCCTCCACGTGCCGGTGCAACCTCCTCAGCCGATCGCTGGATTCCGTGCCACAGGCCCTCAGCGCACCCTGCGGCACCGCACCGCAGAATCATGTGTGTACTGACTGCTGCCTGCGCGTACACTGTGGTCCAGCAGGGCTCACAATTCAATTTGAGTCTTGATTTGCTGGACGCCGTATCGAGGCCAACGCATCATCGCAGGCTGCACACCAGCTCAGCTCTTTAGGTGGGCCTAACTCAGTGCAACGCAAGTCATCGCCACGTGGCGGTAGGCCCATGCCGGACGCAGGCCATCGGGTGCCACCTACTCTGTGCAACACAAGCCACGGCCCCCTCATGATTGAGTCTCGTGGTGCGGACGCCATCATGTCACCTCCGGCAGTGGGGGATGTGCTGTGGTGGGCCCCTTTTATTGGCAGGGTCAAATGTCCCGTGACGCCTGTGCTGGATGGGTGTGGTGTGGGTATAAACCAGCCCTCAGGTTGTGGCTGTGGCATGCTGACAACTAGACCAGTGACCAGCAGATCACTACAGGGAAGACCTGGGACATGTAGCTATGTCTACACCCCCTGTGAACATAAGCGGAGTGGGCTGGGCTGGCGTATGCCATTCCAGCATAGGGGTGTGAACAATGAGCCCGGGGCTCTGGGCATGGTTCAGTTCTGGCCTGGACAAGGAAGTAACCAATGCGTGTGTCTCCGTTATAGTGTCTGCGCCACCCGGGCCGCAATCGGCAATGTTGCACCATGTGACCCAAGCCCCACAACATGTGCAAAATGGACGTGAGGGGGAATCAGTGACCCTACATTCATCCATACTGTCATAATTGAAGGATCACAGACATGACACATCTGTGTGAATTGGAATGTTTTATTCACATCCAGTGGAGTGTTGCAGCTGGAGCAGTACAGGGCCATGCACACCTCACTTGACATTGTTGCCCCGTGGAGGGCCAGCCAGAGTCCATTAGGGAAGTACAAATTCATCGGAAGAGGAAGAGTTCAGTCCGCAGTCTGATTGCTGTGTCATTGGTAACCAAACAGAATATGGCAGTCCATCTCGAGGTCCAAGGTGAGTGTCGCAGAGTGTATCGGGGGACAGTGGAAGGTGATGATGCAGAAGGCAGAACCAAGCAGAAACAGGCCATATGGTGGAGATGAATGCTACCGCCTCCTCCTTACCACTATGGCAGATTCATCTGCATCTTCGTCCTCTGATGTTTCATGTGCCTCACCTGTGGGTGTTGGTGTTTCGGCTGCAGCACTGTGTGGCACTGACACATCAGGGGCCGGAGGTGGAATGTCTGCCGCACTGTGTGGCACTGACACATCAGGGGGCGGAGATGTGGATGGTGTAGGAGCAGCAGCATTCATCTGAGCCAGGCCTTGTGGCAGCAATGCCATGATGAGGATCTGCAGGGCATGGAAGATCCCAGCCACATCTCGCTGATGTGCAGCCATGGCAGCCATCTCCATCCGTACCGAGTCCTCCATGAGCCTCCGCATGTGTCCCAACTCACGGCTGAGATAGCTGGAGCCACTTTGACTAGACAGGTGTTCTTGTTTCCGAGTCATGACTCCAGCGATGTCAGCCATGGCTCGTTGGAGACCATGGAGCGGACTGTGGGTGTCCGTTAGGGACTGTAAGTGGTCCCTGATGGGACGTAGACACCCATGGATGGCATCAAGTTTGGCTGCCATGAGGTCGAACTCCACCCGCACCTACTCAGCCATCTCCTTCTGGCCCTCCAACACACGGCGTTGAAATGCCATGTGTTGGTCGTGGGGATCCTGGGAGACAGCCGGGGTGGTGGGTGCTGCCTGCTGTGTGGTCTGTGCAGGGGGTGGGGTCTCCTCAATGCAGCTGGGCTGCCCTGCTCCTGGAGGTGGGGTGCCGAAGCTGTCCATGAGCTCTTGGAGGGCATCGGTGTAGAAGGTGGGGAGGTCCTCCTCGTCATCAGTGAGGAGGTGCTCGGTCTGCTCTGCAGGAGGTGATGATTCTCCCTCTGCAATGTAAAAGGGGAGATGCAGTTTAACAGTGTGTTCCATGTATGTTCACGCATTGGCAAATGTACATTGTGACTGTTTAGGAGGAGCTGCCTACTTGAAGCGGGACAGTGGACATTTGTGCACCATCAGGGATGTGGGGTTGTACTTGTCCATTATCATGTCACAGTTTCCTGCTATGCCAAATGTGATTGGCCAGTTTCTACACACAAGCAGCAGCAGTTGTGTCCTCTGTTCTGTTGTGAAAGTGTTTCAGTTTGTACCACATTGTTGTCAATGTTGATGTGCTCTGATTCTTGTGTGTGTGTGCTGCATTGTGGGAGAGTCGCCCCTGCAGCTCAGACTTTGCTTGGCCTTCTCCCTTTCAGGCGGTGTGCTTTTGACTTCTGTGCTTATGCAGTACTGAGATGTTGCATACTTGGGTAAATTGGGCTCTTGGTGGGAGTTGGGACTCTTGGGCATGGATTGTCCGCAGATGTCTTGTTGCCGTCAGGGGTTGTTTGTGCACGTGGATGTGTCAGTGTGTGACCTGCTCCTTTCCGGATGTGGACCACACTCAGCCACCTCGGTGTCGTGGCGTGCAACATGTCATGATGAGTGGCCTGCAGACATGCTCATCGTCATGCAGTGTCACTTGCATTGTCAGTGGGGCTCATGGATCCGCAGCTTTGCTGGGTTCAGCACATGTGCATGTGTTTGTTGTGAGATTGGTGATGTGTGGGGAGGGCCACCTCTGGGTACGTTGTGGACGGGGGACTACTTGCTGTTTCTATGTGTGCTGCAGTATGGCAAGGAGATCAGGGACATGATCCAGAGTCATTGTGGTTGTGCTGTGTGCTATACTTCATTGTGCATGTGTGCCATTGTGCCCATCTCCCCCATCCCCCCAGTCCCTGGTGGTTACTCACCCTGTTGCTGTTGTGTCAGGTCATGTTGAGCAGTGTCCGGTCCCCCGACTCCTGCCACCGTCTCCACACTGATGACTGTGGACACCATTTCCTCCATCTCATCCAGCTCCTCCTGTGGCGCAGGGCTCCCACCCCCAGTCTGCATTGCTGCTTTGCGGTTGTTTGCGAGTTTCTGCTTGGTTTTGCGCTTCACATCATTCCAGCGCCTCTTGACCTCGTCCATTGTCCTCCTCAGCACTCCGACTGCATTCACCTTGTCCACGATGGACTGCCATGTTCCATTTTTTGTTGCCAATGACACAGTGGAGGTGACGAACAGTTGTTGATGGTGTTCTATCACCTCCGTAATCAGGATCCTGTTTTCCTGCGGACTGAACCGCGTCTTCCTCTTCTTCTTCTCCTTGCCCTTCCCTGACCCCGAGGTCCCAGGCTGGTCCTCCGTGGGGCTTGTGGGGTTCGGGTTGTCCTCTGTAGTTGCTCCGGCTGCCTCCATTGTGCTTCGCAGTTGTTGTTTTTTTTCTTTTTTTCTTTTTTGCTGCTTTTATGGTGATTTTTCCCGCCTGACGTGGGAATTGCAAGCCTGGCGCTGCTTTTCGCAGATTTTTCTATCGCGGTTGGGCCCATCACAACTTTTTTCGCGTTCGGGTTTCCTTTTTTATCGCCGTCGGGGTAGTTGTATCGCGGACATTTGAGGCGTTCTCGGGAAACTATCGCATGTTACCGCCATGTTGGGAATACGATGTTGACACAGAGCTATTTTCCCGCGATAAGCGGCGATATGAAAAATTGCGTTAGCCTATTTTGCCGATGTTTATCGCACGTTCTTGGGAATATCCCCCTTAGTTTTCTTGCTCTATGCAGACCAGGAGAGAGGGAAAAACCTTTAGTGAATTGGGCTCTTTCCATCTGTTCAACTGTTGGTCTCAAGATTTAATTAAGAATGTGACTAGGAGGCAGGAATTATTCAACAATGATACTGGTGCAGCGCAAAGTTGCCCACTCTCTACATGTTACAAATACGTCACAAATATGTTAACAGATAACGTGATCTAAACGTGCACTTCGCACATGTTTCTTACGTGGTTAAATGATTATTGAAAATGTTGCACTCAACATTACTATTAAAGAGTGCCTTTATTTTACAATTAGAGAATATACTTATGTGTGTGTTTTAATCATGCTAATATATCTATTAATTGAAGTCTTAAAGAATTTAAAGCTATCCTCACTTAGTAGATAATGTACTTTCTGTGAAGATGAAACTCAATTTTTTTTAAACATGTGCTAAACTACATGGCTAGCACTTAATGACTTGAAAACTAGATAGAAAACATCCTCATATTTGTAGAATGTGAGTTTAGCTAAAATGATAAAGTTTATGTAATGTGTGCACGAATGTTGCACATATAGGCATCTAAATGTAGTTCTTAGCCATACTTACACTTGATCAATTTGAAGATTTTATGTATGCTACATGTAGTATGAATTCAATACAATGTACTAGAAACTTAGGGCCTGATTACGAGTCTGGCAGTCTTCTGAACGCCAGACTCGTGGTGGCGCAGAAGTGGCGGTCCACCGACCGCCGTATTGCGACTTCTAAAGTAATTGTGGTGGTGGACTGTCGGCTTAGCTAGGGAACAGTCGTTTCCTGGTGGTGGGGCAGGAGCGCCGGAACGCAATATACTGAGCGGGGACTGGCACAGTCCCGCTCAGCATATTATGAGTGCCTGGACCACCGGCCTTTTCATGGCGGGTTTCCGCCATGAAAAGGCTGGCGGTCCAGGAACAAAGGGAGCCCTACAGGGCCCCATGGCCCCTCCCCTACCATGGGGATACATTCAGGGGGGCACATGTGCCCCCCTGTCTGTACCCCCACATAGTTCCAGTACGGCATGGACGTCCAGGTCCATGCCGTGCTGGAACTTTTTTGCTGTTCCCATTGCAGTGCCTGTTTCCCAGACACCGCCATGAGAATAGCAAAGGACCGCCCTATGCATTACAAGTTACACATTTTTAACTCGCAATATGGCCGGCGGTGCTTGCGTGGCTTTGGCGCAGCAGAGGCAACATTGCGCTGTCGCCGCTGCGCCAAAGTCGTAATCCGGCCCATATACTCATGTGTGTTTAAATGTGTATTAAATGTGCACCATTGAGTTAATGTTTAACTTATCTTGACAATTTAGGCCTGTATTTCGCCAGGCTGCATTTCCTAAAATACTGTTTTCCATTTTCTGCTAACGTGATATTTTTTGCAGGTATTCAAATGCATTACTAGTTTAAAATATATGCATTAATGTACTGGAGATAGGGGAAAGAGCCTGAGAAGAAGACCTTGACAAAAGTACATGGGAAACCAGAGCGTTAACTGAAAGGACTGTTGAGCAAATGATGCAACCAACATATGTGTGAGAAAGAGATGTTGTTACCATATCCAGTGTGGGATAACCTACCGATGTTGCAGTCTGCTACCTGAGAAATAGACGAGAACAATGGACCCCTGATGACATGTACATGGGGTGTTACCCAAAGGTTTTGTGAGATATAACATAGTGTTCACCCCATTGGACTTCAGAAATCCCCTCAGATCCCATCTGAGTTCAATACCCCTTCAGAGATCCCTACAGAACCCCTTCCAAACTTTTCCTAATTTCAGAACGGCTTTTCTTTACCCTTCTGCAGACTCTATGCAGATCTCTCTTGCGGATTCCTTGCAGACACCTTCCCTGATTCCCTACTACCTGAATGGACTTTGAGAGGTTTAGACCTTGATGCTTTCCTTTGATTATTTCCTAAGTGTGATTTAGGCTAACACTTATTCCTGATTCACTGAAGACTCTTGACCAAGCTTCTGAAACGCTACCACTTTTCTACTTGATTTGCCTTGTCTGTTCCTGAATTCCTTCATGGAATTTCCCTGATCTACAGATTTTAGCTTACTGAACCATTCCCTTAACCTGGACTGTATTTTATGAGATTTAGATTACTAATTTATAGGGGAGAGAGTCTAAGACTATTTTCTGAGCACAAAAATTTGTATTGCGGTTACTGAAATGCTTGCTTGTTGAATACTAGTCCACCTAAATTCCTTTAGGAGGTTGGGACTTCCGTTGTTATTCTGTACCTTTACACTATGGTCTTAAGAGTTGCGTATTTGAACTTGATTATTAATTTGCAATAAACCTTCTTAAACTTGAATACCAATTTCTGATCTTCATTGCGTAGCCAAATGGGTTGCACTGTTAACAAAAATTGATTGAAAGTAAATGCAAACTCCCATCACCACTCAGTCAGATTAAAATGTCCATTGAAGGACCAATGTTAAGCAAGTGGGCCCAGAAAATGCTGTATCAAATAACTCAAATCCAGGGATGTCAGATTTTATCGTTGTGATATAGATCACATCAATTACCGGTCAACTCATAATGAGAGCATTGCACTTCTAATAAAAATTCTTATTAGGATACTCTATTTGAAGAATGTATGCAAAATGGCTGTTTTTAGCCAAAGGTTACTTTCCTTCGTATGCTTCTTAAATCTTTTTAAATATAAACATTAGTATACAAAAGGTATTTGGATTGATATATAATGCAGTAGGTGTGATTATTATTAGCATGAAATGTATTGCCTTTTCATCAACAGAATTCCATTACTGATAGCCTCTGCTTATAATACCAATGTGCCAAAGGATTACACCTCCTCACTAAGATGGCAGACAAAGAAAAGCAGGCCTTGTTGTCCACACATTCACAAAGGTTTGCTCTCATACATGCCAAGCATAGATCATTCAGGAGGAAAAAGAGTTACAGCCTTCATTCTGAATAGAGGAATACAAGCATTGGAAAAAAATGGATACAGTGCTATATGACCTTATGTGAATGACATCAGGACAATCACAATGTAACTAACATGCTGTTTACTCAAATCACTCCAAATTATTTCAGCCATATCTAGGCATGAATGGAATGGTTTATAAATTAATACCAACACTACAGAACCTGAATATTTGGCTGTATCTTATATTAGGGGATATAAATATATAAATATAGGGAAGATAGACACAGTGTCGTGCTGATTTGGTTCATAACTATATTTAAACACTGCACTATAGAAGGCAACCTATTACTGATTATTGCACTATTAACAGACGGCCATAGAAAGTCTAATTCTAACTCATTACTTTAACAGCAACCCTCACAAAACCTACAGCGTCAGACACTAACCCTAAACCTGACACTAGGCCTATCCCTAACAGTTACACTAACCCAATCCCTTTATTTAACAGTAAGTCAAAATCTAAAACGTCCCTAAATCTATACCTTACCTTAACACTACCCATTACCCTAAGCATAACCATAAGGCTTATCAGAAGTCTAAGGCTAATCTTCATCCTAACTTGATGACTAACCCTACAAAGTGCCCTGGCCCTAACACTAAGCTTAAATCTAGAACAATCCTAGCCTGTACCCTAAACATAACCTTAAATTTAAAACTAATCTTACCCATAAGCCTAACACAAGCAATACCACTGACTCTTCATTTTTAGGGATGTCCGTGCATTTTGCTCTTACTGTTTTGTTATATTAGTTAGGAAGGATGTAAATCCTTCCCAATTGAAACATCCAAAATCTTGGTAGTTCAAGCATGCAGTTTCAATAAATAAACCTTATCCCGACTATGATAGTTATGGCACAGAGCAGAGAGGCTTGACTTAGTGAAAATGTGTTAAGTATTTAGCAGTGAAAAATAAGTTAAAACGTCGAAGCACAAAAAATAAAACCCCCACAACCAATTTAGAAAATTCAAATTTAATTTAATAACAAAAACGACACATAAATAATTAAAATCCAATCAGGAGAACTACAGATAAGACTTTGTAAGGTTTCAAGAGCCTATTCACAAACACATTTTGCAGTCCATTTAGTAGTACTACGATAGCACTACCCACCTGCTCACTTTCCCAGCACCCGCCAGCACAGGAAGTGCATCACTGGATCCTCAACCATCCAAATGCCCAGAAAGTGACATCACTGCATTTCTCAACATCCTTCTGGACAGGAAGTGACATTACTGGTTTTCCCGCCAAAACCATCTTTAAAAGAAGCCAAGCAAGAGGACTTCCTTTCCTTTCCCATCACACATTAGCACAGGAAGTGAAATCATTGGATCTCCCATCATCCACCTGCACAGGAAGTGACATCACTGAATTTCCCATCACCCATCTGAACAGGAAGTGACATTACTGGTTTTCCCGCCAAAACCTCCTTTAAAAGAAGAAGCCGAGCAACAGGACATCATGTTCCATCATCCATCAGCACAGAAAATGACATCACGGCACCCTGCTCTCCTCCCCCCTCCTCCCCTACTTAATGGCACTTGCAACATGGACAAGCAGTGGATGCTTGCATTGGGCCTGCACCTGGCATGCCAAAGGCGAGACTGTCTGTACTTGTACGCAGCTGGACCGTGACCTACGCCAGGAACCCTGATTAACATTTGTCATGTATTTAGTTATATATTTTATATGTATATGATGTAGTTTATGTTTTTTAAATATTGTTTATGTTTTTTAATGTATTTGTGAAAATTGTAGTAGTTATTACATTATTTAAGTAATTTATATTATTTTTTGTACCGTAGCGGGTTGTGGGTTAATAGGGGTATAGGGTGGGAAGTAATTTAATTATAATAATTCATGTTTATTTATAATAAAATATTATTTATTGAATTAATAATTAATTTTGTTAATTGTGTAATAATTTTGTTTACAATTGTTAATTAATATTAATTATTTAATTGGTAATTAATTCTGTTAATGTTGTAAATAATGTTTTTTATATATGGGGTGTGGGAGGTATTGGGGTAGAGGGTGGGAAGTAATTTGATTTAAATTAATTGCTAATTAATTGTTAATTATTTAATTGATCATTAATTATGTTAATCTTAGTTATTTTTTGTTTTTATGAGTGGGTTGTGGGATTTACAGGGTTGACTTAATATATTTAATTGATAATTAGTTAAATTGTGTAAGTACTTTTTTAAATTTTAGGTGTGGTGTGGGTTGTGGGGTTTATGGGGTATAAGGTGGGAAATAAATCAATTTTAATTTATAAATATTTTTTTTTAAATTAATAATTATTTTCTTTATATTTAATTGTGTTAATTGCGTACTTAATTTATTATTACATTTGTTATATTCCATATAGGTACCCTATATAGGCACAGGTAACATTGCAACCTTTCACCTATATTCTTCCCTACATTACATACATAACGGTTCTTAGGCACTGACCTTTTACCTAGATATGACACTGCATTCAAAACGCGGGTTTTTCCCTGGTTCGATTCTCATACATTATGCATGAGGCTTCTTGGAAGCACAGCAGGACTAACAGTAGGATTACCATCTCCTGTATAATATCTCTGTATAAAGTTCAGACCCAAAGTCATCCTTTAGGCCGACACAGTAACACAGCAAGGTAGGACCCCTGGGGAGACCTATGGGTATATATACAGCACATCTTGCTTAGGAAGATAGAGGAGACCGTGACTTCCCGGCTGACACACTGACAAGAGACGCTGAGGTTCCTGCATGCAGACGCTCCAGCTCGCAGTGGTCTAACATCCCTCGCGTGGTGTCCAACTCGAGACCAGGACGGGGTCCCACATTCTCTAAATCTCAGGTAATGGGGTTGACTAGATCCTAGAGGGATTCTTGGCATAGCACCTACATAGATGCTATGTACATTTAGGTACATCTAGTTAGGGAGGCATCGTAGGAGTACGCACTTTTTATCATGTGTTTTATGTACTTGTATATATTCATGATTTCTGCAAGATGATAGAACTATACCATCCCTTTACTTTTGTAATATTGCTAATCATATATCTCTGCTACTGTCTAATGGTTGTTGCAGCTCATCTATTCTACACTAGAATAACAACTGTTCAATAAATACTTATTGAAAACGCCCAGCCTGTTTATTCTGTGTATCTCTCTGAGACAAACTAAGTGAGCACGAGTGACTGAGCGAAAGGCAGTATATTGTTTCCAAGATCCTGGGGGATCAGGGTTGTCATGTTCTGAGGTTGCCAAGAACTATTCTCTCCCTGATAAAAGGAGACTCTAGTGGCACTGTGAGCTAGCTAATACAAACAGGCTAATGTATACGGTGGGGGTGCACGGAATCAGTCCGCCACCAAACCCACAGTTTATGTTATCCAAATGCACAGATCCTGTATAGGTTATATAGGAACTACACGACATGGCGCCCAATGTTGGTTGGGTAATAATTTAACACTAGAATCTGGGTAGTTCAGTCGTGCTATTCTCAGAGACCCCTACTCACAAAATACCAGAGACGTCTGGAGTGGGTGGGCACAAACTCCACCACAGCTGAGTAGGCTAAAAAATCCTATTTATTGGCTGTTGGTTAATCAAGCTTGAAGGACACAGTGTTCCTAAATTGTGCAAAACACCTTATCTTAGTTCTCTTGGAAAACGTCTTCTTTACAAAATGAGGACAAAGATAACGCAATAGTAGATCTACACCTCTCAGCCAGAGAAGAAGATGCAGACGCAATACAAATTGCAGAAAATTTTAGAAATACAGTCACCCTGAGACTGCTAGAGAATGGTTTATCATCTAAGGGTGGCATAGTGGTTTTCGTGATTGAGGCACACGAATCAAACAGAACAGAGGTATTTTATTCGTGGGTTACATTCCCAGCAGCAAATGCAAGAACAAAAACATTTCACTCCTACACAGAAGGAGATGCACCAGCGGAATACTGTCCGTTTGAGGACATAGAGGTTCCGCTCACGTATCAGGAACATTTATACTGGTTTAAAGGCGCCCTACCCCATACAAGAAGAAGAGTAAGACTCAGCCCGCTCGGAGGAGAAGGGGCAACATGGCCGATATTAGCAGCCTACACACCACATCCTGACATTGACACAATGCCACCAGGAGACTTACTCATACAACATAAAGATTTAATTAAAATCTATAGGAACTTGATGCAATTCGTCATGAGGACATTTACAGTCCAACCAGCAATAGTTGCAACAAATGGAACTCAAATTCAGGGTACAGCAACTAAAATTACACCACAAACATTACACGCGGTAATGGGTAAAATGCCCACAAAACGTGAACAAATACCATTCTGGGGACCTCAGAAAATAATGCAGCTAGAGGCAGTATTCCAGAATACTATCCCGTATGAAAAACACAGAATGCTAACAATCTGCTTGCCCATGGGGATAACACCACAATTAGAGGATTGTACCACTTGGGGTACAGTCTTTGCTGCCATTTATACCAGAACTCATGGTATCCTGTCATTAGCAGTAGTACCTGATGTATTGAGACAAATACAAAATGAGTATGGGGCCGAACCTGCCCTAAACTTAGGGATGAAGTTACTAGGTAACTATGCCCAGGTATCAGCCATAATACTAGCTAACATTAAGGGGGAAGCAGCTTCAGTGGCTATCCGCCAACGCCTAAGGGAGTTCAGTTCTTTAGAACAGGAACACGAACTACCAAAAATAATTGAAACTGCATATGCAGAATTAGGCAGAGACAGTTTGGGTGGGAAAGCTTTAAAACCACAACTGATGGGCAGTCCTGAAAAGGACTCTTCCAAGCAGACACCTGCTTCAACTAAGAAGAAGTGGGACAATAAAAAACAACAAAACTTTAAAGGAAATAGATCTCAATCCCGAGGTAGATCTCCTCCACAGGAGCCTCCACAGGAGCCCTCCGAAAAGAGGTACAACCTTAGGAATAGGGAAAATATTAGGAAACCTGACAGGTATCAGGATACTGATACACGTTCCTCTCGTTCCTTTCAGGGTTCATCGAAAAACTCCAAGAGGGAAGGACGGTCAGACAGACAAGAAGAGCGTACAAAGTCCAGAGACAAGCAGCACGCTCAGGATTACACTTCTAAAAAAGAAGAGAAGCCAAAGCAAAAGCCACAGTTCAAAAAGAAGAAGGTTGCAGGTCTAAAGATCAGACATGCCCAGAATTCTGAGGACTCGACTACTGAACAGGGAATGGGCTCTGACGATGCTAGATAGTGCGGCAGAAATAACAGTAGCTCGCCAGAACCTGATGGAATTTCTGGTGACAGCGGACTTGAATGATTATATCACGGTAGAAACACCAGATACTAGGGTAAGTGTCCCACATAAGGTATATGAAATAACGCTCCAAATGGAGGGGGTCAAATGTAGAACAGTAAGAGGTCTCTTTTGGGAGAACCTGATGTTTGGCTATGATATTTTATTAGATGAACAAGATTGCCCGCCAGCATTCGTCATGGATTGCCCTAAAGGAGAAACAGTAATTCTTCCGGCCTTCTCAGACCATATTCCCAGGCACTTACAACATACATATGCGCAGGAGTGGGCGGTAGCCCAGGCTCCGGCATTATACAAAAACCATGTTGGATGGGATGAGGATTCAATCCACCACATAATTCCTTTGAAAAATACTCCAACTGCACAGAGGCAGTATCCAATAAGGCAAGAAGCTAAAAAACAGGTCAGGGAGATCTTAGATCAACTTGAATACCAAGGGGTGATTGAAACTTGCTCCTCACCAATGAACAATCCGTTGTTTCCTGTCATGAAACCTGACAATTCATATCATCTAGTTTTAGATTATAGATATTTAAACACTTGCACTAAGACATTTGCAGTTCAAAATGCACATAGTGCCGCATTAATGAATAACATTGTGTGGAAAAAATATAAAACAACACTTGATAAATGGATTTTTCTGCCAAAATATAGCGCCTGAAAGCAGGCATCTAACAGCATTCTCAGCGCTAGGGTCCCAACTGCAATTTTGTCGACTCCCCCAAGGGTATAGAACAGCCCGGGGTTCTTTTTGGCTAGAGTAACTGAGTTACTTCAAAATTTGGATGAAGAGGCATTGTCCTATGTGGCTGATATTTATCTAACGGACGATGACCTAGAGGAGCACTTGAACAGAGTGAATACCATCATTTTGGGTTTTGCATCTGAGGGCTACAAATTCAACTTTAAAAAATCAAAAATTGCCCACCTCAGTGTCCTGTTACTAGAATATGAGCTTTAAAGTGAAGGAAAAAGCCTGGCAGCCAATCTTTTAGAAAAATGCGCGCTGCTCCAACCTCCAAAATCATTGAAAAATTTACAGTCAATTCTGGGATTTCTAAATTTTGGTAGAACATACATTTTAGATTACGCAGAAAGAGTGAAACCTTTCTACGATTTAATTAAACCTGATTTTTCAGTAAAACAATGGACACAGGAACATACGGATACACTTCATTCCTTACAAGCTGACATGATAGCTTCCAAACACTTACAGACACGCGTGAATATACGCAACCTGGTGATCCGTATAGTTGCGGGTCAATCTGGGTACACCTATCTAACATATAATGAGGGTGAGACAGTACCAATTGCATACAAATCACATTTGTACACAAATGCTGAGATGCGCTTCGCATCTACAGAAAAGATTCTGACAGCTGTACAAACTGCTGTAGTGAGAGAAAGAGCACTGGCTCAGGGGAAACGAATAATAGTAGTAACTCCGGTTCCAGCCTTAGAGGCTGCGACAAAGGCAAGCGTTCCTAATGCTAAAGCTTTACATCCGAGATGGATACAATGGGCTAATTCTCTCACTGCAACAGATGTAGAATACAGAATAAAGACACAAGCTTTCCTGCAATACGAACAAGAATATCCTCTGCCAAACGAGATAATGCCTCTAGATCAGTATGAATATATTATTTACACTGACAGGTCTGCTCAACCGGCCATAATAAGTAAGCAACAATATAGCGCAGCATGCGCAATCGTTAAAGGTCGCATGTGGGATGGAAAGTTCAATCTAAGTTGCACAAAAACGTAGTCTCTAGGAGACTGCAAGGCACAGCTGACAGAATTAAAAGCCTTAATACTGGCACTAGTGACTATGGATCGAGAATTCCCCACACTAATTGTGTGCGTTTCCTTTTACTGTGTGCAGTCGTACAATGAATATTTACAGCACTGGGTTCAGAATGGGTTCAAAGATGCAAAAGGTGGCACAATTAAGCATAAAATGCTATGGGAACAGGTAGTGGAGTTGAAAACCGAACTACCAAGGGCTCACGTGATACATACACTGAGTCATCAGCGTGATGGCCTTCACGTTGAAGGGAATTCATTGGCTGATGAAGCCGAAAAGGGGGCTGTACACACGGCTTCCGTAGCTGCAATCACTCGTTCTAAAACGAGAATAGACGGTGAGATTATGGTAGCTATCAATGCTTGTCGCAAAAATAGCGGAGCAGTACCAAAAAAGTTTCCACTCAAGTACTCCTACAAGTTAGATGCCAATAACATTCCATTTGCTCAGATTCCTGGAGTGGGGGATAGAGTAATTCAAAACATGGATCGTAGGTTAGGTTTAATTCTAGAAGCACACGATGGGATAGGTTCTGCACATGCAGGAGTTACGGCGACTGTTTCTTTATTGAAACAACGCTATTGGTGGCCTGGGTTAACAAAGCAGACTAAAGACTTGGGGGCACATGCATCAAAGGTTTTTGCGAGCGCAAACGGTGCGATTCGCAAAAATCGGCCGTTTGCGTTCGCAAAAAGGCCTTTTGCGATGCATGAAAGTGTTGGGACGCGCAATTTAGGTAATCGCAATTACTTGCGATTTCCTAAATTGCGATTGCATTTAAGGAATCGCAATTTGCGATTCCTTAAATGCAATGCAAGAAGCACCTTGAAATAGAGATATCGCTATTTGGGGCCGCAAATTACCGAGAAATTAAACTGTTCAGTAATTTGCAAAAACTTTGAAAAATGCACTAAAGTGCATTTTTCAAAGTTTCAGGTTACACACACACATGCCCTTGGGGCATGTGTGTGTGCAACATGGGTGTACACCACAATTTCAGGGTGCAACAGGGTGTCCTTCTGACACCCTTGCACCCTTGAAGTGCATGCATAATTTGCAGTACCAATTGGTACTCGCAAATTGCGCATTCAATTCCCATTCATTCCTATGGGCCTGTAGGCCCATAGGAATGAATGGGAAGCCATTCCTTAATTGCGAGTCGCAATTTGCGAGTCGCAATTAAGGAATGTTTCGGAATCGCTATTTTTATAGCGATTCCTACATGCATAGGCTTTTGAGAGTCCTTAATTGCGATTCTTTAATAATCGCAATTAAGGACTCGCAAAATCACACCTTGATGCATGTGCCCCTATCTCTTGAAATGCGACATCTGTTAGCAGATGAAAGGTTCCACCGTAACACGTCCAGGCCAGACACCGTTGTTAATATCTGACAAACCATTAGCATGTGTTTACTTGGACCACTGCGGCCCCTTACAAAGAGACAGGGCTTACAGGTATATCATGGTTGCAGTGGCTTCCTGCTTGAGATTCCTATGGGTGTGGCCCCAGCGCTCGGCTGACGCTCGAACTGTTATAAAAGATTTGCGAGTCTTCATAGGGACATACGCAATTGGCACATTACATTCTGACCAGAGCCCTGAGTTTAGCTCTCGGGCTTACAAGGAGGCCATGCGAGGATTGGGTGTAGCATTGCGGTACTCATCTCCGTACCATCCCAAGGGAAATTCGGTTGTGGAGAGAAAAAAACGAGACTTAAAGCAATCTTTAACAGCTAGAGTAATAGGCACGGGTGAAAGTTGGGTTAAACATCTGTATGGAGTCCAGCGAGCTTTGAACAACATGCCAAGAAGTTCTCTAGGGGGGGTCACTCCATATGAGGTCCTATTTGGGACAAGAATGTGGGTACCTGATCTTGATTGTGAAGGCGCAGTGGGGGATGAAAAACCTTTTGACATCCATGATCGTTTGGCTGTTTTACAGGATCTAAATGAATCCAGAACACAACAAAGTAATGTCCATCTGAAGCAGACCGCCACTGGGGAAGTCAAATCAGTCACGGCAAGACCTGTCTGGATCCCAAAAGTCGGGGATCTGGTCAGAGAGAAAATAGCGGACAAAAAATAATTTGGCCCATCATACAGAAAACCTGTACTGGTCCTAGCAATTGAAGGAACAAAAACTGTACTTCTACCGCCTCTTGCCGGAAAAAAGGAGAAAAATTTGTCTCAATTGACCTAATCAAACCACACTATGTGGCTGATACTAAGCAGTAGGCCACGTGGACTCCAAAGTAGCAGACGCCCTCCTCTCGCTACAATCCTAGAAGTTCAAACGGAAAGTCTCATCACGTTCGAAGAGTCTCCTGCACGGAATGATGGACTATGCAACAATGCTATGGAACTCGTTCCCCTTGAACCTGAAGCTCAACTTCAAAATCAAACTCAGAATCAAAGACAAATTGCTATTAGACCAAATACAGATGTCTACGTCAACGTGCCTCGATAAGAGCAAAGTACGATTTCAACAAATCCTGATGCGATTCCAACAATTGATCGAGCTGCTTCTGGCTACTTCATAAACTTTGATACGTTTTCTTTGGATCCAAGTGAACCTGAAACGATGCCAGCCCAAAAATCACGCAAGCAGCAAGTTAAAGACTTTCTGAACTTTCTTAAAGGAACTTACGTGGCATCACCGTGGGTAGAGCTATGGATAATTACCGGGGTACTTTTCTTTCTTTTCTGGTTAGGCTTAGTGATAGTTTTTAACATGCTTATCAATGGACAATACATTCGGCAAAGCTCTGCAGCCCATAAAGTGAACTTACTTTTAAAACCATACCTATCATCTCATCGAGAACAAAGAGACTTGTCATCAGTGAACATTACAGCAGTTCCTATACCGGATGGTATAGTTTGGGACACGGTTGATTTCGATATATTTGGTCCGACCGAAATTTTAAGAATTCCTCATTTATTTAGAATTTCGTTGAGTGATATCATTACCTCAAGTACATTTTCCGATGATTGGGATTTTGAAACTGTTAATAACATGTTATCTGATTTGGAAAAATCTGCTGCATTTTCTAAGAGTGAAACATTGGAAGGCACATCCGATTTCGAGACTATGTATTGTTATCAACATTATGGTCATCATTTTCTGCATAAATCTGCAAATCCTAGAAATGTGTTCACATACCACCAGTGGGAACATTGTCCAACACCACCGAAAGGTAGTTCAAAAACATTTACACAGAAATTTCCATATTTTTCAGGGTTCAATATGTCTGACCCAGCCTCATATTCTTATAAGTTTGCACCAACATCAGCACAGAAAAATATGTTGCCAAACAGGTTTACTCTGCTTCCTTTATTGCCCAGTTGTCCGAACAAGGTTTCGACTTGTGGAAAGATACCATAGACCTAAAATCAGTCTGGGGGACTAGGGAATGGCAGGTACAGGGAATAGAAGCTTTGTTTAGAGCATGCCTCATCCCTCAACAAATCATGTTTTTGAATGGGACAGTGCAACAGACGTCTTGCCTTGGACTAGCCAAGAACAAAGACTTGAACACACCTCGGATGCCGACTCCATCACACACCGAGGGTAACATAACATCACAGGAAGAGATTACAGTAGATGACATCATACAATACAACAGATCAGACCCCGATTGGAAAAAATGGTTGATTTGGCTAACAGACACTAATAGTTGTCAGGCAAGATTCATGGGTAAAGCCGAAGGGTTTAGTATCCATAGGCCAGATCCACGTTATGTACAGAGACAACATCCAGGGGTAGTGACATCCTACAGTGTTGGGAAGTTGTCCCTCGATTGGCTAAAAACCTCAACACTCACACAGGTGAAACAACACTTATCCTTACTGTCACAGGATGTGGATCTTAGGGATTTTTAATGGGTCCCAGGAAGCCACGTCAGAAACGTTTCTATTATGCTGTCTATAATGAAATATGGAAAATATCCCAACAAGAGGCCGCAGAGAGACTACGAGAGATAGACCGTATAAATCTAGAAAACTCTCTAGCAGTGGTAGACAACGGGTTAACTACATTGACCTCCAGGATATATTCCTTAGGCAACATTGTATCTTCTGCGATAGACATACTAGAACAAGATTTGGCCATATTACAACACGGGCAATCACAGTTACGTTCTATTATGTTATTAATCTGGACGCTGCAATCTTTGCGTGCAGGCTACGTGCCTTGACGTTATATCAACAGTACATCTCTGTTTTCTGAATACAATCTAACAGATAAACAGATAGAAATGGCACAAAGGGGAGCTAAATATACAATGCTGCGTATCAAAAAACTGGATAGATTAGCATTTACAGTGGCAGAATCACCGTCCACAGAATGGCTAATCCATGGCCACATAACTCTACCGGTCACTACTTTTCAGTTTCAGTATTGCCTTGAACAAAAGCAAGTAGGCAGATATGACGAAATGGGTAAGGAATACATTAAGGAATCATGGGTATTACCATACAGATTTCGATGCCGGAGTGGGGATCGAGAAGTGTTTCTGAGCGGTACAAACTGTGAGAACGCTTTGAGTGGATCACTCATATGCCAGGATATCATGCTGCACGGGGCTTGTAATGGTTCTGTGGTGATCCTGTCCTGCCATTTGAGGGGTGACCCAGCTGCTGTGATTACTCCAGCATTTAGGCTACTTTCGAATGGGAGTTACTTGATGCTGAACAGTCAGGGCTGCTGTGGCATGCTTCCGGGCATCGCATATCTGGTAACCGTGAGCTCCAGGGTTACTTGTTCTATGCAAGTATTGTTTCCACCGACACATACAGTCAGGGAGACGCCGTTATGGCCTTCACTGAATTTTTCTTTAACACGGTTTGATACTCTAAGCAGAATGAAAGCCATGCTTCTACAGAAGTCTGTGCCCTTAACCTCCGCTTGAGAGACTTTTGATCTCCACATTGCAAGGTCTTCGGCAGAGATACAGGCGCTAATTCATACAAACTGCCCTTTCCATTTCGCAGAAATGGTCAATTGTATCTTTAACATGTCTGTAACAACAGGCATTTTTCACCTATTTAAGACCATAGGTTCTGGACTTATAAGCACCTTTCAGACGGTACTTGGAGTTATACCAAACTTCATACACTCCGTATTCGGAAGCATCTTTGGAGGACTTCCGCTCATCCTGTTCCTAGCAGCAGGTATCCTGATTGTTTTATATTTGCTACGCAATGGACGTCCCAGTCACCAAGGAGATGGGAAAAGCACTCCTGGAACGTAAATACTGTGACCGCATGGTACAACATCTGGGCACACCTCGCCTAAGAGAACTAAGTGCATCTTGGTTCTTGTCATTTCGACCAGTCTGGATGACCTGCATCTTACCTGTCCTTCGATGCCTGTTTTGCAGAGAAGAATGCATGTTAGACCTGTGTTTGACACTCCCATCATGTGCGCAACCAGACATGAATGCGTTACTGGACCCGATAACGGCCCATGTTCTGCAGTGTCCTCAGCGTATTCCAATGTTGATGGCGGCATTCCTTGAGCTACCGCAGGTAGTAACTGCACCTGTTGGTCTGAACACCGGCTCCTCCACTGATACCCAGGCCTTGGACAACGCACAGGCTGCCCTAGCACCGGCTGCGGACAGCGTGGAACATCATCTGTGCTCAATTGACATACTCTGCGAGGTGTTACAGGGCCCGTCTACTGTGGAAGCAAGCAACAGAAATGTTGCATCTACCAGCCAGGACATATAAACATTTGACTCATTTGGCTCGTCGTGTGCTGGGAGAAATTCGCCCTTTTCTAAACAAGCTCAAATTTGGAACTATGAAACTAAATTGACATTCCTTTCATTTTTTGAGCACACATGGCCTTTTAAAGCTTATAGTGGTTCGGACTATAATTACGGACACTTTTAGAGCTAGGGCTTGAAAAATGTTCTTTTTACATTTTTAAAATTTTTAAAACTTTTTTAGAAGTTTTTAAAACATTTTTAATTAAAGAGATGTTTTTATGAACTTTGTGCGTACAGCTATCTAGTTATGCTAGTAGCACAGTAATAGGTTACATATGTCGTCCAGTCGGAAGAGGAGTGGGTGTTATAATCCATATAGGTACCCTATATAGGTGCAGGTAACATTGCAACCTTTCACCTATATTCTTCCCTACATTACATACATAACGGTTCTTAGGCACTGACCTTTTACCTAGATATGACACTGCATTCAGAATGCGGGTTTTTCCCTGGTTCGATTCTCATACATTATGCATGAGGCTTCTTGGAAGCACAGCAGGACTAACAGTAGGCTTACCATCTCCTGTATAATATCTCTGTATTAAAGTTCAGGCCCAACGTCATCCTTTAGGCCGACACAGTAAAACAGCAAGGTAGGACCCCTGGGGAGATCTATGGGTATATATACAGCACATCTTGCTTAGGAAGATAGAGGAGACCGTGACTTCCAGGCTGACACACTGACAAGAGACGCTGAGGTTCCTGCATGCAGACGCTCCAGCTCGCAGTGGTCTAACATCCCTCGCGGGGTGTCCAACTCGAGACCAGGACGGGGTCCCACATTCTCTAAATCTCAAATAATGGGGTTGACTAGATCCTAGAGGGATTCTTGGCATAACACCTACATAGATGCTAGGTACATTTAGGTACGTCTAGTTAGGGAGGCATCGTAGGAGTACGCACTTTTTATCATGTGTTTTATGTACTTGTATATATTCATGATTTCTGCAAGATGGTAGAACTATACCATCCCTTTACTTTCGTAATATTGCTAATCATATATCTCTGCTACTGTCTAATGGTTGTTGCAGCTCATCTATTCTACACTAGAATAACAACTGTTCAATAAATACTTATTGAAAACGCCCAGTGTGCTTATTCTGTGTATCTCTCTGAGACAAACTAAGTGAGCACGAATGACTGAGCGAAAGGTAGTATATTGTTTCCACGATGCTGGGGGATCAGGGTTGTCATGTTCTGAGGTTGCCAAGAACTATTCTCTCCCGATAAGAGGAGACTCTAGTGGCACTGTGAGCTAGCTAATACAAACAGGCTAACGTATCCGGTGGGGGTGCATGGAATCAGTCCGCCACCAAACCCACAGTTTATGTTATCCAAACGTGCAGATCCTGTATAGGTTATATAGGAACTACACGACACATTGTAGGAGTAAGGTGGATATTTTGTGGCAGTATGTTGTGGAAATTTAAATAAATGTAATTGCATATTTAATTTTGCTGATACATATTTATGTTAATATTGAAAAATGTGTGCTTTTATTTTAGTGTTAGGTTTTGGTTGTACGTTTTTAGGGGTAGATGGTGGGAGGAAATTATAACAAAATTTATTTTATGAATTTAATTTATTAATAAATATTTTTTAAGAGAAATTTGTTATATGTGAAATAATATTGCATTTAATTTTTAATATTGTTTGTGGTAATATTATGATGTTTTTAATTTTCAGAAATGTTTTAATTGTTATTGTTTGTTTACATTTAATACATTGCATTTTAAATATTTATTTTTAATATTTTAATTTTGTTTTTGAATTTAGTTTTTGTAGACATTGTATTTGTTTGTAATGTAGTACTGACTGTAGTCGGAATCATATATTTTTTTAAATATTAAAATCCAACACTTTCCCTACTGTCGCACTGACTGGAGTGGGAATAGTAAATGTTACCCCTCCGCAATCCAACACTATCCCTACTGTTGTAATGACTGGAGTGGGAATAGTACATTTTACTCCTCCTCAATCCAACACTTTCACTACTTTTGCACTGACTGGAGTGGGAATAGTACATTTTACCCCTCTGCAATCCAGAACTTTGCCTGCTTTTGCACTGGATGAAGTGGGAATAATAAATTGTATCCCTCTGCAATTCAACACTTTCCCTATTGTTGCATTGAGTGTAGTGGGAATCTTTTTTATTTGTTAATTATTCATTTTATTGTTGTGTTAATTGTAGTGGAAATAGTAAATTGTAGTATTTTGCACTGTTACATTTTATGTAATTTTATTTTTATTGTAATTCGAGTAGTAAATATTATTTTTGTGTGATATAAGCATTTTTGTTACTGTTATGTTGTGTTAGGTGGGAGGACTTCTTTTTATATTTATTTAGTATAAAAATGTAGTGGGAAATCTATATGTATTTATTGTAATTTAAAAAATTTAATATTATATTTTATGTTGTTATAATTTTTATAATTGTGTTTCATTTATTATAATAATAATATTTATAATTTACAATCTTTTTTGTTTGTAAATTATTTTTAAATAAATTGTAAGAAATCTATGTTGTTTACATTTTATTTAAATTTAATTTAGTTTCCTTTTTGTAATATTTTGGGACCTATTAGGATGTCAGGTAGACGCCGTCTCGGAAACGGGACCGGCCGACCTACAGTCGGCAGTCCCGACCACCTCATTACGATGCGACTGCACATGGTGCAGTCGCATTCCGTCATTTCCCTATAGGAGCATGTGTTACGGCCGTAAACCAGCCGTGGTACATGCTCCCATAGGGAAATGTGAGGTGGTGTTAATCCCTGCACTCCGTGGTAGGCACCTTGAGGTGCCTGCCACGGGGTGCAGGGATTAACAGCGGGGCACCATAGGTGCCCCCTCAGCCACCAACCGGAGGCTGCATAGGAATGGGGCCCCCAAACACGCTTTCCGACAGGGTTTCCATTTCAGAACGGCCAGCATGGAAACCCTGTCGGAAAGTGTGCATCATAATCCGGACGGTGTAAACTGCCGTCCATTTGGATTATGGTCCGGTTCCGACTGGCCGATGGGCTCTTTGAGCCCGTGTGAAGCCATCCGGAATGACCGGCCGGTTTCAGTTCTGACCGGCTGAATCAAAATCAGCCGGTCGGAATTGAAACCGACGATGTCAGTCGTTAGACCACCAACCTGAGGTCTGAGGCCTTAACCCCGACATCGTAATAGGCCCCATTGGTTTTTGGTATATTTAAATATGTATAAATATATTTTTTATAATATCATATTTTTTATGATTTTTCAAATAAAAATATTATTTAAAATATTAGTTTATTTGTTTGATATATATGTATGCTTATATATATATATATATATATGTATGCTTATATATATATATATATATATATATATAGGTTTGACAAAGAGCGCGTTTGCGGTTGAAACATGTTACCTAGTTGTATGTAGCCACAATAAAACTCTTTTATGTGAACCTGAGCGTGTTGGAGCAGACATGTTGAGAATATATATATATTTGTCAACTAAGAAATACAACTTTACAAACCTGATTGAGCGGGCTCGTGGATTTTTCCTATCCTGGTATCCTGTTACGTGTGGAATATATATATATATATATATATATATATATATATGTATATATATATATATATATATATTTATTTGTGTGTTTATATTTTTTAAAGGAATTTCTTTTGTTATATTTGTTAAAATATACTTTTATATATATTTTATTTTGTATAAATTAATATTAGTATTTAATATATGTTTGTTTTAATATTTTAAATTATATATATTTAAAAATCAATATTTAATACAACTATATTATTGTAAATGATATATTTTTTCGATATTTTTGTACTTACCTTTTTAAGTATAGCATGTCGATATTTTTGTATCCTATATTTTTCCCTCGATATTTTTTACCTCGATATTTTTCAGGTCGATACTCTGTCAGTGAACTTTCCCAACAGCCACACCACAGAAGCACCAACAGCACTTACACCATCACCCTACAACAGAGGCCACAGCAAACCTGCATGTCAACACCCACTAGCATGCATGCTTCTCAACACACGATCACTCAGCAAATACACAACCAAAATATGGGACCTGCAGAGCAGCAATGCACCCAACAGCTTCTTCATCCCAGAGACCTTGCTCAACCCCTCATCGGCTCCCGACATTGCTAAAGCAATCCTTGCAGGCTTCAAGATTGCCCGACATGACTGCCTTCACAAGCCAGGAGGAGGACTTGCTATTATCCTGAAGGAATCCATTAAATGCACAACATCTATAGAGAACGCCACCCCATTCATGGAAAACCTGCACTTCAAGCTGTAAATCTCTGAAAACATCACCCTGAACAGAACCCTCGCCTACCGACCACCTGGATCACGAGCCACCTTTACCAACTTCATCACCGATTTCGCAAATCTGCTCACCATTGACTCCAGAGTCTACACTCTCCTTGGTGACCTCAACTTTCACCTGGAAAACCACATTGACCCCTGCTCCACAGCACTCCTGAAACACTTTGCCACAAGCAACAACATCAAATACGACCCCACCACACTGCTCACATGGACCGACCACTCTATATCCATTTCCAAATAAACATACCTCAAGTCAACACCCTACCCAGTTCAGCATTCAAAGCTGCAGCTGGAGCAAAATCACAGAAGCAAACTGTCACAGAGCTCACAGCATGGATCAACCTATCCCCAGAGACAGCCTCGACAAGGACATCAACAGTTTCAGCAACTGGATCAAGAACTGCGCAGGCTCCCTTGTACCCATCAAATCCAATGCATAGTAGATCAAACCAGCAGGCAAGCTGGTACACAGAAGACCTCCAAGACACCAAACGACACTATAAACAGCTAGAAAGGAAATGGCGAGAGAGCCACAACACCATCGACAGAACTACTTACAAGGCTGCACTTAGAAGATATTACCAGCAGATAAGACACACCGAGAAAAAAGCACTAGAGGACTGCATCGAAGGAAGCTCCAACAGTTGGAAGTAGATCTTCTTGATTGTCAAGGATTTCCCCTGCCCTCAGCCACTGCCAACAAGATCGCTGCCTCCCAACAATTCTGCAACAATCTATCTACAGCAACTTCGCACACCAGCCCAACACAAGAGAACTCATCGCAAACCTACCTACTACCAACCAAGACGGTCACCTGACCAAATAGACAACCCTCACCAGAAACAACACAGCAGCAATCATGTGGACCACCCACTCAGGGGCCCCAACGTACCCATGCCTCCAACACATCTACAACCTGGCATCATCATCAATGAGCACCATCCTGACCTACATCATCAATACCTCTATCAAGTCTGCCACTTTCCTGAATGAATAGAAACTTGCAGAAATCAACACCATCCTCAACAAGCCCACAGCCGGCCCAAATCACCTGAGCAACTTCCAACCCATCACCCCTAGCCAGCCATCAACAAGCAGCTCATAACCCACCTCGAACTTTGCCATCTTCTGGACAACACTCATTAGGATTCAAAAAGAACCACAGCACCGAAATAGCACTCGTCGCAGCCACTGACAACATTTGAATCATCTAGGACTGAGGAGAAACAGCAACCCTCATCTTGGTCGACCTCTCCATCATGGCCTTCGACATTGTCTCCCACAACATCTTCATCAGAAGACTCCACAAGATTGGCATACAAGGATCCAATCTCAAATGGATCTGTTCCTTCCTCATGGGAAGAACCCAAAAGGTCAGGCTGCCATCCTTAACATCAGAGGCCAAGAAATGTATATGAAGAGTCCAACAGGGATTATCCCTCATCCCCACCCTTTTCAACATATGCATGACACCACTCGCCAACATCATCTGATCGCAAGTTATTACCATCATCTTCTACAGCGATGACACCCAATGCTTCATCTCCATAATGACAAGACAACCACCTCCAAAACTAACTGCATGAACATGGTAGCAGACTGGATGCAAACCAACTGCCGGAAGCTCAAATCAGACAAGACCCCTCCCATAGGTCTCCACCTGGAGGCCGTCAGAGTTAGGACCAACACCCATGCCCACAGACCACACAAGCAATCTAGGAATCATCCACGGCTCAAGTCAATGCAGTGCGAACCTCCTGCTTCTACATCCTATGCAAGAAAAATCTTCATATGGTTGCCTCAGAACACCAGATGGACCATCACACAAGCACTTATCACCAGCAGGCTGGACTACGGCAACACTCTCTATGCCGGAATCTCCAGACAACTCCTACACAGACTCTAGACTATCCAGAACACCAACGCAAGACTCATACTTGACCTCCCATGCCTCACCCACATCACGCCAAACCTCAGGAAGCTTCACTGGTTTCCCATTCACAAGCGCAGCCAATTCAAACTTCTCATGTACACATTCAAAGCCCTACACATTGCAGGACCATAATACATGAACAGCAGCATTCACTTTCACCATCCCACCAGACACCTACGCTCTGCCTCAATCTCACTTGCATCTGCAAAAGCAAAACTAGATTTGTCTCATTCTCTTACTTCGCACCAAAGACATGGAATGACTTCCCTCCACACAACAGAGCCTCCTCCTCAATTCTTAAGTTTTGCAAGAAGCTGAAGACCCGGCTCTTGGTATTAACACTTTGGGGACTACACATCTACAAACATAACAAACATAGCATAACCTGAGAGTTAGGAGATCCAGCCAAGGAGGTGGAGCCTTCAATTCCTGGGCCCAAAGCCGTGGAACTCTCTTCCCCCCGATCTAAGAGCCTGCGGTTTGCTTTCAATCTTCCGTAAGAGGCTTAAAACCTGGCTGTTTTAATCGTTGACTTCAGGAACAGCCCACATGATGTCTCTGGGTACCTATACCGTGATGTAGCTCTGGGAAACCCTTGCTTGGGTAGCCATGCACTCTACAAATCTGATTAATAATAATAACATAACCTACTACAAAATATTATTCAGAAACGTACGTGTGAAGATATCCGCCTCCAGCTCTCCTATCTTTAAGTGCAGAGATCTCTGCCTGTCTGCAAAGATATACACACACGTAGGTATATATTTTTTTTTGTAGTTTTAGTACTAAATTTGTGAGGAACAGAGTGGAGTTGCTCGAAAATGGGGAGTATTTACTAGAAAATAGGAGGGGTTTAGGAAGGGCTAAGGAGGTAGTTAGGGAGGGACATGCACCATGCACCCATCCACAGAGGAGTACGCCTGTCCCTATTCACAAACTGCACTTCTAAAGTTACTGCAGTCAAAAAGGACCTAAAACAGTTGTAAATGTACTCCTCTCAGACCCGGAGTAAATCGAGCACCACAGATTGACAACCACTGGTACTGCAAAACCCTCCCATTGAAAATAAGGGAGGCAGCAACTTAAAATAACACCACTTAGCAAGTAGTGTTAAAATAAATTAATTTATTTTGGCATTTTAAAAAATATATACACCTTCAATTTAATAGTAAAATTATATATAAATAAAACCTAAATATAATTTTATTATACCATATTTTAATAACATTTATTCATTTAAAATTAAATGTAACTAATTTTATAGTAAATAAACGAGTTTCAATAAATTCTTTATAATATGTAGTAGCAGTACTTTTACATCGTAATAAACAAGTATAAACATTTTAATTCATATGGATGTTTTTTTAATAAATCTTTGAAAAAATATGTTTAATTTAAATTAATATATTGAATCTCATTAATTATTTAATTCAAAATTATGTTTAGTGCCAGACATTTTCTTCTGTATTTAAAATAACTATATAAAATAATTTGACATTATTTAACAGAAGGTGTTTTACTATTTTTCTAAAGTTTAATAACCTTTATTAATTTACCCTACGCTTTACCATGGAGAGATTTCTGACCCAGTGGCAGAGACGAAAAATGGTGAAAAGTTACTAGTAATAACTTTACTCTTGTAAATTTTGGTCAACCCCCTCTTTTAATAGGTGGCGACTTATCAGTCTACACTTTGTAGTAGATTTATATGCTGAAATGATGATTAGCCAAAAATAATACATTTACACAAAATGAAAGAGTAAAGTGTACATTTACTCATGTGTAAGCTTCCTTTTGTAAATAGGCCCCTTAGAGTCAAAAAGTGCCAAGAAACAGAAGAGCCTCTATGGGTGCGGTTGACTGGATCCTAGACTCAACCTGAGGTCAACCATGAGGTACCGGAGGCCAGCTCAGCCAAGCTGAACTGGTCAAAGTTTCTACCTTCATACGCAAGGCAAGGCTGAAGGCTGTATCACAAATTCCTCTCAATAATAATAATAATAATACCAGTATTTGTAAAGCGCGAACAATTACCCGAGGGTGTCAAGACGCTGGGGGCCGTTGAGAAGATTAAGCGAGCTATTGCCCAGAGTCACATGGGCTGGGCTGACATGCCACAGGCGATCGAACCGTGAGCCCCAGTGTTCTGGAGTCAGCCGTCCTGGCCGCTGCGCCACACCGCTTTTCAAGGTTGGACATGTTGTATGAGGTCCCACGGAAATCCATTAGAAACTGTAGCTGGGCAGGGTGCATAGCAGCTGGATACCTTTGCTGGGAGAATCTGCTGAAACCTTCTTCTTTTCAGCCAGAAGGTCCAACCAACTGAAATCTAGTCTTGTTACCTATTATGTATTTTTCAAAGGGACGTGGCAGTTGGTCCCCATCCAATGTAGGTCATACATTTTCGAGGTCTCAACTTTTTCTTCATTTTGGAGTAGCTCCTCCAGGTCACTTCAAAGGCTTGCTAGATCTCAGAGACAGCATTTAGAGACCAGAACTCGCTCCATCAGAGGACATTAGCACAGTCCATTTAGAGTTCACTTGAAACTGGTCAATTTGTCACTTCCAGGAAAGGCCTCTTGGAGCTTCATTTTTCCTGTAACCACAGAAGAGGCCAGCCTACCTGAGCCTTGAAGTCAACTTCTCAGTCTGGGATAGAAGAGAGAGGAAGTCCAGCCTTTCAGGTCTCCTCACAGGTAATAGACAGCAGGCTTCTTCCTCTTCTGTTCATCCACTTTCGCTTCTGTTCATCCACAGGTCAAGAGAAGTTGTGAGGGGCTGGGTGAGAAGTGTAGTCCACTAGCCAATGGGTGGCACTAACTGCCTTCAGCCAGAAAGCATTTAACTTTTAAAAGATATTTATAAAAAAACAATTTCCCAATGTAATTGGATTTTCATTAAATATTAAAAACAGTGATTGAATGGACTTTGTAGCTTTTTTAACTCAACAATACAAAAATAATAGTTTAATTGTACTTTAGCTTTTCTCATTGAAAAACCATCAGTTCCTCTACAACTCTACAATCTTCTGTAGGCCAGTCACTTTAGGAATATGTCAAGTTTTAAATCCCAAATTATCTACTTTTATAATAGTAGACACCCTGCCAAGCGGCCAGCAGGCCTACTTAGCAGTGGCATTTACTTTATAAAAGCAGGCTTTTCTCCTGTGACAAAGGGTTTATTGGGACTGCTCTACCTTCAGTTTTTAAATTGCAGCACTCAAGCAACACATGTAGGCATGAAAGCTATATTTTCCTGGTCAGAATGGTAGATGACAAAGTACATGCTGTATTTAACAGGTCAAAATTAACTTACCTAAAATTGGGGGTTAGCTTTCTTTTTTACCAGGGGTCAGAGCACATACACTGGGGACTGGACAGCAGTGACCCAGTATTCAGAGTTACAAAACCAGCAGCATCAGTTCAAAAAATAGGAGTGACCATACAAAAAGAGTATATTCTCACTACCTACTACCACTTTCCGTACTCTCCATAATTTGGATTTTTTAGATAATATTTTATGTACATGCTATCACTAACTTAGGGTCTGATTTGGACCTTGGCGGTAAAAGTACCACCGTCGCTTTTTTGACTGATTCACCGGCTACTTGGCAGTCTGCCCGCCCACCCTATTTATATGTTGGCCGGTCCATGGGCGAAAGACCACCAGAGTCCCACAGCCTCCACTAGGAATCTTCACCCATGGTGCCTTAGTCCGAAGTGGCTGGCAGCAGGAGTCCAGCCAAGAATTCCGCCAAGCTAATTACAATGTGCCTTTCCATCGAGGCAACTGTGACCGGTATCTCCTACTTTTGAGTTGGAGGAATGGAAGGAAATTAGGTAAAAACCTACCTTTTGTCCTGTTTTCCTCTTCCATTTCCGTTTTGTACCCTATTGCCCAGGTCCCTCCTTTGCTGCTCTGACTCCACCACAATGCCAGACGACTCTGTTGTCACCGGGATCTAAGGTAAACTACTTTTACAATTTTCCTACTATGATTCATGTGTTGACAATTGCCGTAGCCCAGTGTATCTTTTGCATTGCTCTTACATGCAATATTTTTCTTATGTGTAATGCAGTAGTGTTCATTTTCCTACTTATCAAGATAAACTGAACACATCTGTATTAGCACTTTAAAAAAATATTGTTGTGGTGCTTGGAGGTGTTGTGCTTGTGGTGCCTGTGGGTGTGCATTCAATAGTGTGTGGCATGGAATATGTAACAAAAAGGGGCATAACACATTACCTACATATGTTTCTGAGGCAAACACAACATATATATGTATTCATACAAAAATAAGTTGTACTTACCAGTCTCTACTTCACCAGAACCCACTCCGTCATGAATCTGCCGCCAGAACAATGCCAGCACAACGGGGACATCTAAATCGGCTTGGCGGAATACCACCGGCCTGACGGCGATGGAGCCAGCAGAGCCTGCACACATCTAAATATGGCGGGCGGTACTCCACGGAGCGACGGCAGGAGTACCGCCAAGATATAAATCAGGCCCTAAGTCTGGCTTTCCAAACAGGAACATGTTGAAGTAGGGCTCTGACCTGAAGATTATGTTTCCGCAAGATAAGTGGAGGTTTTGCCAAAGTTATTTGCAGCTGCCTTTGATTATATGGAGGCATAAAATAAAAAAGATAACTTTAAAAAAACCATACCTACAAACATTTTTTTAATATTACAAGTGGCATGGGCAGGTTCATATACTGTGAGCAGAGAAATATTTTGACAGTTTTCATAAATTTTAATTTCATCAATGTCTGTCAGCTGAGCGTGCTCTCAGATACCAGTATTAAAAATTATGAAGGTATAGATAGCAAATAATGGCCACTTGAAAAGAGGTATTTGATGCAGTGGGTGCTCTATATATTTAACAGTATTTTGTTTTCTTGTAAATACTGGTATGGGCACTGACACATGCTGGGCATTGTGTAAATAAACTATAATACAATACAAACTTTTGTATGAAAAGTGACAGTCTATTTGTTTAAGTATAGGCAGGGTATTAAGAAATCCCCTGCCATGAGGCAGGGTAGAGGAAGGGGTCCATATAGTGAGCGCTTTATATATTCAATGGCATTTTTATGTTGCATGATTCTTTTATGTTTTATCTTCTAAAAATGTTTGAGCACAGACACATACTGGCCAGAAAGCCCTCTAGACCCCCTGAAAATTATTTAATGTTTGGAGGGAGTGGCCCACCTGGGCATAGGCCTGTGCCGCCAAACCCCTGGGCACACCAGTCTTTCTGCACCCCGGAACAGAAATCCCACTAGACATGCTTGTCACACCACCCAGGGCTCACCCGAGTGCCTAGTTAGGGTTTGGTTGGGCTTTCTGGGTTGTGGGCAAGCCCTAGACCAAATGAAACAGCTATCCACATAACCAAAAAAGGATCTTTTTTTGTGCTGGAAATTCGATGTCCCCACAGTGTTATTTGGTGCCTTTCCTGCCACTGCCGCTAGGCCAAGCCACGCAAGTGCATACTGTTTCTATTGGAAGAATAGTAGGACTGCCGGGCGGTAGGAATTTTATGGATTCCTACAGTTCCAAAATGTGCTCTCACAGAAATGAAAGGAGAGTGTGTGATTTTTCTCAAAATTTGGGGTTCACACAGCATTGTTGTTATGATCTACACAAGTGTGTGTCTAGTTTTCAGAAATGTCTGGGTTTATTATGTTTCCCTGGGTGACGGACAAGCCAAGTTCCAAATTCCACTGCTATCAACATCATCAAAAAGTGTTGTTTTTCGTGCCAGAAATGTGATGTCTCCATGTCACGTTTAGGAGCCTTTTGTGTCATGGGCACAAGGCCCAGACCTACAAGTGGGTTAGTGATTTTATCAGAAGTGTGGAAATGCTGGGTGTTAGGAATTTTGTGGATTCCGCACAGAATCTGGATTTTTCACGCAAGGAAATGTGAGAAAAGTATGTGATTTTAGCCAAAATTTGAGGTTTGCTGGGCATTCTGGGTAAGGAAATGTAATGGGATGCATGCAAGTCACACTACACTGCACTCCCCTGGGTGCCTAGCTTTCAGAAATGTAGGATTTCCTTAGTGACGGCTAATCTTGGGTCCAAATTCCACTGCTACCGCATCATCAAAAAGGGTTATTTTTGTATGACTGATATTTGATATCTTCAGGTCCCGTTTTTGAGTCACACAAGTGGGGTATTGTTTTTATTAGGAGAAGTTTGGGAATGTTGGGTGGTAGGAATTATGTGGCTCCCCACAGATTCCAAAACTTGCTCTTACAGAAATGTGATGGTGTGTGATTGTAACCAAAGTTGGGAGTTAGCAGGGCATCCTGGATAAGAAAACATAGTGGGATCAATGCAAGTCATACCATCGTGGACTCCACTGGGTGTTTAGTTTTCAGAAATGCCTGTCTTTGGTGGGATTCTCAGGAAGTGGTAGAGCTACAAATATTGTCAAAAAGAGCTGTTTTTCATTCCCGAAATGAAATGTCATCATTTTGTGTTTAAGGGTCTTTCGTGCCATAAGCACTAGGCTCACAAACACAAGTGGGGTGACGTAGTAGGGCATTTGGTATTACAGATAGGACTTCTCTCAATTTTGCCTTCCAAATGTAAGTCAGTGTGCAATAAATAACCGTTTTTGCAAAATGCCCTCTGAGTCATATGATAGTATGGGTAACTTCAAATTCAGAGGTGTAAAAATACCCACTATTTCTAAACTAAGCATCTTGTGCATGTTTTAAAAATACGTAGGGTGCCTTCGTACCCATTTTTTATTCATTAAACTCCATTCTATGAATTGCTCCTCCAGAGTTCTTCGATACACAATGAAAAAGAAACTACAACCTGAAGATCAGTTGTTGGCTTTGGGTATTGCGTGTTTTTGGACAACTAGCAAACACTATATACTTGGCGACCAGATGGGTCTAACACATTTAACAGTATTGTGAGAAATTGAGTTGTTGGTTGACTGGGGTGTGAGCCCTGGTGAAGCACCAGCCACAGTCCCTTGCAGGGTGAACCACAAAAAGTCACTAAAATAACCTGTCCCCACAAAAAGTCACTAAAATAACCTGTCCTTAACTCTGGGTAGCTGGGCACAAAAAGCAGTCAGGATTAACTTAGAGGCAATGTGTAAAGTATTCATGCAGCACACAAACATTAATAAAGTGGAAACAGAACACAAGGAAAATCCCAAACCAATTTTGTAAATTGTAATAAATTATTTGATACCAAAATGACAAAAAAGAACCAGAGTTATGAATTTTGAAAGTTTTTAGTAAAAACTAGCACCTAAAGGATCAAAGCGCCAACCTCAGACATCTAGTCGCGCGAGACCCGGTCAAAGTTGAAAAATATGACCGACCGAGATGGAGAGCGGTTCGGATACAAGAAGTGGATTGGGCCTGGTCAACGCTTATCTTTGGACTTAGATGAAATTCTGAGAAAAAGTGTCTGAGAAGGTAAACTTCAGCAGGATAAGGCTGCAGAAGGTGTCCAAGGAGGGGGACGTCAATGTCGGATGGTCTTAGGTCGAAGCCGTGGTGAAGATGACTACGTTCGGACTTAGTCATCAAAATGGAAGTCGAAAATCATAAGCAGGACGAGGCAGAGGGCTGTAGCCAAAGACACTTCCATGAGGTCAGATACCCCTTTGTCAAAGGACCACTGAAAAGTATTTGCTGATGCGGAGAAGAACGTAAAGGGAGAAGCCACAAAGTGAATCTGACTGACAATGCACCCGACGAGCAGGTTGGTCTTGGTCTTCTACTGATTCTCAGAGCAGTTTTGGGCCAAAATTCTTCTCTTCTCAGTTTTGGGATTCGACCATTTGGGCACCTTTAGCACCACACCCAAGGTTCAGGGACCAGTGAGACGCCTCTTGGGGGTCCAAAACTCACTCATGTGTGGGTTCAATATGATGGGAGATTTTTATGTCCCTGTAGCTCTTAACAGGAGGCCAGTAAACCAGCTCTCTCTGGTGGTCCTTGGTGCAGGTGAAGATGTAGGGCTCAACAGCAGGGCTGACCTCTGAGGGTTCAAGACAGGCTCCAGGCAGCAAAGCAGTCCTTCCAGAGACAGCAGCAGATCCAGTAGTGAACTGAAGAGTGGGTCTGAAGATCCTATTTTTTTACCCTATTACCCTTCTTCTGGAAGGTGGGAGTAGCTTCTGGAAAGGTTCTTGAAAGTGTCTGGAATTTCCTGACTCCCCTGCCCTGTCTCCAAGCTGGCTGCAGTGAACATGTGTGGTCGTTAGGCCCTTTGTGTGAAGACAGAGCATAGGCTATTCAGGTGCAAGTGGGGTGGTGTGCAGCTCTGCCCCCTCTGCCATGCCAGCAGATAGTCCATTGAGGCAGACCTAATCCCTCTATGGTGTGACTGACTGGAAGGAATTCAGAAAGTCTAACTGTCAGCTACAACTAGTCATGTGACCCAAAACAGACTGCATGCACAAAGGGCAGGAAAAAGCCAACTTTCTAAAAGTGATACCTTCAAAATTGTAATGAAATATATGACTTTACCATTAAAGAGGGTTTATCATTACATAATTTCATAGATACCAACCATGACAAAGTCACCTGCTCCCAATTTGGAATTACAGCTTATTGAATGTAATAAGGAAACCCAAATGTTATCCTTTGGGAGGGGTTGGCCTCACAGTAGTGAAAAAATGTAGGAGTTTTTCACTACTACGACATGTAAAACTTAAAAGTATATGTCCAACCTTTTAATTATACAGCACCCTGTCCTATGGGCTACCTAGGGCCTACCTTAGGCTTGACTTATATGTAATAAAAAGGGACTTTAGGGGCGTGGCCATGATGGCAGACGGATAAGACATCTCCTTCCAATCTCTCCATCTCTGCCATCGGCCCGACAGCCTGCAGTTGCCTGCCGTGCCTGCGGGAGCCATGATACGCTGCTGTAGCCAGAGATTTTTTAAGGCATGGGCAAAGGGGGCTCTGACCTAGGGCCCCAGCCTTTCAGGGGGCCCCCTAAGAGAGCCAACTTTGTTCTGCAGAAAGTCTTGCCCTGATGACCTTTAATAATTCTGAAGTAGATTAATTTCCATTTTCCTTCAATTTATTTTTTACGTGGGTGATGTGTGAGAGTTTATTACAGACATTTTATGGAGGAAGTGTGTTTATGTTTCATTCAACATCCATAAAAAAATTCTTTTAGATCAAAAGAGGATCCCACATATTAGAAATGAGAGGGTTATCACAGAGATCAATTGCAGTAATATTAGTGAGCTGCTGCTGTGTTACAATATTGAAAACACACATCACTATCCCTGAATATTAGATGTAAACACATTTAGAATTTGGCCAAAGAGGGGATGAAAGAGCTGAAACTGGATCATAAATTCAAAGCTGTTCTGAACTGGGGCCCCCAAAATACGTTTGGCCCAGGTCCCCCAAAATCCTTAAGATGTCCCTGGCTGTAGCTCACTGGAGCCCTGGGTGTCAGCTGAGATCCCTGGATGGTGCAGGAAGCGGGGCTCGCTGATGACCAGACTTGACCCTCGTGGCTGAGGCCGGAGAGCGGAGTATGCGGCCTACGCCCTGTCGTGGAGCAGATCCGGAGGCGCTCGACTTGCGGAAGTATGCAAACCCGGGAGGCCGGCACCAGCTGCGAGCAGACTGCTGGAGATGCTGCCGGGGTGGCGGTGAAGGGGCCAGCCCCGCAACGAGGCTGCGGTGATTCTGAGCAAAGCCGGAACCCGGGCACGTCACCGGCCCGCATACTGCATGGGCCTAGGACTACAGGCCACTCAAGTCCGATCATTCAGCAGTCACACTCTCGCTGTCTATGCCTCCAGTCGATCCCCCACGCTGAACCTGGTGCCTACGTGAGACCTTGTTGCAGCACCCCGAGGTAGTGACCCAGCTTTGAAGTTCTATATCCAATTATCTCACAATCAACGATACTCCTGAGGTTTCCATCGCAATACTTCGGAAAGCCCTCAAAACTGTCTTAAGAGGAGAACTGATTGCTATCTCGGCGGCCGACAACAAACTACGCAAAGAGAAAAGAGATGGCCTTTCAGCCCAGGTAAAAGAGCTGGAAAGCATACACCACCGAGAGTTTGTCGCCAGTTGACAGCTGTCGGTTCCCAGCTAGCTAGCATAGACCTCGACCGGGCGGAATACGCGTCACTCTGCCTTCGCCACTCCTACTACCTGGGATCAAACAAGCATCAAATATGGCCTGACTACCTTCCCCTCCCCCTTAACACTGCTTCTCGACAATCCAATTTTCACCCCCGGGATGGACCCTGGAGCATATGTGGCATGGAGACTGTCTAACTGTCGCTCAATGGAGCACATGATCGATGAGGAGGGTGTGATTCCGTTCCAACAAGTGAGTGCAGATTTCTCCCTCCCAGAAGCTGAAAGACTACACTACCTACAACTCCATCATTGGTTGCTACACCCGAGTAATGGGCCTAATGTCCACCAACGCCTTACTCCTTATTAGAAATGGCTGATCACAAAATCTTCAGAAAAGCAGCTTATCTCATCGTTATATGCTCTTCTGAATCAGAGTCATAAGCATGTTTATAAGGCCAACCAGCATAAATGGGAACAAGATGTAGGACGGCAATTGAGTGATAGAGATTGAGGGGACATATACCACAGGGCACGACATACCGCTTGCAGTACATCCCTTACAGAAACATTTATTAAAATTGCTACATATTGGTATTTTACCCCTGTACAATTACATAGAATGAATCCGGAATGTAAAGTGAAGTGCTGGAGGGGCTGTGGGGCCCTGTGAACCTTTGTTCACCTACTGTGGGAATGCCCTCGGCTCCAATCGTATTGGCCACAGGTACTAGACGAGATAGACTCCCACCTCCATACGCAAATACCCAGATTCTGCGCATTCACTTTGCTGGGCCTACCAATCCCCCCTCACATATCCCTTGAAATCTTGATGGGGCAAACAGATAGGCTTGGCTTTAGGGGCCGTGGTACAGAATATACTTACACACTGGGGCTCAACACGGGTGCCCACTCACTTGGGATGGTTGCACTGGCTTTGGCACATACTTGGCATGGAGAGAATCTCCCTGACGCTCTCCAACCAAGGTGCTTCATTTGGGACTTTGTGGCACCCTTACCTCTCTCTCCTCTCACATGATTTCTGGGAACTGACCTGCCCCAAGTATCTCCATCGCCTGCGATTATCGGAGACCAACCTCGATACCTGACCAGTTATGAATCAGAAATGTGCTTTAGGTGTTGTACTGTTTTCTTAAGAAGAAGCAAAATGAGTCTGGGTGGGTGGGGGGAGGGAGATGAGTTGGGATATGTTTCATTTTCTTTTGTAATTGTTACTTAATTGCCACGAAAGTATGACTTTGAATTGCTTATGACTCAATGGATATGCACATACCATTGTCTTTGGCATTGTTTGAAATAAATAAAGACATTTGAACATTAAAAGGGGACTTTAAGGCTTGGCAAGGAGGTTTAAATGCCAAGTCAACATGGCATTTTGATACTGCATTCATGCTGTAATGGTAGACCTGGGATATGTTTTAAAGTGCTACGTAAGAGTGCTGCAGGCCCGCTGGTAGCATTTGATTTACAGGCCCTGGGTTTATGGTATACCATTCTACAAGGGACTTATAAGTAAATTATATATGCCAAGCACTTTCGCACTGGTTAGCAATGAAAAAGTGCACAGAGACATAAGAACAAAAAAACCAAATTTCAGCAAAAAGTGAAGATAAGTACGCAGGACATTTGGGGGAAGATCACCCTATGGCTGACAGATTCTAACAAGTATGTTACTTTGTAAATTGGCCATTGGAGACAAAATTAACAGATGATAACATGGTCACCAATTTAAATTTTTTCCTACTAATTTCATTATGTTTTAATGCAACAATTAGTTTCTTTTGGAAATCCATGTGCAATTTACACCAATGACCTCTTGCTGAATGCAGAATTTTGTCTAGTTTTCAGAAATATACAGCTTTCCAGTTTACAAATGGGTTTCATGCCTGTTTCTGCCACAATGTAAGTTGAAACCTCAAACAATAGGAAAAATGGACTACTAGTTAAGAAAATGCTATGGTTAAAAAAGGGTTTTCTTTTACAACTCTTCTTCTTCTTTAAAGCTGGAGAGATGGTGATCTTAGCACATTAAACCATTTGTTGATGTCTTTGTTAGGGAAAAACACATACACTTTCTTGCACTGCACTTTTTCCCATTTTTCCAACATAAAAAAATGTTTTTATATTTTGGCTCAGTTCCATCCTGGTGAATTCATAAACTCTGAGTACATTTAGAATCCCCAAGGTGCAGGCCAAAAAGGGTGCAAGTATGTTATGTACACTCTGTGGAAAAAGTTATAACGGCGTTAGCACGAAGTGCATCAAACATCAAAAAAGGGCTTAGACCTGTGTGTGGTAAAGCCTCAGTGGCTAATGGGTTAACAGTCCACAAACCAGCTACCTCTCCTACCACTAGTTGACAACTACTACATGCATACATACAAATTGCTGCCACAGTTGAGTAAGGGGTTTAACTCAACTGATGTTACTTTTAGAAACAATTTGCCAGTATAAATACCATACATTCAGGAAGGTTGGTAGACCCACCACAATTTCTACAAATATAACACTGGGTAAAAATCCAAAATGTTTCGAAAGAATGTTTTTTCTATGTTTTAAACTGGTGTATAGAAATTTTGTGCAGTAGATATTTAACAGTTTTACTCTTTATATCAATACAAAGTACTCAGGTACAGAGTAGTAGTCCTGACCTGTATTATGTCTTATTCGTATTTCTAGTGGCCTGGACACTAGGAGGAGTGAAAATGACACAGAAGGGTGTAGACTTACATAGGCATCAGTGGAGTCCAAATTTATGGTACATAAACATGCAAAAGCTCAGGAAAATGAAATTCCCTACACCATCAGCATTGCTTTTTCCCATCCTCTCTCTTTCGTTTTTTAAATTAATTTGTTTTGGTTTCAAATAACTTGTATTCATTGCAGAGGTAGAATTCTAGGAACGTGGATAATCATGATCTCTGTCAGCACATTTTGAAACTCTACAAAAGTCGTATTTAATTATGTAGCAGTAACTAAGTTTTAGGGATGTGATTATCAGTGGTGAATGTCAATGGTCATGGCCATATATTGAAGAAAAACTGTTAAAAGTCAGAGAAATGATTAGCATGGCACCTTGAGCCATAAAAATCTGCACATTGCTTCTTACCCTTTGTTATGTCAGCAAACTCCATTCATAATCATCCTTGGAATACTGTAGGAAAGTAGGATCTGCTTCTTATGGTTAACCCCACTTTTTGCTAAATGTGATACTGTTTTTGACTAGTCTGACTGGGATCCTGCTAATCAGGACCCTAGTCTATCTGCTTTCTCCCTTAACTGTTATGTCATGTACTTGGGTACACTCCGGATTGGATACTGGGGTACCCTCATCAGTCCCTTGTAGATGGTACCCACGTACCCAGGGCATAGGTACCCCAGAGGCCTCCCATGGGCTGAAGCATGTATTATGCCAGCCATGAGAGGCCATGCAAAATGGAACTACTGGCCTGCCATTGCAGCCTGTGTAAGTTGGTGCATGCACCACTTACTTAAGATATAGGTTTACTATATCTAAAGGTCACTACACTTAAAACCTATAAGTCACCCCTATAGCAGGCCTTAACAATCCTGAAGGCAGGGTGCTTGGTTCTAAGTGAGAGGGTGCCACTGCATGAGCAGGACACCCCTGCAGCCTACGGAGTCCATTCTCCCGGGTTGTTAGTGCAGCAGCCATTTACGACATATAGAGTGGCATTATGCGACCGCGTGATGACCAACTCTAAAACGGCTGAAAGTAACCCTATTGTGTTTGGTGTTAAATATTGTGGAATCATGCCCCCACACCGGTAACCGGTGTTGGAGGTATGATTCCATCCCTCAGAAGCGAGCTTTGTTGGGTCCCTGGTGTTCCCGGTACCAGCCTTCTAGTCCCGGGCAGCACAAAATGGTTGCTGCTGACCAGAGACACATTTCTGCCCTCCTGAGCTGCTGAGCCAAGCTCGAGCAGAGGAAGGTGAAAGAATAGGCATCCTGTCACAGGGAGGTGTGACCACCTCCCAGACAGGATTTAGTTGTATTAGGGCCAGGTGTGTGCACTTGCCAGCAACCGAAAGTCTGCATGAGGGGCACATTTGGTGTCAATGTGCATAGTCCAGCACAAACCAGTCCTGTGAGCCGTTGGCTCCAGCTCTGGCACGAAACTGGACAAAGGACATGGGAGTAACCTCCCCACTGTCCATACCCTCCCCTGGGAGGGTCCCCTGAATCTGTACAACCCTCTCCTGTGCGTACAAAAGGGCTTACCTGGCTGTAGGACCCTAGATTTGACGTGGACAAGATTCTGAACAAGAAACCACTGAACATCGACTGTCTGGACACACTGGACATCGCTGGACTTCGTTTGGGCCCAACTTCATCTCCCTCTCAGTCTGAAGCATAGTCTGTGCCTGTGCACCATACAGGCTCTGTGCAGGACCTGTGGAGCATCAAGGACAACCAAAGGTATCTCCCTTGGAGTGAAGGAGTCACTCCCCTGCAACCGCAGGCACCACATTATGACTGACAGGTCTGCTGCTCTTGAGCTCCTACAGATTCCGAAGGCTCCAGCAACACAGGAGGTAGGTTTCCACATTTCTCGAGGTCCAGGCTGCCCTCTTACTGATTTTCAGGCCAGAATCCCTTGTGGGGGCTGCAATACCTGTACCCCTGTGCACTGCGTTCATTTGCAAGTGCGTATGCTTGTTGGCGTTTCCTGAGCAAGTGCATTGGGCTCCGAGTAGCCCCAACCTCTGGCACCATTTCCTGCCAACAGCTCTGGCCTCTTCATACTGAGTGCTCCGTGGGCTGCTGTTCCGTGAAATCGCTTGAGGTCCTCTTGTGACTCCTGTGCCTCCGGCCAGTGGGTCCATTTGAGGGTCAACTTTGCTTTTGTTGGGCTTCTCTGGTTGCTCTAGGCTTGCCCTGACTCCCTTGTGTTTGGTGAGTCTCCTGGACCTTGCTGGTGTGAACCGTAACCTTCTCTGACCTTCTGCATAGGTTGCCAAGGCTTGTTGGTGCTCCCGCCGGACACCAACCACTCAGCACTCGACATCCTTTGTGGGACAGCTTGCATCCAGCTCCTGGTTGTCCTCGACATCTCCTGGTCCCTGTGGCTGCAGAGTCAAGAACCCCATCAACGCACCTGAAGCACCCGACATCGGTGGGCATTCGTCTACCGAGCCCCTGGTCACTCCTGAGTGACCCAGACTCTGTCCCCTCTGCTTTCAGGTACTCTTTGACAAGAATCCACCTTTGGATTCCAACGGACACTTTTCTTCCTTCCAGCAGCGGCTCTTCTTCGAAGTCCTCCATTGGGTTCGACTGCGGTTTCCGACGCCAATTCAGACCTATGCACCCGGCTTCCCTGAGATAGGTAACTCTGGTACTACGGTATCCACGGGTGGGGTGGCTCTCCAAACTCCTAACTTCCACAGGGTTTCTTCGAAGTCCACTGGGAAGGGTCCTTAAACTTTAAAACTTCAACCGCGACTTCCCCATAGAATTGTATGGAGCACGTGGTCGTGTTCCCACACTGCACCCGTCCTCCGTGGGGTCCCTACTTACTCACCTTGGGTGGTTCCTTGGGGTCCCAGCGATTCTACATCCTCTAGACACTGTCTTGACTCGAGTAGTGGTTCTTATACCACTATTTTAGTATATGGTTTGGTCTCCCCCTGGAGCCCACTGTGTATTAGTGCTATTTACTATTGTTTCTGTGCTACAGTATTGTGTGCTTTGTGATTATCTTCATGTAGAAGATACTGTGTTGTACTAGAGAGTGTTATATCAATAAATGCATATTTTTATAACTACTGTGTGGTTCTCCTTTCATTTTTAACCAATACTATAAGGTTGCATTCTGGTAAAACAAGCTGCTTAACATTCCTTCAAGACTAAGCCTGAAGGCTGCTCTCCACAGCTACCACTTGGATAGCTTTCTAAGGTTATCTTTGACCTCTTACATCACCATAAGGGTTGTTTGGACTGGTACAGGGTGCCCACTTTAATTAGTGGACAGCATATACCAGGCCAACGTCTCACAAATACAACATCCAAATGCAACCATTAACTTCCTTTGGGCCAACCATCAATATTACATACTATAGGGCCCCAATTCACAGAGAATGATTTGATATAAAAATGAACTTAAAACTCATAGCAAATTGTATAAGTAGGGGTGTTCTTCAAAAACCTAATACATGTTTGGATTACAAATACCATAATATATACATAGAAATTAAGTGCACACAAAAATAAGAATTTTGCCCTTTATCCCCATCTCAAGTCCAAACTCACGAGAATGCTCACGAGGATACATATACATCACAATACTACACAAGTGCTAGAGGGATTATCAATGTCCTTGACATAGAGACAATCAATTACACATCAGGCAGCCAAGTTTTGAGTAAATATTTGAGTTGAGGAAAAAACTGCACATAATTTGTGGATGAAACAAGGTTGGTGATGGTGAGGGGTCCAAGAGGTGTGCATAAATTATCTACATCTATATGAGATACATAATAAATGAATGAAGTGGAATCGGGCACAAGATGGCACTCAGCCTTATGACTCATGTTGTAGCGCAAGCGTGGTAAATTTTATTATACGCTTACTCTCCTTACTACTCTAACCGTACTGGGCCCTTTACGATTATACAATCTGCAGCATTTCCATTTACCACAGAGACAACGATCCTCTGATGAATCTTTCGCCAACAATAGGAGGGGTGGAAATTAGGGTGGCCAAAACACCATGTTAGCTGTCCATTGAGGACCATTAATTGACAGCTAACTCACAAATATGAGATCAGATTTAGGTACAACACTCTCAAGACCATGTTGTAGAAATAAAAATAGCAACGAGAAGATCTAACTGCCTGAAGAAGTTAAGTCAGACTAGAATTATGCAGACCAAAAGCTCTGCAACAGCAACACAGAACAAAAGAAGTAATACGTGATGTTCTGACAGAGCAAGCTGATTCTCCCTACAGCGCATTTAAAACATTTATAAAATAGCACAGTTTATTATATGGGTATTAGATTAATTTGGCTATTGTATCAAAGATTCAAAATTCATAGCAATAAGCAATCTTTTGAGAATTTCAGTTAAGAATATCACAGCTTGCTTTAAAGCACCAAACATATAGGCAAGGCTTTATCGGATGGTTATTATAAGAATCAGTTTACAGAGTTACTGAGCCCTACTACCATTAAGGCAAAAGGATAGTTTGTTTGTCTAACAGTTTAAATCCTAATAGGAATGGGAAAGAGTTCAGATTAAAAGTCCATTAAGGGTGAGTACATTACATAGAACAAAAGAAATAAATGAAAATGAAATGGTTCGGCAATGAAGGTTTCTGTCCATCAGCTACCGACTGTAGCATCAGCAAGCAGTCCAAAAGTCAAAAGATAGTTCTTACTAATCATCAAAAATGAATCAGCATAGCATTCTCTTGCAAGGGGAAAAGAAAAGGTATGGTGCTGCACCTCCTTTGGGGGTTTCTTCTTTTATAAAGTCTCTAGCAAAGTTCCAGTGATGTAGCATCACACCACCATCGAAAGATTGTCATATGCTCAGATTCACATAATGACACCTAGGACGCTTGCAACAGTCTGATGCTTTTCCACGCTGGTCATGAGAAAGTCCACATAAGAAAATACAAAGTATCCATCTATAGCAACAGCTGAAATCCTGTTCCCACAGGAATGTTTCACTGTGAACATTGAAGAAACATTTAGGAATGTCGAAAATGATACATGTACAGAACAAATAAAGTAACATTTTACTAGTTATAAATGGACCATTGTATTAGGTTAGGGGAAAGGTCAGCATTTGAGGAGAAGCATTTTCGAAAAAGCCTTTAAATTGGCATTACACATTTGAAATGAAATAAACTGTAACCCAATATCAAATATAATGCAATAAATCATTTCAAATAGGAATATGTAGAACTTTCACAAGACGTTATCACATTGAAATAGCTAACGTTAGAAATACCTTACTACCACTGTTTTTCTCAATATTCATATAAGTATCAAATTTGTTTTTCTTTTTTCATAAACTACAGAATGTCTAGTATTAGTATGCAAAATTTTAAGATCATACCTAGTTTCTACTTATTTTTGCACAGACTTTTCTAAATGGTGCATTCTAACAGAAAGCATTAGAAACACTAGGACTCTTTATTAACAGCACAATTTCATCAGTAAGAAACTCTCATTAGTGCAACTCATTTGTATGTATTAGTATTGCTTTATCTGTATGTTTTCTTCATCTTGCCTTTTAAAGCATGCTTTTACAGTGCTTCTACTACATTTGTCTCAGTTTCATGTGTTGCTGTGTCTAATGTGTGCAAAGTGAACTTTCAGCTTTTTATGTCTTTAATCAGTAAATGTGTTATGTATTATGATTTTTAAAATCTTGCTTCATCACTCTCATTGATGAATTCTTCTGATGGTCTTTCAGATTCTAGCTCTGATTATGAGCCAGCAAGATCGAAAGATCTAGTGGCTTGGGTTGAAATAATGAAACAGTGCAGGTCAAAATTAATTAGTGAAGTATCACAATGTAGCAAGAATGATATGGAGAACTTACAATGCAGCAATTCAGCCAATGAACTATCACTGCCTTCAGGCTCAATTCTAAAGCAGAATGTTTACAAGGGAGCTCAATCATAGTAGCTCCTGTAGCAGCCTCTGCAATGGATGTCGCTAATATAACAGATGTGCCTCTACATTTATGAACCCAGGTTACAGTGATATGTGATTCAATTACAGCTCATCATTGTTGACACTATCATATCTGATAATCAAAGATAAAGTGCCTACTCAGAATCAGAGGGGGTGTTAACCCGAAGAACATATGAGGCAACGTGTCACAGCAGATAATAGTTTTAACAGCATATTTATCAGAAAAGTCAATTAAAAAAGCCTCAGACAAAATGGGACTTAAGCCCTCAAAATGTTTAAAACCATGAAAGTTTGTTGAAATTAAAGTGCAATACAGAGGGCAAAAAATCACAGTTAGTCAAAATGCATAGTAAATCGATATAGGGAATTAGCATAAGCCTCAATCAGATGTAGCAGAGTCTGTCATGAAGTCAAGTCTCATAGCTTAAAGTCCAAATCAAAAGACAGACTGATTCAGTTCTGCTGTTAAAGAGTTGGGGCAAACTAAACTTGCTCGCCTCTAATTTCAGGTGTCTATAGACAAATACGCTGTACAAATTGCATTGTCAGTATAAGGTGATCATACATCATTACAAAAATTGACAAATCAGAACATAAAATGTAATACCGCATCATCTAGCACTATCCCAATTCCATTCCCTAATATGAATATTTTAGCCATCCCCTTGTCCTAATGTCATGTCATTGGATATATCAGTACAAATCTAGTTACATTAAATGCGACAGTCTCACAAAATGAATAAACCTACAGTAATACAAGCAGGAAACGCCTTAAATGTATCAAGAAGGCTTCCTCCACAGTTCTTCAAGAACACCGCATAAACAATGAGCATTTCATAGTGCACATTTTGTTACTTGTGAAGTGATGAGAAACGAAAACACACATCATTGCTGCTTTATTATCCAAAATGGAGTTTAGGCCTTGTTCTGCCTAGTTTAGGACAGAAACATTCATAAGAATAGGAATATATTTTCCTTAAATCTAAATTGTCTCTTACAGTATGAAGATAGTAGTTGAGACCATTTGGCAGGAAAAGCATTAAGTATAAAAACATATGCAGTTATTTTTAAAGTGGCTCAGCAAGTGAGCTGACTGGTCACCATGTTAGCAGAGGTGAAATAGAAATCTGTGATTTTGGACATCCATCGAGCCTAAGAAGCATTTAACTGAGGAGACTACAGGAGGTGACTTCATATGGAAGTTGAAAGTTGTAGGTCTTAGAGAATCGACTTCACAGACATAATCTTAGGAATACCAGAGGGGATCAAAGGAAAGGACATTTTGGAACTTTATTGTTCAATGGACTGAGACATGAATGACCAAATCCAAAGAGCACATTGCTTCTAGAAAATATAGTGCTCACCAGGCACAGAGCAAGCCTTTTAAAAGACCATGTGTTGTCCTCAAATCCCCCTTCAGTAGATGCTGTAGCATTTCATGTGCAGGCAGATATCTGTCACAGTGCTTTGGAGCAGCATTACAGTAGATGATATTTGCCCTACAAGAACTTGGAGCTCTTGTATATTTACAGGAATCAGCAAAATTGAAAATTATATTTGAGTTACAAACTTTTATCTATACTCCAGAAGTTGTAGTCTGAGAATTGATTCATTTGGGGCAAAAATGGGACAATCCTGAAGACTAACCTTTACCTGGCAATTTGAGAGTGATGAAAATGTCTATGATGATTTAGATGATCTACTTATCTTTTCTAATAGTAGAAGTGGGGTAGGGCTGAAAAAGTCTTGATATGTTGTTTCATGATTGGATTGGCAAACTAATTTTTATCCATAGATGACATTGCAGTATTTACAAAGGATCCCACTAAAGATGTGGTTGGGATAGAAAAAGAAGGCCATAGCTATGTTTTGAATTAAGAAAAAGCACAAAATCCAACATATGAGTCCAGAATAAATTTGGGAGTTAAGATCTCACCTAAAGCTAATGGTATGGTTAACCCTAACTATGAGCATCTTGTACTGGAAACAGATAAAGGTATGCGTATATGGACAGGCTTCAGATAGGCATAAGAGGTCATTGTAACATTATCAACATGGGTCTTCTTTCTAAATTCTTATATTTCTTTACATCATTACCAGTGTTAGTCTTGGCTTGATTATTTTTAAACAGTAGAAGCTACGTTGAGTTTTTAGGCTGAAACTATAAAAAGCAATTTAGGGCCCTTGAATATATGCAGCTTTTGTTAAACCGGGAGCTTGGCCCACCCGAATTTGAAATATTATTATTGGGCCCGACTGGCCCAACTGGGTAATAGATTACCTCACATAATGATATGGCATATTATTGTTTGTCCTTTATGAGAATTGTGCAAAGATCATTTCTGTATAGGTGACCTTTTTGAACCATCAACAAGATATAAGACACTTAAGATGTATGTGTGTGCCTGGAAATGGTTTGTCAATGTATCTAGAAATTCCTCTTATCACTATATATAATTCTTATGCACGATTCCTTGCTTCTTGAGCTCTTTAGAGACACTTGGGTACCAGCATGCAGGTAAACCTCACTCAGGAACATGGGGAACTTAAACAAACAAGGTGATCTATTATTTTGCAGAGCTATGAGGTCAATTAGGTATCCCTATAGCTGGGTTTACAAATATTTACAAATACAGGACTATTTAAGTTATTTAAAAACTGGTTAGAGTCTTAAGTAAATTGCATTATCTGTGTTATTCATGATGTCTGGCAAGAAAGCCATCATTAAGCATATATATAACTTACTTATTGATATATAAGAAACTAACTCATTCCATTTAGCCTATAAATGGTCATAGAAACTGGGGGAAGCGGTAACTGTGGAGGAACTAGCATACAATATTACACACAGCTATAATCTGGCTAATACTGCCAACTTCAGGACCTGGTAATTAAAAATCATTCAGGACCTATACTATACGCAAATGAAACTTTATCAGTGGGGTTATAGATAATAATTTAGGGCCAGATGTCCAAAGCATTTTTCTGGTAGCAAACAGCCAGAATTGCATAATCGGGTGTTTGAGACTGGATAAATGTTTTTTTAAATGTACAAATTGGTAACTTGTTATTGAATCGTATTTTGCATTTGCGATTTGGTATTTAGAAGGGGCTTGTTTAGGACATCCCTACCAAATACCGAATCAGTATGGTATGTACTACTGTTTTGCCACTGAATTCAAGTCACAAAACAGTAATACTTTACCACCAGTTTGAAACTGGTGGTAACCCACTTGCAAAGGGAAAGGGCTCCCAAAGGAACCCTCCTCCTTTGAGAATGTAATTAAAAAGATTTTTTAAGAGCAGGCATCCTGTGATGGCTGGGATTCCTAATGGGTAGCAAATTGTGACCTACCTGTTTAATATGCATGAGGTAGGTTTATTTACGACCCACTAGTAATTATTTATTATTATTTTTTTAAAGATTTATATAGCGCACAGCTACCCAACAGGGTTTCCCGGCGTTGAGCAGGATGAGTGAAGTTGCGGCAGGATTGGAGGAGGGAGTTAAACCTGACTATAAAGGAAGATCTTTAGCTTTTTACGGAAGGCTAAGAGAGACTGACAGATCCTAAGTTCCAGAGGAAGAGAATTCCACAATTCAGGTCCAAGGTAAGAGAACGAGCGACCTCCCATACGGGTCCGCTGTACTCTAGGAACTGAAAAAAGAGAAAGGCTGGCCGATCTCAATTGGCGGGAGGGTAGGTAAGGCTGGACAAGGCTTTGAATGTATGAGGGTGCCAAGCCATGCTGAACTCGAAACATATAACATAGGGCCTTGAACTCAATACGTTTGTTAACCCTGAGCCAGTGGAGTTGATGGAGCAGAGGAGAGACAGAGGCGTGACGGGCAACTGAAAAAGCAGGCGAGCGGCCACATTTTGAATGAGTTGAAGACGGCGAACAGAAGCCTTGTCCACACCCAAGTAAAGTACATTGCCATAGTCAAGTCTGGAGATCACCAAAGCCTGCAGTACGGTTCTTTGGGCGGCAGGTGGAATTAACCAAAGGATCTTTTTTAGCCACTTAAGGACCGCAAAGCAAGCTGCGGTGTCTACAGACACTTGGGCTTCAAGAGAAAGCTTACCATCAACGGTAAAACCCAAGTTCTTAACCTTTGTGACCGGAGCAGGTAAAGGTCCCAAAGAGGTGGGCCAATGACTAGCTCCCCAAAGTTCAGGATTGTTCCCCAGGATGAGGTCCTCGGTCTTAGAGCCATTCAAATTTAAAGCATTGCTGGACATCCATAAGGAAATGTTATGTAGTCCAAGCTGGAGTAGTGAGGGGTCCTGATGTTGAGCAGATGAAAGACAGAAAACGATCTAAGTATCATCCGCGTAAGAGAAGATGGTCAAACCAGACTTTTCTGCGATGTCCGCCAGGGGGCGAACATAAAGGTTAAAAAGTAGAGGACTCAGAATCGAGCCCTGCGGTACTCCTGATGTTAAGGCTACTGATTTAGATTTAGTTGTATGTGAAAAGACCTAAAAGGAGCAATCCTCTAGAAAAGAGGTCAGCCACTGCAAGGCCACACCTTTAATGCCTGCTGCTTTAAGGCGATCCACCAGGATGGAATGGGCGACTGTGTCGAAGGCTGCGTTCCAATCCAACAGGATGAGCGCTGCCGTTCCAACCCTGTCAAGCTGCTGCCTGAGATCCTCCGTCACCCCAAGCAGAGCTGATTCGGTGCTATGACCAGGACGAAAACCTGACTGCGATGGATGGAATAATTTGTGCATTGTCACATGTGCGGAGAATTGAGAATTGATGTGTCTTTCCAGTATTTTGGAAAAGGTTGAAAGAAGACATATGGGTCGGTAATTTGACCAGCAGAGGAGGTCCAGGCCAGTCTTTTTCAGTAAAGGGAGCACAAGTGCGTGTTTCCAATTTTGAGGCACCTGTCCATAATTTAAAGAGGAATTGAGGAGAGTGAGAATCACACCAAGGGCAGACTCATCCAAAAGTCTGAGCTTAGATGGAGGAAGCGGATCAAGTGGGGAGCCGGACTTAATAGTTTCCAGTAGACATTGAAGGGAGGTCAATTCAAGTGGGAGCCAGGCCTTAATTTGACCAGACTCAACAGATAAGAGGGCTAGGGGGGCGATATTGCCCTGATCAGATAGTTGAGTGTTATGAAAGATGAGGTTGTCTTGAAGGGAGGAGTCAGAATCAAGCTGGCGATGAAAAGAAACAACTTTATTGTGGAAGAACAGTGTAAGTTTGTTACATTGAAGTAGAGAGAGTAAAGGGGATGGCAGGAACGTGCTCGACGCAGAGAGTTCCGTCACAATTTTAAATAGAGTTTTCTGGCAATTTTGGGCAGTCATAATCTTGTCCGTATAAAAGGAAGCCCTTGATGATCTGCATAGAGCATGGTATTTTTTCAGTGCCTCCAGATAGGCAGTCTTAGCCTGTGGAGCATAGAGCTTTCTCCATTGTCTTTCCAAGACTTTACAGTGTTTTTTATCAAGTCTAAGAGAGTCAGTGAACCACGGGGCAGAGGGAAGCACTCTGGGTTGAGATATGGCGGAGAGAGGAAGAGTGGAATCAAGAGCCTCCGACAGCCAGTGATGCACCAGAAGTTGATCCGAGTCCAGTTGAGAAGTACTGGTAGGAATTGTGTTAGAGAGCTGCTTATTAAGTGCCTTCATATCGAGTTTAGACCAGTTACTCTTTTTTGGCAACACGGAAGGTCGAGACAGAGGGACCTGAGAAGACATAATGGAGAAAAGGACAGCAAAGTGATCCGACCAACCAAGTTGAATAGGAGGTGCGGTGGACAAGGAAGGGAGATTAGTAAAGATAGGGTCCAAGAGATGCCCCGCTGAATGTGTGAGTAGGGAATTGATAAGTGGAAGGTTCAGGATCTTCAGATCATCCATAAGAGTTAAAGCTGCTTTGTTATTAGGGTCGTCAAGATGAAAATTTAGATCACCGAGCACTGAAACGTTAGCCACCCGGAGAATATGGGGGGGTTAATGATTTGGCAAGGATGGAACTCCAATTACTAGATGGACAAGAGCACCACAGAAGGAGAATTTGGGGGAGAGAGGAATAGAAAAAAGCAAAGCTTCGCAATTAGGAATCGTGAGTGCCTCAATTTTACAATTGAAGATTTTTTTTAAAAACAACGCAATCCCGCCACCAGTTTTCTGCAATCTGTTGATACCTAGCAGCACAAAGTTCTTAGTAAGCGCCGCAATCACATCAGGCATGGACCCAGCATGAAGCCAGGTTTCTGTTAGAAAAACCATATCTGGATCCGTCTCAACGAGGAAGTGAAATAGGTGTAATTGATGTTTAGGAAGAGAGCGACAATTAAGACTAAAAGAGCGAAATTCCTTAGATGGACAAACAATGGTCTGATCGCATACTGAAGTATGGGAGGTCTCCATGCCAGAGGGAAAGTGGGGCCCAATCCCAAAATGAGAGGCAGTAATGTTGAATAGGCAATTAGTGCAATGCCTAATGCCTGTTTCTGGCACAAGAACTTGGCAACAAGCGTTAGGGGTGGGTTTAAGTCTGAGAAGGGCCTGAGGGGAATAGCTGAAGCGGGGTTGTGAAACGAACTGAGCAGGGGTTCTGGCCCCTGGCCCCGGCCGGCCGCAGTTGGGTGCAGACGGGCTTGCCTTTGGCATGCCAGCGGCGCGCCAGTGGCATGTCCGCCACGGCAGAATTTTTTATACATTGTGATGCCGGTAGGCGCACCGCCGTGCCCCACCGGAAGTGCCACGAAACACTAGCCCGACTGGATTTGGTGACGCACTCCGCACAAACGGCACGCAGCCGCGGCGGAACGGGGTGAAAAACAGAAGAAATCAGCAGGGAGTGTGAGCAAAGCGCCGAGAAGCAATCAACTGTAAGTCCAATCACACTGAAATAGTAGTTCCCCACTGAAATAGTAGTCCCCCAAGTCTTTCCACCAGCAGTAGTCCCAAACTGTGAAAGATATGTGCAAAGTAGCAAAACACAATCAAGGTCCTTTTAGGTTAAAAAGGTTAAAACAAAATGCATAAAAACAGAAATAACGGCAGGGTGGCCGCAAGAGACTCACTCATGTCCCAGTCAGTAATCGCTAATGTAACTCAAAAGAGTTTCATACATTAGGATACTGACTTCCTAATTGCGAATCGGAGAGAATCCTAATTAGGAAATCGGTATTTCTAATGTTAGTACATCAAGCCCTTAATTCCTTTATATGTGAGGCACCCAAGGCAAACCTGATTCATCTTTCCATCCAATGCAGTAAATTTGTGAATATTGGGATTAAAGATTTAATTAAATGAATACACTTGTGGGACGAAAGACAGACCTTCCCCTAAACTGATTTTGCTAGACCATTCATCTTTAAATCAAGTGAAGCTGGGAAGATGGCTTCTATGCTATTTTAATGACCTGAGTCTGAATACCAACTCATTGTCTAATGATGGAACCTCTTAACTTTTGGCTGTGGTGGAACTGTGTCATGGATTATAATGGTATGAAGATCTTCATATTGGTGGTTGGCAGTGACCAGAGGCATCTTGCTAGAATATGGGGTCCTGTAATTGATTGCATGAATTACATTGGATGATAGTGCAATGAAGTGTTAATATTTTATTGACAAACAAATTGTTGGATGCAATGTCTTATTTAATGATTTATGTGCTACCGTTCATATAATTTTTTAAAGGTAAAACAATAACATAATTTAAATACCTCTTCCATTTTTCAGTAAATTATATTCATGCATTCTTAAGCTTAACTTTTTAACATTGATAATGAATTAGAAGGCCAAGCATTTGTTAAACTTTGTATACTCCTATTAGGAACATCAGCTCATCCAACAGATCTATACTTCTGTGTTTACAGGAAATTCGTACAGCCCTATTGGTCACTTTTAAGCATATTTTTATCCAAAATAACATTTTTAATTAGTTATGTTACTTATTCTAAGTGCACAAAACATTTTAATGAATATGTTTTATTTAACCAAATATTAAATGAAGAACAGTATTTTCCATTGCAAGGGCATGTGGTGGGGAGTACTCCCAAGTGATTAAACAGAAATAAAGCATAAAATATGAAGTCAGTGAGCCAAATAGCTCTTATGACAAACAATAAACCAAGCACAAGGATGTTTGCTTTTCCCACAGAATTAACTACATACGGTCACAGGTAATAGACAATGGCAAGACAGCTAAAGCAATACAGATTCAGACACAAGAAGTACACAATTAAACCATATCGATTACTGTAGATTAAGCTTTATGTGACATACATATCTTAAATACAAATCTACTGGTGTAGTGAAAATGTAGGGAAAGATAAACATAGTGCCACTATTTACATATACTGATACCAATATAGGTTTAAAGTAGTGTAAAATGTGTTTTAGAATGTTCTGCCATGGATGAAGCAAATATGAGGGTACTTGTCATTCGTTTTGTTCAAGCAAAAGAAACAATAAATATCATGACAGATGAGATTGGATGGCAGAAGTGAGTAATTATAGTGAGTGATGGTGCATGATGAGCAAATTATGTCACTGTATATTCCCTTGGTACAATGTGCTATGCTTGTGCTTACTGCCACCTTCACATCAAAGAAGCCAAGAAAGCAGCCGTCACAGCCCGCATCGACACTGCTGCCAAACACACAAAGGAACTCTTTGAAATACTCAAGGAATTCTCCAACCCAACAGCCACAGAGAACACCATCCATCCCTACCAAGAACTCTATGACACCCTCTTGGACTAGCTCCACAGCAAGATTGCCACCATCAACAACAACTTCAACCCACTGCTATCAACCTCAACAACCTCAACCATCCAGCTCACACCAGCCGAATGATCATCACCTGGTCTCAGCTCACCACTCAAACCACCATGGCCATCATGTCCTCCATACACTCTGGGGTGCCCACCGACCCCTGCCCCATCGACTATTCAACCTCGAAACCAACACAATCAGCACGGAACTCACCAGCATCAGCAACACCTCCATCTCCACAGCAGCCTTCCCAGACTAATGGAAAGACGCAGAGGTCAGACCCCTCCTAAAGAAACCCTCCACCGACCCCAGTGATCTCAAAAATTATCAATCAATCTCCCTGCTTCCCTACCTGGCCAAAGTACTCGAGAAAGCTATCAACCAACAGCTCACCAAATACCTAGAACAAAACCACCTACTTGGTGCCTCACAATGAGGATTCCATGCCAACCACAGCACTGAGACTGCGCTGATCGGTACCACAGATGACATTAGAACTCTCCTTGACCGTGGAGAAACTGTGGCCTTCATCCTCCTCGGCCTCTCTGTTGCGTTTGGCACCGTCTCCCACTACACCCGCTTTGACAGACTCCACAACATCGGCATACAGAAAAACACCATTAAGTGGATCACCTCTTTTCTCACAGGATGCACACACAGCATCCGACTGCTGTGCTTCACCTGCCAACCCAAGGACATCATATGTTGCGTACTCCAAGGATCATCCCTCAACCCCACCCTGCTCAACACCTATATGAGACGTAGTCAGATCCAATGGCCTCAACATAATCTCCTACTCAGACGACACTCAACTAATCCTCTCGCTCACAGAGGACCCCTCCAACATCAAAATGAACTTCTGCGACGCCATGACCAATGTAGCCAACTGGATGAGAGACCACTGCCTCAAACTCAACTCTGACAAGACAAAAGTACTAATCTTTGGGAAGAACACCTCTGTATGGGACCACAGTTGGTGGCCAACACAACTCGGACCAACACCCAGACCAACAGACCATGCATGCAACTTGAACATCATCCTTGACAGTGGACTGACCATGAAACAACAAGTCAACGCAGGCATCTCCTCCTGCTTACACACCCTCCGTATGCTCTGCGGAATCTTCAGATGGATCACAGTCAACACCAGAAAGACCGTCACTTAGGCCCTCGCAACCAGCCGCCTCGACTATGGCAATGCTCTCTATGCCAGCATTCCACCCAACTCCTCTGAAGACTCCAGACTATACGGAATGCTGCAGCCACACTCATCCTGGACCTCCCCAAACAAACCCACATCACCCCCACCTCAGAAACTTCCACTGGCTCACCATCCAGAAGAGATGCCAGTTTAAGATCCTCAGGCATGCCTACAAAGCTTTACATTATCAAGGACCGTCCCACATCAACTATTGACTGACCTTTCCATATACCCACAAGACAGCTGCACTCCTCCTCACTTTCCTGCATGCACACCTTCCACATCCGTTGCAGCCGTAGCAGGCCGCTCCTTCTCCTACATTGCTGCCAAGACCTGGAACGACCTGCCACTCCACCTCCGAATGGCACCCTCCCTGGTGGCCTTCAGAAAGAAACTCAAGACCTGGCTTTTCAACTGAGACATACTAGCCTCATTGCCCAGATACCCTTAGGGGTAATAGTGCTGCGCTGTATGAATGCTGACCGAGGTCTGAGACCTGCTTTCTCCCCAGCAGCTCCACGGTGCATGCCTCGCCGCTGACTCCCTTCGCCTCCACCTGTTAGGTGTTCGAGGCCGCTGTTTGTCCGCTCCTGTGCTGTGCCCGTTTCCAGCCTGGTCAGTGCCCCTGTGGTGCCGTGTACTTAATTGGTTGCATACTTTGCCCCTCATTTTTCATTGTACTTAATTTGTTGCCTGTCTGCCCCTCGTTTTTCATTGTACGTAATTTGTTGCTTGTCTGCCCCTCGTTTTGCCTTGTACTTAAATTGCTGCTTGTTGCCCCTTGTTGTGCCTTGTACTTAATTGTTGTTCCCTGTGCCAGTTTTTGCCTTCCCGTTCCCGCCTCCCAGCTACACGTCCCTCCCCCCTTCCCTTCTTAATGGCAGGCGCTGCTCGGTCGCGCAGTGAACGCGCACAGCAGGCGCACCGCTGGTGCGCTGAAGGCACGCCAAAGGCAAGCCCATCTGCGCCCGTCCGTGACCCGACCGCGGCCAGCGCCAGCGACCCTGGATCTCCGACCTTCCACCGCTACGACTCAGCTTCCCTCCTCGCACTCAACCCCGGAAGGAACAACAACTGCCAGCTGTCCACGCCGAACACCACCCACAGCCAGTTCTCCTGCCGCCACTGCTGCCAGACCTTCACCACCGCCCCCGACGCCCTGAGGCGCATCCTCCTCAAAGTACGCTCCCTGCACAGACACGCCGAAGAGATCTGGAACCTCCTCAACACCCTCAGCGCCTTGACACAGTTTGGTTTTAGTGCGCTTTATAAATATTCATCCTATCCTCTCGCCTTCTTTACAGAAACCTGGACCAACGCCTCCTCCAGCCCCGACATCACCATCGCCATCCCGGGCGGATACAAAATCCAGAGGAAGGACCGCCCAACCACCCAGGAGGAGGACTCGCCATCACACACAAAAGCTCCCTTTGCCTCTCCACCTCGAGCGACGCCTTCTCCGCTGCCGAACACCTTCACTTCCAGGTCCAGACCAGCCCTAGAACCACACTTTGTGGCACCCTCACCTACAGACCCCCCAGCCCCCGCGCCCCATTCGCCACCACCATCACTGACCTCATCGCACCCCACGCCATCGCCTCCATCAACTACATACTCATTGGAGACCTGAACTTCCACCTCGACAACCCCAGCTACCCCAACTCCACCACCCTCCTGGACAACCTCGCCAACATCGGACTGAAACAACTCGTCACCACGCCTACCCACAAGGCAGGACACACCCTCGACCCCATCTTCGCAGGAGGAAACAACATCCACTTCAGCCACACCACACAACCACCATGGATGGACCACCACTGCATACACTACCTCGTCAACAACCCCAAGCCGCCCAAACCTGCTCCGCGCCCTCCGTGAAGGAACTGGAACCAAGTCACTGAGGATCAGCTCAACTTCACCCTCAACTGTGAGACTCCCACCACCGCGACCGAAGCCAACCTCGCAGCCAGAGAACTGCACAAATGGATCTCCAGCTACGCAGACAAGCTCGCACCCCTACGCAACCCCGACAGACAGCGCCCCAGGAAGGCCACCTGGTTCAACACCGAACTCCAAGAAGCAAGATGCACATGCATATGTCTCGAAAAGAACAGGAGAAACAGCAAAACATCTGAGGACCACACCACCTACAATAACGCCATGACGGAATACCACGAACGCATCAGAACCACCTAAAGGACCTTCATCCACAACAAAATCCTCGCCAACTCCAGCAACTCCAAGGAACTCTTCAGCGTCATCCAGGAATTCACCAAGCCCCCCAGGGAAACCATGCACATCACCCCTTCCCAGGATCTCTGCGACAAGCTCAGATCTTACCTTCATCTGAAAATCAAGAGCCTCTACAATAACTTCAATGACCGGACACCGGACTCTGCAACCACTCCCCCCTCCGGCAATGCCAGCCAGCCCACCATCTCCTCCTGGACACTGGCCACAACCGAAGAAACCGCCTCGACCATGAAAAGTATCCACTCGGGGGCCCCAACAGACCCCTGCCCACTGTACATCTACCACAGAGCCGTCATCGCGCCAGAACTACGCCGCACCTTCAACGCCACCTTCAAGACCGGCACCTTCCCCGATGACTGGAAACACGCAGAAGTCAGACCCCTGCTCAAGAGGCCCTCAGCAGATCCCACGGACCTCGAAAACTACCGTCCCATCTCCCTCCTCCCCTTCACAGCAAAAGTCGCCGAGAAGACGGTCAACGCACAACTAACTAGGTTCATTGAAGACTCCATCCTCGACCCCTACCAATCCGGATTCCGCAACAACCACAGCACCGAGACCGCCCTGCTCGCCGCCACAGACGACATCCGCACCCTCCTCGACCAAGGACACATTGCGGCCCTGATCCTACTCAACCTCTCAGCAGCATTCGACACCGTCTCCCACCACACACTTGCCGCCAGACTCCACGACGCCGGCATACAAGAAACCGCCCTTGACTGGATCCGCTCATTCCTCACCGGCAGAACACAAAGAATCAGACTGCCACCCTTCCTCTCCGAACCCACAGAAATCAACTGCGGAGTGCCCCAGGGATCTTCGCTCAGTCCAACCCTCTTCAACATCTACATGGCCCCCCTCGCCGCCATCGTCAAACAGCACGGCCTCAGCATAGCGTCCTACGCTGACAACACCCAGCTCATCCTCTCCCTCATCAAAGACCCCACCACCACCAGACTCAACTTTCAGGAAGGAATGCAGGACGTCACATCCTGGATGAGCAACAGCTGCCTGAAGCTCAACTCGGAGAAGACAGAAGTCCTCATCCTCGGAACATCCTCATCATCATGGGACAACACCTGGTGGCCCACCGCCCTCACCAGCCCACCGATCCCCACAGACCATGCCCGGAACCTCTGCATCATACTCGATTTCTCCCTCTCCATGAACAGACAGGTCAACGCCGTCGCCTCCAGCTGCTTCAACACCCTCCGCATCCTCCGAAAGACCTTCAAATGGATCCACCCCGAGTCAAGGAAGACCATCACACACGCACTCATAACCAGCAGACTTCACTACGGGAACGCCCTCTACGCCGGGATCAACAAGTCTCTACTCCGCAAGCTCCAGACAATACAGAATACCGCAGCCAGACTCGTCCTCGGCATCCCCCGACACGAACATATCACCCAACACCTACGGAACCTCCTCTGGATCCCCGTCAAGAAGAGAGTCACTTTCAAGATACTCACCCACACCTACAAGTGCCTCCACAACACCAGACCTCAATACCTCAACGAGAGAATCTCCTTCCACGTACCCAAAAGAAACCTCAGATCCGCCAACCTCGCCGAAACACCGCGCATCCACAGAGCCAGAACAGGTGGAAGAGCCTTCTCCAACATCGTGGCAAAGACCTGGAACGAGCTCCCGATCGACATCAGACGCGCCCCCTCCTGAACGTCTTCAGGAAGACACTCAAGACCTGGCTGTTCGACTGAAAGGAGCTGCTTACCCCTCCAGCGCCTTGAGACCCTTACGGGTGAGTAGTGCACTTACAATTCCCTCATTGATTGACTGAAAAAACAGGGTCAGTAGTTGTAGTAATAAGTTAGTCAATAATACGTTTAAAAACTGCCCACATTGTACCAGGAAGCGAGGAAATAATAATGATGATAATAATAATAATATATGCAATATAGAATCCCTGCTGAACATTAGAAGAATATTATACTCCAGTGAGGAGATCCATGACCTGATTGGGGAATGAAGCTGCAGACCGAGTTGTTCATAGGTCATGGTACTCCAAAGTGACTTTATCCTCTTGAAATATGGCAGAGGGTATTTTATTCATTAGACCCTCACACCATCACCCTTCCTATAAACAGGTTAAATCCTAGACATAAAGAATAAAAGCAGAATCTGTAGTGCAAAATTAAACGTGCAAAAAAGCATTTAGGAATGTATTGCAAAAATGATGTTCGAATCCGTTTAATGTAAGTTACATTAAAAACTGTTATACCTCAGAATGTGTGGAAACATGCAGAGAGGTTATATTTTTCTGCATTTTTGTCATAAACACCCCTGCTGATCGCTGTTCGTTTCAGAAAAACAGATTAGAAGAACTGGTTCTCGTTTTTGTTGTTTAAAAAGCAGCCGTGATTACGCGCTCTGACACGTTCATTGTTTTGAACAAAAAGTAGTCAACGAAACCTGTATAATTTGTGGCTGTGGACGTTAAATAGGAAACCTCTTGTTAAAGCTCCTGGCAAAGTGGCACATCCTGTCATAGAACATAATTCAAATTATTACTCATGCATTGTAAGGGTAAACAGGATATAAACGATGCGTGGAACATAATGAGAAAAAAGCGGCTCCTTGTGGGACCTCGTTAATATTGTGTTCAGATCCAACTTCCCACAGAGAGGGTTCAGAGTGCGCTAATGTGTCTAAAAGAGAAACCATTTTTAATATTGGCTGTCTGGGGATGTGCAGTAGTGTCTGGTGTTTGCATAATGCCATTTGGAATTTTCAGATGTAGTCTGATATGCAGCATTGAAACGCTAATGTAACGCGTGTGGAATTGCAATTGGATGACACACAGTCCCACAGCAATTTAGTTTCTTCCAAGATGTGCAACAGTCAGAGCTTGTCGCATACATATGCATGACAATGGGCCACAATGGTTATCTTTTACTTCAGTTTATTTGTTATGCAAAAAGAACACCTGTCAAATAAGAGAAGAATATGTAGAATCTATGCTTATGAAAGATGTGGTGTATGCTAAGGAAAAGGACACGACTTATCGCTCTGGCTTTGAGACACAAAAAGCAGTTATCCCATTGTAGACCCTGGCTTTAATTCTGGTTATAAGAGTTCTTGCCTAATTGGTCCATTTACAAGAGAACATGAGATTAATTCATGAAAATGTATGAACAGGTTCTAGACATAGTCAGTTGTTTTTTACTGGAGGCTGCATCATTTTGAAATTAGGTGCATTAACGTGATAGGCAGAAGAAGGGTAGCATAGGGGAAAAAATATGCAATTTTGCAATGATCTTACTTACAGGCTTACAGCCAGGTTTGGTTGCTCTCTTTCGAAATCTGATTTTCTGCTTCTCCATGAGCTTAAGTTCAAACGAAACACCTGCAGGGGCATATTTACTAGCCCCTTTTGCCACCGGAACGTCACTTTTTCTGACGCTCCGGTGGTGTAGCGTTATTTCACATATTTACAAGGTGGCGCTAAGCCACTTAAAATGGCTGAACGCCACTTGTAAATATGCCCCTTTCCGCCGCAGTCTGCTTTGGCAAAGGGGCAGGCAATGGGTGTTGCACTGAGTGTTCAAATGCAACATCCATTGCTTTTTGACACTGCCCCCAGTATTACAAGGCTGGGGCAGCTCCAAAAACTAAGGCCAGGTAATATCTGGTCTTAGAATGGGGATACAAGGACAAATAGTTAATTTCTCCTCGATTTTTGCTCTTTACGTAGAAAGAGCAAGTTGCCATTATTGATCATTTATATTCAGAAAGGTGCCTCTTCCTGCACATAAACAATCGCCCCTGCAGCGCAGGCACCCTTGCAACATCGCACAAGGGTGCCAGCGCTGGCACTAGGCAGCTTTTTTAGCGCCAGCGCTAGGGGAAACGCTGAGGTGCGCCCAGTCGCGGCTCCTGGAGGGAGTGGTGCGGTGGGGCGGGGCGGGGGAGGGGCAGGGTGGGGGGTAGTAAACTCCGACATACGGCCGAACGGAGGTAAGTACATAAATAAATAAATAAAACGAATTACATTGCGCGCGCTGCAACGCCAAATGGCGATGCGGCGCGCGCAATGTAATTCGTTTTATTTATTTATTTATGTACTTACCTCCGTTCGGCGGTATGCCGGAGTTTACTACGCCCCGCCACACCACCCCGCAGCACTCCCTCCAGGAGCCGCGACTGGGTGCGCCGTATTTTTGTAAATACGGTGCATCGCTACGTTTTTGAAAAGTCGGAATGCAGTGTTGCCAAATTTGGCGTAACACCATGCTACAACGTTTTTTAGTAAATATGCCTGCTGTCTTTTTGCGAAAAAAGGGCAAATTGCTTTATACAGTGTGTGAAAATAAAATGCAAATTTGTAAGACAGAAAAGGGAATCTTCACAAAAAATCCAACTGGCATTCTTCGGACAGTCAAACAATCCACGAATAATATTGGGTTATAATGAATACATTTTAGGTGAATTTATTTGTTAAGCAAAATAAAAGACAGGAAATGAAGACAGGTCAACGTGAGGATTTTAAGCTCTTAACGCAAAATATAATTTACTGAAAAGACAATTTTCAAGCCTTAGGTCAGTTATTTTGGGTCACCAAAAGGTTGAGGGAGGGGCATCGTGTTTGTGACTGAAACATGTTGTACAGCGTTTTACCCAACAAGAACCGTAATCTCTCCTGCTTTTACTTTACCCACCTTCCAATAGCCTGCAAGAAAAGCAAAAAATTACTGAAATCAATCCGCACTTGCACAAGGAGAATTCCCAGTCTGTTATCTCATAGTCTGAACTCTGCACCCAGGTCTGTTCCACTTTCTTACTAAATTATGTTAGTTCCACAAACTATAACTTGTGCCCCCTTAATGAAAACCATAACTTGGCCACCAAATGCACTCCAAATGCACCAAATGCACTGATGTGGCAGATGATATCACAAAAACCATTGGTGGCCTCATTGGTGACATTACATAGCACATAAGCTTTAATATTAAGGATGATGTCACTGTGGCTATAGTATCATTTCTTTCTTTAGAGCTCTGATGTTATTTAATGATGTTAAGCTGAAACGTCTGTTATTCATTGTCATAAATATTGTGAGGTCATAATCAATGCATTTGGTGGGCGAGGTATCAGGGGCGTAGCTAGGCCTTAGGCTGCCCGTGGCGACCCCTGCGTTTGCCGCCCTCGGCAAAATGATAGAAGTGGGGGGCGGGGGCGGGGGGTGGTAGCGGCCGCGGCCAATTCTCGCGGCCGCAACGGCCGCAGGTAAGAGCGGGGGGAAAGGGGGCCGGCTGCCGCCCAAAAACTCGTGCCGCCTGGGGCGGTCCGCCCCCCTCGCCCCCCCCCTAGCTACGCCACTGCGAGGTATGGTTATCATGGAGAGAGATGGTTTGTGTAAATAAGCAAAACTGGACAATTTAGGGGTTTTTATTTCATAAACACAACTGCACTGTAACTATGTATTTAATTAAATTTCAGAGGTGTTAAAACATAAATTATGGTGTTATGAAGAGTTTAAACCGTAACTTCCCTTTAAGAAAGATTTCCATGTGAATTTCTGTTTTTTTATTGTAGATATATTGCATCCAACGTTTACCTAAACAATGCCCCTGCTCACGGGTTTCAGCTGTGTATAGCCAGAGTTGGCCATAGCTTCTGGCCAACCCCTTGAAGTGCCTAGCCATAGGTCAGGCCTTGTAGCAATGCATCGCTGTTCAAAGTAGGTCAACCCTCAGTGGATGGTCAACCCCGCTTGTGGCTAGACTGTGAACCCGCTCCAGGATCCACGGTGGGCACAGTCCATGTTCTTTGCCATTCATGCTTACTCTGTGAATTTTAGAATTTGCAGATCCGGCGACCTAAATTCGGATCTACAAATACCTCAAAAAACAATGAGGGCTTTTTTTAAACTTCTGGGGACAGCATTTGCCCCTTTGGGACACCGCTACTCAACCACTTTATACTCACTCTGTCACTTTATTTCAGGACACATGTATCAGTAACCGATATCTTGTAACAATCACTGCAACTGAAAATTCAGTTGCTGCCAGCCAATCACATTACTCATATCCTCTGAGGATCCACAAATCCTACACTGGTTGAAGTGAAATCATGCTCCCTCTTTGCAATGCGATTTATGTCTTTCAAATGTATTAACCTCTGAGAATTCAAAGAACTGCATTCCTGAAGAATACACTAAGTAATGGTCAAGATATCTTAATAACCCTTTGAAGGCCATCCAAAATGTAAGTCCGTTTTTATATAGCGCAGCTACTCACCCTTACGGGTCTCAAGGCGCTGGGGGCCGGAGTGGAAATTAAGTGAGCTATATGCCCAGAGTCACATGGTGCTGAGCTGCCGCCGGGGATCAAACCGTGAACCCTGTGCTCCGAAGTCAGCTGCCCTGGCCGCTGCACCACACCTCTCCAACACCTTCTTGTAATGCTAATTTCTCAAAACATCTATACAGCATCCCGAGCCAAGTCACACTTCTAAGTAAATAATTCCATTCAATGTTTTTTGCTAAAGCAGAGAGTACATTTTCCTAAGGCAATTAACTTTGAAAACACAACATTTATGAAACCCTTTTTTTAACTTGTTCCCTGGACATGTCTGCATGAAACCCTTCATGATGAAAATTGTGTAATATTTTTAGAAAAATTTGTGCAGATTTATCAAGCTGCCCTAAAGTTATAAGCAAACCAAATAATGTGTTTCTGATGGGAGAAAATCCTCACTATAACTGTACAGTGGCAGGTATACACATATATATGCATTCCATGTGAGTAAAAATAAATGGTGTCCGAGGCAAAATGTTATTTAGAGCAACTGATCTAATAAATGCATATGCATACAGTTATTAACATAGCACAGTAAAACTGGACATGAAAAAAACACTGTTAGGAGGGCCCTTCAATGTAATTTTACCTTACTGCACAACTGTAATCCCTTGCACTGTCATTTTCCTTAAGTACTTTTTTTTTTTTTAAACAAATGCACATGAAAAATACCAAGGCATTAAACAGACTTGCGGACCTACAGAGTGTAAAAGGATATTTATTATTCTTGTTAAGCATGGGGAGGGGGCATGATTCACGAGAGGTGAAGCACTGTGCATCTGTGTGTATATTTATATATATATATTACATATATATATACATATATATTCACTGAAAAAAACACAGGTTTCAGGGAGGTTATAGTTAGTTGGACATTTCACTCGTACAAAACCATAGAAATTCCCCCGTTATAGTTAGTTCAGCTAACTATAACTCGCGCCCCCGCAATGCACTGCTGATGACGTCACATATTACATCATTCATGACATGGTCAGTGACATCACTGATGACATCACTGATGACATCTCAAATGACATCACTGATGACATCATCCACGTGAAAATCTGATGCACCTCCTCACACTCTAATATAACCTTTGATACACCCACTGTAAAATACAGACTACCATTTTCGAAACCATCGACACACCAATACCAGTTACTACATGCGCACTCACTGATTCCTAGGTCTACACACACATCCACTCATTCACCCATACAATCACTCATACATGCAGTCACTCATCAAACACTATCATATGCACTCATACACCTATACAGACACTCACACACCGCCACTCATCCATGGAGTTACTCACACACCTAGTCAGTCATGCAAATAATCAATCACACTCCCATTTACTCACCTATACAGATACTAACGCATACTTACTCTCTTATATAATCATTGATACAAGTACACACTCATCCATACAGCCACTCTCACAAACACTGACTCTCACGTATAGTCATTTATACTCCAACTCTCACATACACTGCCTTTTCCCTATGTAGTTACTTGGACATGTACCACTGAGACATCCATTCACTCACCAACACACCCATACACACACTCGCCTGCCCATACAGCTGTTTCCACATGCACTCTTGAACCCATACACCCAGTGAATCAACCACTCACACATCTATGCACAGAGTCACACACGTCCCACCCACCCACACACACACTCTGTCTCCCATACAAATTCTCAAGCAACCAATCAATAACCGATATACACACTCATGTAGCTACTCACCAACCCATGCATTCAGTAAGACACATTTAATCACTCACTTATACAGTCAGTCACGCACCTACTAAATCATCCATCCAGACACTTATACACCCACTCATTCTTCAATACACCTTGGCATATATATAAAACATATTTAAACTTTACAGAAACACACAGTCACGTGGATGATGTCATCAGTGATGTCATCAGTGATGTCATTTGAGATGTCATCGGTGATGTCATCAGTGATGTCACTGACCATGTCATGAATGATGTAATATGTGACGTCATCAGCAGTGCATTGCGGGGGCGCGAGTTATAGTTAGCTGAACTAACTATAACGGGGGAATTTCTATGGTTTTGTACGAGTGAAATGTCCAACTAACTATAACCTCCCTGAAACCTGTGGTTTTTTCAGTGAATTTCTAAGGTTTTTAAATGTTAATTTATAACTATAACGTCCTTGAAACCTATGGTTTTTTCAGTGAATTTCAAAGGTTTTTTAAATGCTAATTTCTAACTATAACGTCCCTGAAACCTATGGTTTTTTCAGTGAATTTCAAAGGTTTTTTAAATGCTAATTTCTAACTATGCCTACAAAGGTTGGACATGTGAAGAAAGAGGAAGAAAAGCGCACAAAGAAGCAAGACATGCAGAAAGAGGCAACAGAAGTCCAGAAAGACGAAGAAAAGTGCAAGAAGAAGCAAGAGATGTGCAGAAAGAACCAACAGAGGAGCAGAAAGTCCTCCTGTGCCCCCAACTTTTTGCTGACGGGTACTGGTGGTAACTGACTCTGACTAACTGGCCCTAGAGCCAGTGCTATGCTAAAAGACACTTAGAATACAGTGAAAACACCTACGTACACTAGGGAACACTATGCGTTGGGGTACCCCTGTGATTAGCATGACCTCCTCTGTATTTGCCATGAGTTAGTGCCTGGGTCATTGTATGAGTACATGGGTACTGACTGGATGATTAGCGTACTGCAAGGAGAGTGGATGGTGAATTTATAAACACTTGTGTTTTGGCGGAGTGATTGGATAAGGACATGGAACTGGTTGGGTGATTGGAGGAGTGCATGGGTAGTGACAAGGAGATGGCTGGACTGCATCAGTAGTCCTCAGGGGATTGTAGCAGTGCATGTGTTAGTGCCTGCATCATTGCATGAGTACATGGGTAGTGACTGGATGATTAGAGTACTGCAAGGAGAGTGCATGGTGAATTTATAAGTGCTTGTGTTTTGGCGGAGTGATTGGATAAGTACATGGTGCTCGCTGGGTGATTGGAGGAGTGCATGGGTAGTGACAGGGCGATGGCTGGACTGCATCAGTAGTGCTCAGGGTATTGTAGCAGTGCATGAGTTAGTGCATTGGTCATTGCATGAGTGCATGGGTACTGACTGGATGATTAGAGTAATGCAAGGAGAGTGCACGGTGAATTTATAAGTGCTTGGGTTTTGGCGGAGTGATTGGATAAGTACATGGTGCTCGCTGGGTGATTGGAGAAGTGCATGGGTAGTGACAGGGCGATGGCTGGACTGCATCAGTAGTGCTCAGGGTATTGTAGCAGTGCATGAGTTAGTGCATGGGTCATTGCATGAGTGCATGGGTACTGACTGGATGATTAGAGTAATGCAAGGAGAGTGCACGGTGAATTTATAAGTGCTTGGGTTTTGGCGGAGTGATTGGATAAGTACACACATGTCACATCAGGCCCGCCCCCTCCCTCCACCACTGTGCAAACGCGCCCCCTGGTGGGTTTTAAGTTGGGGGATTAATTCCCCTTGAATCCTGAGGGTCCCTGGGGCCAACTAGCCCACCAGGTACCTCCAGTAAGCGCCACAGAACTGCGTTGCAGAGAGGTGGTCCAAGGCCACTCCCCTTTTTACACCTCTCTGCAACGCAGCTCTGTGGCGCTTACTGGAGGTACCTAGTGGGCTAGTTGGACCCAAGGGACCCTCAGGATTCAAGGGGACTTAATCCCCCAACTTACAATGCGCCAGAGGGCCTGTTTGCACAGTGGTGAAGGGAGCGGGTGGGGCCTGATGTGACAAGTGTGCAAACGCGCCCCGTGGTGCGTTTTAAGTTGGGAGATTTAGTCCCCTTGAATCCTGAGGGTCCCTAAGGCCCAACTAGCCCACCAGGTACCTCCAGTAAGCACCACAGAGCTGCGTTGCAGAGAGGTGGTCCGAGACCACGCCCCTTTTTACACCTCTCTCCAACGCAACTCTGTTGCACTTACTGAAGGTACCTGGTGGGCTAGTTGGCCCCCAGGGACCCTCAGGATACAAGGGGACTTAATCCCCCAACTTAAAAGGCACCACGGAGCGCGTTTGCACACTTGTCACATCAGGCCCCGCCCCCTCCCTTCACCACTGTGCAAACACGCCCCGTGGTGCATTTTAAGTTGGGGGATTAAGTCCCCTTGAATCCTGAGGGTCCCTGGAGTCCAACTAGCCCACCAGGTACCTCCAGTAAGCGCCACAGAGCTGCGTTGCAGAGAGGTGTAAAAAGGGGCATGGCCTCGGACCACCTCTCTGCAAGGCAGGCCTGTGGCGCTTACTGGAGGTACCTGGTGGGCTAGTTGGCCCCCAAGGTCCCTCAGGATTCAAGGGGAATTAATTCCCCAACTTAAAATGCGCCACAGGGCGTGTTTGCACACATGTCACCTGAGGCCCCGCCCCCTCCCTTCACCACTGTGCAAACGCGCCCCGTGGCATGTTTTAAGTTGGGGGATTAGGTCACCTTGAATCCTGAGGGTCCCTGGGGCCCAAATAGCCCACCAGGTACTTCCAGTAAGCGCCACAGACCTGCATTGCAGAGAGGTGGTCCGAGGCCACGCCCCTTTTTACACCTCTCTGCAACGCAGCTCTGTGGCGCTTACTGGAGGTACCTGGTGGGCTAGTTGGACCCCAGGGACCCTCAGGATTCAAGGGGACTTAATCCCCCAACTTAAAACACGCCACGGGCGTGTTTGCACACATGTCACCTCAGGCCCCGCCCCCTCCCTTCACCACTGTGCAAATGCACCCCGTGGTGCGTTTTAAGTTGGGGGATAAAGTCCCCTTGAATCCTGAGGGTCCCTGGGGTCCAACTAGCCCACCAGGTACCTCCAGTAAGCGCCACAGAGCTGCGTTGCAGAGAGGTGTAAAAAGGGGCGTGGCCTGGACCACCTCTCTGCAACGCAGCCCTGTGGCGCTTACTGGAGGTACCGTGTGGCCCACCTCCCGGGCCACTACTAGCCCCGGGGACCCCATCCCCCGAGGCTGGCCCTCTCCGTTGGGGACCGTGGGGGGGTTCCCAATGCCCCCACTGTCCCGCCGGCTCCCCACGTCCTGCGGGAGCCGGCATTGCTTTTCCACATGGGGAGCTGCTGACATGCAGCTTCCCATGTGGAAAAGCAATCTGCTTTGCTTCATTGAAGCGAGAGCAGGTTTCCCTGCTCTCGCTTCAATGAAGCAAAGCAAGTTTGCAATGCCAGACGGGAGCCGCGAGGCTCCCACCCTGTCATTGCAAACAGCAGTGTCCCGGGGATGGGTACCCCGGGACACTGCAGGAGCCGGCCCTGGGGGGTGGCGGTCCCCATGGCCATCTAGGGCTCCAGGAGGGGGGCCGCGCGGCCCCCCTCCCTTTACATGCACAGCCCCCAGGAGGTGGTGGTCCCGGGGGCTCGGGGGTCCGTAATGTACCCCAAAAATTTACATGTTTAGTGCCCCGGGGAGGTGGCGGTCCCCGGGGCGTGTGGGGGGGCTCGAGCCCCCCCACACAGGTTTATTTTTTTTTTAAAAGAAGCCCCGGGGGGTGGCGGTCCCCGGGGCTGCGGGGGGGCCGTGTGCCCCCTGCAAATATTAATGCAAAGCCCCGGGGGGTGGCGGTCCCCGGGGCAGTGTGAGGGGATTGGGGCCCCCCCACACATTTTTTTACTGCCCCCGGGACTTGGCCCACCCGGCGGCTTTTTGAATACGAAGCCCGCGCTTCGTTTTTTTTAAATTTTCGGCCGAAATTCGCGCTGGGTGCGCGAATCTCGCCGATTTTTTAAAAAAAATAAAAAATTATTTGGGCCCTGGGGGTCCTTGTGGGACCCCCTAAGCAGGCCTAGGGGGTCAGGGGGTTTCTACCCTGCCCCCTTTTTGCGTTTTGCGCACTTGTTTCTGTGATTTCTTGTGCCTCGGTTCTACCGAGGCACAAGATGGCTGCCAACAGTTCCTGGTTTGGAGTGTTGACAGCCAATTAGCATACAGCTCGTGATCGGGAGGGTGTGCGGATCCTCCGCGGCCATAGATATATGTGTTTTTACTTTTGATTTTCTCAGCAACTACTGAGCAGATTTCCACCATTTAACAAAAGGGTTCTTTCTGAACCAAGAACTACCTCTTTGCCAAATTTGGTGTAATTCCGTTCAGCAGTTCGAGCTGTAGCCGTGTCTAAAGTTTCCTATGGGAAATTGCATGGGGAAAACATGTTTTGGGACCCCCCTTTTTTCTCGGCCCCCGCTTGCCGAATCACCCCGAAACTTTCAAGATAGGAGCGGACCGGAGCGCCCCACAAGTTTTGAAAATTTCGCGAAGATTCATCAACCGGCACCAAAGTTATTGGAAATAGAATGTTGTGAATTTCCTATGGAAAATAGGTCCTAACTATCACTATCTACTGGCGACCGCCAGTAGATAATATATATATTTATATATATATATGTATGTGTATATATATATATATGTGTGTGTGTGTGTATATATATATATATATATATATTTATATATATATATATAGATATACCAAGCAAAGTCAAAGTAAGCGTGCTCTCAGGGTGTAGAAACACTCGGACCAAGTAGTAAGTTGCAAAACTGTTTACTACTCAACCCGTTTCGACTGCCCAGCAGTCTTGATCACGTGATCAAGACTGCTGGGCAGTCGAAACGCATTGTGTAGTAAACAGTTTTGCAACTTACTACTTGGTCCGAGTGTTTCTACACCCTGAGAGCGCGCTTACTTTGACTTTGCTTGGGATTTGTTTGCCGGTATGCTCTACCGGCGTGCGCGCCAATTTCCATGGGTCCCGACGTTCCGGAAAGAGCGACGAGGGTATGGATATATATATATATATATATATATATATATATATATATATATATATATATATATATATATATATTATATTACCTACTGGCGGTCGCCAGTCACCAGTAGGTAGTTATAGTTAGGACCTAGTTTCCATAGGAAAAGCGTTTTTTGATTTGCCAATATCTTTGGCGCCGTTTGACAAATCTTCGCGAAATTTTCAAAACGAATGAGGTGCTCCGGTCAGCTCCTGTCTTGAAAGTTTCGGAGTGATTCGTCAAGAAGGGGCCGAGAAAAAATGGGGGTCTTAAAACGCATTTTGTTCCCAAGGAACTTTTGTCGTGGCTACAGCCCGAACTGCTGAACGGAATTACACCAGATTTGGCAGAGAGGTAGCTCTTGGTCCAGAGTGCACTCTTTGCTTTAAATGGTGTAAATCCGTTCAGTAGTTCCTGTGAAATTTAAAAATTAAAAATATCGATATCTGGATAGGATTCGCGAACCCTCCCGATCACGAGCTTCATTCTGATTGGCTGCCAACACTCCAAACCAGGAAGTGTTGGCTGGGTGCACGAATCCGGTATTTTTTTTTTTTTTAAACGAAGCACGCTTTGTTTTCCTTAAGCCCCCGGGTGGGCCAGGTCCCGGGGGCAATCATAATTTATGTAGCAGGGGCCCACGGAGGCCCCGCCACCCCGGGGACCGCCACCTCCCCGGGGCTTTGCTGATAATGTGCGGGGGCACGCGGCACCCCCGCAGCCCCGGGGACAGCAGTTAAAAAACTGCATGGGGGGCTCTTGCCCCCCATGCTGCCCCGGGGACTGCCACCTCCCCCGGGCATTTGGTATTATGGGGCGTGGGGGCCTCGCGGGGTAACACTTGCTCCATGGTAATACTTACTACAAGCATTTTCTCTGTCTTGCGGTCCTATCACTAAAGTTCTTTTTATCAACCAAAGACAACAAGGTGTCATGTAGTTCCTAGTAATCCATATGATCTGCGCAATGTTTGGATGACATAAACTAGGGGCTTGGTGTCAAGACTGATTTCAGACAACCCCGCAGGTGCCACCGTAAGCCCCCCTAACCTATTGGGGAGCGAATGGTTTCTGGCAACCACTTAACATGACAAACCTGACCCCTCAGGGATCATGGAAACAATACAGAACTTTTCGCTCAATCACTCATGCTCACATACTCTCAGAGAAATATACAGAGAATACACAGTGGGACGTTTTCAATAATATTTATTGAACCAACATTATTCTTCAATAAAAAGAGTGTGCTACAATGATTAGTAGACAGGAGCAGATAAACATGATTACAAGCACCAAAAGCGTAAATAGTAGGTAGAGTTCTACGATGGTGCTAAAACAATGTATATATGCAGGCATATGAAACAAGGCAGTATTCGAGCGTACTCCTACGATGCGAACCCTACTCTAAGTGTACCTAGTGTGTGTGTAAGTGTAAAGTCAAGAATCCCCCAAGGATGATCCAACCCCATTTCATGATGGGATAGAGTGCAGGACCCCATCTTGGTCATGAACTGGACACCCCTCATGAGATGTCAGACCGCTGCGTGGTGATTTCTCAGCATGCAAGGACCTCGGTGTCAGTGGATTTGTCTCCGCTGCTAATCTATTGGGATGCTCATCTTTTATAATAGAAAGCAGCCTTGCGATGTGCGTATAGATTAGCGATGTTATGGATATGCAGATAACCCTGTCGCCCCATGGATGAAGATAGAGATGATATTTAGTCAAAATAGTTGTATGCACCATATGGAAGCCTTCAGAAGTTATGTAGAGATGAATAAAGTAACTGTTCAAGCACATCATTTGATTCTGACCACCTATAAAATACAACCCTACATAGGGCTTATAATAGGAGATTATAATAGATTTCTGTTGACGCGATTTAGGTTGGGAATAGTACATAGATTAATTTCCTTTCCGTTACAGAACGACTGGTCTAGGGTGTTGTGCAATTGTCCATGTGATAATATTTCAGCCCAATAAACTATGCATATTTATTTTTCTGCAAATTTTATTCTTTTCAAAGAAAGAGGTGGATCCTCCCTTTTTAAGAAAAATGGGTTTAAGACAATGTCGCCCCGCATTTTTGAATCTACAGTCATTAGGAGAAAACCTCATTGTTGAATTAGTATTAATGTTTTTAAATTTTTTTTAATCTGCAGGAAATCTATATTGATGTAATCAAATTGTATTTTAAAGATCCTGTTATTACTATTTTATGAAAATGATTAAGGATGAGACTGTATTGATGTTTTATTCACGCTTTTATGATTATTGAAAATAATCGAATAAAGTTTGTTGAAATTGAAATTGAAATTGCTCATCTTTTATAATAGAAAGCAGCCTTGCGATGTGCGTATAGATTAGCGAAGTTATGGATATGTAGATAACCCTGTCGCCCCATGGATGAAGATAGAGATGACATTTGTACATAGTGTAATACGAGACCTTGTACATGATGTTCAGGGCGTTGTGATAATGTTGTGCGAAGCTAGATGTGAAAACATGTTTAGTTTCTGGGGAACAAATCCAACATTGTCATGCACTCAAATATGTGTAAAAGATCACAGCTGAAAATGTTATTTATGAGGATAATCTAAGAAATAAGCTGCTTCGCTACATGGGCCTAACTTGGAAATATAACAAAGGATAACCGAAACAAATTCACAAGCTTTGCACCAGTAATTAAGCAACATTGTACCAGTGACTAATTAATCTTGCATTAGCTTTTCCAACAACTGCCAACACGCAGTATAGTTTTCAGTTGGTGTAAATGTTGTCTTGCTCAGCTACCAAAGGAATAAAATGAATCAGATTTGACTTATATCCTAAGGATGCACAAAGATCTCTGTAGTGAGTATATTTACTCTCTAAACCAAGCTTCTCCAACTAGTAGCTTGTGAGCTACTACTAGCTCTTCAGCTACCTGTAAGTAGCTGTCTTTTGTGCAGCCCACCCTACTACATTAGAAGCTTTTGCTTAGTTGATTTATTATATTTATACCAAAATTGAAAAGAGTGTAATCAAGACAAAAATGCATGTATTTTCAGATCTAATAAACTGATTTTTGGAGGAAAATGGTTGAATTTCCCACATATATTATTAACTGACATTTCAGTGATAAATCATGTAGCGTTGGGGAGAATGCTTACTAATATTATTACTTTGGTGCCAGATGCATTGCGGCTATGGCTGTTATGTATTAACCACGTACAACAATTCCACACTGACAAAGCCATTTTTACATTACTGCTGGCAAACATGCTTGATGAACTGAGTTGATCACTGCTGATGATCTTGCATATGGTGTCCACTAATGTAATATTTTCTAATGTGTTCACAATTACAACTCTAACAATATTAATAGCTCAAATTATTTTCTTTGAACGTAAGTAGCTCTTATTAAAGAAAGGGTTGGAGACCCCTGCACTAAACTATATTCTGTGAAAAACCCACAGTGGAAAACATGATATGTCCAATGCCAAATGAGAATGATGGAAAGGGTGAGCTAGTCATAATCATGAGCACACTTGGACGCACATCCAAAATAAAAACTTGTTTTGGTATGGCACTTGCTTCTACACATTTTTTCCATTCTGTCACTGATATCCAACACATTGTTATCAACATAGCCATCTTAGACAGCTTAAGGATTTTTGAGATCCTGTGCAATACATATTTTGAGGCCCCTTTTTCAGCAGCGCTTTGAATTTATTACCTAATTTCTGCTAATTTAGGTCCTCATGATGCCTTACTTTATTGAATTTTATGTTAAACCTTTGAGAAGTGAGGCTCGCTAAAACTACTGACTGCTTAAACTGCCTAGCCACTACCAGCCGACTAATACCAAAGAAGGCATTAATAACGGAAAGATGTAGTAAGGTTGAGTTGGGCGACCTTTAGTGGGTTGGTTCATAGTACTGAAATAAGACCTGTGCACATAACACTTGAAAATGCAGCTTTAATTTGCCGGACAGTTGTAACCAAAAGTTAATGCTCCTTCCCGATTGGCATTCTTGCAAAAACAGAAAAAACTAAAACACTGATCCAAGGATTTTCACAATTCCAGATTGTGAAATCTGATTTTTCTGATCTTAATTCTCATCTGCTGCCTTGTCTCTAATCTTGTCATTCTGTGTGTACTTGCCTAGAGAGACAATGACCTCAGGCTCTGCTGAGTAAGAGAAATGGAAGGGGACAAGGGACAAGGGACATGAAAAGGAGTGGGAGATAAAAGGATTGATGTCACAAGAGAGCATAAATAGAGAGGGAAAGATAATGGAGATAGTGATGAGGTAAAGAGACTGGGAACATAGGGAGAGTCATAAGGTAAAGAGAGAAAGATGAGGTAGCCAGAAAGAAAGACACAGTGGTCTATTCAAAAAGTGCATTTTGGAGTATGCTAATAGTACCACAATAGTACTACTAATATATTACAAAATGCTATCACTAACCTGCGTGCGGAGGTCTACAACTCCACCTCTTCTATCTTTTCTGTGCAGAGATCTCCACCCTGACGCGTAAGTACACTTCTCAGTAGTAAATGTGGAAGGGACAAGAGGGTGTGGCTGGAAAATGCAGAACGTTTATGAATAAATTGAAGGGGTTTAGGGAGGACTGAGAAAAGGTTAAGAGATGTTTAGGGAGGGACATGCGCTCACCCACAAAACTCATTGGTATTCACCAACTGCACTTCTATAGTTAGTACAGCAGAAAAGATCTACAACAGCAAAAATACCTAAAACAGTAGTAAATGTACTCCATCTCAGAGCTGGAGTAAATCCAGCACTACTCCTATCCTCTCACAGGTTCAGCAACACCCTCCCATGGAAAATAATGACGTTACCGGCTTAAAATAAAACCCCATAGGAAATCATTTTGAAATAAATTAACCATTTTTATTTTTTTAGGTATATATAACATTATTTTGATGTTGAAAAAATTATAAGAAAAGAAGATTTTATTTTCAAAATAATTTAAAAGCATTTTGCTATTTAAAATTCAATGTAACTTCAATTATTTAAAAAGAATACTTAAATTATTTGTATAAATAATTTTTAGTAAGTTGTTATACATAATAAATACATATGAACATTTTACTTTAGACGGGTCTAACTTTTTTGAAAATCTTAAAAAAGATTTTTAGAGTAATACACTTAAATGTATTAAAAATGTAATTTAAAATTCAGTTAACTGTGCTGTAAAATTAAAACATTTATGCTACAAAAAAACTTTAATTATATTTTTAAAACGTTAATTAATTTTGATCGATTTCCCTATACTTTATAATGGGGAGATCTCCCTTGGTGCTGAACCCATAGTTCTTTTCCAGCTCCAGGAACACAGCAAGTTCTATGTACAAACTATATTGCAATAAGAGACAAAAAGCAGTAGCAGTCAAAGTGCACAACAAAATAAAAATAATGCTGTATAATAGTCAGGGATTTCATATTCCTTATGTCATATTGCAGTTTTTATAGAAAAAGTTGTTGTGTCTTTCCCAATGGTGGTGTCAAAGACCGTCCTGGGCTGGATCCACAGCCCTACACCCCCTGGTTTTCTTCTTGCATCTCCTTTGGTGATAAACCCACATTTGTAGCCCAACTTCAAGATCACAGCAAGTTCAAACTGCAGTGCAATTGGAAACAACAAGCAGTAGCAGGTAGAGTGGACAGCAAGATAAAATGCGCACCTCAGAAGGGTTAGAATTTATTCTTTTGAATATGTTTTCTTGTCCTTTGTTTACAACTTTGAGAGTGGCTGGATTTAGCAAAAAGACTTGTACGCCTTTCGCTTGGAACGGATTGATCAGTTGGCGCATCTGCCACCTTTTCTCCACTGTGGAATGACAGTAATCCGGTCTGACAAAAAATTGTATACCCTTCCCGGTCCTTTTCCTATCGGGCCGTGCCAGATCGTATACTGCCTGTCGTGCCCAAAAATTATTTAGTGATATCAGAATTGCCCGCGGCTGCTATGCAGGTTGTCCGATTTTCACGGACCCTTGCCTGAAAGGGAATCTATGCGCCCTCTGCACTTCCATTGTCCAATTCCACTCTTTAAGTTCTGGAAAGGCTTCCTCGAACATTTCAGCCACAAATTTACGGACATCTTGTCCCTCGGCCCCCTCTGGTACCCCTAGAATTCTAAGATTGTTTCGACGCAGTCGATTTTCCATGTCAACAAGTTTGTTATGTACATCAACTTTATTGGCCTTCATAGCTTCTGTAGTACCCTTTTGTGTCTCCATCTGGTCTTCAAGCACTGAAATGCGTGTCTCTGCCTCCGTCATTCTCTCTGTAAAAGCCTTCTCACCGTACTTTGAAGCTTCCTACATGCCGTGTGTGTTTTTAAGTTCTCTGATCGTGTTTCCAATCTGTGCTCTGATAAACATCTATAAATTGCCTCCAATGATATTTCGCCCTGTGTTTGTTCGACCATACCCCCACAGCCTGATCAGAGAGATTCACTCCATCAGGCGTCATCTCTCCTGAGGAGGAAAATTCCCACTCAGGTAGTTCCATCCCTTCCATACTCGGCCCACCTCCTTTAATCTGCTTCCGTACTGTGTGTGTTTCCATGCTTGCTGTTCCCAGTATCGCACTCTCTGACCCATTGCCGATATTCATTGAAGAACTCTGTGAAGACTCGTTCTCATGCAACTGATGATCCTCGTCCTCTGACACATCTGAGTGCTCAGAGAGGGAATAGAACTCACTTTCCTTACTACTGATACCTTCAGAATTTTCATCACTCATCGCACCAGTTTCCTCTAATATCCCTGAACTTTCTTTTTCTGCAGCATTATCCAAAGTGGTCTGATCAGGCTCCAAAATATACCCGGAGACATCTTTTCCTATCATGTCCGACTCCAATTCGTGAGGATTCTTTCCACAACACATTACTTGTCCCTCAGTTCTTATATTTTGTCCCTCCGATGCTGAGGTAGTCTTTTGTAGCACTGTCGATTTCTTTCTAGCCGCCGCTTGAAAAATCTGTGGGATCTTACCAACTGTTTGAATTTGTGCCTTACTTTGTGCACTACTGTCCCATTCCTCTACCCCTGCAGGTTCTTTAGCGCTTTTACCAGCTAATGCCGTTCTGGTTCCAATCAAAATTTCACCACTCGCTCTTGTTTTCCCACCGCGGGCAATTTTTGGTGGCATTGTCAATTATTAATAAAAAAAAAAACAGAGAGAATACTTGCTCCGGTGTTACTTCCCTCGGTCTATCAATCTATGCTGCCTACCTCGGCACTTGCACTTCAGCCCCTGCTCCTCTCAATATCGGCCAGCTGCTTGCCGCTTGCTCTCGCTCACTGTTCCAATCGTTGTGCTTTTCACACTGCCGGCACCGGCCACTCACCGGTACCTCGACTCTCAGTCCCAGTTCCGGTGGTCATAAGCCCGCGATGTCGCCTCTCTGCCCACGGCTTCTCCTAGAGGCAAGGAGCACCTCCACTCCAGCAGCCGCTCTGATTCCCGCCGCAACTGCCGAACCGTCTCCACCTGCGTCCGTCGCTCCACGCTCCACTCACACACGTCCGGCTCAGGTGAGCTTGCTTTCTCCAGCAGGATGCAGCTTCCGTACCACTTCTTGCACTCCAACCGTAATGAATTGCCCTTTTTCCACAATTAGTTTCTCGGGAGTTGAGGTTGTACGTAGTTATCTCCTTAATTCCACACTTCTCGTATCAGCAGTATTCCCATCTTCTCCACCATTAGCCCGCCGTTTTAGGGGATAGGTGAGCTATTCGGGAGCCACTCACACAAACGCCCAACCCGTGGACGCCATCTTGCCTCAATTTACCTCGGACATAGCAGCCAAGGAACACCTCCAGTCTTTATGATTAAGATTGTCGACTCTGTAGTGATTGATGTGATGGTATAACATGTCTTTTTGCTCTAGAGGTCAATAAGGGGTGAGAGAGGGAGTTGAGGCTATAAACTCGGCAGTAGGATAATATGGAGGGATGGGTGAGCACTAGGTGGGCTATTCACCGAGCATCACAAGGGCAATTGGCCCTAAGGCCTCTATAGTGGGGGAGGGTCATTGGGGGGGGCTTTTGAGGGGTAGGTGGTGGGCTAGAGTGCTGGGGGCACAGGGGGTAAGGGGAAGGGTGGGAGGAAGGTAAAGGGGGGAAAATCAATTCATAGCATGCATAATAGAGACAATAAGATTTATATAGAGACATCCATGGTAAAAGGATATAATTGGGAAAGCTTTTTGATGAATGGCTGCTAAGGGGACTGATAGGGGCTTACGTATATGCACATTTAACATATGTGGATTGAATAATGTAAATAAAAGGAAACAAATAGCTGCTGATTTAAGGTTGATAAACCCCGACATCTTGTGTATACAAGAGACACATGTGCCCTGGATTAATCGTAAGATACTGAATGAGCTGGGATATATATTGATTACAGCAACCAGACAGTCTATAATGAATAGGGGTGTCGCAATTTTAGCTAAACAAGGAATATCTGGGACGGGAAGAGAGAAGGTAGACAATTTAGGGAGGTGGGCTATAACGGAGTGTAGTGTTGAGGACCGTAAAATAGTTATCTGTACGGTATATGGATCGAATTTAGATGAGGCTGAAACATTGGAATATTTAAATGTGGAGTTGGCGATGTGGGACACCCCGCTGATATTATGCGGTGACTTCAACATACATGGGGAAGGGAAGATGTGGGAGGTGGGTTATGAGAAGTATATAGGGCGTAAACCAAAAGTTTATAGGGCCTTGCAACAACTCTTGCAGAGTCATGGACTAGTGGATGTGTGGTCAGTAGTAAATCAGGGAGACCCAGGCTATACGTTTTATTCATTTCCCCATAACACATTAGTTAGGCTGGATTATATTTTTATGTCACGGTTATTTATTGTAGGTGCAAAGATGCAGTAATGGCCGCGGATTACGTCGGACCATGGCCCCGTGGTACTGGACCTCTCTAGTATAAGTCAGGCAAGAAAATTTAGGTCATTTACTTTCAATAGGAAGCTCTTAGGAGATTGTCAATACAATGACCATATTAAAACATGGGCAATACAATTTCTGGAGATTAATAGAGGCTCTACTACCCAGTCGATGGTATGGGATGCGTTGAAAGCGGGGCTTTGAGGCGAAACACTTAGTTATGGGTTGACCAAACAAAGGCAGCAGAAGAATCTTATGTCAGGTCTTTTGGAGGAGTTAAAGATAGGGGAGCAGGAACTTATACAAGTAATAAGGAATAGGGGGAAGTCAAAGAGATACAAACTAAGATTGCATGCTGTAAGGCTAAGATCAATAGGAATTGGAGTCAGGAAATTGCTGGTCAATATAAAATCCACAAAGAAGAAAGGTATGAGTATGGGCAAGCTACAGGTCGGTGTTTGGCCCAAAGGCTTAGAGGTAGGCAATCGGTACAGAAAATAGTGTCATTGCAAGATGGCAAGGGGAGAGTGGTAGAAACTGTGGAAAGAATATTGGAGGTGTTCCGCACCTTTTATAAAGAGCTATATACACAAGATACAGTGGACAATGATAATTAGGGCTCCCGGTTTTATGGTATTTATTTTTGGGACATTTCCGTCTGTATTTATCCATATTTATTTTTTGCTAATTTTATCTGTATTTATCCATATTTATTTTGGGGTTCGTGGAAAAATTAAGCTGAAATTAGGATATTTCCACATTTATTTAACCGATAAATATGCACTGATGCTCGAATGTCTGCCAGGTTTCAGTGCTGTGAACACCCGCAGAAAGATAAATCAGTGTACTTATATGAAAATATGCACATTTCAGTATCAACCTTGTGCATATCTACTGCTGTCAAAGCCTCTTTACTAAAATTCCTTTCTTTTTTTAACCCCCTTATCTATCAATCCATACATCTATTGGCCTGGCAGTCATGGCAGAGCGTATTTAGAATTACTCAAAAAGCAACTCAATTTCCATATTTATCCACATTTAAAAATAAATACAGACAAGAAAAGGAATGTTTTCTGTCTGTATTTACCTGTAAAAATCAGTAAAAACGGAAAACAGGGAGCCTTAATGATAATATAGAATCATTTCTGCAAACAATTGATTCAGTGGGTCTCGGACAAGAAGAGCGGGGAGCTCTAGAAGCCCCGATAACAATGGCAGAACTTGAGGAAGCGTTGGGCTCGTTGGCTGGGGGCAAAGCGGCAGGGCCAGACAAATTACCATTGGAGGTATATCGAATACTCTTCCAAGCAATAAAGGATGATATGTTGGCTACATTTCTAGAGGCTCAAGCTGGGCACCCACCATTGTCGTGGGACGAAGACAACATTGTGGTTTTTAAAAAGAAAGACAAACCGGCGAAACTGCCAGGGTCGTACAGACCAATATCACTGATAAATGCGGATGGCAAGGTGTACTCAAAAATTCTGGCAGCTAGGCTCGCTCAAGTAATTACTTCATTGGTTTCTAGACACCAGCACGGCTTTATACCTGGCAGAGGTACAGTTAATCATTTAAATAGAGTGATTGCAATGATTGACTATGCTAATGTACAGCAAAAAAACTTAGGCATAATTTTTTTAGACGCTGAAAAAGCGTTTGACCGCGTGTCATGGTCGTTCTTATGGGCCGTCATGCTTAAAATCGGGTTTGGGCCGTGTTTTATGAGAGCAATAAAAACCATGTATAAATCTCCGCGGGCTAAAATATGTGTAATGGGCAGGGAATCGGCCCCGGTATACATTAGTAGGGGAACAAGACAGGGGTGTCCATGTTCGCCCTTATTATTCGCCATATATATTAACCCGTTGTTAGTATTGTTGGAAGCAACGAATAGGATTAAATCTATGATCTGTGGGCAATTTCAAGTGCAAGTATTAGCTTATGCTGATGACATAGCGGTAGCAACATCTGACCCAGAGCAAGCAGTGATTGAGATAGAGAACTCAACCCAGAAGTTTGGTGTAGTGGCTGGATATAAGTTGAATGCATCCAAAACCCAGATCGTATGCTCTGAAGGAGCATGCCTTGGAGAAGGACGGGTTATGGACGAAGCCAGGTATCTGGGTATTAAAATTAGGATGTCACTTCAAGACTTAGTAGAGGTAAATTGGGGTGATATTGTCTCTTCGGCCAAACGACAATTGGATAGGGTTGAATGTCTGCATTTGTCAATGGTTGGGAGATGCAATGTGCTTAAAATGTGTATTCTCCCAAAGGCTATGTATTATTTCAGGGCAGTTCCGTTGGAGTTGACACGACTACAAGTATCGAAGCTACAATCTCTATGTGATAGGTTCATTTGGGGCCAAAAGAAAGCTTGACGAGCTTTAAAATATATGACACTACCACTAGAGCGAGGGGGATGGGCTGTACCGAATTTTATGTTCTATTATTTAGTATGCCTCTTACAAAATATGCGGTTTCTTATGACTGGAGAGGAAGGACAACTAGCAGAAGCACCTAATATATATCAAATGCTGATGGGGGCACAGGCTAGAAATGCTTTATTCAAATTTTTGGAACCCAGTTATTTCAAGAGAACACAGTTCAAAATTATGATTACAGCATATAAGGCTTGGAAAATAGTATGTAGAATGTTTTCAATAACTCGGATAAATTATTATACACCACTGAATTCTACAGCTATATTCCCTGCATTTTTTGGGATGTAAAGATGGATAGTTGGCGAGATAATGGGATTAGACAAATAGGGGATATATATTGTGGGGGGTACTCGCTTCCTTTTCTGACTTAACAGAACGATATAAGTTGCCTAAAAATGATTTTTTTTAAATATTTACAAATACGAGATTTTTAGTTAAGCATTACAGATATTTAATGATAGCCCCCAATACTCTAGTGGAGGCAGTTAAAAAAAGAGTCAAGATAGGGACACTATATGGAATACTTATTGAAACCCAACCGGATGATATAGAGAATCAGGATGGGAAGTGGAGAGCACGGTTAGGGACCGCAGATAAATATGTGCAACAATCAATTGATACGGCTGCTAGAGTTCTTCTGACAGCAAATTTACGAACTCAACATTATAAGACTTTATTCAATCTATATCATACCCCTGTAAAAATAATGAAGTGGGGGGGGGGCCCACGATGGGAATTGTTTCAGATGTCATACGCAAAAGGCGGATATTGTACATATATTCTACGAGTGTGTAGGATTATTTCAGTTTAGAAATTCCATTGAGCAGTTTCTAACGGAAATTACTGGGGTTGATGTGCTTATCTCTAAAGAGGTAATGCTAACAGGAGTTGGAGAGGGTACTAAAACAGGTCAGACTGGTTATTCATTTAGGTATCTTATATTCATAGCTGTTGCAGCAGCTCGATTATGTATTGCTTCAGTCTGGCTCCAACCTGACGCCCCATCGTTTGCGATGTGGCAAGCAAAGTTTTATAATTTATTCAATTTGGAATATAGTTTGTACTGTTTGAAATCAGTGAAGAAGAAAAAATTGGGGGTACAGATTTGGGGACCCATGCTTAATCATATGGAGATATCGGTGTGAATATATATAATTTTGTTATACTGTGGAATTTAAATTCTGTACTAGAGGTTTAATTGATTGTGTTTGTATTATATGCTATGAATTGAAAAATAAAAATAATTTAAAAAAAAAATGAATGTTTTCTTTTTTCCCATTTTTGTAACATCCTTCCTCCTATAGTTTTTTTCCCATCATTTTTTCCATTTTTCTTTTCATCTTCCTAAACTTCTTATTTTACTACAGTTGTATGAAACTTTCTTCTATCTTCTTTATTCTGCCTGGGCCCCAGCTCCCACTTACCTGGACTGGTCCTCTAACCAGTCTAAGGCCCTTTCTGTCCTGGCCTCATTGTCTTAAGGCCGCCACTCGTTATGCGGTCCTTCTCTCTCACTCTTTCCTCCTCCTCTCACCCTTCCTTCGATCTCTCGCTCACTATTGTGCCCTTCTCTTGTTCTTATTCAGTCTCTCTCGCACTCTTTGTGCCATCTTCCTGTGCCTTTTCATTCTCTCTCTCACACTTTTGCCCACTTTCCTTTGTGTCCGCTTTACTTTGGGACCAATTTCTTTGTGCCCGTTTTTCGCTCTCCACTCTCTCTCTCACTCTTCACCTGCATCCTTTGTGTCCATTTTACTTTCTTCACTCCCTCTCTCTCTTTGTTCTTGGTTTCATTTGTGCCAGCTTTCTTTTGTGCCCGTTTCCTTTGTTTTCCACCACGCTCCCCCGGGACTTCCCCATCTCCTGCACTTTCCCGCCTTCCCCCTCCCCCGCTCCTTACCTGCATTTCCCTTGTGTGCCTTCTCCCACATTTTGCAGCTCGCCCTTTCCTAATCCCGCTCTCCAACCCCTGTGCTCCACCCTCCCAGGACCAATTTAATGGCGGCTGCTGTGCGACAGAGCAGAGAGTGTGGGCAGCAGGTGTGCCCCAGCGCAAAAGCAAGCTTGTCTGTTGCTGTCCATGCCTGGACACACATAGCGCCTCGACCCTGGTCTGCCCAATCATCATCGCTAGACAGTCTCCCCCCTGCAAGCACTCAACACCGGATCCTCCCATGACAGCGGCTTCCAAGCTTCACCCTGCTCCATGGCAGGACCTTTCTCATGCACTCACTGCCACTTCACTTGCACCTGCTGTCCCATCCTATTCCTAACCAAGACCTTTCTCGGTCCACGGCCATACCACCGGGTTACAAGAGCTCTCGCTAGGACAGACAGAACAAGCTAGGAGGAGGACTTGCCGTCATCCACAAGGACTCTATCACCTGCACCACCTTCACTGACGAGAACTCAGCTTTCATGGAACATATGCACTTCCAACTTCAAGCTCGCACCCATACCACCATCAAAGACACCATAGCTTACCGACCACCGGACAACGCACTACCTTCAGGAATCTCCTCATCAACTTCATCGCCATCAGCTCAAACGACTTCATCTTACTCGGCGACCTCAGCTTCCATCTCGACTACCCCAAAGATCCCAACTCCACTGCCCTACTCAAGAGCATAGAGAACCTTGGACACACCCAGCTCGCCCAAGGCCCGACACACAATGCAGGACACACCCTCAACCCCATCTTCACAGAAAGCAACAAGATCAATTCAGCCAACTCACTCTGCTCACTTGGACAGACATCTCCATGGTCCACTTCTTCATCAACGCACCCCAACTCCACAGAGCCAAAACTACTAGCAACCTCAGACCAGCTAGAACAAGATAACAGAATCAGACGATGAACACCCTCAGTGCCCACCATCCAAACCTCATTGCACTCCAACATTAAAGCCTTCAACAACTGGATCACAAACTGCTCAGACACCCTCACCCCACTGAAGGTCGTTAGACAATCAAGAACCAACACATAAGCCAGCTGGTACACCGAAAACCTTACAAACTCCAAACACTACTGCAAACATCTGGAGAGAAGATGGAGAACCAGCTGTTATGCCATCACAAGAAACACAAACAAATGTGCGCTCAGAAATTATCACACCCAAATCAACAAGTCTAGAAAAACAGCCCTTGCTCTCAGACTAGAAACCAGCTCCAACAACTGCAAAGGCCTTTCAACATCATCACAGAATTCTCCAAACTCCCCCAGCTGCCACCAACCCCATCATCCCATCACCCCATCGCAAGACCTCTCAACAGCCTCTCCAAATTACTTCACAACAAATTTATCAAAATCAACAAAATCTACAGCAACTTCGTTGCCAACGTAAGACACAAGATCTCATCAATCAAAATGCCTACCACCACCAAATATGACCACCAGATCACAAACTGGAAACCCCTCACCTGAGAAGACACCACCGAAATCATGAGAACAATCCACTCCAGTGCCCCACCGACCCCTGATCCACTATATCTACAACCTAGGAGGAACTCTGATCAACTCCCACCTCACCTCACCACCATCAAAAATGCCTCCACCCAAAGCAGAACCTTCCTGGACAGCAGGAAACATGCAGCAATCTCAGCTCTCATGAGAAAAACGACAGCAGACCCAAAAGAGCTCAGCAACTACAGACCCATCTCGCTCCTGGCTTTCCCATCCAAAGTCGGGGAGAAAGCTATCAACAAACAACTCTCCAATCAGCTTGAACAACACCACCTCCTAAGACATCTGGAACCCAGAAGACACCCTCAGCAACTGATGGCATCCGGACCATCATGGACAAAGAGGAAACTGCAGCTCTCATAATACTTGACCTCTACGTGGGCTTCGATACCATCTCCCAGAGCACCCCCTTCACAAGACTCCACAGCTTCGGAATACAAGGCCCTCCACTCAGATGGTGACCTCTTTTCTCTTCGACAGGACCCAGCGAGTCAGCCTCCTACCCTACACTTCTGAACCCAAGAACCTCATCTGCGGGGACCATCAGGAATCATCAGGGAGCCCCACCCTCTTTAACATCTACATGGCACCTCTCACTCATGTCATAAGATCCCATGAAATTAACATTGTCTCCTATGCAGACGGCACTCAGCTCATCCTCTCCCTCACAGACAACAACCACACCCACCCACACCCAAAGGACCAACTTCACCACCTACATGTCAAACATAACATATGGATGAAACAAAACTGCCTAAAACTCAACACTGATAAAACAGTAGTCCTAATTTTCAGGAACAAGAGCTCTCCATGGGACTCCTCCTGGTGGCCAACCAACCTGGGACCCAAGTCCACCCCCACTAACCACACTAATAACCTCGGCATCATCGTGGACAACAGACTCACGATGGTCAAACAGGTGAACGCCATCACCTCATCCTGTTTCTTCATCCTATGTATGCTCTGCAAGATATTCAAATGGAGCCCCACTGACACCAGACACACAGTCATCTAGGGCTTCATTCCCAGCAGACTAGACTACGGCAACACACTCCACGCTGGCATCATGAATCAACACATACAAAGGCCAGATCACCCAAAACGCCTCCACCACATTCATCCTCAACTTCCCCCTCAGCGCACATATCACGCCTCACCTCAGAGAGCTACACTGCTAGTTTGCATCCTTCCTTTTCTTCATTTCATGGTTTATATCATCTCTCTGTATTTATTGCTGCACATTATGTTACTGCTTCTGTCCTCCTTTCTCTTCCTCTGTTTCCTGTACACTTTCTATTTGTTTGCCCTTCTCATTTCTGTTTTTCTTCCAGATTTACTGATTTCTCCTGAACTCTCTCTCTCTATTTAGGTGACTGTGGCTTCTTTCGTATAACTATACCTTCACCCCCCAGAATTTTCATGCTATCTGGTCATTTATGAAATTCTGTCTAAGATCGTCTCTGACTAAAGTCAAAGGGTCTGATTCACAAAGGTAAAGTTAGACCAAAAGTCTAACGTAGACCAAAAGTCTAACTTTACTACTTTTTGGTATTTACAAAGGTAAGTTAGACTTTTGATCTAAGTTACACTTTTGGTCTAGCTTTACCTTTGTGAATCAGGCCTCAAGTTTAGACCTGAAGTCTAAGGACAAAGGTAAAGTTAAACCAAAGTCTAACTTAGACCAAAAGTCTAACTTACCTTTGTGAATATCGAAAAGTAGTAAATTTAGACTTTTGGTCTAACTTTACCTTTGTGAATCAGGCCCAGACAAACTATAAAGAGCACTTGAATAATTTAATTTATTTTAATAATCTGATTTTCCTGATTACTTTTACTGGGGGAGTCCCTTTAAAGATTGCGGCCATGGGCAAATGCCCACTTTGCCCATGCCTTAGACGGTTCTAGCTATGACACCTATTTTATCAACGACAAAACGATAAAAGTGTCAGCTCGTTGGAGTTTCGAAACTGTGACCTGAAGGGTGTTCACACACACTCACATGTACTCGCCACTCTGAAGCAAATTACTGACTCACTGACTGCCTCGCCTGCCACATATGTAAACCACTAGAACGCGTCCTTTTAAAAAAAAAAAAAAATGAAAAGGATGTGGTAATAAATGTAATTTATACATAAAATGATCTCCTTGTAAAAAGTATTACAATGTGAACATCATTTGATTGTGTACAGTATAGGTGTCACTAATCATACAAATTGAGCAATCAGAAACCATGGAACTGGAAAATTAAGTTTCACTGATCAAGTTAGATATCAAAATAATTTAACTAAACACCCGTTTAAATACTTAAGAGTGTCTGATGTGCAGGAATTCCGAAAAATGAACGTTTCTCACGTTGCCTCTGCAATTTCAGAAAGGACTGCGTGCAGACAGTGTATGTGTACCTAGAATGTAAAGTATCAGATAGCACATTAGAACTCTAAATAATTAAACCTTACATATATTTTAGACCCCATGTGTAAATCTGATGCGTGTAAATTCAGTGAGAGTGTTTCTCATATTGATTGTCTGCTGCTTCCTCTAGGAATGTCCCAGCGGAGTGGTTAACGAGGAGACCTTCAAAGGAATTTATTCTCAGTTCTTTCCACATGGAGGTGAGTACTGTTCGGATGTAATTAGTATTGTGATATCAAACTGAGTTTCAAATATAGAATTTACTCGCCTCGTTTCATTATTTAAAAAGATCTTTGACTGTTTGGTGTAACTGTTTCAAATGTTTTTCTTAAAAGTATTATAAGCTATGTATGCATAAAGCGACTACTTATGTATTTATTACCACTTTGCATAGGGGATGGGGGCATGGATTTGTTCTTCGGTGTGCTGTAGATATCACTTTTACATGTTTTATCATTTTCACAAACATTATTGTAACATACTAAAAGTATTGGAGATAAAATTGCATACTTTGAAAATCAGCACACCACATAATTAGTAAAATAAATAAATATGATAACATTGGATGTTATGTCACTGGGTGTTTATGCCACAGGTCACCTGTTGACTAAGATTGGGCTTAACTAGGTTTTTTAAATGTTTTAACCTGTGGAATTCCTGTGGTGAATTGAAAAGTTCATAGTTAAAGAAAAGTTTACATATTATTAAGGGCCTGAAGACATGGATTTTGCTTTTGAAATCTCTGTTCTGAAAAAAATAGCTAAACAAGAATAACTTATATATTTCCCATTAGCCCTAAGAAATAAATTACATATGATCAGAAACAGCAAATTACAATTCAAGGTCCCAACAGAAGGGTCTTTTACGCTCTCCCGAGTCTGTGCAACCCATCTATTCATACTCAGATATGCATCATCTTCAGTCTTATTTCTGTTCCATGCATAGTATAGAATCACATCACCACCAAATGTTTCTGAAGCCATAGGTCAAAATAAAATAATCTCAGCAAGACCAGGGACAGATAACAAATTATCACAAATCATCATAACAATCCATCATGTTAATAATACATTGCGACAAGCAACCATCCTGATATCGTAAGGGGCTAATCCTCACCTCACTTCCTTATTATACTCTAAACTTTCCTTTATGTTAACAAGGACATTTTGCATTTTAAGTTAGGACTGGAGGCAAGAAATATGTTTTTTCAAAGCTGTCATAATTAGGGAAGTGATAACGTTTACAGGTTGGAAGTATAACTTATCGAGTAAAACTCATAACTTCTTCCTGTGCTCGCAAACGCTAAACAACACACAGTTTAGTTTCAGAAAGAAAACCAAGACAAGAAACCGACTGGATTGTGAACGTAGTCCTCTTTCTGAAAGTCCTAAGGAATAAAGGGGCAGATTTATAAGCCCCTTGCGCCACTTTTGCGTCACTTTTCCCATGTTAAAAATTACGCAAAAGTGGCGCAAGGTGCTTGTAAATAAGCCCCAAACAGTTTACTGTCAAAGTCCAATGAGTGGACGTCGGAGACCCGGAAGTGTTACCAATTTAGCTGAGAGTCGCTTCCTTCTTCATTTCTAATTTGAGGCTCATGAGACAAACAGGAACATAACTCTGTTGACGTCACACAAATGTGTGTATTTAATATTACTGAGGGGACTATGTAACTCGGGACACCTTAGCAGTCAGCAGATCAATGGGTGGGTGTTCTCCCACATTAAAGCCTTCCAAAGCGGTGTGACCTGCAGAAATAACCAATCGGAAGGAATTGATGGTCCTGTATGCCAGACCCTGTCTCTTTGTTCTGACAGGAATTTCAGAATCGGAATATGTCTGAGCAAATTCAAACATCAATGATACTATAGTGCACAAGTGGCCTTATATTGCTTGTTCGTACCGGCTGCCGAGGCTTGTTCAATGAGGAAATAAACAGTTTTGAAAGGCCTGGTATCTGAACTGCCACCCTTGGAATCATTAGAAAGGGTGAAAAGGCATAGTGAACCATGTTGCTGCAGACCTTCATGAAAGCATCCACTTTCATCTCCTGGGGTCCAGTGTAAAGAATGTCAGATGTTAAAGTATGTCAGAAGGTGTGTGTTCATCCTTGATTCGGAGAGACCTTTGAAAGCGTGGCTCCCATATCGTCGTCATGGCAGTGTTAAGACAAGTGGCCAGCCTCAAATCGCTGGAGTTCCAATTGGCAAATGTGATGCTTTTATTGGACATTGATTAATTTCTTGGGTTCCTTTTATAGTTTCTCCAAGAAATTTGACATCTTCAGGTCAGTTTTCGCACCATATCCTGATTGGAAGGCCTAGGACATTCTTTCATGTGGGCTCTGTTCACTTCCTTATCAAGCGGATTCCTAATCCTGGATTGTTCACACGGTGCTCAGATCAATCACAACACTGCATTGCAGCGTTGTGATTGGCTCAGGGGCCCGGGTGCTTCCTGCAGCTTCTTACGGACTGGAGTCAGGAAGAGAACAGAAGCAGAGACGGAGGAGAAAGGTAAGTGTTTTTTTTAAATATTTTTCAAACCCCCCCAGTCCTTCCCACCCCACCCCTTCCCTTCCCTACTAGCCGCACTGGTTAAAAACACAACACTTAAGCCTGACAGTCCAGCAAATCTGTCAGGATGTAGCACTGAGATGGTAGTGGCAAATTAAGACACCAATTGATAAGGGCCATGCAGTAGATCTTGTCCTCTTGGACATCTCTATTTTTTTGACACCATACATCACTAGATCATTTCAACATGACTTGGGGATCTTAGAGGCAAGGGCACTGAACTCACCAGGTCATAAGCCTTCAAAGTCACTGAAGTGGTTATGTCAAACTCCATCTCCTCTCTCAAGTGCTTGACCTACGGGGCCTTCCAGGGATCAGTTTTGTTGCTGCTGCTGTTGTTTAACATATACATGCTTCTCTGACCCATTGGATTGGGGCACATTTTCATTATATGCTCTAGTGACGAAGATTACCCTTAGGGTAAATAAGGCCTACAGCCCACCATTCGCAACTTTAAAAAATGCTTGACAGCTACTAACATCTTTATGTGTTTGTGAGAAACTGGGTTGTTGGCTGAGTGGGGTGTTAACTCTGCTTAAGCAACAGCCACAATTAGGGTGAACCACAAAAGTCATTAAATTATCCTGTGCTTAACCCTCTTGTAGCTTGGCACACAAGCAGTCAGGCTTAACACAATACAAGTAAAACTCCACACCAATTTAGAAAAATAGAGTAAATTTTAATAAATCATTGGACACCAGAAGGACAAAAATGCAATCAGTAAAATCGGAGTTATGATTTTTAAAAGTTTATGATAAAAACCAGCGGCTAAAAGATCAAAAAGCCAATTGAGGACATCTAGTCCATAGAGAGTCAAAGTCAAAAAATATGGCTTACCGTGATAGAGCGTGAGTCAGATACAAGACGTGGATTGAGCCCAGTCAGAGCTTACCTTTGGACTTAATAGAAATTTCAGCAAAAATGTTCCAAGCAAGTACAGTTCAGCGGGGCCAGGCTGCAGGAGGTGTCTGTGGAGGAAGCACTATCGTTTGGGAGCCGCTGGATGAAGTCGAGGTGAAGATTTCCACGCTGGCTTAGTCTCTTTTTTGGAAGTCAAAAACCTCCAGTGGAACAAAGCCGCAAACTGTAGCTGACGAGGGTTCCATGAGGCCGGATACCCCTTCTGCGAAGGACAGCTGTACAGGATTTGCTGCTTGTGAGAAGAATGTAGTGGGAACTGTTGCAAAGTCAGGCTCACTGGCGATGCTCCTTGGGTGGATGACGAGCAGGTTGGTCCTGGTCTCCTTTTAGTCCTCAGAGCACTTCCCATGTTTTGGATTGTGGCCATCTGGGCACCTTTAGCACCACCTTGAAGGGTCCAGGACTGGAGAGGCACCACTTGGAGGGCAGGACTCCCTCATGCTGGGTCCAGGTGCAGGTTCAAGATGGTTGGTGCCTTTTCTGTCCCTGAGACTCAGTTCAGTAGGCCAGTCAACTATCCCTCGGAGCCACTCTGGTAGTCCTAAGTTCAAAAGTGGAACAGGGCTCAAGCAACGGGCAGACCTCTGACAGCTCAAGGCAGGCTTCAGGCAGCAGAGTAGTCCTTCCAGGTGCAGCAAAGCAGTCTTCTGAAGTACACAACAGGCATCAGAGCAGGTAGTCATCTGAGAGTCCTTTTGCATGTTCAGAAAGTCAACTGAAAAGTGGGACTGAGGGTCTTATTTTTATACCTGGTGCTTTCTTTGAAGTAGGAGAGGTTTATACACAGTTCCCTTTGAATTGATTGGAGTTTCCTACCTTTCCTGTAGTGGCTTCAGCCTGACTGCATGAACGGTGAGGGACTGTGAATTCCTTTTTGCAAATGCAGGGCATAGTCTATTGACTTGTAAGTAGGGCTGTGCCCAGCTCTGCCCCCAACCTGCCAGTGATGGCCCATCCAGGCACACCTAATTCCTCTATTGTGTGGATGTCTGGGAGGAATAAACAAAGTCCAATTGCCAACTACGCTCAGTCATATAGCCTGGAACCAGGGTGCAGGCCCAAAGTAGCTAGGGCAGGAAAATGTGAACTTTCTAAAAGTATACATCAAATCCCCTGAAGAAAATACTTTTCAAACTAGCAGTAACACATGAATCTGCTAACTATATTATATGTAAATAACAATTTAGTTGTAATAATGAGACCTACTTTTTGTAAATCAGTGTTCCATATTATTTGTTATATCCAAATACATAGAAAGAATAGCAATAAGAAAGGATTCAGAAATACATTCAATTACATCGCACTTCCCCGTGGTAACACTGTAAGAAATATACTCACTAGAATATGATTGTATATGTTATTTATTAGAGCTAGATATAGATCGTCATGTCAGCTCTAAGTCCCTGCACTAACTGACTCAATATCCGTTGAAAACCCTTAACCTTCTCTTCTAGAATCTATGCTCATTCTAGATGACATCACAGTGTCATCACATCATTACATTCTCCCCCCTCCCCCCAAAAATAAATAAATAAATAAATCAACAATGTTCAATTAATCTCTTTGGCTTCTTTGTAATTCTTTCTGATCTTCTGTGCAACATTTCATCATGTTGATCATTTGGTTCTATATTTTCATTTTTAGCATTTGGTTCAATCTTTCTGAAAAATGTTTTATTTCTTGTTATTATTCTGTCATCACTTTCTGCAGTTACTGATGTTCCATGAACTCTTGTTACTTCTAACGGCGCAGGATGAAATCTGCTTTGCGACTTCCTTGTTTGCTGTTGCCGAACTAGCACAAGATCACCAATTTGATATTCTTGACTTTGACACTTCCTTCTATTTTCTGCATAGTATTTCATCTTCTCTTTTGCCTCCTTGTCCTTTTCCTTTATTTCCTTGTGATCTTTTGGTGGAATTGCTGGAAGATGTGGTAGACCAGTTTGTCTTGATTGCCCAAACATTAAATCTGATGGACATTTTCCTGTTGACACATGTGGGGTGTTCCTGTAATCTCTCAAAACTTGACATAATGCTTGGTTTATCGATATTTGTGAAAGCTTTGCTCTTTGCACAGCCTTTTTGACCGTAGCCATTAATCTCTCCATCATTCCATTTGCTTGTGGCCACATTGGAGTTATTCTTATATGTACTATTCCTAGGTAATTTACAAATTTTCTAAATTCATCTCCATTAAATGGTGGGCAATTATCTGTTTTTAGAACATTAGGAATTCCCCACGTCGAAAATATTTCATCTAATATTGGGAGTACTGCTGCTGAAGACGTTGATGAAATCAATTTTACGGGAAACGACCTTTACCACTACTCTTTAACAACGAGGGGCCTGAACCACGATCCCTCAACCACTACTGCATTTACAACTACCTAGTCTAAACAACGACCTGTCTAAACAACGACCTGTCTAAACAACGACCTGCATGAAGAGATTAGTTGTTTCTTTTGTTATAGTAAGTTGTCTGACTGATTTGTTTTTTTCATGGAGTGTAACATTTTGTAAAAATAATTAACTGTTTTACATTTTCTAAGTTTATTTATGCAATCTTACTAATTAATGTATGCTCTTTAAATTTACCTTCTGAGACCAGTAGATGGCACTCTTGGATTGTTTATGACTGATATATATATATATATATATTCACTGAAAAAACCATAGGTTTCAGGGGCGTTATAGTTAGTTGGACATTTCACTCGTACAAAACCATAGAAATTCCCCCGTTATAGTTAGTTCAGCTAACTATAACTCGTGCGCTCCATAATGCACTGCTGATGACGTCACATATTACATCACTCATGACATGGTCAGTGACATCACTCATGACATCACTGATGACATCTCAAATGACATCACTGATGACATCATCCTTGTGATAGAGTGGCAGACCTCCTCTCACCCTAATATAACCTTTGATACACACACTCAAAAATACAAACTAACATTTTCAAAACAATGGACATACCAATACCAGTTACAACACACCTGTTCAGTAATTCCAAGATCTACACACACATCCACTCATTCACCAACAGTCCCTATACAGTCACTCATACATGTACTCACTCATCATATGTACTCATACACCTATACATCCTGTTACACACCGCCACTCATCCATAGAGTTACTCACACACATAGTCACACATGCAAACAAAGTATCAAACATCCATTTACTTGCATATACAGTTATACACACACTACCACACTTACTTCTACAGAAACTTACACATACTTACTCTCTTAAACAATCACTTACAGAAACACCTACTTATTTGTACAGGAACTCTTCCAATCTCTCACTCTCACATATACTCACTTATATACACCAATACTCACATATACTAGTTTAAAACATATGTAGTTACTCATAAAGACACTATTGAGACAGTCATTCACTCACTAACACACCCATACACATACTCATCCACATATACAGTCCTGCACACATGCTGTCTTCAACACATACAAACAGTGAATCACTCATTCATGCATCTATGCACTAAGTAATACCCCCACCGAACCATACAGACACTCAGACACTCATACTGATACTCAAAAAACCAACTAATAACCCATATAGACACTCATGTAGCTACTCACCAACCCATGCAGCCACTTATACACAAAGTGAGAGACTGATACAGATATTTTCATATTTAAACATTACTCACTAACCCATGTATTCACTAAGATACACTTAGTCAGTTATACAATCAATTTTACAAAACAAAATCATCCATTTAGACACTTATATACCCATTTATTCTTCCATCGACCTTGAGATATACATATATAAAACATATTTAATTTTCAGAAAAACACACATTCACTGGATGATGTCATCAGTGATGTCATCAGTGATGTCATGGGTGATGTCACTGACCATGTCATGAGTGATGTAATATGTGACGTCATCAGCAGTGCATTGCGGGCGCGCGAGTTATAGTTAGCTGAACTAACTATAACGGGGAATTTCTATGGTTTTGTACGAGTGAAATGTCCAACTAACTATAACGCCCCTGAAACCTATGGTTTTTTCAGTGAATTTCTAAGGTTTTTAAATGCTAATTTCTAACTATAACGTGCCTGAAACCTATGGTTTTTCAGTGAATTTCTAAGGTTTTTAAATGCTAATTTCTAACTATAACGTGCCTGAAACCTATGGTTTTTTCAGTGAATATATATATATTTATTATACTATGTATACATGTGAAAATGTCTCGGTCCCCTGTTTGCCTCGGTGGCACGGAAAAAATGGGTGGAACTGACGTCAGCACGCCGACGAGGTTCTCTTATGGCTCCGATGACGTCATACGGTGTCACGAGCGGAGCCGTGCTATTATGACGTCCTCGTTGACGTGGGAGAGCTAGGAAAGAATTTCCGTGGAATGCTGGTGCAGGGGATATTCACCTAAGTGTTCAGGCTAGTCCTTTGGGAGCAACTGTTTATGTTGCCACTCCAGAAACCGAAACCAGTGATCCGAGGGCAGAGGCCCTGCAGATGGCACACGAGGTGGGGTGCCCAGTCGTGTGCACCGGCGGGGCAGCGAAGTGACAAGCACCACAACCCACAAAAAAGGTAACTAGGGCACTGAATAACACAGGATCTTCTCTTTGTATCTGGCAGGAACAACGAAGTTAAAATGCCCTAGTACCAAAATGTAGAATTAGTGCTACAACGGTCTTCAAGAGGACCTGCGATGCCGCTTCTGCCTCCCGTACCCTGGAGGTGGCACATGGTTCACGCGGTATGGTCATACTGCGGTGGGACGCACACTCGTTGACCTCTCATGGCACTGCTCCACACTTCAGGGAGGACGCTTTCCATTAGCTATGTTTTCTGATGACATGTCGCGCCGGCCCCGTCCAACAACAGAACTCCTTTAGATCCAAACAGACTCTTCCACTCTCTCACCGGAAGTGAAACCAGGCCACGCGGACACTTTCACAATACAACAGCCGGGAATGCACTTTTCGGTAAAAAAACACATTCCTTCCTCCTAATTAATCAAATAAACGTCTCACTGAAGAACAGGGGCCAGCTTCGATCGGTAAACAGCCGTTACAACAACTTTTTACTTTGCGATACCATTACAACGCATGCATTACCACGCATGCGTTGTACATCACGAAGTCATTACTACGCATTTTTTAGAACGCATGGTCATTTACCATGCATGCCTTTACAACGAATTTTGTTGTAAAGGTATGTATGGTAAATGACCATGCGTTCTAAAAACATGTAGACGATCCATGTCGTTGTAAGGAAACAGAGGCTGTTCCGTTTCCTCACAACGACGTGCACCGCCCTCAGAGACGACGTGAAGCAGGAACCACGAGGAGAGAGGAACCATGAGGAGTGAGAGGTAAGGGGGATTGGGCATGGGGTGGGGGTTTCTTTTCTAGGGTTTAGGGTAGTGCAGTGGTGTTTGGGTGGTGTAGGGGGTCGTGCTGGGGGTAGTGTTTTAGGGTTTAGGGTAGTGCAGTGGTGTTTGGGTAGTGTAGGGGGTCGTGCTGGGGGTAGTGTTTTAGGGTTTAGGGTAGTGCAGTAGTGTAGGGGTCGTGCTGGGGGTAGTGTTTTAGGCTTTAAGGTAGTGCAGTGGTGTATGGGTAGTGTAGGGGGTCGTGCTGGGTTAGTGTTTTAGGGTTTAGGGTAGTGCAGTGGTGTTTGAGTAGTGTAGGGGGTCATGCTGGTGGTAGTGTTTTAGGGTTTAGGGTAGTGCAGTGGTGTTTGTGTAGTGTAGGGGGTCATGCTGGGGGTAGTGTTTTATGGTTTAGGGTAGTGCAGTGGTGTTTGGGTAGTGTAGGGGGTCGTGCTGGGGGTAGAGTTAGGGTTTAGGGTAGTGCAGTGGTGTTTGGGTAGTGTAGGGAGTCGTGCTGGGGGTAGTGTTTTAGGGTTTAGGGTAGTGCAGTGGTGTTTGTGTAGTGTAGGGGGTTGTGCTGGGGGTAGTGTTTTAGGGTTTATGTTAGTGCAGTGGTGTTTGGGTAGTGTAGGGGGTAGTGCTGGGGTAGTGTTTTAGGGTTTAGGGTAGTGCAGTGGTGTTTGTGTAGTGTAGGGGGTAGTGCTGGGGGTAGTGTTTTAAGGTTTAGGGCAGTGCAGTGGTGTTTGGGTAGTGTAGGGGTTCATGCTGGGGGTAGTGTTTTAGGGTTTAGGGTATGGCAGTGGTGTTTGGGTAGTGTAGGGGGTCGTGCTGGGGGTCGATTTAGGGTTTAGGGTAGTGCAGTGGTGTTTGTGTTGTGAGGGGGTCATGCTGGGGGTAGTGTTTTAGGGTTTAGAGTAATGCAGTGGTGTTTGTATAGTGTAGGGGGTTTAGGGTAGTGCAGTGGTGTTTGTGTAGTGTAGGGGGTCATGCTGGGGGTTGGGTTTTAGGGTTTAGGGTAGGGCAGTGGTGTTTGTGTAGTGTAGGGGTAGTGTTTTAGGGTTTAGGGTAGTGCAGTGGTGTTTGTGTAGTGTAGGGGGTCATGCTGTGGGTAGTGTTTTAGGGTTTAGGGTAGTGCAGTTGTGTTTGTGTAGTGTACGGGGTCGTGTTTTAGGGTATAGGGTAGTGCAGTGGTGTTTGGGTAGTGTAGGGGTCATGCTGGGGTTAGTGTTTTAGGGTTTAGGGTAGTGCAATGGTGTTTGGGTAGTGTAGGGGGTCGTGCTGGGGGTAGTGTTTTAGGGTTTAGGGTAGTGCAGTGGTGTTTGTGTAGTGTGGGAGGTCATGCTGGGGGTAGATTTAGGGTTTAGTGCAGTGGTGTTTAGGTAGTGTAGGGAGTCGTGCTGGGGGTAGTGTTTTAGGGTTTAGGGTAGTCCAGTGGTGTTTGTGTAGTGTAGGGAGTCGTGCTGGGGGTAGTGTTTTAGGGTTTAGGGTAGTGCAGTGGTGTTTGGGTAGTGTAGGGGGTCGTGCTGGGGTAGTGTTTTAGGGTTTAGGGTAGAGCAGTGGTGTTTGTGTAGTGTAGGGGGTCATGCTGGGGGTAGTGTTTTAGGGTTTAGGGTAGTGCAATGGTGTTTGTGTAGTGTAGGGGGTAGTGTTTTAGGGTTTAGGGTAGTGCAGTGGTGTTTGTGTACTGTAGGGGGTCGTGCTGGGTTCTAGTGTTTTAGGGTTTAGGGTAGTGCAGTGGTATTTGTGTAGTGTAGGGGGTAGATTTAGGGTTTAGGGTAGTGCAGTGGTGTTTGGGTAGTGTAGGGGTCGTGCTGGGGTAGTGTTTTTGAGTTTAGGGTAGTGCAGTTGTGTTTGGGTAGTGAAGGGGTCGTGCTGGGGGTAGTGTTTTAGGGTTTAGGGTAGTGCAGTGGTGTTTGGGGAGTGTAGGGGTCAACCAACATGAATTTGTCCTTGTGTGATGTAACCAATGCTCATGTAAAGCACTCCAATACCTGACCAGTCTGCACTATATAAAACTGCAAAAAAACAAAAAATAAAAAGTGTTTTGCACACTTCTGTCATTGGGCTATACGTGGGCTACCTCTGGGTGATATTTGTGCTACATTTGGGCTCTTTTTCTCTGGTGGCCATCTTGGGAGACTTATTTGTTATGAAGTTTCCTAATTTCCTCATTTACTACAGTCTCCTCAGTAGGAAATGCTTTCAGTTTTTACTTTGATTCCATCAAGAAGGCATTCAGATGTGTCACACATTTGCCATAAATTCAGAATGTTAGCACTCTAGTTGTTCATTAGATCACTGTAGTAAAGCTACTGCTCACCAAGGAGTTAACTGGAAGTCTACTGCTGGTATTGAAAGTGATTGTTTCAGTCTGCATGTCAGAATTTTCTAATGAAATAGAAGAGGATTTGAGATCGCACTTAAAACATGCCCTAAATTTTCTTTTTGCAGCACTAACCATAATTTCTATGGCAAAATGAACCCCCTCATTTTCTTCCTTTTTAAATTAAATGTTTTAAGTGTTACCAGTTTATTCCAATCAAGATGGCTTCAGGTGTGCCATACTTTTGTCATAAGTAAGGCTGTTAGCACTCTAGTTGTTCTTTGGAACACTCTGGGAAGCTGCAGTAGAACACAAAGGCATCAACTGACAGGCTGCTCCTGTTGAAATATAACAGGAAGATATTTGAGATCTCACTTAAAACATGTCCTAATTTTTCTTTCTACAGCACTAACCATAATTTCTATGGCAAAATGAACCCCCTCATTTTGTTCCTTTTTAAATTAAATGTTTTAAGTGTTACCAGTTTATTCCAATCAAGATGGCTTCAGGTGTGCCATACTTTTGTCATAAGTAAGACTGTTAGCGCTCTAGTTGTTCTTTAGAACACTCTGGGAAGCTGCAGTAGAACACAAAGGCATCAACTGACAGGCTGCTCCTGTTGAAATATAACAGGAAGATATTTGAGATCACACTTGAAACATGTCCTAATTTTTCTTTCTACAGCACTAACCATAATTTCTATGACAAAATGAACCCCATCATTTTGTTCCTTTTTAAATTAAATGTTTTAAGTGTTACCAGTTTATTCCAATCAAGATGGCTTCAGGTGTGCCATACTTTTGTCATAAGTAAGGCTGTTAGCACTCTAGTTGTTCTTTAGAACACTCTGGGAAGGTGCAGTAGAACATAAAGGAATCAACTGACAGTCTCTGCCATTGTTGGATGTACATGTTTTACTGAGAATGTCAGACTTCATTCTCACATGACTGAGAAAGATAATGTGAATTTACAGAAAATATGCTCTCATTTTAGCTTCTGGAGCACCTTCCAAAACTGTATGGGACAAGCATGTGAAAATAGTTTTCTCTCAAACATGATTCATGATATCCCAGCAGAAGGTTTTTCACAGGGTAAAATCACCTTAGAACACACCACAATTCCTGAAATTAGTATGGTACCATCAACAAATGAATTCTAATGTAACTAAAGTCTGTTATCACCCTTTATAGTTCTCCTTTTGGTAACCCTCAAAATCTTCGATTCACTACAATGCATTTCAATGGGGTACTATCATTTATATTGGTCCCAAGATGGCTGCCAGCAATTCCAGGATGAAGTGCTGACAGCCAATCAGATCTCACGATGACATGTGTGGTTAGGCTCCGCCCAGATATATATGTGTTTTTACTTTTGATTTTCTCAGAAACTACTGAACGGATTTACACCATTTAACAAAAGGGTTCTTTCTGAACCAAGAACTACCTCTTTGCCAAATTTGGTGTAATTCCGTTCAGCAGTTCGGGCTGTAGCCTTGCATAAAGTTTCCTATGGGAAATTGATTTTTTGACTCTTATTTTTTAATTTCTCCGCAACTACTGAACGGATTTACACCATTTAACAAAAGGGTTCTTTCTGAACCAAGAACTACCTCTTTGCCAAATTTTGTGTAATTGCGTTCAGCAGTTCGAGGCTGTAGCCGTGGCTAAAGTTTCCTATGGGAAAATGAATGGGGAAAACACGTTTTGGGACCCCCTTTTTCTCGGCCCCCGCTTGACGAATCACCCCGAAACTTTCAGGGTAGGAGCGGACCGGAGCGGGCCATGAAGTTTGAAAATTTCGCGAAGATTCGTCAACCGACGCAAGAGTTATTTCAAATAGAATGTTGTGGATTTCCTATGGAAAATAGGTCCTAACTATAACTATCTACTGGCGACCGCCAGTAGATAATATATATATATAGTGGCAAGTGTATCATGAGTATGAGTTTTTGGGTGGCAAGGGTATTTTTAGGGTTTATGGTGGGTGTAGGTTTTTGGGTGGCAAGGGCATTTTTTACATTTTGGGTGGGAATGGGTTTTTGGGTGGCAAGGGTAATTTTAGGGTGGGTATGGGTTTTTGGGTGGCAAGTGTATTTTTAGGGTTAAGGGTGGGTATGGGTTTTTGGGTGGAAAGGGTAATTTGAGGGTTTAGGGTGGGCATGGTTTTGGGTGGCAAGGGTAATTTTAGGATTTCGGGTGGGTATGGGTTTTGGGATTGCAAGGGTATTTTTAGGGTTTAGGGTGGGTATGGGTTTTGGGGTGGGAAGGGGATTTTTAGGGTTTAGGGTGGGTGTGGGTTTTGGGTGGCAAGGGTAATTTTAGGGTTTTGGGTGGGTATGGGTTTTGGGTGGCAAGGGTAATTTTAGAGTGGGTATGGGTTTTGGGCGGCAAGTGTATTTTTAGGGTTAAGGGTGGGTAAGAGGTTTTTGGGTAACAAGGGTAATTTTAGGGTGGGTGTGGGTTTTTGGGTGGCAAGGGTAATTTTAGGGTTTACAGTAGGTATGGGTTTTTGGGATTGCAAGGGTATTTACAGGGTTTAGGGTGGGTGTGGGTGTTTGGGTGGAAAGGGAATTTTTAGGGTTCAGGGTGGGTATAGGTTTTTGGGTGGAAAGGGAATTTTTAGGGTTTTGGGTGGGTGTAGGTTTTTGAGTGGAAAGGAAATTTATAACATTAAAAGTGAGTATAGGGGTGTGTGTGTATGTATATATACATACATACTATATATACATACATATATATATATATGTGTGTGTATATAGTGTTAATACTTATCAATATTAATTTTTACAACACATATGTCTTTAGCATGCATGCCTTTACCACAAAATTTAAGATTTTTACAGGTACATACAAACCCATTACATATATATATATTGTCCTGGATGACCCCGCTATTGGAGGGTTACTTCCAAAATATCCGGCTATAACTTTTAGGAAAACTGGATCAATGGCCAATGAGTTAGTAAAAAGCAGTCCAGAAATTCAGGATCAAAGCAATTGGCTGACACCAAGGAAGGGCTTTTTTAGATGTGCCATCTGCAAAGCCTGTCAATATGGTTCAAATAGAACCACTTATCTCACTGCCTTTAGTGATCAGGTACAAACAATAAATCAACATTTAACATGTCGAACGGATCATGCCGTATATGTGTTGGAATGCAGTTGTAAATTAAATTATGTGGGCAGCACAAAGTTGGCTGTCCACAAAAGAATTTTACAACACATAAGGGCGATCAAGAACAAAGATCAAAGTTACCCGGTAGCGAGACATTTCCATGAGGAACACAATAGTGATTTAAATAATTTAAAATATTATGTCATAGATGCTGTTCCCCAAAAAGGAAAGGTGGTGATCGGGAATCAAAATTGAGAAGGCTTGAGACACGCTATATCCTGGAATTAGACACAAAACAACCAGGAGGCCTTAATATGAGTGAGGATCTGCATACTTATTTATAAGATGGTTTTAATATAAAGAATGTAATTCCTGGTAAAATGATGGTGCATTATCAGAAGGGACAAGACTCATTGAACTATATATATTCCCCATAAATCCCAACTTGTATATAATAAATTGAAAATTTAAAATGTTTATATAGGAAATCAAAAGTTGAGATGTATAAATCAGAATACTTTATCTTATGTGACCGTATGGGATTTGTAGGAATAGATGAACCAATGTAGGAAGATATTGAGCCAGATTCATCAAAGTATAAAACATGGAGCCGAACATGCAAGTAGATATACATAAGTTGAAATCCTTTTAGATCTTTTTTATAGGTTTTTACTCTGTTAATGGTGATTGAATTGTAGTATTGGATGTGTATATTTATGTATTTATTGATATTTATATTCATATATATGTATATTTATGTATTTTATTGATATTTATATTTATGTGTATGGATATATATTTTACAATTGTGGGAATCAACCATTGATCAATCAGATTGAGAAAAAATATTTTGCGATATTTGCACTTGCACACTTGCACTTTTTTCAAGGATTATCAATTATGAGATATGACATTATGTCAAAACAAGATATGCCTTGTTAGGTTAATTATGAAATTTTAGTATTTTTGCACATGTAAATATATTATTTTAGCACTATAGGTAGCACTTTTTAGTATTGTTATTGGTTTGTATATGGTCTAGATGACAAGAAAATATATTTATTGTATCCTAAAGCATTTATGCAATTATTATTGAAAATATGAAGGTTATTTTAATAATGTATTGTAATTTTATACAAAAATTATGAGGCAAATACAACAAATATTAGTTTGATTTGCTAAAAAGCATTTATGCATATATTATTGACAAGGATACAAACAACGCAACACAAATGTTTTTTCCATGTCTATTGTCATGACCAGTGCACACTGTCACTTTAAATAGGTATCCCACAAGCAGTAGCGCTGTCATGTGATCAAGGCAGGGATCTGCCGAAACGCGTCATGGCGGACTGGTTTCTCGGTGTAATAAACTGAAAAATTACACAAAATCTGGGTCTACTCTCGTTTATTCACAAGGATTGTTTCGCGAACGAGCAACTTACATGTTATCACCGGATTGACTTTCCCCGGTGTGGTGGACCCCCTCCAGGCAAGCGGCTCTGTAATTGGCAAGTCACGGATCTGGATTTTCTGGCATCTCCTCGAGGCTTCGGGGCAGCTGGGAAAACCGGAAACACAAAGCGCACCGGCAACGGAAAGTACAGAGCCCCCTGCTGCAGGGATACGTGCCGGAAAAAAGGAAAGCGGCTGAGTGAAGTGGAGCTCAACGGCAGCAAGCTCGGAGGAGTGAACCTGAACGAGGAGGCTACAACACGAGTCGCTGGAACTGAAGGTACAAATAACCCATAAGCATTTCAGGCAGGTGAGGAGGCGTGCAACCGTGTAAGTTTGAACTCACCACTCATTCAGCAAGTGGGAGCAAGCTGACGGAAATACATTGTTTAGAACAAGCACACTGAGAAAAATGTCCGTCGCGGCACTACGGGATCGAGAGTCAGCTGCGGAGGAGATGTTTTCGGACTCTCCTCTGATGCAGAGTGAAGAAAATATGAGTGCCGGTGATACAGCAAGTGCAGGAACACAAAGTTTGAAAGAGAAATTTCGCATCTTAGAGAAAATGATGCGTCAGGAGCAAACAAAATGGTGGGAAGCTAAATCTCTGCAGCGATACCTCGATGTGGGTAGAATACCCCGGGGGCTAAGGATTATGATTGCCCCAAGCTACGATACACCAAACCCACAAATGATGGCAGAGTGGGCGGAGGCTAATTTGGACTCATCCAGACGGCTAGTCCAAATCTTAGTAAAGTATGCAGAGATTGATCGAGCTGACCTCCAGAGCAAAATAGATGTTCTCAATGAAGAAATGAAAACTTCAACTGATTCCCAGCAGCAACAAAAAATGAAACTCCATGAAGAAATGGTGAATCGACTCAAGAAGGAGGAGGATAAAATCAAATATAGGAAAACCTACAAATTCAGACGGGACAAGGAGGATTATGCGAACGGGCAAATTTTCACTTTTGCCCGTAAATTTGATACTTATAGAAATGCAAGTGCCAATAAACAAAGGTCAACATATGATCCATCTGGCATTAACCAACAACATGAAGAGATTCCATCAGCATCTGATCTTAGCTCTGCAGTGGAGAGCGAGTCAGAAACAGAGGGACGGAGGGACCAAACCCCAAAGAATGCTATAAAACCCTCCATGGGAGAAGAGTTGGATTATATAAGGAGAAGCAGGAGAGAAACATTGCGTCCAAGAAACCGACCGGCAAAAACGAAGAACCCAAACCAGAAAGGCAAGGCGAAAAGCAGCCAGAAAACGCCAACAACAACAAGCGTCCCACACGGGGACGGGGTCGTGTAACCTGGAAGAGATAAAAGTATTAAAAACAACATCACTGCCAGAGGATGATACAATTAAGAAAACTATTATTAATCTGGCTGACATAGATCTATCGGAGGCGGAAAAACAATTGCTGAGTTTGGGTTTATCGTTCTGCAAAGAGTCAAACTTTAATTACACCAAAACTCGGGCTGACATTTACATGTTTATAAGAAAACTCAAACTGATGAAGTACCACCAACTCAGAACCCAGCAAAAACAAGTGGGATACAGACCACCTACAAGGGATACAGCTGGGGTTTCCAATCTCACAGTGGCAGACTATGAATTACTGAGAGATTTGCAGGAGATAGATAATAACGAACTGGGCACTGATGATAACACAAGTACATTGGTGGGCAATGCTGAGGAGATTGATGTGAGTGCAAGACCAGACACACCATTCAAAGCAAAAAGCAAATTTTATCCTATGATGCCCAGAGATGCCCTGGATGTATTCAATGACCAAGTGATAAGCCAGGTTAAAAAGCTGTATGGAAATGTCAACAAAAACAAAAGGAAGGTATCAAATGAAGAGAGAAAGTATGATCAACTTATAACTAAATTAAAGAAGGAGAAAAATGTGGTAATAAGGAACTCAGATAAAGGAGGGAACATTGTTCTTTGGCCACTGCAGGACTATCTCAGTGAAGCACAGTCTCAATTAAATAACATAGATTGTTACCGCAAGAGCACGTTACAAAAGTTCAAAACAACGCAGGATTTGTTTCATGCAAAATTGCTGGCATGGAAAAGCAAAGGTCTTCTTAGCCTGGAGGAATACAAATATTTGAAGAAGGAAAATCCCACGATACCCTCAATATACTTTATTCCAAAAATACACAAGGATATTAACAAACCCCCAGGAAGACCTATTATATCTGCATGTGATGGGCCATTTGAAAATATATCAAGGTACATTGATTACTTTTACAGGAGCATGTCCGAAATTTACAATCGTATGTACAAGACACTAGCGACTTTATTAGAAAAATCAAAGACATACAATGGCAAAAGGGGTTTCTTTTAATTACTCTTGATGTTACCTCATTATATACTTGCATTAGAAATCAAGATGGATTGAAGGCGGTGGAATATTTCTTGGCAAATAGAACCATAAAATTCGTAGAACACAACAAAATGATAATGGACATGTTAACCTTTTGTCTTGACAACAATTTGTTTTTGTTTAAAAACACTATGTATCAGCAGATACAGGAGTTGCTATGGGGCCAGTTTTTCCCCCAGTTATGCGTGTTTATTCATGGGCTGGTGGGAGGAGCTGGTCCTCAGGAGCAGATTTGAGCACATTTGCAGAAGAAATGTAATCACATGGTTGCGTTTTATTGACGATTTGTTTATTGTCTGGCATGGTACAGAGTTAGAAGCCAGGGAATTTATATCAATGAATGTCAATGATATCAATTTAAATTTTACTTCCAATATCAGTGATGAAAACATAACCTTCCTTGATGTAAGAATCAAAGTGATAAATAATATGCTATCTACATCTTTGTATCGCAAGGATACTGCCGGTAATACTGTGCTACACGCATCTAGTGCACATCCTCCCCATTTAATAAATAGCATTCCATATGGGGAGATGCTACGTCTGCGAAGAATATGCAGTGAAGAAAGTGATTTAAAACTCAAACAAATGGAAAGCAAAGAACGATTTTTACAAAGGGGCTATAAAGTTAAAATCATAGATGCAGCCATATCAAAATCAAATAGTAAGGACAGGGAGGAATTGTTGCAGTACAACTCCAAAGGCAAAAAAGATATTGATGGAAAGATGGCAGAATTGGGAGAACCAATTAGACTTATTACAGCATATTCCAAACAAGAACAGCAATTGCGGGAAATCATAAGACGAAATTGGCCCATTGTCCTGGATGACCCCGCTATTGGAGGGTTACTTCCAAAATATCCGGCTATAACTTTTAGGAAAACTGGATCAATGGCCAATGAGTTAGTAAAAAGCAGTCCAGAAATTCAGGATCAAAGCAATTGGCTGACACCAAGGAAGGGCTTTTTAGATGTGCCATCTGCAAAGCCTGTCAATATGGTTCAAATAGAGCCACTTATCTCACTGCCTTTAGTGATCAGGTACAAACAATAAATCAACATTTAACATGTCGAACGGATCATGCCGTATATGTGTTGGAATGCAGTTGTAAATTAAATTATGTGGGCAGCACAAAGTTGGCTGTCCACAAAAGAATTTTACAACACATAAGGGCGATCAAGAACAAAGATCAAAGTTACCCGGTAGCGAGACATTTCCATGAGGAACACAATAGTGATTTAAATCATTTAAAATATTATGTCATAGATGCTGTTCCCCAAAAAGGAAAGGTGGTGATCGGGAATCAAAATTGAGAAGGCTTGAGACACGCTATATCCTGGAATTAGACACAAAACAACCAGGAGGCCTTAATATGAGTGAGGATCTGCATACTTATTTATAAGATGGTTTTAATATAAAGAATTTAATTCCTGGTAAAATTATGGTGCATTATCAGAAGGGACAAGACTCATTGAACTATATATATTCCCCATAAATCCCAACTTGTATATAATAAATTTAAAATTTAAAATGTTTATATAGGAAATCAAAAGTTGAGATGTATAAATCAGAATACTTTATCTTATGTGACCGTATGGGATTTGTAGGAATAGATGAACCAATGTAGGAAGATATTGAGCCAGATTCATCAAAGTATAAAACATGGAGCCGAACGATGCAAGTAGATATACATAAGTTGAAATCCTTTTAGATCTTTTTTATAGGTTTTTTACTCTGTTAATGGTGATTGAATTGTAGTATTGGATGTGTATATTTATGTATTTATTGATATTTATATTCATATATATGTATATTTATGTATTTTATTGATATTTATATTTATGTGTATGGATATATATTTTACAATTGTGGGAATCAACCATTGATCAATCAGATTGAGAAAAAATATTTTGCGATATTTGCACTTGCACACTTGCACTTTTTTCAAGGATTATCAATTATGAGATATGACATTATGTCAAAACAAGATATGCCTTGTTAGGTTAATTATGAAATTTTAGTATTTTTGCACATGTAAATATATTATTTTAGCACTATAGGTAGCACTTTTTAGTATTGTTATTGGTTTGTATATGGTCTAGATGACAAGGAAATATATTTATTGTATCCTAAAGCATTTATGCAATTATTATTGAAAATATGAAGGTTATTTTAATAATGTATTGTAATTTTATACAAAAATTATGAGGCAAATACAACAAATATTAGTTTGATTTGCTAAAAAGCATTTATGCATATATTATTGACAAGGATACAAACAACGCAACACAAATGTTTTTTCCATGTCTATTGTCATGACCAGTGCACACTGTCACTTTAAATAGGTATCCCACAAGCAGTAGCGCTGTCATGTGATCAAGGCAGGGATCTGCCGAAACGCGTCATGGCGGACTGGTTTCTCGGTGTAATAAACTGAAAAATTACACAAAATCTGGGTCTACTCTCGTTTATTCACAAGGATTGTTTCGCGAACGAGCAACTTACATATATATATATATATATATATATATTATCTACTGGCGGTCGCCAGTAGATAGTTATAGTTAGGACCTATTTTCCATAGGAAATCCGCAACATTCTATTTGAAATAACGTTGGCGCCGGTTGACGAATCTTCGCGAAAGTTTCCAACTTTTGGGGCGCTCCGGTCCGCTCCTATCCTGAAAGTCTCGGGTGATTCGTCAAGCGGGGGCCGAGAAAAAGGGGGTCCCAAAACGTGTTTTCCCCATTCATTTTTCCATAGGAACCTTTAGTCGCAGCTACAGCCCGAACTGCTGAACGGAATTACACCAAATTTGGCAAAGAGGTAGCCCTTGGTTCAGTGTCGTGCCTTTTGCTTAAATGGTGTAAATCCGTTCAGTAGTTCCTGAGAAAATCAAAAGTAAAATCACATATATATCTGGGCGGAGCCTAACCACACATGTCATCGTGAGATCTGATTGGCTGTCAGCACTTCATCCTGGAATTGCTGGCAGCCATCTTGGGACCAATATAAATGATAGTACCCCATTGAAATGCATTGTAGTGAATCAAAGATTTTGAGGTTACCAAAAGGAGAACTATAAAGGGTGATAACAGACTTTAGTTACATTAAAATTCATTTGTTGATGGTACCATACTAATTTCATGAATTGTGGTGTGTTCTAAGGTGATTTTACCCTGTGAAAAACCTTCTGCTGGGATATCATGAATCATGTTTGAGAGAAAACTATTTTCACATGCTTGTCCCATAGAGTTTTGGAAGGTGCTCCAGAAGCTAAAATGAGAGCATATTTTCTGTAAATTCACATTATCTTTCTCAGTCATGTGAGAATGAAGTCTGACATTCTCAGTAAAACATGTACATCCAACAAGGGCAGAGACTGTCAGTTGATTCCTTTGTGTTCTACTGCAGCTTCCCAGGGTGATCTAAAGAACAACTAGAGTGCTAACAGCCTTACTTATGACAAAAGTATGGCACACCTGAAGCCATCTTGATTGGAATAAACTGGTAACACTTAAAACATTTAATTTAAAAAGGAACAAAATGATGGGGTTCATTTTGTCATAGAAATTATGGTTAGTGCTGTAGAAAGAAAAATTAGGACATGTTTCAAGTGTGATCTCAAATATCTTCCTGTTATATTTCAACAGGAGCAGCTTGCCAGTTGATGCCTTTGTGTTCTACTGCAGCTTCCCAGAGTGTTCTAAAGAACAACTAGAGCGCTAACAGCCTTACTTATGACAAAAGTATGGCACACCTGAAGCCATCTTGATTGGAATAAACCGGTAACACTTAAAACATTTAATTTAAAAAGGAACAAAATGAGGGGGTTCTTTTGAAATAGAAATTATGGTTAGTGCTGCAGAAAGAAAAATTAGGGCATGTTTTAAGTGAGATCTCAAATCCTCTTCTATTTCATTAGAAAATTCTGACATGCAGACTGAAACAATCACTTTCAATACCAGCAGCAGACTTCCAGTTAACTCCCTGGTGAGCAGTAGCTTTACTACAGTGATCTAATGAGCAACTAGAGTGCTAACATTCTGAATTTATGGCAAATGTGAGACACATCTGAATGCCTTCTTGATGGAATCAAAGTAAAAAACTGAAAGCATTTCCTACTGAGGAGACTGCAGTAAATGAGGAAATTAGGAAACTTCATAACAAAGAAGTCTTCCAAGATGGCCACCAGTGAAAAAAGAGCCCAAATGTAGCATAACTATTGCCCAGATGTAGCCCACATATAGCCCAATGACAAAAGTGTGCAAAACACTTTTTATTTTTAGTTTTTTGCAGTTTTATGTAGTGCAGACTGGTCAGGTATTGGAGCGTTGCATCTTAAAACATGACCCCCTACACTACAAAAACACCACTGCACTACCCTAAACCCTAAAACACTACCCCCAGCACGACCCCCTACACTACACAAGCACCACTGCACTATCCTAAACCCTAAAACACTACCCCCAGCATGACCCCCTACACTACACAAACACCACTGCACTACCCTAAACCCTAAAACACTACCCCCAGCACGACCCCCTACACTACCCAAACACCACTGCACTAACCTAAATCCTAAAACACTACCCCCAGCACGACCCCTACACTACCCAAACACCACTGCACTACCCTAAAACATGACCCTCTACACTACACAAACACCACTGCACTACCCTAAACCCTAAAACACTACCCCCAGCACGACCCCCTACACTACACAAGCACCACTGCACTACCCTAAACCCTAAAACACTACCCCCAGCATGACCCCCTACACTACACAAACACCACTGCACTACCCTAAACCCTAAAACACTACCCCCAGCACGACCCCCTACACTACCCAAACACCACTGCACTAACCTAAATCCTAAAACACTACCCCCAGCACGACCCCTACACTACCCAAACACCACTGCACTAACCTAAATCCTAAAACACTACCCCCAGCACGACCCCCTACACTACCCAAACACCACTGCACTACCCTAAAACATGACCCCCTACACTACACAAACACCACTGCACTACCCTAAACCCTAAAACACTACCCCCAGCACGACCCCCTACACTACACAAGCACCACTGCACTACCCTAAACCCTAAAACACTACCCCCAGCACGACCCCCTACACTGCACGAACACCACTGCACTGTCCTAAACCCTGAAACACCAGCCCCTGCACGACCCCCTACACTGCCCGAACACCACTGCACTGCCCTAAACCCTGAAACACCACCCCTAGCCCGACCCCCTACACTGCCCGAACACCACTGCACTGCCCTAAACCCTGAAACACCACCCCTTCACGACCCTCTACACTGCCCGAACACCACTGCACTGCCCTAAACCCTGAAACACCACCCCAGCACGACCCCCTACACTGCCCAAACACCACTGCACTGCCCTAAACCCTGAAACACTACCCCCAGCATGACCCCCTACACTGCCCGAACACCACTGCACTGCCCTAAACCCTGAAACATCACCCCCAGAAAGACCCCCTACACTGCCCGAACACCACTGCCCTAAACCCTGAAACACCACCCCCAGCACGACCCCCTACACTGCCCGAACACCACTGCACTGCCCTAAACCTTGAAACACCAGCCCCAGCACGACCCCCTACACTGCCCGAGCACCACTGCACTGCCCTAAACCCTGAAACACCACCCCCAGCACGACCCCCTACACTGCCCGAGCACCACTGCACTGCCCTAAACCCTGAAACACCAGCCCCAGCACGACCCCCTACACTGCCCGAACACCACTGCACTGCCCTAAACCGTGAAACACCAGCCTCAGCACGACCCCCTACACTGCCTGAACACCACTGCACTGCCCTAAACCCTGAAACACCACCCCCTGCACGACCCCCACACTGCCCGAACACTACTGCACTGCCCTAAACCCTGAAACACCATCCCCAGCACGACCCCCTACACTGCACGAACACCAGTGCACTGCCCTAAACCCTGAAACACTACCCCCAGCAAGACCTCCTACACTGCCCGAACACCACTGCACTGCCCTAAACCCTGAAACATCACCCCCAGCAAAACCCCTACACTGCCCGAACACCACTGCCCTAAACCCTGAAACACCACCCCCAGCAAGACCCCCTACACTGCCCGAACACCACTGCACTGCCCTGAACCCTGAAACACCAGCCCCAGCATGACCCCCTACACTGCCCGAACACCACTGCACTGCCCTAAACCCTGAAACACCACCCCCTGCACGACCCCCTACACTGCCCGAACACCACTGCACTGCCCTAAACCCTGAAACACCACCCCCAGCACGACCCCCTACACTGCCCGAACACCACTGCCCTAAACCCTGAAACACCACCCCCTGCACGATCCCCTACAATGCCCGAACACTACTGCACTGCCCTAAACCCTGAAACACCACCCCCAGCACGACCCCCTACACTGCACGAACACCACTTCACTGCCCTAAACCCTGAAACACTACCCCCAGCAAGACCCCCTACACTGCCCGAACACCACTGCACTAAACCCTGAAACATCACCCCCAGCAAGACCCCCTACACTGCCCGAACACCACTGCCCTAAACCCTGAAACACCACCCCCAGCAAGACCCCCTACACTTCCCGAACACCACTGCACTACCCTAAACCCTGAAACACCACCCCAGCACGACCCCCTACACTGCCCGAACACCACTGCTCTGCCCAAAACCCTGAAACACCAGCCCCAGCACGACCCCCTACACTGCCCGAACACCACTGCACTGCCCTAAACCCTGAAACACCAGCCCCAGCACTACCCCCTACACTGCCCGAACACCACTGCACTGCCCTAAACCCTGAAACACCACCCCCAGCACGACCCCCTACACTGCCCAAACACCACTGCACTGCCCTAAACCCTGAAACACCAGCCCCAACACCACTGCACTGCCCTAAACCCTGAAACACCAGCCCCAGCACGACCGCCTACACTGCCCGAAAACCACTGCACTGCCCTAAACCCTGAAACACCAGCCCCAGCACGACCCCTACACTGCCCGAACACCACTGCACTGCCCTAAACCCTCAAACACCAGCCCCAGCACAACCCCATACACTGCCCGAACACCACTGCACTAAACCCTGAAACACCACCCCCAGCAAGACCACCTACACTGGCCGAACACCACTGCACTGCCCTAAACCCTGAAACACCACCCCCTGCACGACCCCCTACACTGCCCAAACACCACTAGACTGCCCTAAACCCTGAAACACCACCCCCTGCACGACCCCCTACACTGCCCGAACACCACTGCACTGCCCTAAACCCTGAAACACCACCCCTCAGCACGACACCCTACACTGTCCGAACACCACTGCACTGCCCTAAACCCTGAAACACCACCCCCAGCACGACCCCCTACACTGCCCAAACACCACTGCACTGCCCTAAACCCTGAAACACCACCCCCTGCACGACCCCCTACACTGCCGGAACACCACTGCACTGCCCTAAACCCTGAAACACCACCCCCAGCACGACCCACTACACTGCCTGAACACCACTGCCCTAAACCCTGAAACACCACCCCCAGCAAGACCCGCTACACTGCCCGAACACCACTGCACTGCCCTAAACCCTGAAACACCACCTCCAGCACAACCCCCTACACTGCCTGAACACCATTGCTCTGCCCTAAACCCTGAAACACTAGCCCCAGCACGACCCCCTACACTGCCCGAACACCACTGCACTGCCCTAAACCCTGAAACACCACCCCCAGCACGACCCCCTACACTGCCCGAACACCACTGCACTGCCCTAAACCCTGAAACACCAGCCCCAGCTAGACCCCCTACACTGCCCGAACACCACTGCACTGCCCTAGACTCTGAAACACCAGCCCCAGCAAGACCCCCTACACTGCCCGAACACCACTGCACTGCCCTAAACCCTGAAACACCAGCCCCAGCATGACCCCTACATTGCCCGAACACCACTGCACTGCCCTAAACCCTGAAACACCAGCCCCAGCACCACCACCTACACTGCCCGAACACCACTGCACTGCCCTAAACCCTGAAACACCAGCCCCAGCACAACCCCCTACACTGCCCGAACACCACTGCACTGCCCTAAACCCTGAAACACCAGCCCCAGCACGACCCACTACACTGCCCGAACACCACTGTACTGCCCTAAACCCTGAAACACCAGCCCCAGCATGACCCCTACACTGCCCGAACACCACTGCACTGCCCTAAACCCTGAAATACCACCCCCTGCACGACCCCCTACAATGCCCGAACACCACTGCACTGCCCTAAACCCTGAAACACCACCCTCTGCACCACCCCCTATACTGCCCGAACACCAATGCACTGCCCTAAACCCTGAAACACCACCCCCTGCACCGCCCCTACACTGCCCGAACACCACTGCACTGCCCTAAACCCTGAAACACCACCCCCTGCACCGCCCCCTACACTGCCCGAACACCACTGCACTGCCCCAAACACTAAAACACCACCCCCAGCACGACCCCCTACACTGCCCGAACACCACTGCCCTAAACCCTGAAACACCACCCCTGCACGACCCCCTACACTGCCCGAACACCACTGCGCTGCCCTAAACCCTGAAACACCACCCCCTGCACGACCCCCTACACTGCCCGAACACCACTGCACAGCCCTAAACCCTGAAACACCACCCCCAGCATGACCCCCTACACTGCCCGAACACTACTGCACTGCCCTAAACCCTAAAACACCACCCCCAGCACGACCCCCTACACTGCCCGAACACCACTGCACTGCCCTAAACCCTAGAACACTACCCCCAGCACGACCCCCTACACTACCCGAACACCACTGCACTACCCTAAACCCTAAAAAACTACCCCCAGCAGTACCCCCTACACTACCCAAACACCACTGCACTACCCTAAACCCTAAAACACTACCCCCAGCAGTACCCCCTACACTACCCAAACACCATTGCACTACCCTAAACCCTAAAACACTACCCCCAGCAGTACCCCCTACACTACCCAAACACCACTGCACTACCCTAAATCACTACCCCCAGCACGACCCCCTACACTACCCAAACACCACTGCACTACCCTAAACCCTAAAAGACTACCCCCAGCATGACCCCTACACTACCCAAACACCACTGCACTACCCTAAACCCTAAAACACTCCCCCAGCACGACTCCCTATACTACCCAAACACCACTGCACTACCCTAAACCCTAAATCTACCCCCAGCATGACCCCCTACACTACACAAACACCACTGCACTACCCTAAACCCTAAAACACTACCCCCAGCACGACCCTCTTCACTACCTAAACACAACTGCACAATTTGTTACAGGCGTTGCAACGCAGGCCTGTGGTGCTTACTGGAAGTACCTGGTGGGCTAGTTGGGCCCCAGGGACCCTCAGGATTCAAGGTGACCTAATCCCCCAACTTAAAACGCTCCACGGGCGCGTTTGCACAGTGGTGAAGGGAGGGGCGGGGCCTCAGGTGACATGTGCGCAAACACGCCCTGTGGTGCGTTTTAAGTTGGGGAATTAATTCCCTTTGAATCCTGAGGGACCCTGGGGGCCAACTAGCCCACCAGGTACCTTCAGTAAGCACAACAGAGTTGCGTTGCAGAGAGGTGAAAAAGGTGCGTGGCCTCGGAACGCCTCTCTGCAACTCAGCTCTGTGGTCCTAACTGTAGGTACCTGGGGGCTAGTTGGGCCCCAGGGACCCTCAGGATTCAAGGGACTTAATCCCGCAACTTAAAATGCGCCACGGGGCGCATTTGCACACATGTCACCTCAGGCCCCCCCTCCCTTCACCACTGTGCAAACGCGCCCTGTAGTGCGTTTTAATCCCCCTGCCCTATTATGTACTAGGGACCTGCAGAGGAGGTCATGCTAATCACAGGGGTACCCCAACGCATAGTGTTCCCTAGTGTATGTAGGTTTTTTCACTGTATTCTAAGTGTCTTTTAGCATAGCACTGGCTCTGGTTAGTCAGAGTCAGTTACCACCAGTACCCGTCTGAAAAAGTTGTGGGCACAGGATGATTTTGCAACAAGGCCTCTTTCTGCTCCTCTGTTGGTTCTTTCTGCACATGTCTTGCTTCTTCCTCCACTTTTCTTCGTCTTTGTGGACTTCTGTTGCTTCTTTCTGCATTTCTTTTGCTTCTTTCTGTGCGTTTTTTCTTCTTTCTTCACATGTCCTACCTCTGTAGGCATAGTTAGAAACTAGCATTTAAAAAACCTTTGAAATTCACTTAAAAAATCATAGGTTTCAGGCACGTTATAGTTAGAAATTAGCATTTAAAAAACCTTTGAAATTCACTGAAAAAACCATAGGTTTCAGACACGTTATAGTTAGAAATTAGCATTTAAAAAACCTTTGAAATTCACTGAAAAAACCATAGGTTTTAGGGACAGTTATAGTTAGTTGGACATTTCACTCGTACAAAACCATAGAAATTCCCCGTTATAGTTAGTTCAGCTAACTATAACTCGCGCCCGCAATGCACTGCTGATGACGTCACATATTACATCACTCATGACATGGTCAGTGACATCACTGAGGACATCTCAAATGACATCACTGATGACATCATCCATGTGATAATTTCATGCATCTTCTCACACCCTAATATAACTTTTGATACACCCACTCTAAATTACAGACTGCCATTCTCAAAACCATACACACTCCAATACCAATAACTACATACCCACTCACTGATTCTTAGGTCTACACACACATCCACTCACTCACCCGTACAGTCACTCATACTTACAGTCACTCAGTACAGGACTATGATATGCACTCATACACCTATATAAACACTCACCCACCGCCACTCATCCATAGAGGTACTCACACACCTAGTCAGTCATGCAAAAGATTAATCACACACCCATTTACTCACCTATACAGTTATACACACACCAGCTCACTTGCTCATACAAATACTAGCACATTCTTACGCTCTTATACAATAACTGATACAAGCACACACGCATCCATACAGCCACTCTCACTATCACACACTCTCACTTATAGCCATTTAAATACTCTAACACACATATATACTGCCTTTTACATATGTAGTTACTCGCACATGTACCACTGAGATATACATTCACTCACTAACACACCCATACACACACTCACCCACCCAAGCAGTCCATCACAGATGCACTCTTGAAATTATGCACCCAGTGAATCACCCACTCACACATCTATGTACAGAGTCACACACACCCCACCCACACAAACACTCAGGCAGCCATACAGATACTCAGAGAGCCAATCAATAACCCATATAGACACTCATGTAGCTATTCGCAAATCCATGCATCCACTTACACACCAACAAACAGACGGATACAGACATTCACACAGTTTAGTCACTAACCCATGCATTCAGTAAGATACGTTTAATCACTCACTTGTAGAGTCAGTCACTCACGTACTAAATCATCCATTCAGACACTTATACACCCACTCATTCTTCAATACGCCTTTCCCTATATATATTAAACATATTTAAACTTTACAGAAACACACAGTCACTGGATGATGTCATCAGTGATGTCATTTGAGATGTCATCAGTGATGTCATCAGTGATGTCACTGACCATGTCATGAGTGATGTAATATGTGACGTCATCAGCGGTGCATTGCGGGCGCGAGTTATAGTTAGCTGAACTAACTATAACGGGGGAATTTCTATGGTTTTGTACGAGTGAAATGTCCAACTAACTATAACTGCCCCTAAAACCTATGGTTTTTTCAGTGAATATATATATACACATATACACACGCATATGGGTTTATACTTACCTGGAAAATAGATACATTAATGGGGTAAAGGCAATCATGGTAAAGGCATGGTAGTTGTAAAAAATAGTAGTTGTTAAAACTTTAGTGGTTTAGACTAAGTAGTGGTTGAGGAGTAGTGGTTTAGACTGTAGTTGTTCATGTGGTAGTTGTTCCATCATACAATCCAATTTTACAATAGGAAAACGTGAATATTCATCTATTATCGCTAACAAGTATTGTCCAGAATCTAATGGTCCATAAAAGTCTGCTGCCTCATTTGTCCATACAGCATCCGGTAATTCTGACATTTGTAATTCTTCAATCCCTCTTTCTCTAGAAGTACATTGACATATATAGCAAGACTGAACAACTTCTTCCACTTGTTTATCCAGTCTTGGAAACCACATCTTTTCTCTCAAGAAACTTTTTGTTGCAGAGATGCCCCGATGACTTTCATGTGCTAAATCAATTACACGACGTTGTAAACTTGTAGGGATTATTATTTTATTTCCTCTTAAAAGTATTCCAGAGGAGGTCACAGATAATTCACCACTTATGTTTTTATATGCTAGTACATCTTGTTTTTTTACATTTATCCCAAATCGACTTCCATTGTTTATTAATTTTCATCTATTTTCATGTATGATTCTGTTTCACTTCTTGAAGTGTGCCATCCTTTTGAGTTTCCTCTATTAACTCATCCTCTTTCACAATTCCTGGAACTGCTGATCTTACTATGAAACATATATATTCTTCCACTTCTAATTGTTGTTCACACTCTGTTTTACACGGATGCCTTGATAAATAATCTGCTGGATTATACTCTTTTCCTGGTTTATGTATGATTCGAAAATCGTAATCCATGAGTCTCATTCCCCATCTTTCTATTCTTGGTGGCATCTTTGTTTTTGGGTTCCCAAAGATAGATATTAAAGCTTGATGATCAGTAATAATTACAAATGATTTTCCATAAATGAAATCATGAAAGTGTTCACATGCCCAAACAACTGCCAAACTTTCTTTTTCTGGTTGGGAATATCTTTGTTCTACTTCTGAAAGGCTCTTGCTTGCATGAGAGACTACATACCTAGGTGTTTCTCTTCCAGGTTTGTGCTGCACCAAAATTGCACCTAGCCCTACAGGACTGGCATCCACTACTAGTTCTGTACATAAATGTGGATCGAAATATTTTAAATTTGCCGCATTTGATATTTCCTTTTTATTTCCTTAAATGCTTCTTCACACTCATTATTCCACTGGAATTTTTGTCCTTTGCTTGTCAATTCTCTGAGCGATGAACTTATCGTTGCAAAAAATTTTACATATCGTGCACAGTAACTAGCCATACCTAGAAATGATCGTAATTCTGTTATATCCCTTGGTCTTTCTATTGCATTTAAAGCTGTTATTTTAATTGGATCAGGTCTCATTCCTTTTGCTGAAAATATATGTCCAAAAAATGTTAACTCCTTCTTGTTTATTTCACATTTCTTTAAATTTAGAGTTAACCCAGCTTCCTGTAATTGTCGGCATACTTCATCCAGTGCTTGATCATGTTTTTCTTGTGATTTTCCAAAGACCAAAATATCATCACTGTAATTCATACAGTTTTGTACTGGCCTTATGACATTTTTTATTATTTCCTGAAAAATTTCAGCCGCCGAGCATATTCCAAAATTCAATCGCTTGTACCTGAATAATCCTAAATGCGTCAAAAACGTTGTGATGTATCTAGATTGATCATCAATTTCTAATTGGTGGTAGCCTTTACATAAATCTAGTTTCGAAAAACTGTAGCCCCATTTATAGTACTGATCATATCATTCAAGTGCGGGCCTGGATATCGCTCTCTTTCAATGGCTGTATTAGGAATTCTCATATCCACACATATTCTGATGTCGTTAGTTTCCTTTTAGGAACGACAACAATGGGAGATACCCAAGGTGTTGGTCCTGTCACTTCTTCTTTAATATCTTGTTCAAGCAATATTTTTATTTATTTCTCCACCTTTGCCTGCATATGAACTGGTACTCTCCCTATGCGTTTGCGCCACTGGTTTTATTGCTTCATTTATATGCAAAGTAATTTTTTTTCTTTAAATCTACCCAGTCCATCAAATAATTTAGGATATTTTTTCAGAATCGGGTGATCCGTTGATATGTTACAATTCATCGCTATTAAACCCTTAAGTTGAGCAGTAACATTACTTAGCAAACATGGTCCTGGAACTTCACCTCTTAACACATGTATGTCTTCCTTGCTTACTACATCTTTGTATTGCAGCGTCTCTTCAAATTTTCCAACACATAAAACAGGATGCTTAGCACCCCATTGAAAAACACTAACATTTGATGGACTCAAGGTTGGTTGTTCTTTCATTTTCATGTACTCGCTTATGCACATTATGTTACATGCTGCTCCACTATCTAGGGACAAATGGTACCTTTTGAGACCCATCCATTAAGTCTACAGACGTGGTTTTTTCAATATTTTCTCTCCTGATCATGTTAAGTTGTTGAAATTCATTACTTTCTTGCATCATGTATAGTTTTTCTGATTCCTCTACTTCTTCTTCAAAGTCTTCTTCAATTCCCTCCATTTGTCTCACGTATTTCATATTTCCACTTTTTTTATATTTACATTAGTTTGTTTCCAGTTCTCTCTTTTTGTCCCAAACTCTTTTTGAACTTGCATACACTTGCGAAGTGATTGTATCTTCCACACTCTTTACACTGTTGTCCCATTGCCGGGCATGTTCTCTGATGTGGGAACTGATACCCACACCTGTAGCAAAGTCTCTTCCCTCTAACTTGTGCTTCTATCTTCTCTCCTATATTCATTTTTTTTTACATCTGTCTGACTTGTTCAATTGCTTTGATTCTCCCTTCTTCCATGTTTGTTGCATCTTTTTCTGCTTGCATTTCTGTTTTTGCCATGCGCAATATTTCTTGTAAATTGTATGTTTTTTCCAAATGTTTTTTTCTAAATTTTATTGAACTACATCCTTGTATCACTCTTAGCCTTATTGCTTCTTCATTACTAAATTTATTGAACTCACAAAACGTTACTAATTTTTTTAATCTAGTTACAAAATCGTCCATTGTCTCGTTTTCTCGTTGACATGCCATGCTAAAATTATATCTTTCGAAATCCAAATTTCTTTGAGGATCAAATTTTGCATTTAAACATTTTATAAGCCCCTCATAAGTATTTCTTTCATCCTCCGGAAATGTGACTATTAAATCTTCAACATCGTCCCCTACAAGATTAAGTAATAAATCCTTTGCTTGTTCATCCGTATGTTTTTTGCATGTTGCCTTTAAAAAATGCTCAAATCTTCTAGTCCACTTTTCCCATCTCTGCGCAACATTTTCTTGTTCACTTAACTTGAATGGCAATGGCCTTCTATAAATTGTGCTTGAGATACTTCCCGTGTTATCTTCTTCATTGAATATTTCTGATCTCATATTTACTGTTGTTACATCACTTGTACTTTCTGTAGTCATGACTGTTTTCTTTCATGTATTATTTCAAATGTGTTTCTCTTAAAACTATTTTCCAATTTCTTTTTTTAAATTTCTCTTCTGTCTGTCTATGTCCCTTCTTCTTTTATCCTTTTTGCTTTTTCTTTTTAATTGATTCCACTTCCTTCCTTTATTTTCACTTATTTGCGCGTCTCTGCCTTCTTACTCTCTTTGCCTGACTTCAAAATGGCGTTTCTTTTCATTCGCGCATGCGCATTACGCCGCGCATGCGCATTACTCCACTTGCTTTGCTTTCGCCCTCTTTCCTTTATTTGCCTTTATGCGCGCTTGCGCATTACTTCGCATGCACGTCAGTGGATACTGGCTAATGGCGGCGCTTGCACTCGTCTTTTCAGCGCTCGCACTCAGCCTTCCACTTACCCGTATTTCTTCTTCTGCTCCGCTCTGGAATGCCTCTCATGGGCTACGACCTCACCTCTGGAGCACTTGCAATACAGCAGGCAATCGCGACGGCAGACAAACACGACTCTCCTTCTTTTTACCACTCGATCGACTGCTTCAGGATTCTTCCACACGGACGATTCCTCACAGCAAATCAGCATTCTGTAAGTTTCCTTCGCGTGTTTCTTCCACCTATCGTCACCATTGTAAGAAATATACTTACTAGAATATGATTGTATATGTTATTTATTAGAGCTAGATATAGATCGTCATGTCAGCTCTAAGTCCCTGCACTAACTGACTCAATATCCCTTGAAAACCCTTAACCTTCTCTTCTAGAATCTATGCTCATTCTAGATGACATCACAGTGTCATCACATCATTACAAACACTAGGATATTTGCAATACATATGGATGACAATTCAAGGTACTACGGTAATCACTCAACAATGTTAACCTCCAAAACAAATTATAAGGAAAATAAATTTATCATGGAGATTTCACTGTTGTCGTGATTATAGCATCAACGTTTCGGTCCCTCGTTGTCACCAAGCACATGGGACTATCTTCCGGACAAAGTGTTGCATTTTAACATACATATATGGACCCATGTCAAATAACGGGCTTCCAAAATACTGGACTTAATCCTAAATGGATCCTTGGAACCCAGGCGTCAATGGTATATAATGCCAATGTACAACATCACAAAATCGAACGAATCGAGTATAATTCCCTGGAATCAAACCCGTCTAGCAAGGGGACACCTCTGTGAACTTGCAGCAGCATGCATATTGATAAAGTCAATCCGTAACATTGCACACAACTTGAGCACTCATGGTGGTTAAACATTGATCATAACTGTATTGCCCCTGCAAAAGAACAAAACTGATGCAGGAACAACCTCCGTGCTGCTAAGTCACAATGAGGGAACTCAGCTGCTCAATTGGTCACAGTCCCGTGACTAAATTCCCTCGTCACGGGACCGTGACCAATTGAGCAAATGATTTACCAGAAGTTCACCTCATTATTACAACCAAATTGTTAATTACATATAATTAAGTTAGCAGATACATGTGTTACTGCCATTTTGAAAAGTATTTTCCTTCAGGGTATTTTATATATATTGATATACATACCCCGTCTCCTGTGGGGTTACCGGGTTGCCCTATTGTTTAACTTTTCTAAAAGTGGTACTTTCAAAATTGTGACTTAAAATCAGACTTTACCATAAAGAGGGTTTTCAATTACAATTTCTTAGACACTAATCATGAATGTCCTACTCGCTCTCAATCAAAAGTTAGCACTTATTAAATGTAATAGAGCAACCAAACGTTATCTTACAGGAGAGGAAGGCCTCACAGTAGCAAAAAACGAATTTAAGAGTTTTTCACTACCAGGACATGTAAAACTTAAAAGTACATGCATCCTGCCCTATGGGCCTACTATGTGGGTGACATATGTATTAAAAAGGGAGTTTTAGGCTGAGTAAAGGGGTTATTTTGCCAAGTCAAATTGGCAGTTTAAAACTGCTGGCAGGCTGCAACGGCAGGCCTGAGATATATTTTAAAGGACTACTTAAGTGGGCGGCACAATAAGTGCTGCAGGCCCACGAATAGCATTTATTTTACAGGCCCTGGGTAAACGGTATACCGCCATACTAGGGACTCATAAGTAAATTAACTATGCCAATCAGGTGTCAGCCAATGTTACCATGTTTCAGGGAGCGAGCACAAGCACTTCAACACTGGTCAGCAGTGGAAAAGTGCACAGAGTCCTACCGCCAAAAAAATTGAATTCAGGAAAATAGGAGGGGTGAAGGCAAAAGGTTTGGGAGTGACCCTGCAGACAGGGCCAAGTCCAACAGTGTTACAGCTACCTTAAGGTAAATAATTAAATAGTGGGAAGACAAAAGGTTCATTACCACCATAGGAACCTCTTTATCCCAAGTTCTGACCTTGAGCCCTTGGAGTCTTTCCACCCCCTTGAAATTGTGTAAAAAAATTAGGAACGAAAATAGACTCCAAACTTTCTATGTATGCTCAGAATAGCTCAATGACGAACGTACATTTCTTTTATCTTCTACATTTTGCATTCTTTTTATTCCACAGAAGGTTACGATTGTTATTGCTTTTGTTTCATAACTCTGCATTCTGAAATCACTACACAGAGGCTCCAACTTTTAAAATGCGGCTGTTGTACAAGCTGCTTACCTTTCGGTATTGCTCTTTTACGTGGATCATCTATCTAAACACAAATTCCTCACCTTGTGAATATTCCCCAAGTGTCAGACTGGATCCAGAAACTTTAAAGCAGTACACCTACGCACCTGTAGGTGGTGTTGTGTATCTCTGCGCCAATGTTGTTCCACTCTGGAAGTGACGAGCAGAGCTGCATTTACACACCACCAATAGGTGCTGACGTCAGTTGTTTTTTTAGGCTGTCGGTGCCCTCAGACGCAGAGATTATTGGCAGATTTTCGTGATCAGTGTGTCGATCTCCACAGAGGGACCTTTTTAGATTGAAAAAGAGCCCAGTTCCCTGAACAGGTAGGATGGAGGGTCAGTGAGGAATCTGCAGATAGATAGAGTATCCACCAGAAGGAGCATTACTTAAGTTGAGTAAAATTTCATACTTGTAGATACTTTTAACCATAGATTCTTTATCTTGTGAATAAATACTATAGCAGTACCTCCCCAGGTGGTGTGTCTGTGAACTGAGTCAGACCAAAACGTTTCACTGGACCGAGCGGGCAAAATACCCCTCTCGACAGTCCTGGCTGTTGAGGCAGTAGTACTTTTTGAACGTATGTACAGATGCCCATGTAGCTGCCTGACAAATTTCCAGGACAGGTTCACCGAGTGCTAGTGGAATGAACCCACATGCCCTCTGTAGGCTGCTTCCTCACCAGTGCATAGCAGATATTTATGCAGTGAACAATCCATCAGGAGGTGGTCCAATTTTGCACTGCATTGCCCCTCTTTGCCCTGAAGAAACCCACAAAGATATGATCATCCATCCGATGTTCTTTTGTGTAATCAAAATAAAAGCTTTGTGACCACTTGGAATCTAAAGAGAGGTGATGTTTCTGTTGTTCTTCAGAGGGACAAAGAATGCCAGAAGGGTGATGGCCTGCCAGGCCTAAAATGGAGTAACCACTTTCAGTATAAAGGACATTTGGGTTCTCAAATTCAGCTTATTCAGAAAGAATGTTGTATAAGGTGTGTTGACAGAAAGAGACTGCAGCGCTCACACACGCACACACACACATTCATTGTTACGGCAATGAAAAAGATAATTTTCACCTTCAAAAATCTTAATGGACAACTGTGCAGTGGCTAAAAAGGGGTGTACATAAAAAAAAGTGAGAACTACGTTCAAGTTTCACTGTGGCATGGGGGCACTAGTGAGCCCACGGCAAGATGGCCGCACCTTAGTGCAGCTCTGCCGGCCGGATTCAGTAATCCATCATTTATCTGCATAAGAGGTGCCAATTAGCGGTCCTAGTCTTCGTATCTAAGAAGTGTAGGGAAAAAGAGAAATGGAAACCTGAAAAGTGGGGCTGGAGGCTGAGTACAATGAGGAATAGCGGAGCAGCAGGGCGCTGAGCAACAACTTGCTATGATTTAAGATGGTGGCCCCCGAGCGAACACAGCGGTGTTCAAGCAGCTGTATCCTGCGGGTGGAATATATTGTCCCGACGGCTGGGGCACTAACACATTTTGGCGTCCACGCGTCGCCTTAGTGTGGGACCTGCAGTGGCGCAAGGTGAGGGCTGAGTGGTGCTGGCCGCAGTGTGCACGTACGAGCCTGGGGAGGCTGCGGCCGGCGCCCGGCCCACACTGCACGGACGAGCGGTATGCAACAGACCCACTGTACGGCGGCCTTCTGGAATTGCTGCTCGATTCAGTGAGTGGCGCCGCGCTGAGACACCGCGGTGAAGTGGAGTAGCAGAGATTGCAGTCTCCTCCACATTACCAGCGTATGTGGCGTGTGGCAGCCCAGCGTAACATCGCATCGGCCCCTGTGAGGCGATCTGCATGAAGGTGATGCAAGGGAGTTCTGCAGAGCTGCGAGGTCTTTGGTGTGTCTTTGGCTGTTGGGACGTGCTGGCCTCCTCGGGCATATGTGCTTGTTGCTGCAAATAGAGGCTTCCCGCACACCCTGAGGGAAGACAGTGCCGGGTTCCCCCACTTCAGAGACATTACGGGCGGTCGAGGGGTGGGAGATCGCGCAGAGAACTAGGGGGCCTAGAATTCACCGGTGCGGGGCTTGGACCACGCGGCAAACTTCCCCATGTCCTATCACTCATGGCAGGTGGCGACTGCCATAGACTGAAGTACTCCACGGAGAACCATAGAGAGTGGCAGCTGATTTGTGCAGGGGAGCCCGTGATATACTATAGTGTCAAGTTGGGGTGTGAGCACTTGACAGTGTACGGAAGTTGCTATGTGCCGCTAGTGAAGTGCGGCCTCCGCCAACCTGTTGATCCATAGGGGGCTAACAAATAGTCAGTTGGCCATCGCAAGAATCACTCCCCTCTGCTTAGAGATTGGTTCTGTGTGGCCTGTAAATATGGGCAAGTCGGATAAGCAACAGTCACGCTTAACCTTTGAGTCTCGACGCTCGATGCGACCCGCAACGACACATTCAGACACGAAAATGGAGGTCGGTCAGTCAAGCACACCCCTATTGGAGTCCACATTGCTGGCGATTCAGCAGAGTCTCCAGGCCATAGATGGCAAGATAGACACTCTCATGTTGCGCATGGACAACATTGCTGCCAAGTTGGACAAGCAGGCGGCCCGCCTCACAACAGCAGAGCAGCGCATATCCACAGTAGAGGATGAATCACATGAGACAGCAGGCAAGTGCCGAGACATGGAAAAGATCCTGGAAGTTATAAGAGCAAACAATGAAGATTTGGAAGCGCGCTCTCGGCGCAACAATCTTTGAATCATGGGAGTCCCTGAGAGTACCAACACGGGCCGCCTGGAGGACTACATTGAGGCGATGTTAAAGGAGGTCTTTGGCCCAGAGCATCTCTCCCAGATCCTCATCATTGAGAGAGCACATAGATCACTTGGCCCCAGGCCGCCGCCGGGGGCCCCCCATGCCTATCATAGCCAGGCTCTTAAACTATTGCAATCGTGATGTTGTTTTGCGCCTGGCACAGGAAAAGCAGAGCACCAGCTTTCAAGGGAATGAGGTAGCTTTCTTCCCAGATTTTACTATTGCGTTCCAGACGGCCCGCAGAGAGTTTGCAATGGTCAAGAGGAAACTCCGCGCGGAGGACATCCCCTACGCAATGATGTACCCTGCTTGGCTACGCATTACACATGAGGGTAAAACAAGGATCTTCACCACGCCGGGCGCAGCTAACGAATTACTGAAACACCCGCAACATAAACGACCAAGCCCAAGGCGATCGCCTTCTCCTGCACCCTCAGACTAATCATGGCTCTGACAGGGCACCTAGATGAGAACTGGATAAAACACTAACAGTCTCTGCTGTAAAATGTTGGCGTGAACGTCTGCTCGGATTGCCGTCGCATAGCCCTTTGCGGATGGAACTGATTGGCTTTCGGCACTCCTCCCCCCGGATGCATTAGTCTGTTGTTGGGGTAAAAGTGTTGATCCCCTAATGCATAGTCTGCTGCAGGTAAAATGTTTGAAGTGATAATGTGACACAGCATGGTCCTGTGGATAAGACTAACAGCGGCGTTGCTTGTGTATTATCCGGGGGGCACTGTTTTGAGATGATATATGGACTTTGTGGTCATAGCGTCTGTTTTGCTGAGACTGTTCTAGCTCCTCAGGCAGGTGTCTCTACATATGGTGCGGGGCCAAAACAATAGAGTTCCTCTAGTAGATGACTCAGGCTGACCCACAATGTTGTTTCCGGCCACCCCTGGGTCGCGGGTGGGATATAAGGCTCCTGGCTGCCCCTACGTGGGTATCCCCCATACTTGTTGTTAAAACGTCTTCTGAAAATGGGCTTTTTCCGTGTTTACTGGATGAATCGAATGTTACTTGATGTTATGTTACCGAGGGAATGTCTTTGGCATGTTTGGGATGCTAAAGTGGAAGGGGGGATAACGGGCTGCTTGCTGTTTGGGTTCTGCAAAATACATCATGGGCACGCAAACACTTATACTGCACTGGTATGGTTAGATGAGTTCCAAGAAGGAATCTACTTCAGGACCAGAGTTAGAGAGGTCAATGCCAGAGAAGGTTAGACTTATGACATGGAATGTCAGAGGGCTCAATAATCCCAAAAAAGTCAGACAGGTGTTGGCGTACTTAGATAGGCACCAAGTTAATCTGGCGCTATTGCAGGAGACCCACCTCACGAGAATAGGGGCTAAATGGGCAGTGGTTCGAGCGGCATCCTCATATTCATCATATGTCAGGGGGGTGCTTATATTAGTGAAAAGGGGCACACTTTTTTCGCTTACACATACGGAATTGGACGACCTTGGCCGCTTTACGCTTATACAGGGTAATCTCAATGGAACGAAAATTACTGTCATCACGACATATGGGCCAAATGTCGACGACCCTGAGTTTTATCGTAGATTAAAGAGTAAATTGTATGCCCTCCAACCAGAAATATTAATATGGGGAGGGGATCTAAATACCTATTTGGATCCTGCCATGGATTGTAGTGCGGTCATGGAGTGGCAGGGTAAAAGACTGGCACAGGTTAGTCATGAAATTATGCACGGCCATAAGTTAATTGATATCTGGAGAGCGCCGTATCCATTGGCACAGAAGGTACACATATCTCCTCAGTACATAAGACGTGGTCCAGATTGGATTATTGACTTATCTCTGAGGCTGCAGCTCCGTGGGTGAAAGAGGTTGCACATCTTCCACGCACCCTATCGGACCACTCACCTGTGGTGTTAGATTTGGAGATCCCCACAGATTTGGCTCAACCCTTTCAGTGGAGATTGCAGGCAACATCGCTGCTGGACCCTATTTTCAGAGAGGGGTTGCAGACGGCTATTATCCATTACTTTACAGAAAATGAGGGCACGGTGGAGGGGGCAGGCACTCTCTGAAAAGCTTTTAAGGCAACAATTTGGGGTGCATGCATTGGATTGCAGGCGGGTGTGCTGAGGGATTTGCACTTCAGGATGCACACGATTTAAGTAGACACTTGCGGGGTTGGAGAGGCAATATGAGGAGAACCATAACATAGAAACCCTAGCAGAAATTAGGGAACTGATCACAGAATATAACGAGACAGCGGATCAAAAAATAAAAAATGTGTCCAGGCGCTGGGTGGCTAGAGCCTATGGTGAGGGTAGGAGACCAGGCTCTAGTCTGTCCTCTAAGATCAGGGCACCTCATACACAAGAATTCATTACAGAGGGGGCGCTAGGTGGCACACGCGCAAGATGGCCGCACTACCGTGAGGCTCCTGCAGCTCGGCGCCAAGATTCGTTATTTATCCTGCCCATATTGTTAAAGATTGCAGGAATCGCTGTTAGCATGAGCTGAAAGCCATTTTGTACTTGGCAGCCATTTTAGTTAGCCATGTGCTCGCCATGTGCTTTCTCCCTCTTCCAGAGTCTTGCACATGCTCAGATTGGCCTAACTGGTAGAATGCACCTGCTCCTAGTATACAACTGTCAAGCTATTCTTACTCATGTAAGCAGTTTAGTCTCCCCTCCCACTTTGTGGAGCAAGCAAATTTTGTATGCCCATATTAGTCAATAAGCATGCTTGTATGTGCTAGGACCTCCCCTTGATTTTATGCTGACTATGTAACAAATACATATATAAGGACCCTGTTCTCTGCACTCATTAGAATGCCTCCTACAGTGGCCTGCGGGTACCGTAAGATGCAATCTCCCTCATCTGAGGTTAATAAAACATGTTTTTTGATATTACAGCTTCTGTGCCAATCTCTTTGTTGGTTTTAAGGACCAGATGTATCAGTGAACCCCTAAGAAGGTTTTTATTTCTACAAATGGCGCCCGAAAGTGGGACTCATCGGTGCAGCGGCTATCCAAGGGAGTGGTCTTGAAGGGAGACAGGAATCTACTGAGGAGTACAGGACAGGAATCTACTGAGGAGGTACCCAGCGCACGGAGATTGTTTGTTTTCCAGCCCAGTATATTTCTGGTCTTCCTGATCTGATCCTCCAAGTGTTTGCCGCTCCCGACTGAGAACTTCTTTGGCGTGAGTATTTTAAAACGACCGTTAGGTCACTCAGAACTTGGCAGTTGGAACCTGGACACCATTTGATTGGTAAGAGCCGTTTTGCGGCACTTGCTGTTGGTTTGATGCCTTTGATTGGTAAGGTAGTTTTAGTAACACTTACTGTGGCTTTGTTTGTATGATTGGCCAATTTTGGAATTTGTTTTGTAATTATATATGCATTGCAATTCATATAGGCAGGTAATGAGGAGATTTTTCTCTAATTTTGAAAATTTGAACGACACACATTGTGTTAAGTGTCACTTGGAGTATAATATTATATATGCTATAATATTTTTGGCATGCCTGTTACCAGTACACTTTGTTGAAAGTGTTGCTGTTTTGGAGGTACCGATATGGATTTAGGAAGTACTTAGTTGACTCCCTCAGAGGGGATACCTAAATAGGTTTAGGTATAGTAAAAAGATATTTCTTCCTTGGTGACTAAGTACCCCATGGAACTAAATATGTACATAAAACGGATCCGGATCTGCGCACTTAGTAACATTCATAAGTAGTGGTATGCAGAGCGCTTTTTGAGTGTTCTACCAGCCAAAACTGGTGAATTTGGCGTATTTTGGCTTCTTGACCATGGAACAGTTTTTTGGGCTACTTTTGAGAGCTCTTCTTGTAAATATGACTTACAATTAGTATTTACAAATAGGTTGGTCTTGCGTACACTTTGTAAGCTGTCCTAAGTATTGATTTGTGGGTTCAATGTGTGTTTAAATGTCTATGTGGGGTTTTTGGTTTGACATTGGTAATACTTGTGTGAGTACTCTGTGTACGAATGGCTAGCTTTAAGCGCGCTGTGTTGTGTCCTTCTGTAACTGTCTGAATGAGCTCAATGAGTTTGTTTATGTTTTTTTGCTGTCCTCATTCTGTTATGCAAAATGTCATTTAGTTACTTACATATTAAATAAAAATCCAGAAATAAATTATGTAACATATGCTAAACAGCTGCATGTTACTATTAAATTGACAGAGTAAGACACTATACATGTGTGCAACTTGCCACAATGCTAAACATAAAATTAGAATTCGTATTCAATAGGATTAAAATAGGCCTCATACAGAGAGGTAGAAAAACGAAATTGTGTGTTTTGTAATCAATAGACTTAAATACACAATGTTACAGCCTTTTCTTTAAATATTGTATTAGACATTAAAAGGCATGCACATCATTTGAGTGAATTTGGTCGTTGCTGAACTAAATACACATTATAGAAAGATAGATTTGACTGCATTGAAATGCCTCAGTTTTTAAATAGACTGTGACATGCTTTTCTTTCAGCACCCGAGAAAAAGCTTTCCGACAGCTGTGTTTAAACTGACTAACTGAACAGCAACTGTTTGACACAGCAAATGGGGATTTAACTCTGTCAGGGTATTTCAAATAATAAAGGGGTTTTTTCCTGAGAAAGGCGTGAAAATTCGACGCCTGCTGACACACAACAGCTGCATAAATAGCATATGGCTATTCCTGCTCACGGCCACAGACAGGAATGCTGTGTCAGCGATATTTTAAGTCAGTGTAGGTATACAGGCCTGCATTATTTTAAAAGTTTCAAAACACCAGTTTCATTATTTTGGATAACAGAGAACAAAATTGAAAGTAGGGATTTCTTTTCTTAATGCCTTCTTTACATAAGTATATCTGTGGTTCCGATGTTAAATGATAACTGTCCATTAAAAGTGGCGCAGACTTTTCCTGTTTCAAGTAAGGCTTCTGTGCTTAGGGTTATGAATGAATGCGTTTAAATATGATAGGCTACGAATGAAGCTTGCTTTTCCAATGTGGAATCATCAAAATGGTTGGTTTTATTGATAAAAAATCAAATTTAATTATATGGGAAAAAATATATTGCTAAAAACAAATGCTTTAAATTCGTTTTTTTATCTTTATAAAGCCTAATCATCATACTGTGAATTCCTAGCATCAAAGTTGAATTTAAGCAGTGCTGTACCGAGAAAAAGGGAACTTAAATGTGAAATGTCACTTTACCCAGCCGTACAAAACTTGTTTTTAAAAGGGTATATCTTATACATTTCTGATTTCCCATTCCTGGGCTATCTAGAGAACACTCTGGGGGTTCCTATTATGCAAAAATATTGTAGGATATTCATTTTTAAGTGCCCCTACCACCAAAGTCGAAATTGAGCTAAATTCACAATTTTACAAGCAGTTCTACCACTCAAGGCAGTTTTAACGTGCTCTTAGGCTTCAATAAAAGTATACATATGCAAGTATAAAATAAACAGCTGCCTCTGCATTACTAGATTGCACACCACTGTACATAAATGAAAATAAGTATAGGACTGCTTTTCGCTGTGATTCTCCAGAGTTGCTTTGCATTACAAAACCGCATGGCAAGCCTTGCACACAAAAATGAGCAGCTGCTGAACGGGTCAAAGGTCAGAGTTCTGTATTTAGCAACTTAGCAGGGTAATGTTTGCTGGAACACTTCGACCTTTGAAATGTTTTTTGAAAGACGAGATGATAGCGCAAAGACAGAAAGAGAAGCTTTGCTTCCTATTTTTGGCAAACACACGTTTTGCGCAGTCCTATGCCACGAAAGGAAGACAACCCTCAGTTGAACATTGATCTGCCATTTATATAAAATAATGGTTTTAGTTTTAAGAATACTGTGTAGGGGCTACGATAAGGAGGAAATGGATTTTAGTTTGCATTCATGCGCCCTCATGTTAATCTAGTACAATTGCTGTAGAAATTGGTTTAAAGTTAACTCAATTTGCATTGTGTTAGACTGAATCAGAGAATAGCCACTTTCTAAGATATCTCCTACAAGTTTGTTTGTGCCTAGTTGCTACAAATAGGGGTTGAAAGTGTTGACAGAAGTAAAACCTGTTTCAGGTTTTCCTACTGTCAAAATGGGGGAAGGAGGCTAGCTCCTCTACAAATTAAGGGTAGGCAAAATTATGTTTTCTCTCTTCTTTTTCTCACTTTTTTTTGAGTCTGTCTAAAGCTGTCTAGGAAATGGCCATGTGACAGTTAAGGCACTTTGCATTGTTCATAAGGCGGCACACAAAATGGGGCCTAAACCATTACAGAGAATGTTTACTTGGTACTCCACAGCTAGAAGTCTTCGTTCCTTGGCAGCCCACCTAGTATGTACCCCACGAGTCAAGAAAACCTGACTAGGAGGTAGATCATTTGGCTATGCAGCCGCAAGGCTATGGAATAAACTACCAAGTGAACTCAGACAGACTGATGACTTACTGCAGTTTAGAAAAAAGCTAAAAACCAGGCTCTTTCCAAAAGAATAGCCTTGAGAGATTGGCGCATGATGATTCATAGTTTTATAGCTGCACAGTGATTTAGGTAATCCCAGCGCCAGGATGCCCGTTGGGTGACAGCTGCGCTATATAAATGCTACTTACAATTACAATTACAATTGGCTATTCTGTAATACTGTTTTAAATTGTTAGAATTAATAAAAAGATGAAACACATAAGCTATGTTACTGCCCATCCTGTATGAAAGAATGAGTAGAACAGATTGATGTTCCCTTATTTGATCTTTAAGGAAAATTGTATAGTGGGGTTTCTGTTCAAAAATCTCAGGTGGCAACACTATTATTGTTTATGTTATTCTCATGTTCTATACAGTTTTGCAAGGGCATTGCTAGTCTTTTATTAGCTAGTCTGTGTAAATAAGCTGACAGCCCTTATTAGAGCTGGAGATAGGGTTTTTTTCCTTTTGAAAATGATGTTGCATAGTCCAGATCGTGAAAAGTACAATGCAGGAAAGACGCTCATGTGATCCTTAGCAAACATTTTGAAGGAAAATATTGTTTTATAGGAGTTTGTTTGTCATAACATGTTCTGCTGGAGAAAAAGTACTCACTATGTTGAAGTTTAGTTCTTTTTGCAATAAGAATCCCTGTTAAATTAGCAGTTTTAGATTTTCCTGCTGCACCTATAACATGAGAGCATGGTCCTAAGCATAACATGTAAGAGAAATTATTTTACAAGTGTCTGCAGTCCTGTACAAGTAATGTAAAATCTATGAGTAAAAGTGTAGAACATTTCCTTTTCTTGAGGGTTCTTCAGATTAGTAATATAGGAATACACCAATGTAAGTATTTGGAGTATGTCTGTATTGTTTTTCTCTTTTCCTCAGAATTTAGTAAATGAACACAGACTTCCTTGGCTGTTTGGGATTGGGTGATGTATTACTCTTGTCAGTTCACCAAAACGTTCCTTTTATACTTGCCAATAGGTCCAGGGTTTTCTACTCTCAGATAGATGAAGTGGTTCTTGGGTGCCTTGCTAATGTATGGGGCGCCCCAAGACTAAGGAAGTATTCTGAGACTATCCTCTCTGTTGTTAGATTATTTCTGTGCCTTGTCTAAAGACCTCTTGTTCTGTCCACCAATAGATATTTGCTGCCTTACAACCATTGCCAGAGGGGCCCGGACATCAGATCCAGCCTGGGGAGTCAGCGTCACTCCAGTTTGAAGCCAAAGTGAAGGTAACCAGCATAGGCGTTGCTGGCAACTAGGACCTCAGTGAAGGCGGAAGCACTGGGACGTGAAGTGTGTACCCCTGCCACTGTCTTGGGCGAAAGACGGGGTTACAAATCAGGATGGAGAAATCTTTGTGTGGATCCAGTTTTTGATGCCCAGCTGAGAGAGTCACAGAACGACAAGGACGGCAAGGAGGCTTTTGCTTGAGGTGACCCCCTTTGAAACAAGGGTTGCTTCAGAGATCCTAGCATCAGGCCTCTTAGTCCTGGTCCAAAGTGAATGCAAGTCTACGCCTTTGTTTGTTGATCAAAAGATGCCCGAGCACATTGGGTACAATTTGTGCCCCAACAAAAGAGCAGTGCGCCAGAAGTGCAAATACAGGAGTTAGGGAAGGACTTGAGTTTAGGGTACAGGTGCTATGCCCTTGGTGCCTGTTAGATTAAAGTGAAGAAAACTGGTGCACTGCCTGAGACACTGGATAGGATCATTGAGGGTATTTGCCCTGGGGGGGTGATTGCCCTATCCTGAAAGAAAGACTTTTTCTTCTCCGTGATTCTTGAGTTGCGAGTTGTGCAGCTCCACCGTGGGAACAACAAGAGCCTGCCTGTGAGGCTCAAAACGGACACAGGGAGAAGACTCCCCTCTGGCTGGTTGGTTTCAAGGACTTTTTTTTGTTGTTAGTAATGTACCCCTTTGGTCGTCCCATTTTTGAGGAGGAGCAGCCCTTTGCGGCTCCTTGTCCTAATTCCTATGGTCTTGTGTGGTCCTCCTGGTCCCCCGGAGCCACAATTGTTTTTTGTAATAATATGTCTGATTGCTTTAATATTTTTTAAGAGTAATGTTTATTCTGCACGAGAAAAGTTCATCTGAGCATGTTACTTTACTCTTTTCTTAAGTATATTTATTGATAATTCAGCCCTCATAAAAATACTGAGAAAGTCTATTGAAAATGTTTTTATTAGGTATGTGCTGTTGGCTATTTTGAAATTGACATTAATAGTCACTGAAATACATCAGAGCCCTGAAACTTAAAATTAGACTAGATGGTTTTGGTATTTGCTTTCTGCTTAGGATTGGAAAATATTGAGATTTCTGTTTGAGATAATAGTCATTATTCTCTCTTGCTACCTGTATGACCCAATGCTCTGTTCACTTTGTACTCCTGCTTATACCTTGTATATACCTGCTTAATGAAATGTTTAGAATGTAAATGCCCACCTAGCATAGGATGTTGATGAATTTATGAGAAGAAAATGTGCAAAATATTTTCTATGTCTCTACTAGATCATGGTAATGTCTTTAGCTCATGCTAAAAGGATCGTCTGTTAAAGATTGCAGGAATCGCTGTTAGCATGAGCTGAAAGCCATTTTGTACTTGGCAGCCATTTTAGTTAGCCATGTGCTCGCCATGTGCTTTCTCCCTCTTCCAGAGTCTTGCACATGCTCAGAGAGGCCTAACTGGTAGAATGCACCTGCTCCTAGTATACAACTGTCAAGCTATTCTTACTCATGTAAGCAGTTTAGTCTCCCCTCCCACTTTGTGGAGCAAGCAAATTTTGTATGCCCATATTAGTCAATAAGCATGCTTGTATGTGCTAGGACCTCCCCTTGATTTTATGCTGACTATGTAACAAATACATATATAAGGACCCTGTTCTCTGCACTCATTAGAATGCCTCCTACAGTGGCCTGCGGGTACCGTAAGATGCAATCTCCCTCATCTGAGGTTAATAAAACATGTTTTTTGATATTACAGCTTCTGTGCCAATCTCTTCTTTGTTGGTTTTAAGGACCAGATGTATCAGTGAACCCCTAAGAAGGTTTTTATTTCTACAATATGCATCTGTAACGGTAATGCCTACAGCCATCAAGAGTTCAAAGACAGCTGAGACTCCGGTGCGAGTTTGAGCTCGATAGCACTCTCCTGGCCGCCGCTGCGAGACCATCCTCGCCACACCGCTGCGGCTGTTTGAGCAGCTCGGAACAACCGGACGGCGGGAGACATCACGCAAGGCCCGTGGCTCCCACGAGGCGGCTAGGCCTCCCTGGATGGAGCGCGGAGAGGGAGCCATACGCCGTAGGCAGTGAAGCCGTATCCCGCGGCTCTTCGCTGCAGCAAGACCAGCACGACTCCTGACACCGAACAGTGGTGAAATCGGGAGGAAATTCGAATTGGCCCCGGAGGACGCGTACCCAGTAAGAGTCGCGACGCATCGGAAGAGCCCGTGAGGCCCCCCCTCTCCCTGGACATAACGAACTGCCCCGCCAGCCATTAATGCGCTACACAGTGCACTGCATGGGACTATTCTGTGGGACCGTGTTCACAATAGTGGGAAAATCTGCATTTAAACGCCGTCCCCGCAATACCACCGCCATAACCGCTTCATGCTTTAAAGAGGGGACACGCACACAGCGCTGGGCCCCCCTAGCCGTTGCTAACAAAGCAACTGACGTATACCTGAATAGTGGAAAGTGTGAGGGCGCAGCACTTACAGAACTCTGCATGTCCAGGGGGTGCGGACATCTGGTGAATCACATGCACTTCTGACCTTAACCGTGGCGCCGGTACAGTAGGTCCCCCTGCTGCACGTTTCCAGAGGAGTAAAGAGAAGAAACATAGGATAAAAACTGGTGCACCCCCCCCCTCAGCTGAACCAGCGAGTGTATCAGACACTACTGACACTGTAATACGCGCGAGGGACGACATCACTGCGGTCTGCACTGACGCTCCTTACTGTGGCCCACAATGGGGAAACCAGACACAAGACAACCACGACTCATATTTGAGGCCAAGAAAAGTACACGCATACAACAGGACGAACAGGGCGTGACCGGGGGGGACGTCACTCAAGATTCCTCCACCAAGCAGAACGAGGACATCAAAGCTATCTTGCAAGAGGTCAGACAAGGCTTTGCCACCATAGCTGATAAAATGGATAGCATGTCAACGCGGATGGACGCCATTGTTCATAAACTCGAGGGTCACGAGGAACGCATCAAGGAGACGGAGAGTCGCATCTCGGACACTGAACACACCACCTCTCAGGTTAAAACACATGTAGCACAAATGGACAAACTTTTGAAATTAATAGCGGCCAAGAATGAAGATTTAGAAGCGAGAAGCAGGCGCAATAACATCCGCGTCCTTGGTATTCCGGAAAGTACCAGTACCGGAAAAATGGAAGAGTACATCGAAAAACTGCTGTTGACGTCCATAGGTGCAGAGTCCTTTTCACCCCAGTTCATCGTTGAGCGCGCGCATCGCACTTTGGAACCACGGCCGCCGCCGGGGAGCGCGCCTCGGCCCATTATCGCAAGACTCCTGAATTATAGGAACCCGGGACGTAGCACTTCGAGTGGCGAGAAACAAACAACAACTGAACTTCGATGGCATCACTTTTTCCATATATCCTGATTTCACGGCGACAGTGCAAGAAGAGCGACGCAAATTTACACTCGCAAAAAACAAGCTGCGACAGGCCCAAATAGACTATGCATTACTATACCCAGCGCGCCTCCGGATTACTCACCAAGGCAAGCAGCTCTTCTTCACTAAACCACAACAGGTGGACGAATTTTTAAAACATCTTAAACGCGCCAACCGAAATCCTGGTTCACCTGATACATCTCCCCGATCCACCTCACCGGCCGAAGAGTCTGCTCCACATTGAACGCTTGCCAGTTACTAACCACGCGGTCAAGTGAAACGAAAACCACGGCGGTATCCGGAGAATCCTACCTTATACAAAAATTTCCCAGACGTCATCAGGTGACATTGTGGGTCTTTACTCTAATGAAGCGCCGGGCACCCTCTGCCCTCTCTGAGATCATTCACACCACCTACCACGATCTCTGACGGCGAGGTGTACCCGTGCCAGCACCTAGGGGTTCCCCCCAACGGGCAATCCCCCACTGTTTTCAACTGCATACTATGTGCAGCGTATATTGTTTGGATGTTGATTCTTAGGGAGGCGGGTGGGGAATGTACTACTGGCAGGTTGGGGCTGCTTCAGTGGGAGGGGGAGGGAAGGGGGGGGTTGTTTCCAGTTTCAGCATGTTCACAGCGCGGCAGAATAGCCCGAAATGTAGTTCCATGTCCAAAATCACATATACTGAGCAACTATTGAGCCACTTACCGCAAACTTACTGGACCCATGACTGACACAATATCTTCTGGGAAAATAAACATCATCACTTGGAACGTCAGGGGGCTACGAGATCCACGGAAAAGGCGCCAGATATTAGCCTATCTGGATAGACACCAAACCAACATAGCGATGCTACAAGAAACACATATCAATCCCACATATAATAGTAACTTTGCACATAAATGGGCGGACCATAGAATTTTCTCATCCTACTCATCTTATGCTAGAGGAACAGCCATTATCATCAAAAAACGAACACCATTTGCTCTGGCTGGTGCAATTAGTGACCCTGCCGCGAGATACTGCCTCGCATGGGGACGACTGGGCACAGATTCTGTAACACTTGCATGTTGCTATGGCCCCAATGTAGACAACCCAGATTTCTTCACGACCCTATGGGGCAAGATAGTGGAGATAGGTTCCACTCACATAATTTGGGGGGGGGATTTTAATGTAGCACATGACCCTTCCATTGATCGTTCCAACCCTGCCCCAAACCATTACACGAAATCCTGCGCAGCCCTACAGGGCATAACCAAAGCTAGCTTCCTCATCGATGCGTGGCGGCACACACACCCGCACAAACGTGAAGGCACACACTTTTCTACACAGGCGGCATCGTGGGCACGTCTGGATTACTGGTTTCTTTCACGGGGACTTGGCCCTGCCATAACGAGCGCCACACACTTGGCGCGCACATATTCCGACCACTCTCCAGTCTTATTGACGCTGGTTTTGCCAGGCTACGGCACCCCACGCTGCGGATGGCGACTGCAACCCTCAACGCTATTAGACACAGTATTCCATAATGAATTAGAAGAAGAAATACAGGACTTTTTCCGCAGAAATAGGGGCTCTGTGGAGGAAGTGGGAACCATTTGGGAGGCCTTTAAAGTTACCATTCAAGGAATTTGCATTTCCAAGAGTGCGGGGGTACTTGGGGACATACAAAACACATTGAGGAAACTTGAGACCGAACTAAAGGCATTAGAAACACAACTTTCCACTGGCTCGAATGGAGAGGTTCTGCGTAAATTTCGCGAGACACTCTCGGACTACACAGACACCGCTAACCGAGAAGCCAAATTCAGGGGCAAGTACTGGGTGGCCAGGCGATATGAGGAGGGAGAACGCCCTGGGAAAGCACTAGCAGAGACCATACGAAAGCCACGATTCTCCAATTACGTCCTAGAAATACACGAGCCGGGAGGGTCACTACATTGCGACACAGCAGACATCCTCATATATTCACCAGGCATTATTCCTCGCTATACACTTCCACTAGAATTGCCCAACTCGACCTAGACGAGTATCTTGGCGATGTGGCACTGGGATGGTTAGGAGATGCACAACGCGAATTCTTATGTGCCCCTTTCGAATTAGACGAGGTACGGGAGGCTATAATGCACACACAGTCCGGTAAAGCGGCCGGCATGGATGGCATACCCATCGAATTTTATAAGATATATATAGAGCAACTAGCTCCCATTCTTCGCGAAGTATATGAAGACTCCCTTGGAATCTAATACGCTCCCCCCTTCTATGAGGGAAGCACTGGTAACCTCATTGCTCAAACCCGGAAAATCACCTACCAACTGTGACTCGTATAGACCACTTTCCCTGATTAACTGTGATACTAAAATCCTAGCCAAACTCATAGCCAACAGGCTCAATCTCCTCATGGATAAACTGGTCCTTCCTGACCAATCCGGCTTCATACCCGGGAGGGCAACTACCCATAATTTGAGGACCCTTTTTACAGTTCTTAATAATGTAGCACCGGAACTTCCCTTGGCTGCGGTCTTTCTCGATGCCACTAAGGCATTCGACTTAGTCGAATGGGATTATATATTTGGGGTGATGCAACGAATGGGCTTTCCCCCTCTATTTCTCTCATGGATAAAGCTTCTCTATCAACGACCAACGGCCAAGGTTCTTATTAACGGTCATATACCCCAAGCATTCAACATTTCTAGAGGCACCAGGCAAGGCTGCCCCTTATCGCCCTTACTCTTCGCCCTAGCGATAGAACCACTAACGGCTAAACTCCGGCAACACCATCAACACAGGGCACTCCGCTGCAATCTACGGCAGATTCTCGTGTCTCTCTATGCGGATAATATAACCTTATACATCAGAGACCCGCAGGAGAACTTGAATCCTATCTTACGTGAATTCATCATATTTGGGACGCTATCCGGAATACATATTAATTGGGAGAAATCCAATATTTTCCCTCTCACCACATCAACTATTAGATTCCCCCTAGATTTCCCGTTAGAATGGTGTGACACTGACTTGAGATACTTGGGTATTCGCATCTCTCGAGACACGGAAGAGCTGATGCGCCTTAATTATGGCACAGCAATCGAGCGCATCGGCGAAAGCGTCACTCGTTGGATTGCATTGCCGCTATCTTTGGCGAGTCGGGCATCCCTAATTAAAATGGTTATACTCCCGCAATTACTCTATTTGTTTTTAAATATTCCCTATTACCCCGGGGGATACTTTTTCAAAATGCTACGGACTGAAATGATCCGACTGGTATGGGGGGGGCAAACAGCCGCGACTGCAATGGAACGTCCTTTTTAGACCCTATGCACAGGGAGGGTTTGACATTCCTGATTTTGAATTATATTATTTCAGCGCGCAAGCTCACTATGCTTACTATTGGGTACATCCCCCACGATACATGCCGCAAGTGGCGGCAGAACACTGGTTGGCTGACCCAATACCCATCAAAGGAGTACTTCACACTGTTGTCAACCCGCGAGATAAAGAGCCCACCACACTCACGTGTACGATAACGGCCTGGAATCGTATAAACACTATACTGCAAAGTCCCATGCTATATTCCCCATCACTCCCCCTTGCATACCACCCCAATATGCCACTCCTACAAGAGATGACTTTCCAACGACTCAAAGAACGTATTCATATCACCACATGGGGAGATCTGTATCAGACCGGCACATTTCGAAGTTCTGACCTTATCTTTCGAGAGCACCAGCCAACCCCCCTAAACGTTTTCCTTTATGTGCGTCTCCGACAGGGCATACACTTCAACACCCCGGAGTTCCCACAGGAACCTCCTTGTCTCACCCCCCTACATTTGATGCTTGGCGCGACCTCTCCGAGGCGACTGGTTTCCATGATATATCACACAGCACATAATCAACGGAGGAGGCCCCCATGCCCTGCACGTGCGTATTGGGATTCCGAACTCGGCTGTGCATTGTCGGACGCCCAATGGACATATTGCTGCATGCAGATGGAGCAAATCTCTGCCAGCAGCAGGCTACGCATTATGCACCTCAAATTCCTCCACCGCCTGTACTATACTCCTGTCAAGATGCACAAATATAAACTCAGGGATGCGGACTGTTGCGATAGATGCGGGACCCCGAGTGCGGATTTCCTACATCTAGCCTGGGACTGCCCTGGAGTACATGATTACTGGAGGCAGGTCCTGGAAGCCATAGAACAGATGACAGCGCTGACTATCGAGAAAACCCCTTTACTTGCCTTGCTGGGGTATACCAAACACATCCCTAAACCACAACGCAAATACGTTTCCCTAGGACTTTTGTTGGCCAAAAGACGTGTTGCATGCCGCTGGGGCAGAGGGAGAGTGCCTAATTTCAAGGATTGGCTAAATGACCTACTGTATTGCCAGGAACAGCTGTCCCATTATGCGGAGCTACTCCCCAGCGCATCACGACCCAGAGATATATGGAGCCCCCTCACAAGCTACCTGCTCACACACCCGAGGACGGACTCGGCTGACAATATAACACCAAACATGCCTTAAACTTTGTCCCATGGGAAGATCCGAGAACCAATTGTGGGGTATGCACCAGATACTATGTCTAGAAACCCTCCCCAGGCCGACTATCCAACATGTTGCCACTTGTTATATTCATATCTAGCCTTAAGGTATGCCTGACTACTGACGCTCCGTTGGCTTGCCACCTGGCCTCTTTCTATCATATGTTATGTAATTAATGCAAATGCTCTATACAGTAATATAATGTGAGAATGGATTCCGAACAGCACATAAAAAATATGTTGAACTAAGCAATTGATTATATAATACCATGCTGAACCAAATGGAACTACCAACGAGAAGTCTATATATACAGCTGTGTATTTAAATACGTGCCTTTATGCTATGTATTGTTACCTTGAAAAATCGTAAAAATAACAAAAAAAATTAAAAAAGAATTCATTACAGAGTTAGATCGCCCAGACGGGACAAAAAGCTACAGCATGTCCGAAATACCTAACCAATTTGTAGATTACTACTCAGAATTATATGGGCCCTGAGAAGCAGCTAATGGGGACGAGACGCTTGCCTACTTTGAGGAAATTGCGCTCGCTTGGTTGTCCCGAGAATTTTTAGTGCAACCAATTACGGTTGATGAGGTGAAGGAGGCCATTCAAGTGTTGCCTGGTGGCAAGGCATCAGGCAGCGACGTGCTGCTTAGTGAATTTTATAAAACGTACTTGGATCTACTAGTGCCGCACTTACATAAAATGTATGTTGAAGCTTATGAGGTAAAACGGCTCCCCCCAACACTGTGCGAAGCACTAGTGATCACTCTATTAATTAAAGCCAGGCAAAAATCCGGGGAGATGCGATTCGTATAGGCCACTATCGCTTCTGAATATCGATACGAAGATCATAGCTAAAGTCATAGCGTCTAGATTGCGTCTGCTACTTTCGGCTCTGGTGCTCCCAGACCAGTCGGGGTTTGTCCCAGCCCGATCCACCACTCATAATCTGCGAACGCTGTTTGCCGTTCTGCATCACCTTGACCCGGATGCCAAAGCTGCGGCTGTGCTATTAGATGTAGCCAAGGCATTTGACTCCATTCAGTGGCAGTTTATGTTTGATGTGCTGCATCGCATGGGGATCCCTTATGCATTCATGCGTTGGTTAGGCTTACTTTATACAGCACCGGTAGCCAGGGTCCAGATTATTCACTGTCATTCCGCACTCATCCCAATATGCAGGGAAACCGTCAGGGATGTCCGATATCCCCAATATTGTTCGCTCTTGTCCCGGAACCCCTGGCATGTAGAGTGCGGCAGAGGCATGCAGAGGCATGCGGACGCGGCGCTGAGATTTCGGCAGCGCCCGCTGGCTATATCGTTGTACGCAGACGATATAGTGCTCTATGTCCGCAATCCGGAAGAGCATCTAAACAATTTGATAAGGGAATTTATCATTTTTGAACGTCTATCGAGTCTCAGTATAACATGGGATAAATCAACTATCTTCCTGTTGACGGCTGGGATGGTGCCACATGAGCTGGAGCGTCGAGCCAGTCAAATATCTGGGGGTTTGGATTCACAGGGACCCCAAAATTGCTCTGAGAAAAAATTATGGCCGTGCGCTGGTGAAGGTTAGGAACAAGTAGAGCGCTGGATTAAACTACCTTTGTCACTGTCGGACAGGGTGGCAGTTTTAAAAATGGTGGTTCTTCCTAGGTTTCTTTATCTATTCACTAACGTTCCCCTCAGCCTGTCTCAAATGTTCTTTGCCTCTTTGCATTCTGCTCTATGTAGAATGCAACCGCAGTGCCGCTGGGAAGTCCTTACCAGGCCATACGCACAGGGAGGGTTTGGGGCTCCTTACCTATATGTATATTACCTGTGTGCACAAGTGCACTTCGTGCATTTCTCGTACTATCCCCCACCTTTCCTATCCCATGTGGCAGTAGAAGCAGATGGTGCATATCCAATGCCACTAACCGCTATGCTACCACGTACACTCTCAGTATGTCACCGGCAGGTAACGAGCACAATAGATTGTACAGTCAAGGCTTGGCAATCGCTAGCAACTCGAGCGGGGAAACTGCCACTGTATGCCCCTGCACTGCCATTGGCACACCACCCTGACATCTCTGTGGCACAGGAGCCTAAAGCGCTTTCTATTTTAGCTAATTCAGGGATTGTCAGTCTGGGTGACACATATCCGGAACGTTCGTTCATTACCTTGGAGGCAATGCAAGCGAGGAGCACCAGCACCCTGCTATTGGTATTTACATATATAGACTGAATGAGGCCCTCAAAACTGTAAACGCATTACACCCAGCTGCACCGCTGACACTGAAACCGCTACAGGTTGTGCTTGTCAGCTCTTCCCGCACTAACCTGATCACCTGATTATATAATGCAATGCAGGCAGACACCCCCCCGTGACACAGTAGAGGGATGGAGAGGTGGAATGCTGTACTTGACACCCCAATAACAGGGAAAGATTGGGAATAATGCTGCATTGACAAGATATTTAACGGCTAACTGTAATTTGCGGATTATCCATTTTAAATATTTACAACAACTGTACTATTCCCCCAAGCAATTGCAGAAATTTGGTTTGAGAGAGACAGTCAGCTGCCGGCGATGCAAAAGGCCAGACGCTGATTTTGTTCATCTGGCGTGGTATTGCAAGAGAGTACACGATTTTTGGGCACAGGTTACCAAGGCGTTATCAGACATGGTCTTGGAGCTGGTGGACTGCACCCCGCAATTGTGTTTGCTTGGTCTTATTGGACACTTGAAGCCACAGAACCGGAGACTGTTAGTGGTTGTACTCTTGCTAGCAAAAAGGAAAGTGGTTCAAAACTGGGAGGCAGAGGTGTCCCTAAATTCCAGCAATGGTTAGTGGATATTACATATTGTAGAGATCTGATGACCCAATATTCGGAGGAACTTCCAGTACCGTCCAGACCTAAAGACATTTGGGCCCCCTTTACCGCATATTTGCTGACTAATCAATGTGTATGTTCACCTGAGGATTTATGTGTCGTTTAAATGCTCGGCCAGTTTCAGCCCTCTTCCTGAATGTTCTTGGTATATCATACAATATGTTGTGTAACCGCCCTGTGTGCTGTAGAACAATATGATGTATTTTTGTATGCGTTATGTTCTTGTGATGTTTGAACATCTACAAAATTAAAATTTTAATAAATAAATAAAAAAATAAAAAATGTTTCACTGTGGCATCACAAATGGTGTTGACGGAAACAAATGTTGCAAGCCTTTCAAAAATCTTATCACAACAGGTGACTTAAAGAAGGCTGATCTGGCAACTACAAAAAATATCAAAAGATCCAATAAGTAGCCTTTAACAGTGCACAAAGTAAGGCCTTGCTGGGCCAGAGACAAAACACATAACAACACTTCGGACAGCATGGCTTGTCGGGTGTCTCACCAAGCCACAAATTTATCCCAATGGCTGGTGTACACTGATTTTATGGAGGGATGCCTCGCTTCCACGATGACATCAATTACCTCAGATGGAAGGTCGAAGGTGGTTAACTGCCACTGTTCAATCTCCAAGCATGGAGATGCAAATTGTGCAGGCCCAGGTGCAGCTTGATTGGACTACAGATATTCATGCTCAGGAGTTCTGGGTACAAAACTCTCCTGGCAAGCTTAGATACTCTAATCAGCCTCCAGTATGAACTCCTACAATAAAACAAACACATACTAGAGGTAGAGCCTTTTCAGTCACTGTTTCAACCTCATAGAATACCTTGGATCTATCATCATTGAACATCTGCGGCTATTTTTTAACAGTGTACATTCTATCAATTAACTGACATCTCTAGCACCTTGATGTCTTAAGGTGAGTGCTTTCATGCTTTATAAATCCTATGATTACAAATCCCTATTGCCACCATTGCAGCCCTGAGAATGATCTCTGCACAGATTTGTTATTTGCGTAAGTGAGATTCTCACTCAAAATGTAGGAAGTTTGTTCCTCCTTGTAACTTTCCTAGATGGACCCTCACCATACATAGTAGGACCCTACACAAAAAGTACCGCTGGCACCAGAACTGCAATGGGATCAAAAATGCAGACAACTCTCTAAAGAACAGAATTAATACATCTTCACTTGACCAGTAGGGAGAATGCTAGGCCGCTGGGTCCCCTGCAGCAGTGTCACCCACCCACCAAACTTCAGCACACACAACAGTCTTCCACAAGCACCTGATGTGGAGTGGTCCATGCAATGTGCTTGGAGCTGTCACATTGCCTGATGTGAAGACAGATTCTGGCCTGCAGAAAATATAACTCTAAGGAAGTCCTCTCTGCACTCCTCTGTATATTGAGAAAGAAAATGGAGGATCGTGTGGAAACAGGAGTGAAAAGTGTAGTCTCCTCCCTCTCCAGTATCTGCTCGAAATGCGTGGGTGTAATTAGCAGGTTACGGAAGCTGAATCATGTCTTCCCAAAGCAGCGACAGGGATACATAGGTAGCAACACTAACTGGCTCCTGTGGAGGGAAAAATTAACTGAAAAACAAAGCACAAATAAAACAACATAGTGCTGTTTAGACTGCAACACCTGATGCAGTTGGCGGGGATCTCCGCCATTTATTTACTATTTAATACATTGTGTAGTAGCAAAAGTTGCTGATTACTTTGTTGATTTCTATGTTGATGTGGAAGGAAGGCTTATGCTTTTGATCTCTCTTTACTGTACACAGCAGCCAATCACAAAACACAATTCAACTTCATGTGGGGTTCCCTTTTTATCAGAAGTATAGAAATACTGAGTGGTACAAATTTTGTGGATTTCAGACGTTCACTGAAATGTGAGGAGACTGTGTGATTTTAGCCAAAGTTTGCAGTTTTCAGATCATTCTGGGTAATGAAACGTAGTGAGACCCCCACAAGTCACACCACCCTAAACTCACCAGGTGCCTAGTTTTCAGAAATGTCTTGGGGGCAGATTTACAAGCCTCTTGCACCTCCTTGCGCCGCCATTGCGTCACTTTTTTGATGCAATGGCGGCGCCAACAATGCGGCCAATTTACAACGTGACACATCTACGGAGATGCGTCACTTTGTAAAGCTCTGAGTCACATTATACCTGCGCAAGGTATAATGTATACAGGGTGGGCGTTCCCACTCAAAAAGCCATGTAGAACTGACGCATTGAAATTTACAACATTTCATTGCGTCACTCTACGCCTTCACTGCCTCGAAATCCCTACTCCTGCTCAGACCAGGCGTAAGGAATGACACAGGGCTTTTTGTATGGGACTCACCTATCTGTTGTGGCACATTGCTGGAGTTGTGTCACTTTCATGAGCAACTCCAGCAATGCGTCACTTTTGTGCTAACAGATGCGTCAGTATTTATGACACATCTGTTAATCCTCGCGCCATGGAGCACTGTATTGTAAATACAGTGCATCCATGGTGGCGCAAGGACATTTGGCACTGGCGCAAGGAAACTGACGCATCTATGCAGATGCTTCAGTTCCTTGTAAATCTGCCCCTTGGTTTAATAGGTTTCTCTGGGTGGCAGCCAATTCTGGGCACAAGTACTCCTGTCACACATAACATTAAATCACCATTGACAGCATTTGGGTGTAGTTCAAACCATTAATTTCCGAAAGAAAAGACACAAACATAAATTGTACATTCAAGGAAGAAAAGAGAATTTTGATAATGGTGAATTAAGAACAATTTAAAATGTAATGAAGTCATGTTTTCAAATAATATCGATACAAAATGACTTTTCAAATTTGTTTCTGGCAATGCTGAAAAAATAATGAAATGTCCTCACCCAGGTACATCACATTTGTGGCATGCTCTATCATAGGACTAGCACACACGGAAAGAGGAAAAAACTAGGAGAAATAAATACATTTCTCCGTGTTATGCCTCACCTGGGGAGGCGTAGCATTTTTGACTCATTCCCAGATCTACCACTTATGGTCAACCTGAAAATGCACCAAAATTAATGGATGTTGCATGGTAACACCCACGCACCACCCATGGAATGCCTCCCTGGGGCAGAGTGGTGTAACGCAGCTATTTGCCCTGTGTTGCAATGCTCTGGATTTATCAAGCAAGTCAGGGCCAAGCAGGGTGGCCTTGTGTTGCTTGATAAATCACATCTTAACGGTTGCATCAATTTTGCTTCCCATTGCGTGGTGCAAAAGCGATGCAACCCCTGGATAAATATGGCCCTAAAGGTGGCCAACTTATATTGGGGGGGCCGAGCCTATTTTCTTTCCCAGTCCGACCCTGGTTGACTGACTTGTTGAGTGCTATGTTCATACCAATAGTATACAGCTCTAGAAACTTGGCTGATAAATGTTCTGTGACAGACTGAGTTTTGAACAACCTGTCATAGTCTGGATGTTCCTGGGGCAATACTGCAAAATTATCATTGAAATACTGCATACACTGCAGAAGAAAAATAAAAACAGTGGTCATGACCGATGTGAAGCTGGGTGTTTTCCAAACCATACGAGTCACCCAGCAACACTGTAGTGTGGGTTTGTGCACTATTCCCATGAGAAGTGCAAGAGACATAGAACATTTTTCAACCCCCTAAGTGAAAGGGAAGTCCACAGGCATGACATTGAACCAGGCACCAGACAGTTGGGTGCACAGTCGCCCAAAGGAACAAATCATTCACAAAGAGATGCAAGTAGTCAAAAAGCAAAGAATGTACAGTATTGATTTGGGGTGGGTGGAGCTCATGGAGTTCTATTCGGCTGAATTTCGCAGAGTTGAATGAAAACTCCACGTGATTCTGTGGAGTTCCACCGGCACTGACTCCCAAAAACCAGCACAAAAAAGAGCCCACCCGCCTTCAAGCATGCATGGTCTCTTTTGGCCCCAGGTTGGTCCGACTCCACACTCCGCATCACATCCTACAGCCACCACGAGCTGTGCTGATATATGATATGGTTTGTGCTACAGTACAACTTGAAAACACCTCGATCGTCACCATGCTTTTGAGGGATACTTTAACTAAAATATAAATACAACCAAACATTTATAATGCAGGCGGAACCCAGGTTGGAATTCTTGGGTTCGACCAAAGTGTTTTTTTTTGTTTTTTTTTTAAATCAAACACATTACAAGCACATTATCATTACTAAATCAGCGCTCTCAAAAGCACCAGGGTGCGTATGGATCATATTGGCCACCGACGGGTGACTGCCAGATCTCCTTGGGCCTGAGCTACCTCTGCTTACATGGACATGGCTGAATTCAGGGTTTCCCTTTCCTCCAATGCTAGGCACTTGGAGCAGAGTAATGTGCGGCCAACCTCAGGTTGACTCCTCAATGCACCAGCGATTTATTTGTAAAAAGAATAAGTGCTGTGACCGTAAGTTTTCAGAAGCCCACTGTCCACTTTATCGAATGCCAGGGTGTGGAACACATTGGATGGTAGTCTTTATTCCCCATCAAGCCTCTTTTCCACCACCAGATGCTCTCTGCCTCTTATCTTGCTTCTGTGGGTCCTTTTTATTCCCTGCTTGCTCCCTCTGTAATTGTTCTTCTGTATTTCGCTTCCTCCTTCGATACACTTTTTTGTTTCTTTCTCATTCTCCGTCAATGTCTGATGAGTAAAAATAAGTTCTGGTCCTCGAAATGAGTGCCAATGGCCCCCACATGCAACCACCGGCTCAAATTAAGCACTGGATGCGGGTCAATAATGTATGCTGTTCAGCTGTGCTATAAAACAATGGCAGATGATTAGCGACACTAAAAGTCACCTTTACGACATAATGCACATTTGAAGTGTTTTGTCAAATAAATTAACATTAATGTTGTACAGCAAGGGGCTTTTATTCAACTTGTGTGTATATTAAGCATGTGGACGTGGTTGCCTGGCAATCTCACTGCATAAGAAACACAAAGACCTGGAGTTGCCCTGCTTGGCATCCTCACCTGTTAAACACACCAGCACCATCCACCATGAAAAGAAGATTGAAAGCACCAGCTTCTGTGCAAAGAAGATCATCACCGTTATAAAACTGCTTGCACCATACTGAGGCATAATCAGGCTCTGATATTATATTTCCCTGCTCAAAGAAGGGTGACATTGATGTTCTCTGTGCAAAGAAGGTTGACAACATTGGCCTAAGTACAAACTTGTGCCGCGTCTCCTGCAGAAAGGCCTGTCTGTATTTCTTTTAGCGTAATGCGGGCCCAACTTGAGGCACTGATGAGGCCCAGTGGCGGCTCGCCGAGGGAGTGGTGCGGGCGGGGGAGGGGCAGGGTGGAGGGGTAGTGAACTTGTACATACGACAGACAGAACTCAGAGGGAGTTCTGTCCGTCGTAAGTCCGAGTCCACTACCGCCCCTCCCCCACCCCGCACCCCGCACCACCGCCCCGCACCACTCCCTCGGCGAGCCGCCACTGATGACGCCTGTAATTAACACAACACCTGTTGCAGAGGGGCTGTGCTGCTGAAGAGCAAATGGCAGTAAAAGGGCCTGGGCCGATTAGTTCAGTTCTGCTCCAATGCCGGTGTTCCAATGATTCTTTTTAGCAGCATGAAAGAGTAAAGGGGAGTCAATTTCGTAAGTCAATTTAAGACAAAGTGTAACTCAATAATAGCTACACAATAAGTCGACAACCAAATGAAGTTTAGACAAATTTATTACAGATTTACAAATAGTTGGTCATACGCGAACCTTATCATGAAAGTATAAAAATACAGGGGAAACAGAAGGAATCCAAATCTTCTGAATATATTTGCTCGGCGCAACATGAAAAGAACACCGAGTTCCATGACTATTATGCGGGAAATCAGAAAACAAAAGCTAAGGTTCCCCTGCATCTGCACTTCATCGGTATAAAGCATTTAATTCTATCTGTCCCTACTCTAATTCTAGAAGTGGCATCCCTAAATTAGCATATAGGCAAAAGGTTCGAAAGAGAAAAGGTGTCAGTGTGTAGAGCCTACCTAAGAAGTCACTCCACCATAAGATGCGGCATGAAGCCAGAAGCAGGAAAAGAAGCAAGTTAGCATTCAGGTGTTCTCCATGAAGAAGGCAAGAAGGAATGAGTGTCTGTCCCTCTCTACAATGCATCATATACTCAAAGTTGTATTCAGCAAAAGTCCCATAATGCTTTTCTCTCTTGTACTCTACAGTGGGCTCAGCCATGAAACATTTCGATGGCGTTAATTCCTTTCACGCCCTTTACCATGTACGCCCCTCTGCAACACTTCGTCTATGATCTTCTCTCCTTCTCCTGTGTGATAGCACCTCCCTCCACCTTATCTTCGCCAGGCCAAGCTAACTGTAACTCCTTCATTCTGCAACTCATCTAATGGAACAATACCCCTACTCTTCACTAACAACGTTGTCCACCTGAAATGCAAAACATGGGAACAAATAACATTCTATGAAACTCACATGAGAATCTAAGCATTAGTTTCAGAAACGAGAACATTTCAAAATGTACTGCAGATTCAGGCCTATGACTTAGGGTAAGTTAAAGATTATACCATGTTATGTACGTTAATATTTCAATAAAATCATTTGCGTTCAATAGGGAAATTTTCTCTAACTACATTAATACATATATTTCAGCTATATCATTAGCCTAAGAAGCATTCAAAATACAATTAATATATCATGTGCCATGTCACTAATGAGACCTATATTAGCGGGTTACATTTGTTATGTTTCAGCACAAATTCTATGAATCATTTATTAAGCTTCACATTGAATCACATTAATTTCATATGAACATGTTGCTTGATTCAAGTTTCCTCTAACATCTAATTTCTCTAATAACACAGAATAATATGTGAGTGTGTACTACAAGCAGTTACGTTGTACTCCTAACAGGTATCCCATGTAGGATACGAATTTGAGCTCTATCAGTCACCCCTCTGATGACGTTAAGTCATCACAATAATTATCCTGTCTTATCAGATAAGCCTATCAAATGTTAATTTAGAAGAAATGTTTAATCAGACGGACCGATCTAAACAGATGTTGTCCCCATTCTCCTTTGTCTAAACTTCTCCATACGCCTCAGATTATTGTACTAGTTGTTTTGTAATCTCTCAATCTTCCTGTCTTTTTCCCTCTGAGCTCTTCCCTTTGCCTGACTCTGTACCGCTTATATCCTCTCACCATGCCGATCAAGACAATGATACAGATGGCAACAATCAATGTCGGTCGCACAATATAGCCAAACAATCCACTTCATAAATTTGTAAACCGCCTTCCAATGGCACCAAAGCCTTGTCCAACTTTATACCAAACACCTTCAGTAGCTCAGTCCCTCAATTTGTGATGTAACTCTCTGATATTGCTAATGCACTTCTGTAAGTCTTTACTCTTGTCAGGAAAATAAGTACAACACTGTTGGACCTTCAGCATCCGAAAAACTCAGCCTTCTTTTGTGAGTAAAACATCTAAAGCAAGTCGATTCTGCATTACCATAGCCCTGATCGAAATCATCTCGCCATCTATGAGCAATAGAGATCTAGCATTATTGGTAGATAGCTTATCAACTATAGTAGACAATTTTCTAATCTTGATGTCTTTCAGCAGTACCACTAAGCTCGGTATTATAGCTAAAAAAAATGTCTCCCACAACTTCTCCAGCATTCAATCCACGTGTCTGTCTAGTTTTCACTTCTCCACCTAGGTCTTCCAAATCCTCTGTGTGGTATATTTTGGGAACACCCCAGCTAAATAACATGTACCATGTCATTTGCTAGGCAGCCTCAAATTTGCCTTCTTTCCACACACAAAATAGACTCCTGGTATAATGTGTGCGGTGTAGTCTAAAAACATTTTTCACGGACCATGGACTAAAAATGTATGATCACACTCGCTCTTTCCCATAAACACAGAGCTATATCCGCTTTCAGCCTGGTGAATACATAGTCTCCCCCTGTGTTGCCAATCCAAAGCTAATAGTCCTGAACTCCCTGCAGCATGATGGCCTAATTCTTTTTTCGTCCAGTGAGGAGATGTGTAAGGTTTATTCCCCTCACTCACTACAACTCTAAATCTATCTTCTACCTGATCTATGAATTTCTTCTCGATATCTGTTAATATACAGGTTAGATAGTGTCTATGAGCATAAGCAATGTCTATCGTAAATTCAGGTTTGTAAACTGGTACTTCAGATAGTACTACATCATAGTTAGAGAAATAATATTCATAGTGGCCTTTCATATAAAACGTGCTAAGGAGCAAACTACAAATAATGACATAGGTCATGGGTAAGTGATGGTATGTAATACCCTTCTCTATCGATGCAGGTAACTACATGCAAACATAACAATCTCCACAGTGTCTATGTCTTCATGTAAAAGCCTTTAGACAAATCTACATAGAGATGCTGTTCTCCTTGAACAGCTAAACCTCTCTCTCATCCTAGAGTATCTCTTTTAAGCACCTGAGGTATACTAACCCTATGTGTCTCCTCCGAAGGTCTAGAAACTGACTCTACAATTAGTACTACTCTCACTACCACTACAATGCTTATAAGTGTACCTATGATTCATTTGCTCCTAGGGTTTGGATTTCCAGACTCCATTCTAAAGCGGATTCAGGCCAAATTTTGAGTGGAAAAGCAAAAGTCTATTAAGCAGGGTTTCCAGCAATTTTCTCTCTTGTCTTTTTCTTTTATTTTTCAGTTATTTTTTCTATGTCCACACGTTCATAAGACTTTCTTAACCCTACTCCGTCTTGTTCTAGATGTAACCCCTAAATGTATTCTTCATCCACTCGGTCCTAGGTACTCTTCTTCTTGAACACTTTTTAGTAAAGTTCATAAAAGTTCATTCAACATCCCTAATACGTTCTGAGCCCAGTTGCTCTTCAATCAATTGTAATAGTTCAGCTCTCAATTCAGCTTCTACTGCAGATGATGGCTCTATGCCCAAAGGAGGGAAAACTACGTCATTAAATATCAGAGATCACAGGCTACTCAACAGAGGTGGGTAAGGAACTGCCAATGAAAGAAGAGCATGCAAATCAGTCCTTGGAATCTTCAGCAGTACTTCGATTATCAGCACCGATGTCCCGGGACTCACCCTTGTCGGCAATGGCAGCCAGATAAGTCCACTTAGGAGATGAGTACCTCCAACAAGACACCCTAAGCCATTTGGAGTTTCTCGAACTCGGTCTCTCACCTTCAGCCTCACTTTGCTCAGATTCAGACATTTCAGCTATTGGTGCAGGCTCTCTTTCGGATGTGAGTCGTAGGTTTCTTCTCTGCTCCCTTTTTGGCCAGATCTCATTCAGATCTGCTCTCTGTCTCAACTGCACTTGTCTCCTTACTTCGCTAGCTCATACGTTGGGGTCTGACTCTTGCTCAAAGACCACTGCTCTTTCTCCTTCAGAAGTGACGTCAGTGTCTTGTTTGACTGGACCCCCCTCGCATTGCTCTAAGCCTTGTTCAGCCTCTACACCTTGGCTAATCCTCTCTGGTGACCCTCCGGTCACTTCTGTCAATGCTTCTGGGATAGGAGCTGTTTCTTCAGAGGGTCTCAGAACTCTAAACGTGTGCAAGGCATTAACCCAGTTCGGCACTCCACCACACTTCACAACAGTCACAGTCTCCATTATCACTTGGAATGGTCCACGCAAGCGGAGCTCAAGGCAATTCTTTCTCACATGCCTTTTTATTAGCACTCAGTTGCCAGAAGTTAGGTCATGGCAGAGATCTCGTGACGTTAGTGCAGTCACTGCTTCAACCTGATGTGACACAGAATGAACCACATCAGCTAATCCTTTACAGTAGTCGAGAAGCAAATCATCTGATATATTCACAAGCATGCTGGCAGGCAGTCTCATCACTCTCCCCATAAGAGCCTTATGAGGTGACAAGCCAGTACTTCTATCAGGAATACTGAGCAGACTCATCAGCACAAGAGGTAATGCATCGGGACACTTCAGAGACGTCAAAGCACACACCTTTGCCAATCTCAACTTCAGAGCGCCATTGACCTGTTCAACAATTCCCGAGGCTTCCGGCATGTAACTGCAATGCAGTCTCTGTTCCACCCACAAAGCTGCACACAGCAATTTCAGGATCTCATTATTAAACTGAGTTCCTCGGTCTGACTCCAATGTAGTTGGAAATCCAAACCTCAAAATGAGCTGTCTCAACAACAGCTTAGCTACGGTGAGACTGTCACACCTCCTAGTTGGATAGGCTTCGACTCAACGGGAGATATACACACCACAACCTCAATCCATTGCACATAGGCATCTCAACAAATTCCAACTGCATCCTATTGAAAGGTCCTCCCGACTTCCCTATGTTGCTCAATGTAACAACAGTCCTTCTCCCTGCATTTATTGCTGACACGTTACACATTGATGACACATGCTTCTGAAACCACTCGAAACCTCCGATTGAACCATGTCTGCCTAAACACCCTCACCATTCCATCTCTTCCTATGTGCGCTGAATCATGAATCTGCCTTGCCATCTGGTACAGTAAACAGTCGAGCAGAACTGCTCTGTCATCAGTCGACACCCAGATATCATCCCCTCTCTTCACACAACCTGCTCTGACCCAGTCAGACTGTTCCTCTTCGGAAACTTCCTCCTGCAGACGCCTCACCTCATCCCAAGTATCAGCAGCAGCCAACATCATGTTGAAATCGGACACCTCTGTGTCCTCATTTCTGTATTCTCTATTGAAAGTACAAGCATTCAAAGCACAGTAACGTCCAACTTCATCTGCATATCGATTTCCAACACTGACATAATCTGTTCCCTTACAGTGTGCAGAGCACTTAATGATCGGAATTTCCCTTGGCAACTGTAATGCTTCTAGCGCTTGTCTCACAATCTACCCATTTCTGATTGGAGATCCAGATGATCCCCGTTGAGCCCTTAACTGTCCGAAATCATGAACTACACCAAACCCATACTGGCTGTTGATATAGATCGTCACTCGGAGGTTCTCAGATACGCAGCATGCATGGGTCAAGGCAATGAGCTCAGCCACCTGTGTGAAGTATACTCCTTGTAACCAAGCAGCTTCCACCACTCCAGAAACAGTACAAACAGCAAAATCTGCTCTCAGATTTCCTTCATTATCTCTTAAACACGAGCCATCAACAAACAGGACATAATCAGGGTTAGACAGTGGCTCATCGAAAATGTCAGAACTTGGTTTGGTGCACAGTTCAGTGGCATTAAGACAGTAATGGTTTTCACTTTCCTCCCCCCTCTGAGCTTGGAACGGGTAACAAGGTAGCAAGGTTTAACACAGGACAACGCTTCAAAATGACATTGTCAGAAGCCAAAATTACTTGCTTGTATCTTGTCAATCGATTATTTGTCAAGTGCTGTGTTTTGGTTCTTGTCAACAGAATTTCCACTGAGCGTGGAACATACACTGTCAATATATGACCCATCACGATGCTGTCACATCATTCAATACTGACACCTGTTGCAGCAACGGATTTGAGACATCCGGGCAACTCTGACGCGACAGGAACTAATGTAGCAGAGAAATAGGCCACTGGTCTACGGGCACTTCCATGCAACTGTGTGAGTACAGAGAGCATACAACCTTCTTGTTCATGACAAAATAGCAAAAATGCTTTTTTGTAATCAGTCATTCCTAAGGCTGGAGCATGACACAGTCTCTCTCTCAGCTCCAGGAAGGCAAGCAAGCAATCGTTATCCCATGGCACCGGATCTGACATGACTTTGTGTGTCATTGTCTGCAAGGGCTTAGCTATCAGGGAGAAATTGGGGATTCATTGTGGGCAGTAGCCCACCATTCCCAGAAACCTCCTAACCTCCTTCTGAGTGCACCTTTATCTTGCCTTTCTCAATCCGATTTCCCAAGTACTGTACTTTGTGCAGGCAATATTGACGTTTGCTCGGGGACACTTTATGTCCGTTTTCAGCCAGATGGTTTAACAATGCAATGGTATAATCTCTGCAAGCTTCTCTCGTATTTGATACAATCAGAAGATCATTAATGTACTGCACCAGAGCTGAGTTCTGAGGTAAGGCCAAGGACTCAAGATTCTGTTTCCAAGACACTATTTCCCAGCCAGAAAGCGAATAAAAATTGGCTCTCCTCATGTAATGGGATCGAGAAAAAGGCCTGGCAGAGATCAATAACAGTAAACCACTCGGCTTCACATGGAATTTGGAACAGTATCACAGATGGATTCAGCACCACAGGATAACAAGGAACCACTATGTTATCAATCTTTCAGAGGTCCTGAACAATGCAATATTTACAGCTAGGCTTCTGTAAGCCCATAATAGGAGAATTGCATGGACTCTCCAGAATCTCTTTCAGAATGCCCTGTTCAGCCATGGAGTTAATCACAGGTGTGATACCCGCCACAGTCTCAGGTGTCAAATTATACTGTGGGGTTCTCGGGAATTCAGCATTTGGCTTCACTTGTATGTGGACTGGTTCAACTCCTTCGACGAGTCCAATCTCTTCACATGCGAAGTCCCACACCACCGTTGAGACGGTGTCCCTAAGGTCTAAAGGCATGTCCTCCACCGTCAGCAGAGGAAACATTGTGAATAACAGATTCTAGTTCACCAATTTGAAAGCAATATCCTTATCATTTGTTTGCAGTTCAGTTCCCTTCAGTTTGCAATATTCTTTTGCAATTCAACTTACACAACAAGTCACGGCCAAGCAGACACACAGGACTCGAGTCACACACTAGAAACTGGTGACGGTCCTCAAAGGACCCAATCTTCACTGGGATCTCCTCGGTTAGACATTTGACATTCTCTTGTTCGCAACTCCTACAACTTGGATACATTTTCCAGAGAGGGGTAGGTTTGGGGCTTCTTCTGTTCTCACAGTAGAGCGGGTAGCACCAGTGTCAATCAAGAATGTTATTGTATGACCATCAACATCTGCATCAATGCAGGGTCTTCTCTGGTCTACCTCGAAGACTGCGTCAAGTGTAAAGTTTTCCTTCCCTCCCAGGCACCGTCATAAGGGTGGTTCTAAGCTAAATTTGTCAAAGGATTCCATCAAAGGCCTCTGATGGTACGTTCGATTACCCTGTGATAACATTGGAGGTTGTGGTACTTGCATTACATGACCTTGAGGCCCCCCCATATTCTGCAATCTCAGCCTCGTCACAGGTCCCTGCCTAAATTCTCCACCTTGCTCTTGATTTGCAGTGTTAAAGCGACATTCATGCTTCCAATGCCCTACCTTATTACAAAAATGACTCGTTGTGGACTTCTTCAATGTAGCCAGATCTATTCGTGTCTTAGGATCTATAGGGACCCCCCTATTTATTCTTGGTCCTGGCAACCCCCCATTGGCCTGCGTCTGAACTCCCATGGAGTGAGCTCCCTATGCACAAGAGACATTTCCAGCAGGTGTCTGTTTCTTTTCTCCCTTTTGGGCAGCCCTCATTTGTACCAACATCAATTTATCCTTCAATTTCTTGTGTTTCGAGTCAACCTCATCACTACAATACCTGTCATAACGCAGAATTTCATCCATGGTCTTGTTCTGCTAGCAAATCAAATGTTGTTGTATCATGAGACTAATCTCGGGCCTCAAATCTGTTACGAACTTGGACACAAATGTCTTTGGGGTCACGGGTGTCCAATCCACTGTACTGCTTGAAGGCCTGTAACAGCCTTTCATAGTAGGCATTAATAGTTTCTTTAGGCTCTTGGGTCGATCGATCAGTTTTGACCCAATCAATATCCTGTGGAGCTATTTTAGATTTAACCTTGTGATCACCTGACCATATTTCTTCATTACCATCAGTGACAGACCATGTGTCACTGGGTCCCTCTCTAGTTCCTTTTCATGTCAGTCTATGGCTATCTTGCATGCAGACCACAAGTCACTAGGGACCACAATTTCCAACAATGTTTTCAAATGAATCCACAAGAGCTTCGAAATCTTAACAAATCGATCAACCTGTTTATACCACTCAGTAGGCTTTTCCCTCAACTTTGGAAATTCATTTGTGAATGCAGCAAGATCACCTAGACTCCAAGGCACTTAACCCCACTAGGCACTTCCCGTAGCGGATATACCGCTACTCCTGCTCCCCCCCTCCCCGGAGGAGGCGGCTCCCCTGTAACCCTCTTTGCACTTTTCTTCTTTGACCACCTCTCTTCCCATTTGTCTAACATACTCCATGCTCTCATTCCTATTACCAGTTCCTGAATGTGTGTTTTGAATCCAGGCACCCTCTCATCTCCTATTTCCTGGTCACTGTAAGCAAGTCTGTGATTCCCTTGCAACATCTTCGTTCGAGTAATATCTACACCATATTTCTTAGCCAATTTAGTTAGCTTCTCAAGTGCCTGTCTTGCTCTCCCAGTAATATCTTTCGTCATACACAGTAAATCATCAGGTTCATATGTCTCTATTCGATCAAGAGCCAAATTTCCGCTAATTATCTCATCCAACGCAGCTCTCATCTTTACCACATCCACCAATTTTGCCTTCACTGCAGATTTTATGATACCCTGACTCAATTGCATATTCTGATTCTCCTTGGTGTTACTGTCATCCCTAAGCCATGATTCTAAATCTAAATCTGAAACATCAAAAATGTGTTGACTGCCGGATTTTCTCTGTGTCACCCCTTTCTCCAAAGGTGTGCTACTTTGTACCCTGGGGAGAATTCTCCATACTGTTAGGTCCGAATCAGCGCATCTCACAGGTAGGGGTCCCATAGTGTGAGAGCTATTCTGAACTACCGAAGGGTCTGCTGTCACTACATACAGAATACTTGAGTTAACAGGAGTCAATGGAACAAAACACCCATCAACATTCGCTGGTATGCCTTGTAATGCTCCTTCAGTACCCAGATGCTGTCGCTGACTTTCATTCCCTGTTCAGTTTTGGTCATATATGGGAACGATAGGTCCAATTGTGACCGGTACCATAAGAGCTTCAGGTAGCCTCCAAGCAGCATTAAGGTTACACTTATCTGAACCCCCTGTCATACAGGTTCCCGCCCCTTCTCTCCTTTCTGTTAACCTCACTCCTGTCGATATGACTCCCACAACACCATGATCAGGGGCTACTGGTGCTGATGCACTCTCAGTATTAACAGTCTCTTCAAGGTTTCTCTCACTTCTGTCCTGCAAGTGGACTATTAGGGGGTGGACGATCAGCTAACAATCCATTTAGCAATCTGTCATCAGTGTCACTGTTGTCATTTCCATCTGCCTCCCTTTTCTTGTCCCCATCTGTCGCGTCCTCATCCCTCATCAGTGCAGGATATAATCTCTCTCCCTCAATCATGTCTACCCTCCATCCCTTTAACTTAGCATGCCACTGGGCCTCTTCATAAGCTCGCATTGTTTTTTTATCTTTCCCTGATATCGATCTATTTGCTTAGCACGAGCTGCACGCATCCATGCACCGAGTGCCTCAAACTGTGTAGGTCTAGGTAAAGGTTTCATTGCATACATCACTCCCCTCAGTTGGTTAAGTATCTCCAAATTGAAAGTGCCATAGCGTGGAAATGACAACATACCCTCTTTCTCAGTGATCTTGTGCCAATTTATAGTATGGAGTCCTACATTTGTTGCCATATAATGAGGCGGTGTATCTTCCCGTGGCGCTTCTTCGCCCACCCTTGTAGTAATGCCTTCATCCCTTCGAAACATGTCTCGCAGAACCCTAAAACATTGCATGATTTTGCCTATTTATGAAATCTCAGCAATCCAAATGCAATTTAAATCAAATAGTATGACGATGTGATCTCGAGCACCTCAGATGTAATAGGCAATTGTCAACTAATCCCAGCGCGGTGTTACATCAAGCAGCCTATCCCTGCGTGGCACAAACTGACGCCACTCTCACTCCTAATGCTGGTTCACCCTCCTTCACAATTTCTCCTCACACAATCATCTAATAATCTGTCATTGTCTGCCTCCCTAAAAGAAAATAGAGGCACACTCATACAAGAATACATACTTACAGCAAAATCTTGACCAGTTGGGATACAACCAAATCAGTACAGTTCACCCTTTGCGCGGAAGGTCTACTACACGATTCACAAGCATCCCATTCACTCAAAGTTCTCTATCTTAGGTGGAGCTGTTGACGACATCTCACGACGAACCTCTCAACTCTTCAGCAGACAATCATTATTTAGGTGTCTTCTACACCTTCAAAATATCCCGGGATCTTAGGCCACTTCGGAGCCCGATAACCTTATGTCAATTCCTTGGGCCACGTTGGATATTCACTCAATTCTCGTGACAACTCCGCAAGACATCACACATTCAAATCATCACCAGAATCTAACATGCTCCACACACCCCTAACGGAGGGGTTAACACTTCACTGAATAGGTAGTGACCTGTCCCCAGACAAAGGGCTGATTTACTTCCCACAGATAGCCTGGCCGACACATTTGGATTGAAAGGAGGAACTGTGCACTTCAAGGAGCTGCTTTGAAGTCACCCCCACATCAAAGGCACTTTTTTTTTTTTAAACTCTTTTTATTAAACCGTGACATTGTTGTACATACAAAGAGCATTTATATTGTAGCATCAATCTTATTTTACATTTGAGATTTCTATCGTTGATCAAAGGCACTTTTGCGTATAAGTACTGGTTCTATGACCCCCTGGAATCAGACACTACTGGACTTGTAACTGAAGCTCTACCAGAAGAACTGCTGAGCTGCTTACAGGACTCAATACAGGATTCTGATCTGAAATGCCTGTTTTTCAGCTTGTTTCTCTGCTACTCTCTGACTTTGCTGAAGGAGAGCTGGACTCTGCCTTCACTCCAAGTGTTCTCCAAGGGCTTGTTGGCTTGCCTCCTGCTGCTAGAGACTCCTCCTCTTGTCACTGTTCTCGCCGTGCATCGCAAAATTCCGTCCTCTCCAGTTCTTGATCATTGAGATCCACATCTGGACCTTCGGGTCAGGGCTCCAGACTATTCTAGATTGGGTTCCAGATTCTTCCCTTCATGTGCAAACCACCTGAATCTGCTACCAACTTAAAGGGCTTGGGCCCATTTGTTCAGTTCTGCTCCAATGCCGGTCTTCCGATGGTTCTTTTTAACTGCATGAAAGTGTAAAGGGGAGTAACTTTCTTGAGTCAATTTAGGACAAAGTGTAACTCAATAATGGCTACACAATAACTCAACGAAATGAAGGTTAGTCATATTTATTACAGATTTAAAAATAGTTGGACATACACAACCCTTAGCATGAGAGTATAAAAATGCAGGGGAAACAGAAGGAATCCAAACCTTCTGAAGATATTTGCTCGGTGCAACATGAAAAGAACAACGAATTCTATGACTATTATGCAGGAAATCAGAAACCAAAAGTTAAGGTTCCCCTGCATCGGCACTTCATCGGTATGAAGCATTTAATTCTATGCATGCCTACTCTAATTCTAGAAGTGGCATCTCTAAGTTAGCATATATGCAAAAGGTTCGAAAGAGAAAAGGTGTCAGTGTGTAGAGCCTTCCTAAGAAGTCACTCCACCATAATATGGGTCTGCGGCATGAAGCCACAAGCAGGCAAAGGAGCAAGTTAGCACTTAGGTGTTCTCCGTTGAGAAGGCAAGAAGTAATGAGTGTATGTCCCTCCCTGCAATGCATCATGCACTCAAAGTTGTATTCAGCAAAAGTTCCATAATGCTTTTCTAACTCATACTCTATGGTGGGCTCAGCCACAAGACATTTCCATGACATTGATTCCTTTCACGGCCTTCTCCATTTATGCCCCTCCGCAACAGTTCATCCTTGGTCTTCTCTCCTTCTTCCGTGTGAAAGCGCCTCCCTCCTCCTTATCTTCGCCGGGCCAAGATAACTGTAACTCCTTCATTTTGCAACTTATCTAATGGAATAATACCCCTACTCCACTAACAACATTGTCCACCTGAAATGCAAAACATGGGAACAAATACCATCCTACGAAGCTCACATGAGATTCTAAGCATTAGTTTCATAAACGAGAACATTTCAAAATGTACTGCAGATTCAGGGCTACGACTTAGGCTAAGTTAATGGTTTTAACAATGTAGTGTACATTAGTGTTTCCATAAAATCATTAGCGTCCAAAAGGGAAATTTTCTCTAACTACATTAATACATATATTTCAGCTATATCATTGGCCTAAGAAGCATTCAAAATACAAATAATATATCACTGTGCCGTGTCACTAATGAGGCCTATATAAGCGGGTTATATTTGTTGTGTTTCAGCACAAATTCTATGAATCATTTATTAATCTTCACATTGAGTCGCATTGATTTCATGAGAACATGTTGCTTGATTCACGTTTCCTCTAACATCTAATTTCTCTAATAACACAGAATAATATGTGAGTGTGTACTACAAGCGGTTACATTGCACTCCTAACAGGTACCCCATGTAGGATACGAATTTGCACTCCATCAGCGGATTTTCTCCATTCCTGTGGCATTATTGCGTTATGCGGTGTTATTAACAAGGGAGATTTCAATTTGGCTCCAGCCTCCAACATGCCGTCTCAGTCTAAGGAAAAGGAGCAGGGAAGTGTGCAGCCGGGGTTTCCAATCTGAGGGCCTCATTTACAAAAAAATGATGCAGTGCGGCGCCGCAAGCCATTTTGCTGCACCGAGCTGCGTCATTTTAAAAGCACAGGGATGCGTCATATTAACAACAATACAACGCATCTGTATACTTTCCCCTGCGCTGGCGCACAACTGGCTGCCATGCTCCAGCGCTGGCACCCTTGCATCATGTTGCAAGGGTGTCTGCATTACGGGGATGATTGTTTTTGTGCAGAAAGGAACACCATCCTGCACAAAAACAATCATTGATGGCATTTTCCTCTTTCTATGCCTGGTGCAGGGTGCTGCACGCATAGAAAGAGGAAAAAATTCCTAAGAGGGCCTCCATCTGACCAGAGGCTTTTAGTTTTTGAGTGAACTTTTGGAACTACACGCCATGAAGGAAACATGGGTCCCGGCCGAATACCCGAGAATGGGGACATTTTGACCCGGTTATTGGAGCCTGTCCCATTTGACTTTGGATGCGGGGAACTGGGTGCCTGCTTTTTAAGTACTTGGTCTGGGAGCCGCCCCGCTCCCCTGTCAGATGTTCCGGAGTTGCGAGGCAGTCCTGATCCAGTCATCATCCCTAGGCAAAGTTCTACAAGGGTTTTTGGGCTTGGCCTCGGGCTGTCCACGTTCTTATGATCTCGGCGATGTTTTCTTTTCTTTCCTTAGGGTTTTTAGAATATCCGAAGTCTGGTCACTGTGTCATACCCCTCCAAAGAAATTATGACAGGCGCATGCCTGCTAGTGGAAAGTCCCTAGCCACAGGCTAGAACAGCAGATCCAAACACCATGGAGAAGATGTGGTCCGAGGGAGAGGGGGGTGCCTGGGAGACTGGAGGCTGCAAAGTCCATCACATCTCAGAAGAGAGTAGAACGCAGAATGCGCTCACCAACGTGTCAGGCCTAGCAATGGACCAATGCACCAGGTCTCACATACACCATCGGGAGAAAGCAGTAAGCTTGACCTCGGACACCAAAAGATGGCATGATCAGGGGTACATGGGAGCCACAGAATGACTTTCCAACCTTCTCCGCCCTCATGATCAGTAAAATAGCAGATCTAGGGAAGCGCCCAAAACCCAAGAAAGTAGCCCGTATTTTGCCCAAGAAGAGAAGCCTGTAGAGAAGGAGTGGAACCAAGATATCTGGTGTAACAAGGAAGGGGCACGTTGCACGCCGCATGCCAAGGCAAATGTGATCTAGGGGCAGGTCGCAACCACCACACAACACTCAACAGCGACACGCTCCCTCCTCATACAGTCCTGCGCATGTGTAGGTTAAGTTACCCACACCAATAGCACCCTCAGGCACACATCAGGAGGGACAGCATCTCTGGAAACTGGTGACACCCATAAAACCCTAGATAACATAAAACCCTAGCTAAAAACTGATAGATTTATCCCTATAATCACAAGAACACTCCCTGAAACACTAATCCAAGCACGCAGTTAAGTACAAGGACTCATCAAATAGATTAATCTGCTTGATTACCTATAAGCCACCTTTTAGCTTTTACCCATCAAGAAGATACCACGACTGGAGTCACCTTCTGGTGCCTCACTAAAAATAATTGCGTAAGAGGAGTGTAGAAAACACACCACTGAGGGTAATACAGGAACCCGAAGAAACGATCATTAACAACGGCTCACATGCAATGTTTTTCCAAACTAACACATGAACCAAGGTCTTATCCAACAGGTCTGCAATCGAACCACTTAAGTGCATCACCTTTCAGCTGCCATGTCATCACCCCAACGCGGATCTAAAGTGTATGAATCAAACTTACAAACTGCACCGTGAACTTTTTTGATCTAACTGTTGAACGAAAACACCAGATAACCTGAGACCACAGACATCTCCACTGGATCCATATCAAAGTCCTGCAATGTTCAATCACCAGTTATGTATTTTTGCACTTCTATGTACCCTCTGTCTAGAATGAGTCCTGCCGGACCTATGCTCTGCCAAAGAGCCACCTGGCCAAATGGAGTCTGTTCAGAAACTATCACAGCACTTGGACAGGGATCTCTCCCATGTCACTTATAATTACACCAACCCAAACCTAGGCATTTCACATGCACTACACAGCGCCCTTTTACAAAAAACATGGTATCCGCACATGAGCGGCGTGGGATCTAAGACATCAGCTAGTTCGTGTTACGTCTGTTCGCTGGATACTGCTTGCAGTAGGCGCAGATAGGCTTTACTTGTCCCAAGAGGCAGCCTCCAAAAAAGCAAATTGCCTTCTCCATTCATACCTGTGCAGAACCAGGGCCAACATCAACCCCAACAAGGTAGAACCACACAGAGTAATAGTGATACTAGACCAAACCAACCGCTCTATACCTTTTCACCGAACCTAGCGATATTCAAACTGAGCTAGACAGGATGTGCAGGAAGGGCTCCATAAGGGAGGATACTGTTTGGCCCAGAGACTTCCCAGAGAAGAGATTCTTGGAGGTAGCAAAACCCCAAACTCAATGCACAAACACATCCGCTCCTGCTTCCATTTGCGGTCCAAGGGTGGCCCTTAGCGTATCCGGGGCAGTCTTCTTTAATAACAAGTGGACACCCGACATGGAGATCTCTTGTAGGGCCATCCTGCTTGATGATACGAAGGGAAACGGTTCTCATAGGAGGGCATAGACACTGCATGTCAGGAAATCCTGGATACCAAGATGAGTGGATACACTTGGCTAGAAGGGAAGGGGCACCCCCTAATTGTATGGGAACTTACACTGTATTCCTTATGTTTCACAGGTAAAGGAACGCTTCCACTGAACATGAATGAAATCTGTGGCACAATCCTGCACATTCCAGATATGCAATGGGGCACCTCCACACTGATGGATATGTACAGGCAGTGCGGCAGGTTTGCCTACACTCAGCTTGTCCCTAGGTGGCGCGGGCTTTGCTCTCTCATCACCATACAAACCCCAACCGTGGACATACCAAGAGAAGAACTATCGGACTTGTACGAGCCCCTGCTAATGAACAAGACAACCTTGCTGCATCCGGCTTGCGAAAAAAGACCTGCTGATTATTTTGGCTGGGCTAAGAGCAAGGACATTCCAGTAGAATTTAGACTGTTTTTAGACTCATAAGTATTGGTGGGAGGGTCCATACCCTTCTTCACCGTGCAGACAAAAGCCAGTGCTTGCTGGATTCAAATCACCAGATGGGAAATGCTTAAAATGATCTAGAGCACTGAGCTCAGCCTTAAGTTGATCGAGGAAGGACTAAGAGCAATCCACCTCATGATGATGCAGCATCAGTATGTGTTAGACCAGTGATTCCCAAACTTTTTCGACCTCTGGCTCCCTTGACCTATTGGCCAATGGCCGCGGCTCCCAATTATGTTAATTTTTTTAGTGGGTGGGGGGATGTAAGGAAAGCCTCGGGAGTAGTATTAGCATGACGTCAGAAGCAATCTGTATTATGGAATCTTTGAGCTTATATTTACTGATAAAGTGAAACTACGACCCCTATATTCAGCATGGCTCCAGAGACAGGACTGACTGAAAGAGTCACACATGAAATATGTGACAGCAAATTGTTGTGCCTCGGGTACAGGGTGTGCACAGAGTGATGCATCATTTTATGTTCTTTAATATTCCTTCTTTTCAGATAATGCACGTGCACGACTTACATAGCAATCCCCTGCCTTCACTGACGCAGACCTGAAGACAACCGGGGTGTTACTAACATGGCCACTTCACTGCACGTTCCCGTATTTTCACTTCAGTTTAAAACAGAAGTTACCGTTTCCTTGTATGCCATAAAATTGCTCTCTCTTGACAGTTTATCGAGCTTTGTGATCTAAAGATGCACTTGGCTAATCCTTTTAAGAGAAATATCTCCAACAGGAGTACTAAACATGCAAGCTTCACATTATAGACTTGCTTCCCACACACTCATTCCCCTTCTCTCATGAACGAGAGAACACAGGGAACACACGCAGAAACACACTAACAGGCAAACTCTCACGCAAGTTCACACATACAAATACACTTTCTTTCACGCACGCACGCGAACCCTCTCTTCCAACATAAATGGAATATGAGGTGAATGCAAGCCTAGCAAATGAAAAACAATAAAACATATCAGAATGTAAGAGGAAGAAGGAAGGGGTAGCAACTGGAACTGTGCCCGGGCACTTCCTCTTCCTACAATAAACACATATGTTACAAATTACATAATCCTAACTTTATATCACAGCCTTAAACCACGCTGTAACAAGCCTGCAATATTATGGATTGCTTTAGTCACCCAGAGGGTGTGGCCCATGAGTCACAGCAACCATCTAATGATGGATTGGTAGCTTATAATTGTTAAAGGTCTTTTGAGTGCAGAAATAAGGTAAGGCCTCAATCAGTTCCTTGTCTCTTTGCCGGAGCTCCTCTCATTTCTCTAAATTTGAAAGCTGTGCCTGTCAATTGCATGGACATGTTTCTTATAGTGTTATATCCCGCATAGGTGCCCCAATGTAGACACGTTCGTACATGCCCTAAAGTGGACGTATTCATATTTACCCTAATATGGTCATATTCGTACTTGCCCAATTATGGTCATGGCCGCATATGCCCAATTATGGTCACAACTGTACATGTCCTATTATGGTATGATTCCTTATATAGGCATGATCTTTCACCTACATTGGTCCCAGCTAGCACACAACGAGCTCTGAGGGCTGAACGTTATCTATCCTGTGGTTTTGAATGCAGCAGGGTTCTTCCAAACACAGGCCCACACTGTACTCATTAATTATGCATGGCTTTCTAAGAATACACCACCGGCATAATATGTATGTACAAAGTTCACCCCTGACGTCTTCCTCATGTCCAATACAAACCATACTGAGGACCAAGACTCTTTAGGGTATAAATACACCACATCCTGCCCCGGTAAAGCAGAGGGAACCGAGACTTCCATGCTGACACACTGACCATAGACGCTGAGGCTCCTGCATGCAGTCACTCAAGCTGACAGTGGTCTGACACAACCCGGACGGGGTGTCCAACTCGAGACCAGGACGGGGTCCCACACTCTCTCTATTCAGGTATGGGGGTTCGACTAAATCCTAGGAGGATTCTTGGCTCTTAGCTTCTAAGACCTACACACATATGCTAGGTACACACAGGTACATCTAGGTAGGCATCGTAGGAGTACGCGCACTTGCATAATGCTTTTATATTCATGTATGTATCCATGATTATCGCAATATGGTAGAACTGTTCTATCCCTTTGCTTTTATCGTACTGCTGATAATATATCTCTGCTATTGTCTGCTGGTTACCGCAGCACATATATTTTACACTAGAATAACAACTGTTCAATAAACACTTATTGAAACGCCCGACTGTTTATTCTGTGTAACTCTCTGAGACAAACCGAATAAGTGAACACGAGTGACTGAGCGAAAGGTAGTACATTGTTTCCACGATTCTGAGGGAATCAGGGTTGTCATGTTCTAAGGTTGCCAGAAACTAATCTGTCCCCCGATAAGAGGAGACACTAGTGGCACTGCGAGCTAGCTAATGCAAAACAATCTAACATAAGCGGTGAGGGTGCACAGAGTCAGTCTGCCACCAAGCCCACAGCTAATGTTACACAAACGCGCAAGTCCTGCAGGGGTACTATAGGAGCTACACGACATGGCGCCGCCAACGTTGGTTGGGTACTTATTTAACAGTAGAATCTGAGTAGTTCAGTCGTGCTATTCTCAGAGAACCTACTCACAAAATCCCAGAGACGTCTGGAGTGGGTGGGCACAAAATCCGCCGCAGCTGAGTAGTACGAGAATACTATTTATTGGCTGTTGGCTCAAGCTTGAAGGATATTTAGTTCCTACAATTGTGCACTTACACCTTATTTTAAGAACTCTTTAATCTCCCTTCTTCCAATTAAAAATGGTGGAAGAAACAAACACAACAGGGAGAGTTACAACAAACCTCTCAGGTTTAGAAGAAGACCCTGAAGATGCAATACTAATTGCACCAAATTTCAGAAGGGCAGTCACCATAAAATGTCTAGAACATGGCTTAAGAGCCATGGGAGGTACAGTAATTCTCGTGATTGAGGCACACAAATCCAATAAAACAGAGGTGTTTTATTCTTGGGTTACATTCCCAGCAGCGAATCCAATTACAAATGTATTTCACTACTACCTAGAAGGTGAAACACCAACGGACTATACTCCTTTTGAAGAGTAGAGGTTCCAGCTCACTTACCAGGAGCATAATTACTGGTTTAAAGGCGCCCTACCCCACGTACATGGAAGAGCAAGATTAGGCCCGCTCGGAGGAGCAGGAGCCACATGGCCCATATTAGCGGCATACACACCGCATCCTGACATTAATACAATGACACAGCCAGACTTACTCGTACAACACAGAGATTTAATTAAAATCTACAGAAACCTCACACAATTTGTGATGAGGACTTTAACAGTTCAGCCTGCACCAGCTGCAGCACAAGACAATCCAGTCCAGAGTACTGTTAATAAAATTACTCCACGAACATTACACGCGGTAATGGGCAAAATGCCAGCAAAACGCGAACAAATCCCATTCTGGATAGCTCAGAAAATAACTCAGCTTGAAGCAGTATTCCCGAATACTACAACCAGTGATAAACACAGAATCCTAACAATCTGCTTGCCCATGGGTCTTACACCACAAGTAGAGGACTGCACCTCCTGGGGTTCAGTCTTTGCTGCCATATATACCAGAACACATGGTATCCCGTCCTTAGCAGTAGTACCTGTCATATTGAGACAGATACAAAATGAGTACGGAGCAGAACCTGCCCTTAACTTAGGGATGAAGTTGCTAAACAACTTTTAACAGGTCTCAGCCAAAATACTAGCTAACATTAAGGGGAAGCAGCTTCTGTGGCGATCCGCCAACGCCTGAGGGAGTTCAGTCCAGACGACCAACAACACGAACTACCCAAAATAATTGAAACTGCATATGCAGAACTAGGCAGAGACAGTCTAGGTGGGAAAGCATTAAAACCACAACTGGTGGGCAGTCCTGAAAAGGACACTACAAAGCAGACACCTACTTCTTCTAAAAGAAGTGGGAAAATAAAAAACAACAAAAGTCTAAAGACACCAGATCTCAGTCCAGAGGTAGGTCTCCTCAACAGGAGCCCTCTGAAAAGAGGTATAACCTCAGGAATAGGGATAACATTAAAAAACCTGACAGGTATCAGGATACTGATACTCGTTCCTCTCGTTCCTTTCAGGGTTCATCACGAAACTCCGAGAGGGAAGGACGGTCAAAGGAGCGTACAAAGTCCAGAGACATGCAACACGCTGCGGACTACGCACCTAAAAAAGAGGATAAACAAAAATCAAAACCTCAGTTCAAAAAGAAGAAAGTAGCAGGTCTCAAGATCAGTCATGCCCAGAATTCTGAGGACACAGCTTCTGAACGGGGAATGGGCTCTGACGATGCTAGACAGTGCGGCAGAAGTAACGATAGCTCACCAGAACCTCAAGGAATTTCTGGTGACAGCGGAGTTGAGTGAGTATATCACGGTGGAAACACCTAATACTCGGGTAAGTGTCCCACATAAGTTATATGAGAACACTCCGGATGGAGGGGGACAAGCCCAGAAAAGTTAAGGGTCTTGTTTTGGAAAAATCTGTCATCTGGTTATGACATTCTATTAGCAGAACAAGACTGGCCACCTGCATTCGTCATGGAGTGCCCTAGGGGAGAAACGATAATTTTTCCAACCTTTTCCGACCTCGTTCCCATTCACCTAAAACATGCATATGCACAGGAGTGGGCGGTTGCCCTAGCTCCGGCATTGTACAAAAATCATGCTGGTTGGGATGAGGATTCAACCCACCACATGATCCCATTAAAAGTTTCCCCAAATGCTCAAAGGCAATACCCTATAAAGCAGGAAGCTAAAAAACAAGTCAGGGAGATTCTACATCAACTAGAATACCAGGGGGTGATAGAAAATTGCACTTCACCTATGAACAATCCTTTGTTCCCCGTAGCCAAACCTGACAACACATATCGTCTAGTTTTAGATTACTGACATTTAAACACTTGCACAAAGACATTTGCAGTTCAAAATGCACACAGCGCCACATTAATGAATAACATTGTGCGGAAAAAATACAAAACGACACTTGATATCTCAAATGGATTTTTTTGCCAAAATATAGTGCCTGAAAGCAGGTATCTAACCGCATTCAGTGCGTTAGGGTCACAACGGCAATTCTGCAGACTCCCCCAAGGGTATAAGAATAGCCCGGGGTTGTTCTCAGCAAGGGTAACAGAGTTACTCCAAAATTTGGATGAAGAAGCATTGTCTTATGTGGTTGATATTTATCTGACGGACGATGACTTAAAGAGGCACTTGACCAGGGTGAGCACCATTATTATGGGATTCGCCTCTGAGGGCTATAAATTTAAATTCAAAAAATCAAAAATTGCCCACCTCAATGTCCTGTTTTTAGGATACGAGCTGTCAAGTGAGGGAAAAAGCCTGGCAGCTAACTTTTTAGAAAAGTGTGCGCTGCTCCAACCTCCAAAATCATTAAAGAATTTACAATCAATTCTGGGATTCCTAAATTGTGGTCGAACATACATTTTGGATTACGCAGAAAGGGTAAAACCTTTCTACGACTTAATAAAACCTGACTTTTCAGTTAGACAATGGACACAGGAATACACAAATATCCTGCGTTCCCTACAGGAAGACATGATAGCTTCTAAACATTTACAGACACGCGTAAACGCACAGAACTTAGTGATCCGAGTCATAGCGGGTCAATGCGGGTACACTTATTTAACTTTTAATGAAGGCGAAATCGCATACAAATCACACCTGTACACAAACGCAGAAATGCGTTTCACTTCAACAGAAAAAATCCTGACAGCAGTGCAGACCGCTGTAGCAAGAGAAAGAGCTCTGGCTCAGGGAAAGCGCATAATTGTCGTAACCCCAGTACCAGCTTTAGAAGCTGTTACAAAAGCTAGCATTCCAAATGCGAAAGCCTTACATCCAAGATGGATACAATGGGCTAATTCTCTTGCTGCAACGGATGTTGAATACAGATTTGATCCAAGTTTAAAAACACAGGCATTCCTGTAATACGAACAAGAATAATATCTACCAAATGAAATTTTGCCTCTCGATCAGTATGAATACATTATCTATACTGACGGATCTGCTCAAACAGCCACAGGAAGCAAGCAAGCTTACAGCGCAGCGTGTGTGATTGTTAAAGGTCGCATGCACGATGGCAAGTTCCATCCGAGTTGCACAAAAACGCAATCTCTAGGAGACTGCACGGCACAGTTGGCAGAACTGAAAGCACTTATACTGGCACTTATAAATATGGATCACGAATTCCCCACACTGATTGTGTGTGATTCCTTTTACTGTGTACAGTCGTACAATGAATATCTACATCATTGGGAACAAAACGGGTTCAAAGATACAAAATGTGGCACAATTAAGCATAAAATGCTATGGGAACAGGGAGTGGAGTTGAGAAACGAACTACCAAGGGCTCACGTGATACATACACTGAGTCATCAGCGTGATGGCGTTCACGTTGAAGGGAATTCATTGGCTGATGAAGCCGCAAAGGGGGCTGTTCGCACAGCCGCCGTAGCTACAGTTACTCGTTCAAAGATGAGGGTAGACGGCGAGATAATGGTAGCTGTCAATGCTTCACGCAAAGGCAGCACAGCAGTACCTAAAAAATTTCCACTCAAGTACTCCTACAAGTTAGATGCACAAAACATTCCATATGCTTATATTCCTGGAGTGGGGGATAGAGTAATACCAAATATGGATCGTAGGCTAGGCTTAATTGTGGCAGAACACGAAGGATCAGGTTCTGTACATAACGGACTTAAGGAGACTGTTACTTTGTTAAAAGAACGCTACTGGTGGCCCGTGATGAGAAGGCTGATTAGAGACTATGTCTGGAACTGCGACATCTGCAAGCAGATGAATGGGTTCACCACAACACTTCCAGTACAGATACCCTTGTTAGACAGCATTAGGTTGTCCGTTCATGCGCGTCCAGCTCAAGTTTCCTCAAGGTTTGGCCTCAGCGCTCGTCGGACGCTCTAACTGTTATAAAAGATTTGTGAGTCTTTATCGGCACATACGCAGTTGGCATGTTACATTCTGACCATGGTCCGGCGTTTAGCTCTCGGGCTTACAAAGAGGCCATGGAAGGAATGGGCGTAGCATTGCGGTACTCTTCTCCGTACCATCCCGAGGGAAATTCTGTTGTGGAGAGGAAAAACCGAGACTTAAAGCAATCTTTAACAGCTAGGGTATTAGGCAAGGGCTGTAGATGGGTCGATCACCTTTATGGGGTACAGCGCGCGCTCAATAACCAGCCAAGAAGCTCTCTAGGAGGTGTCACTCCTTATGAGGTCCTATTTGGGACAAGAATGTGGGTACCTGATCTTGATTGTGAAGGCACAGTGGCGGATGAAAAACCATTTGATATCCATGATCGTTTGGCTGTTTTACAGGATCTAAATGAATCCAGGACACAACAAAGTAACGTGCCCCAGAAACAGGCCGCCACTGAGGAAGTCAAGGCAGTAACAGCAAGACCTATCTGGATCCCAAAGATCGGGGATCTAGTCAGAGAGAAGATTGCTGACAAGAAAGAATTTGGGCCATCTTACAGAAAGCCTGTACCGGTCCTTGCAATCCACGGCACAAGAACTGTACTTCTGCCGCCTCTTGCCGTAAAAAAGGAGAAAAGATTTGTCTCAATTGATTTAATCAAACCACACTATGTGGCCGATACTAAACAGTAGGCCTTGTGGACTCCACAGTAGCAGATGCCCTCCTCTCGCTACAATCCAAGAAGTCTAAACAGAAAGACTCATCACGTTTGAAGAGCCACCTGTACGGAATGAAGGACTGAGCAACAATGCTATGGAACTTGTTCCACTCCAACAAGAAATTCATCTTCAAAATGAAAATCAACTTAACAACCAGGTTGCAATCAGACCTAATACAGACATCTACGTCAATGTGCCTCGCCAAGAGAACACAGCGATTTCAACAAATCCCGATGCAATTCCAACAATTGATCGAACTTCTTCTGGCTATTTCATGAACTTTGATACGTTTTCACTGGATCCAAGCGAACCGGAAACGACGCCAGACAAAAAATCACTCCAACAGAAACTCATTGACTTTTTGAACTTTTTTAGAAAGACTTACCTGGTGTCACCTTGGATAGAACTATGGTATATCACTGGGATTTTATTTTTCATTTTCTGGCTAGGTTTAATAATAACTTTTAGTATGCTTATTAATGGACGATACCTCCAACCAAGCTCTACAGCCCAAAGAGTCAATTTGATTTTGAAACCACACCAGTCTTCACATCGTGAACCAAGAGACTTGTCTTCAGTGAACATTACAGCAGTTCCTATACCGGACAGTATAGTATGGGACAAGATTGATTATGATATATTAGGTCCGACTGAACTTTTAAAGCTAAAACATGTATTTAAAATTTCTTTAAGTGATTTCATTACCTCCAGTACATTTTCTGATGATTGGGACACTGAAACTGTAAATGCTATGATGTCTGATTTGGAAAAAACTGCAGCATTTCCGAACAATGAAATGTTAGAAGGTACTTCAGACTATGATACATTGTACTGTTACCAACATTTTGGTGATCATTTCTTACACAAGTCTATAACACCTAGAAATGTATTTGAATACCACCAGTGGGAACACTGCCCAACACCTCCAAAAGGTAGTTCACAAGCATTTGCACAGAAATTCACATACTTCTCAGGGTTTAACACATCCGACCCAACGTCATTTTATTATAAAACGGAGAAAAATTCAGCTCAGAAAATTATGTTAACAAACACCAAACATATTTACTCTGCATCCTTTCTGAACCAGTTGCCTAAACAGGGTTTCGATCTATGGAAAGACACAATAGAATCCAAATCAATCTGGGTTTCTAGGGAATGGCAAGTCCAGGGAATAGAAGCACTTTTTAGAGCATGCATCATTCCGCAGCAGATTTTATTTCTGAATGAAACTGTGCAACAGACATCCTGTCTTGGATTAGCCAAAGGCAAGGAAATGAACACACCGGGGTTTCCAACACCATCGCAGATGGGTGGGAGGCAAAACTCAACTACACAAGGGGTAGGATTAGATGCCATTTTCCAGTACAACAGATCATATCCTGATTGGACAGAATGGCTGGTTTGGCCCATTGACACAAACAAATGTCAACAGAGATTTATGAATACAACCAGAGGGTTTAGTATCCATAGGCCAGATCCACGCTATGTACTAGACAACACCCAGGGGTAGTGACATCGTATAGTGTTGGGAAGTTGTGCCTTGATTGGCTAGAGACCTCAACACTGACAGAAGTAAAGCACCACTTGACCTTACTCACACCTGACATGGATCATAGAGATTTTCTACTAGGACCCAAGAAACAACGTCAGAAAAGTTTCATATATGCAGGCCTTTAGGCCCAACAAGAGGCCGCAGAAAGAATACGAGAGATAGACCGTATTAACTTAGAAAAAGCATTGGCAGTGGTGGATAACGGGTTAACTACTTTGACCTCCAGGATTTACTCCTTAGGCAACATTGTGTCCTCGGTAATCGACATATTAGAACAAGGTCTGGCCTTGTTACAACACGGGCAATCTCAGCTACGTTCTATTATGATGTTAAGCTGGACGCTGCAATCTTTGCGTGCAGGCTATGTGCCCTGGCGTTTTATAAACAACACGTCTCTGTTTTCAGAATACAATCTAACTGATAAACAGACAGAAATGGCACAAAGGGGAGCCAAATATACAATGCTGCGTATTGAGAAACTGGAAAGGTTACCATTCACTGTAGCCGAATCACCATCAACAGAATGGCTCATTCATGGCCAAATCACTCTGCCGGTCACTACGTTTCAGTTTCAATATTGCCTTGAGCAAAGGCAGGCAGGCAAATATGTAAAAAAGCGTAAGGGATACATTAAGGAAACTTGGGAGTTACCATATAGATACCGATGCCGGAATGTGGATCGAGAAATGTATCTGAGTGGTACATACTGTAAGAACGCTTTGAGCGGTACTCTCATGTGTCAGGATATTTCTCTACACGGAGCCTGCAATGGTTCAGTGGCGAACTTATCTTGTCACATGCCAGGGACCCCAGCGGCCATGATCACGCCGGTTTTCCAGCTGCTCTCGAATGGGAGTTACTTAATGCTAAATGATCAAGGTTGTTGTGGGATGCTTCCGGGCGTCGCATATCTAGTAACTGTTAACTCCAGGGTTACTTGCTGTATGCAAGCATTATTTCCGCCACTGAACACAGTCAGGGAGGCGCCGTTATGGCCTTCGCTGAATGTTTCTTTTATACAGTTTGATACTCTGAGCAGATTGAAAGCCATGCTTTTACAGCAACCCGTGCCCTTAACCTCCGCTCGAGAAACCTATGACCTTCAAGTTGCAAGGACCTCAACTGAGATACAGGCACTCATACGTACAAACTGCCCCATTCATTTTGCAGAAATGGTGGGACGTATCTTCAATATGTCTGATACGGGCGGAATTGTACACCTATTTAAGACCATAGGGTCCGGACTGTTAAGCACCTTTCAGACAGTCCTCGGAGTAATCCCAAATTTTATACACTCTGTGTTGGGAAGCGTATTGGGAGGATTCCCGCTTATCCTGTTCCTAATTGCAGGAATCCTGATTGTAATATTGCTGCTACGCAATGGACGGCCCACTTCCCGAGGGAATGGTGAACACGCTCCTGGAGCAGAAATACCGTGAACGCATGGTACAACTTCTGGGCATTTCCTGCCTGCGAGAACTCAATACCTCCTGGTTTCTATCATTTAGACCAGTCTGGATAGACTGCATCTTACCTGTGCTTCGATGCCTGTTCTGCGGAGAAGAATGCACGTTGGACCTTTGTCTAACTTTTCCATCAGATGCGCCTCCGGACACAGATGCAATGCTGGACCCCATAAAGGCCCACGCTCTGCGTTGTCCTCAGCGGCTTCCGATTCTGATGAATGCATTCCTGGAGAATCCACAGGTGCCGTTCGCTCCTGCTGGGTTAGGAGACTCCTCCACAGGCACGTAGGTAACAACTGCCGCACAAGCTGCCGCAGCACCGACTGCTGGCAGTAATACATTCCATCTATGTGCGATCGACGTTCTCTGTGAGGCGTTGGATTTGTCATCTACAGCAGCTGACACCGATAATATTGAGCTTCCCAGCCAGGACGCGTAATCTTGAATTGGCTCATCGTGTCCTGGGAAAGAATTCAGCTTCTTCACTCGTTTCAAAATAAACGATCTAAATTTGGAACATTTTCTTACATTGACACTTTCGCTTGCAAAAAGCATGTCCTTCCCCTTCTTATGGTGATACAACTTCTATAGAGAGACTTTAAGTGGCAACTAGAAAAAGCTGAATTTGAACATTTTTTTTTTTTAAAGCACCAAAATTTTTAAACGATTTTTTAGAACCATGTTTTTACCAGCTTTTAAACAAAAAGTTTTAAAATTTTCCAGATTTTAAGTATGGTCATTTATTATCCCATTCGGGGACCTTTATCATAGTGGACAATTTCGAACATCCGAGCAGATATTTCATGGGCTGCTGCCATCTCCCTTAGATGTCTTCTTATATATACGACTTTGGCAAGGCGTCCGTTCGGTTACCCCGGAGTTCCCCAGGGAACCCCCGGCTCTTACTCCCTTACAACTGATGTTAAGTGCAACAGCACCGGGGCATCTAGTCTCCACCATATACCACACAGTACACACACAAAGAGAAGAGCCTCCTACCACCGCACGCGCGCACTGGAACTCGGAATTGGGCTATGAATTATCAGATGACCAATGGGAATACAGCTGCTCACAAACTGAGCAAATCTCTGCCAGTAGCAGTCTACGTATAACACATTTAAAATTTCTCCACCGGCTATACTACACCCCAGTTAAGATGCATAAATACAAACTAAAGGATTCCGATAGATGCGATAGGTGCAACAACCCGGGGGCTGACTTTTTACACTTGGCTTGGGACTGCCCAGTGGTATATGAATACTGGAATCAAGTATTTGATGCCATAGCATTAATGACGATACCTAATATAGAGCGCACCCCGCTGTTAGCCCTGTTGGGATATACCAAGTTAATTCCAGCGCCACACCGAAGATATATTGCTATTGCACTACTGATGGCTAAGCGACGCGTCGCCTGCCAATGGGGCAGGGGGAGGGCACCCAAATTCAAGGACTGGCTTAATGACTTGGTATTCTGCCAAGAGCAATTGACCATTTATGCAGAGTTGCTCCAGCGCACTTCCCAACCTAAGGACATTTGGGGACCCCTTACGAGCTACCTCATTGCATACCCACGCGCTCTCCCAGATGATGACCCCGTAGCAAGCCAGGTTTGAAATCGCTATATCACAGCACTGCGGTCGAACAGCAGAGCTGAGGATCAAGCACCTTCTGAGGCCTGTCCCCTTATGCAAGCACCTTGCGCAGGTCATTGTTTCACCCTGACACTCACAAATCGAGGAGTAGCTGATGGGATGTGATATACTAAATGTCTGAGTGGAAGGGTGAAATGTGTATTTCGTAAGGAGCCTATATTGCCATAAGAGATGTCATAGAGTGTCATTAGAAGTAAAAAGAGCTGCAAGAGGAAGATAAACTGACTGTATAACTTTCTGTATTGTCAAACAGAAATCAAACTCAGCAATGTAATTTTTTGTCCATGTACTGTGCCCAATCTTAAATGTCATTATTAATGATGTACCGTTCTATTGAAAATCAAAAAAGAAACTGTTTAAAAAAAAACAAAGTTCACCCCTGACGTCTTCCTCATGTCCAATACAAACCATACTGAGGACCAAGACTCTTTAGGGTATAAATGCACCACATCTTGCCCCGGTAAAGAAAAGGGAACCAAGACTTCCATGCTGACACACTGACCAGAGACGCTGAGGCTCCTGCATGCAGTCGCTCAAGCTGACAGTGGTCTGACACAACCCGGACGGGGTGTCCAACTCGAGACCAGGACGGGGTCCCACACTTTCTCTATTCAGGTATGGGGGTTCGACTAAATCCTAGGAGGATTCTTGGCTCTTAGCTTCTAAGACCTACACACATATGCTAGGTACACACAGGTACATCTAGGTAGGCATCGTAGGAGTACGCGCACTTGCATAATGCTTTTATATTCATGTATGTATCCATGATTATCGCAATATGGTAGAACTGTTCTATCCCTTTGCTTTTATCGTACTGCTGATAATATATCTCTGCTATTGTCTGCTGGTTACCGCAGCACATATATTTTACACTAGAATAACAACTGTTCAATAAACACTTATTGAAACGCCCGACTGTTTATTCTGTGTAACTCTCTGAGACAAACCGAATAAGTGAGCACGAGTGACTGAGCGAAAGGTAGTACATTGTTTCCACGATTCTGAGGGAATCAGGGTTGTCATGTTCTAAGGTTGCCAGAAACTAATCTCTCCACCGATAAGAGGAGACACTAGTGGCACTGCGAGCTAGCTAATGCAAAACAATCTAACATAAGCGGTGAGGGTGCACAGAGTCAGTCTGCCACCAAGCCCACAGCTTATGTTACACAAACGCGCAGGTCCTGCAGGGGTACTATAGGAGCTACACGACAATACATGACAATAGCCTTCGCGGGGCAAAGTATAACTAGGTACAGAACTTCCCTCGCTTCCTCATGTGACTTGACTGCACGTTGCTTTTCACCTGAAGGTGAAGATCAGGTGAAAGAGAAAGCACAATCGATAAGGAATATTTTCCTTAAATAAGTGTAATATGCCATATCTGAATTCCATCTACCTGTTGAGGGTAAACGCCAAGATATCGATATTTTTCTTTTGTTGAAATGCAGAGTGTACACTGTCAGTGCGATTAAGAGTTATGTCAGTGTCTTCAGACACTTTGATATTGTACTAAATACTTTCTGGACATGGGATTCCAATGCGGAGTTCACTATGCTTGCGTTGATGCTTCTTATGCACAGATTGTTGTGACAAAATCTATTTTGCTCACCCAAGTAACTGCTGATTTTGCTTCAGGAAGGTCACTCTCTCCGACACAACATCCTGTTTATGCACTTGCTGGCCATCAAACATTCCAAATGATCCTCCCATGTTTCTACTTTTTGGAAGAGTAATCAAGTTCTAGAATGGACTTCATGAAATTCGGGTGCATCAGAGTGATATCCTTCCTAAATTTTAGGTTCAACAGTGTGAGGTCCCCTTTTGCCGTCAGGACCTGCAAATCAATTATAGAGGACAATGGTTCAGGCGCATCTGCAGCAGAACCAGCTGGCTCTCTCTTATACATGTGTGCATGCGAACCCTCTCTTCCAACATAAATGGAATATGAGGTGAATATTTTTCAGTGGTTCCCAAACTGTGTGCTTGGTGTGTGGTGCCCCAGACTAGTTTTGATGGCGCACCGGGGTCTTGCGGTGCACGTATTGGGAACCACTGGGTTAGACCTAATGACCGCAATGGACGGAGGGGTGTGTGCCAAGATTGGTTTATCCTGCTGCACATTTATCCCAGGGAATGAACTGGATAAAGTAACATTGACTCTTGCCTTCCAAGCACTGCACAGTTTACAAAGAGTCTTGCGTAAGGAGGGAGGTGCCCCTGAGCACGAGTGGTTCTCATTTGATTCTCTTGGATCCCCAGGTGGCTTTCCGAATTGTGCACATCATTGCTACCTGTTTTCATCGTGTTCTTGTTTGTGTGTGGCTCCATGCAATGGGGGATTTTCTGCTGTAAAAACGCAGTCCTCAAATTGGGTACAATGCAAGTAACTAGGAAAGTAATAATTGTCGAAACCTAAGAACAACAGTCCTCCAATAAAGTAACTATCATGAAGTATGTGTTAGGAAAAATTCAATTAGAGGGGGGCATGTTAAATATTGAAAAAGTCGATGTCAATATGAATAATGATACATTCATGAATAAAAAGGAAATTGCATCTTTATTGACTAATTCGCCCATTGTGAATTCCGCATCAATCCTGACTCAGAAATACGATGTTAGGCAGGCCCTGAGACCCAGGCCCAAGGTCACTGATTGACAGATCACAGGTGGGGTGGTACGTAGCCAGCAGGCAAACACGTGAACAGGAAATCCCAGATCGGAGGTTTACTGGGCGGCACAGGCAAAGAGGCTCCTTCCGCCATCCATTTGGGAGTGGACGATTATTGTTTTGCTTAAACCAGGGAAGTCACCTGACAACTATGCCAGGCTTGCTTGGTTCTAGAAAATAAAATAACTAAAAGAATATTTTCATACAAAAACAATTGGTCTGAAGTTCAGTCCTTGAGTGTATGAATTCATTTGCTGACTGAGTGTGTACAACAAATGCTTAACACTGTCCTCTGATACTGCCTTGCTGCTCGCTCACACTACCACAAATAGAGAGTAAGGTTCTATCTAACTTTGCCTCTGCCTACCTTTGGGGATCCACTGGACTCTGTGCACACTGTGCCTCGCTTTGGTGTAGTGTATACAAAGCCAGCTTCCTTCAGGGAGTATTTAAAGACCTAAGAGTTCCAACTCCCTCCTTGCAGCTATGAACCACATAAAAGAGTGCTTGCGTCTGTTGCACCCAAGTCGCCAAATAATATTGGCTTGTCACATTGGTCTCACTCTCTCTCTCAGAATCAAAGAAATCATTTTTATTAGGACGTGAACCTTCACCTCCGCCACTCAGGGGGCATGCATCAGTATAGGGTTCCTCCTCACACCATAAAATTGTTGTTACAGTATGGGCTACAACATCCCGAAGGCATTGCTGCCAAGTTTTTACTTCACATATGTGTGACATTTTTATATTTCCCATGCATTTATGTGTGACATCATGAGTGACACCTTAACAAGGACAAAGCAGTGACCCCCTTCTTCGGAATGTTTTTAAAAATCCTATTTCTGCAGAAAGTGCTAAAACTGGAGGAGAATCCGCCAGCAGTAAGTCTATGTCAAAGAAATTCCACAGGTGGATTTTCCTCCAGGTTTAGAACTACTTGTAGAAAGCTGAATGCTCTGCATTAAAGCTTATCCTGAAATCAGGCCCCATAGACTGCTGGCTCGCACGTCATCTGAGATAGTGCCACATTCACAATATCCACAATTTACTGACAGTTTCAGACCAGGAAACCTCTGACACACTCTTCCCGCCTGTTAGAAATTGGGTTTCTGGTTGGCAGAGGTATGCGCCCTGTCCAAGCAGGAACCACAATCCTAGTCAGGGTATGTGAGATACACAATAACAGATTACCTGTGCTCACCCTCTGGCAAGTTGGCACAGAGCAGTCAGGCGAATGTCAGGAGGCAATATGTAAAGTATTAGTGCAGCACAACTCACAGTAACTCAATAGAAACAACACAAAAAGTTGTTTGCGGACTGTTGCATTCTACTCGTCATTCACGGCAATCGGTCCCGAGATGCTGCCTGTACCTGCCTGACTCTAAAATGGTGGCCGCAATTTCCATATTCGAACCTCGTCTGCACTCCTCTTTCTGCAAATATTAGATTCATGTGTAATACGGAGCACTAATTGCCAACAGCACTTGATGCATTGTGTTAGCTGGATCCCATGCAACTAACCCAGCGTCCCATCTAACTCCTGTGTCCTTAATGCCTTGTAGCTGCACCTGAGCGTAGTCATTGGCAGCGGCTGCGCACTGTCCCTCTGCATACAAAACACCCCTCTGAGAGAGACGATTCCCCTACATCCACCGCTAGGGAACCTTTTTCCTTTGACATCGCCAACGATCTCTCCTTATGTCCTTTGGGAGCTTGGAGACCCCGGTTGAGGCTATAAGGGTCTATTCGGCGGCCTACCACTCTCCGAGCATCACTTTTCGACCTTGAGGTGCCCATGGCCCCCCTACCACTGTGTTCCTGGACTATTACCCAACACTCACTACTGCATCGGGGAATGGGGAAGATCTGCAGACTTCGGAGCTGTCTCTTCCACCTCTTCTCTCATGGGGCGAGCTGTAGGATGAGGCGGACGGCGTTTTCCAGTAACACCGGGACCGTTGCCTTCTATGGAACTATGACGATGCCCCATGGGCAGAAACTAAAACTGTTCGTACTTACCGGGGATCCCGAGTACCCTTGGCCGCTGCCCGGTGGAGCTGTCCTATGCAGTTATAGAGGAGTCTGGCTCTGGTTCACCCCCGCGGCCGTCACCTACCCAGCCGGACATCGGACATTGTTTCTCATGGTTCTTCACGGTTTTATCTGTCTTTCTCTTTGACTGCTTTGTTCCCTCTGAAGTACTTTCCCCCTTTCGGTCTACCTGACTCTATCTGCATTCCTCTCCCCTCTTACCTTTCCCCCCCTACCTTCCATTCCCCATTAGACGCGTGTCTTGGCTATGCTACGCGCTAATAACTTATATTATTGTGTAATCTCATGTTTTTCTCCTAAGCCTATACTTGTAACTGTAACTGATGTAATTTTCGTAACCTGTAACCCGCTGATCCTCATGTAAAGCACTCTGATACCTCCGGGTCTAGCCAGCGCTATAAAAAACTTTTCAAATAAAATTTTTAAAAAAATCGATCCCACAGATAGGGGCAGCAACACCGCAATGCTCCAGGGAGATTGGCCCCAATAAAGTACACATGGCCATAGGGGTGCATCCATTCCCAAAACACCATAAAGTCAGATGCCACATGAAGTTAGGAACCTTTAGTCAAGACACAGTATACACAGCACATGGCACAAGCAGTGATCATGCACTCTCCATGCCAAGGATCTGGACACGTTACCAACTGGCCCCATTGGGTCCAAGCAAGGTCGGTCGAGGCCCATCTAGATGCCTCATCCAAAGCCTACATTTATGGCTCCAAAGACAGAGGTACACATTACTTGCCAAAAGAATTGCCAGGAACATTTTTTTGCATTCAGTGAACTGCATAAAAGTCTGTGTTTGATCAATTGTAAATTGAGACAGTCTTCAGACCCTAAACCTGTGGCTGTGCTCCCGGCCGCATTGTTCAATTAAACAAACTGTTCCTGTTTTGCCAAACGCCTCTTGTCTCTTGTTTTCTTTAAGGTATTTCATGTTCAAGCAACATCTGTGAGTAGTATTTGTGGTCTCTAAAGTCTTGCTGGCAATGTGGAGGATTAGGAGGAGACATGTCCAAATGTGTCTGTATGGATTTTTAAGTATATAATATTCTGAGCCCATATTTAAGCCTTTTAATCTTTTATATCTAGTAGTCCAGAGCAAATCCCAGATTGCTGCAAAAGCATTTGTTTGGATTTATATTTTTATGCATATTTATACTTATTGTAATTTATATCTCAGTTTTTACAACTGTACGGTGATCTTTTATTGACTTTGATTGCAATTTGCTGAATAAAGTTTTCTGAATCTGCTCATAAATTCTTCTTTCCACCCTTTCCAGGGAATAGGGGGCTTCCTTTTTACTTGTAGCCATTTTTGGAGTGGGTCAAATTGCATTTGGTCAAATTCGGGGTGAATTTCAATCAGCACTATGACCACTTCACACTTGCAGAATGGCTGTAAATATTTGTCACAGTATATCATCCAACTTCTATTTCTTTAATTGTTGAACTAATGGTGCACCTCCTTAATTAGCCTTTAGATGGAATAATTCTGCTTAAGTGAGGGAACTCTTCATATTTTCACACCGGTCTTTGCAAAGTAGTTCATTTAGTTTGCAACGCACTTGAAAGTCAATGTGTTTTAAAATAGCAGCCAGTACTCTAAGCAAGGCTCAAAGCAAGGCTCAGAATGCAGTCTTTCTCTTCCTTCAGAGAACTGCTGGAGGCTGTTAATTTCCTTTCTCAAGCCACTTACTTACCGCCCATCAGGGCGTGGAAGCTGTAGAATGACGGAAGCTCCTCATGCCAATCTCCGCTAAGTTGGATTCCTCACTCAATGGGAGCTGTCTGAAACAACAGCATGCGTCTACTGCAGCCCGACCTCCTAAGTGGCAGCAGACATAGCACGATTTCAGAAACTCCGCATGGTTTCCCCCCATTCTCATCTCCAAAAACAATGTCGTAAAGGTGAGGAAGGAGGCTGAAAACATAGGTGCAGAACACAGTAACTTTAGTGCATCCGTTAATGGCATACGCCTAACCCCAATGCTTAACTCTGAATCCACACAGCATCAGCATTCCATGCATGTGCAAGGACAGGACACAACAATTACGAAGGGGGAGGGAATGGGGAAAGGATACACGGTCATAAAATTCCTTTAACACCCTTAACAATCCCATATCTTAAAATACATTAGCTTATGACATGAGCCACTTGTCCAGAATACTTGTGTAAAATTAAAAAATCTAGGCAACCCTTAGCTCTCCCACACCTCAATGTAATTGCCAGGGTACTTAAACAATGCAGTAACTGTCAATGTGAAAAGGCTTAAAAACCTACATCTCCTGCAGGTAAATGCACTCAAAACATTTAATAATAGTAAGCCAATCTGAATTGGACAACTTGGAACCAATGCCTGCTACGTTCCCAAAAAATAGCTACTTAGTTCCAGTTTTCAGAGTTTATTAACTGATAGAGGAGAGGCAACTTGTAAAGAGTTTTAGATGTGCCTTCCAGTCGCTCAATAGGATCAAAAGAGGAATTATGACCCAAGGAATTAGGCCTGTGCTCTCTGGGCATAAATGTCAATCATTTTCTTCAAGGTCCCAATAGGAGCATATGTATTGAGACATTATAGAATGGTTGGTTTACCATTCAATTAGAATAAGAGGGGTAATGATTATAACAAGGCCTCCTTTTTTTCATATGCCTATAAAAGTACTCTCAGTGATGTGCACGTATGTGGTCTATATTTTGCTCTATGGTAGATAATCTACACAAGAGCATTGTAACCACTGAAGGATTGTTGAAATTAACAACACAATCCCCCTTGACTCTTTGGGCCATTGCCCATGTAGGCAACTTTTCTTGCCATAATAATGTTATCTTACCCACACATTCCCAGCCAGCATTTGTCCTCACCCAGTGATAAACTTCGTTTTTAAGAACTGGCTAGTCTTCCTTCTGGGATGGTATGAGTACTGGAACATGGTTCTAAACAATTACATAGGGCCTAGCTTGGGCAGGAGTGGGAGGGGGCTACAAACTATAATTATTTGCGGAATAATTAATATGAGGGTAAATTGGGTGCAGATTATTAGAGTGCTCTTCCACAGTGCCTACTCTTAAATCTGAGCCTTTGGTCCTTCTCATCCCCTTTGGTAACTGCTGAGTATGTCCAAGTAGGACCTCCCTATGGGACTGATGTTCAGCAACGTCAGCGGACACCAAAACATTAGGCAACTCTCGTCCCACACCTTCATATATTTTCTGGGGTACAGGTTAAATGTCTAATCCTTGTGAGCCTTTGGATCCCTTGAGCCCAGTTACTACTTCTGTGAGGTTAGTGACAGACAGTTCAATAGACTTCAATTTTTCAAGTTGCCATGTACAGGTAGGCAATAAATCAGCAAATGAGTTTCCTATTAAATTACAAAACAACTCATAACAGTCCATTTTTGCCTTCTTGAACAAACCTCTTAAGGGGGCGGTAGGCGAAGATTTATCCTGCATATCATCTTCTTCAGTGTAGGAAACGACGTGTACTTCTGATAAAGAGTCAATTTACAAAGGACCTGAATAAACACAAAGATTGATTCACTTGCGCTACAGCCGAATTACCTAGGGTTAATTCCATTTCCAAGGATAATATAGGGGAGGACAATTAAGTTCTTAAGTGTTTTACAGACCCCAGCTTTTCCTCTACTGTGATAATTTCCATATTCAGCACACCAATAGTGCTAGCTAAAAAGTTTGTAATGGAAGGGGAGAAGGATTTGTCTTACCTCCAGAAAGCACAGAGGCCTTTTTCTTTATCATGCTGGGTTCTCTTCAGTTGTAGGACCAACATGGGTGGCCCAGCCCAGCCTCCTCTGGGCTCTGATGGAATCAGACGGGCCCATCTTGGCCTGATCTTCACCCGGGACAGGCTAGGCGTGTCCCACGATGCAGGAAAGCTTGTCAGGTTAAGTGGCATCTAGAGCCATGCCTCTACACAAGCCCACTGCAGACTAGACCTTGAAGTCCTCAATGATGAATCTGGCTGGCAAAGATACGTCCCGCCTGGGAAATGAAAACCAATTTATGTGAAGTTTAGCGCCCTGCCTCCACACAAGCCCACAGGTGGCTGGATCTCAGAGTCCTCAAGGACAAGTCTGTCAGTCAAAGATGTGTAGCTTGAAGATATATGTGGCATCTATAGATCTGCCTCCAAGCAAGCCCACAGCAATCTGGACCATGGAGTCCACAATGATGAGTCTGGCAGCCAAAGATGTGTCCTACATTGTGGGAAAACGCAAAGGTATATGTGGCATCTAGAGCCCTGCCTCCACACAAGCTCACAACAATCTGGACTTTGGAGTCCTCAATGATTTGTTTGGCAGTTAAAGATGCCAGCATCGTTGTTGAGGAAGTTCTTTGTTGCTCGAATATTAATATACCTTGCAAAAAATAAAAGACAAGAGGCGTTTGGCAAAACAGGAACAATTAATTTAATTAAACACTTCGGCCTGGAGCATAGCTACAGATGCGGGTCTGAGGGCTGCCTCAAAGTACAATCAATCTGAATAAGTCTTTATACATTTTTTGGGTGTCATAAAGTACTTACGACACACCTTTTTTGGTAAAAGAATGCGGGCTTAGTCTGTGGAGTCATAAATAAAGGTCCTGATAGCAAATGGCGGTGGGCTTCGACCTTGCATGAACACAATGGGGGCCAGTGGGTAACATGTCCAGATGTCCGGCTTGAGGGGTGCGTGATCACTGCGGGTACTATGAGTGCTGTGTCCTGATTGGCTATGTGTTCCTAACTTTATGTGGCATCTGATTTTATGATGTTTTGGTAAGGCGCGCACCCCTCTGGCCATGTGTGCTTTTTTTGGGGCCAATCTCCCTAGACCATTGTGGTGTTGCTGCGCTTATCTGGGTATTGGCCAAAGTCTCCTGTTCGCGTGTTTGTATGCTGGCTACGTGCCACCCCACCTTTGTCCTGTCAATCTGTAACCTCAGGCCTAAGTCATACAGATTGCCTGACCATGTATTTCTGAGTTGGGGTTGATGGAGAGTTCATGACAGGCGAGTTTGTTAATAGTGATGCGATTTCACTCGTATATGCGAGTGTATAATTATGAACATTGGCATTGAATTTATAAATATTAACATTCTCCCCTTTAAGTTGAATTTTCAATGACATTATCTAACCCATACTTCATGACAGTCACATTATTGGGGACTTGTTGTGCTACAGCTTTGACAATTACTATTTTCCTAGTTACTTGCATTCTACCCAATTTGAGAACTGTTTTTACAGCAGGAAACCCCCAATTGCAGAAAACCACATAAGAACAATATAAAGATGAAAATGGGTAACAATGACGTGCACAGTCCGATCAGTCACCGGGGGAGCCAGGAGAACCAGTTCATGTACCATTCCTGCTCAGGGGCATCTCCGTCCTCATGCATGGCTCTTTATAAATGGTGCAATGCTTGGATGGCAAGAATCAAAGTCCCATTGTCTAGTTCATTGCCTGGGATAAATGTGCAGCAGGATGCTCCAATTTTGGCACACACCCCTCCCTCCACTGCGGTCATTAAGTCCAACACATATCGATGTTGCATCACCATGAAGTAGGCTCTTAGTTCTTCCATGATCGCATTAAGGCTGAGCTCAGTGCTGTTCATCATCTTGAGCATCCCTAACCTCGTTATTTGTAACCAGCGGGCGTTTACTTTTGTCTGCACTGTGAAGAAGGGTAAGGACCCTCCTGCGTTTATTTGTGTGTCAGAAAACAGTCTGAATTCTTCCAGAATGTCCTTGTACTGAGCCCAGCCAAAATACTCAGCAGTTCTTTTTTCTTAAGCCTGATGCAACAGAGTCGTCTTCTTCTTTAGCGGTGCAACTGTGACAGATCTTCTCTGGGAATGACCAGGATTAGGGTGTGTATGGTGATGAGGGAGCAAAGGCCCTTGCCACCCGGGGATCAGCTGAGTGTAGGCAAACTCACTGCATTGCCAGTAGGTATCCATCAGCGAGGAGGTGCCCCATTGCATGTCTGGAATGTGCTGTATTGTGCCACAGTTTCCATTCGTTCCCAGTGGAATGATTCCTTTACCTCCAAAACACAAGGAATACAGTGTAAGTTTCCGTACAATTAGGGGCTGCCCCTTCACTTCTAACCACTTATACCTATTCACCATATTCGTGCATTGGTGTGGTGGCTTTGCTACCTTCAATAATCTCTTTTCGGGAAAGTCCTGGGGCCAAACAGTATCCTCTCCTGTGCATCCTATCTATCTCAGTCTGAATGTCGCTAGGCTTGGTGAAAAGGTACAATGCTGTGGGATTGGGCTTGTATCGGGTCAGATTCACTATTACTCTATGGGGTTCTACTCTGCTAGGTTGTATCTTGGCCCTAAGCCTACACAGGAATAGGTGGAGAAGGCATTCAGCTCTATCATGGGCTACCTCTTTGGGCAAGTAAAGCCTGTCTGTGCCTACTGCATGCGTTATCAGCAAACAGACGTAACATGACCTGGCTGTTGTCTTGGAGCCCACAGCGGTCATGTGCTGATACCACATGTTGTGTAAGAGGGCGCTGCATAGTGCGTGTGGAATGCTAGTGTTGGGTTCGGTGTAATTATAAGTGATGTGGGAGAGGGCCCTACACAAGCACGGTGATAGCTTTGGGATGGACTCCACTTGACTAGGCAGTACTTTGGTGATGAATGAATGCGGAAATACACATAGTAAATAAAGGGTACATAGAAGTGCAAAAATACATAAGTTAATGAACATTGTAGATCTTTGGGATGAGTCTAGGGGAGATGTCTTGTAGTCCTCTGATGATTAGGGGTTTTGCAGCGTGAATCGAATCCTTTTCTGGATTCACATGCTGTGCATCATTCCGCCATCTAGTGGTTAGGTCCGGAATTGTCTTTGTCTTTTTTTGTTTTTTTTGTTTTGGTCGCTGTCGACCACCATTTGGTGCCAGGTACGTCCCCTGTGTGATGTCAGACGGTATCCTGGAGGTCAGCGTGTGTGGTGGCCATCTTCAGATTCTTTTTTCCGCCGTTGGGTCTGGAAGCAAGACGAGAAGCTCCGAAGAAAATTTCGATTTTTCCCCAAAAACTTCGAAAAAGAAAAAGATTAACAAAGAAAATCATCGATCTTCGACGTCAGCGAAGAAATATCATCAATAATCAACGTCGTGAGTAAGGCACAACCAGAGGACCACTCCGGTCCACAAATGGCGAGGTAGGGGCCATGGAGAATACCCCCTTCAAGTTCTGTCCCAAGTGCCACCACAAGTACGCTCAATGCGACCCACACAATGTCTGCAACCTCTGCCTGCCCGAAGACCACAAGGACAATGACTGTGAGGCTTGCGCAGCATTCCTACCAAAAACGCTAAGGACACGCAAAAGACAGGCCCACTACGCCACAATGTCGCAGACAACGAAGAAGACCTCTCTGAGAGACCTGGGTTTCTCGAGTGACGAGGAGGAACATGGAGCACCAGTGGAGTCGACGCACGAGGGATCGGACGTCGAGGTCCTAGAAGGGGACTCCGAAAAAATCCACACCGAGAAAAAAGCTAAGGATCTGAAAAAGAAGACTGAGAAGGTAAGACACCATAAAGATCCGTCGGAACCAAAGGGTCACGAACATAAGGCGCACAAGGCAGCCCCGACGCCGAGCAAAAAGGCGATCGAAGGTCAGCCGTGATTAAAAGAACCCCACGGAACCCAATCAAAGGTTACCAAGGAGGGAAAATCACCGAAGACTCCGAAACAAAGGGTCGACACTGAACCTGCAAAAAAGGGCACTACACCGCCGAAGACTAACGTCGACGTCGGGAAGAAAAGAAAATCTCTGGCCACCAATGCCGAGAGGGCCCTCGAGGTCGAAAAGAAAAGGAGAAGACTCTAGGAAGAAATGGCGGCACTCCTACAAAAGAAGAAGGACTTCGATGCCTCATTGAAGGATTTTTGAATCCCGAAAACACCAGCAGCCGAACCAGAGAACGTCGACGCCGAAGAGGCAGAAGACGCCGAAGGAGAGGAAGAAGGGATCTTCGACTCTCCACCGACACCGGAACCTCGAGGCGAAGAACCCGAGGAATACGGAGACATACCAGAAGAGGAGGAAAACCCTGAAAATTTCGTCGGAAGAGTGGAACGACCTCGACACTGAGAGCCCGGAGGAAGAGATTTGCAGCTACCCTTCGAAAGCTTCAGCTCCAAATGACATAGCTTTCTACAATGACATCGTCAAAAGGGCAGCAAATCAATTTGGAGTACCCTTAGAGGACGAAAAAGGGGACACAATACCCGCCTATGCTGCCAAGTATCCTGAACCAAGGCAAAGAAGCATTCAAAGAACCAGCTTCAAACAAGGGGGTAACCCCCAGAGTAGAGAAAAAGTACCAACCCTCCTCAAAACACCCAAAATATATTCAGGGAAGTACAGTACCTGACTCTATTAGTGTCACCACAGCCAGGAGGAGAGCCAATGCAGTCTCCAACACAGGGCCACCACCGGAAAAGGAAAGTAAAAGGATGGACATGGTGGGGATGAGAATGGGAAAAGAAGCAGCAACACAGTGGCGCATTGCCAACTCTAATGCCCTGTTAAACAGATATGGCCACCAACAGTGGGATGAAATAGAAGAATTGCTGAACAAACTCCCAGAGGAGGACAAAAAGAGGGCAAAATCTATTGTCCATGAAGGAAAAAATGTGGCTAACACCTGCCTAAAGTCAGCCCTAGATGCAGCAGATACTGCAAGCAGGCAAATGTGCACAGGAACCATCCTCAGAAGGCATGCCTGGCTTAGAATTTCTGGCTTTAAACAAGAAGTTCAGACATCAATCATCAACAGACCTTTTAACGGAGAAGCTCTCTTTGGCAAGGAAGTGGATGAATCCCTTCAGCAAATTAAAAAGGACAATGAAACAGCAAGGGCAATGGGGGCCCTACAGCAAAGAGGTTCTTTTAAAAGAGGAGGCTTCTCTAACAGAAAAACCACAGGTAGAGGCAGCTTTGGTCAAGCACAGCAGATGCCACAACAATCTCAAGGACAGAACCCAAACCAACAGATGGGTCAACAGTCTAGCTACCAAGGTTGGCAACAACAGCAAAAGCAGCCCTTTCGAGGAAGAGGTAATGGCAGAGGAAGAGGCCAATCCTCTAGAGAAAGAGGAAATGGCTCTAACTGACTTAATCTCAGAAAAGGACCCACACAAAACACCAGTGGGGGGAAGAATATCCTTTTTCCACAAACAATGGAAAAGGATCACAACAGACAATTGGATAATACATTTGGTACAATATGGATATTGCATAGAGCTCACAAAGACACCACCTGCAAATCCACCCAAAACAAGAAAATTAACCAGATCAGAACAAACACTGCTAAACGCAGAAGTCAAAGAACTATACCTAAAAAAGGCAATAGAAAAGGTACCAACACAAGAATGGTACAAAGGAAACTACTCTCCATACTTCCTAGTACCCAAACAGGACCAGACTCTAAGGCCAATCATGGACTTAAGATTCAGAAACAAGTACATACTAACACAACACTTCAAGATGTGTACCCTTCAAGAAATAATCCCACAGATCCAAAAGGGGGATTATTTGGCAACAATAGACCTCAAGGACGCCTACTTACATATACCTATGAACAAAAGGCACAGAAATTACCTAAGATTCCTACACAACGGAACACACTACCAATTCAAAGTGCTCCCGTTCGGCATAAAATCTGCTCCACAGGTGTTCACAAAGTGTCTAGCCGCAGTAGCGGCACACCTGAGAAGAGAGAAAATCCACGTCTACCCCTACTTAGACGACTGGCTAATAAGGGGACGCACGAAACAAACATGTCACAATCATGTTCGAAAAACAATTCAAACGCTACAAATCCTGAGTTTCTCAATAAACTACAAAAAATCCTCTGCAACATCAGAAAGAGAAAAAACCTTCCTGGGAGCAAGACTGAACACAGCAAACGCCAAGGCTTATCCCTCGCAAGCCAGGATACAAGCTATCCATCACGAAGCAGCCCTCTACCAGAGGGGACAGTCTCTGACAGTGAGGAAAGTAATGAAACTAATGGGCATGATGGCATCATGTATCCCACTTATCCCTCACGCTCGCCTACACATGCGCCCATTTCAAGAATGGCTCAACAACAGCTGGTCACAAGCCACAGGAAGTTGGGAGGATCTAGTGGTTGTTACACAAAGGGTGCAAGCAGAGATACAATGGTGGGCATCCAACAACATAGCACAGGGGAGACCTTTCAGGGACCCAACTCCATCTGTGACAGTCACCACGGATGCATCCCTCAACGGTTGGGGGGCACATCTCAACCAGCTGAACGTTCATGGTCAGTGGAGCGAACAGGACTCGACAAAGCACATCAATGTTTTGGAGATGAAAACAGTTTTTCTGGCACTCAAGGCATTCCAGAAACATATTCAGGGGAAAACCATCTTAATACAAACATACAATACTACTACAATGTTCTACCTGAACAAACATGGTGGAACAAGGTCCTTTCCCCTGAGCAAACTTGCAAAGGAAATCTGGCATTGGCCGATACCCCCAAAAATCAATCTACAGACAGTACATCTACCAGGGGTAGACAACATCACAGCAGACCAACTGAGCAGACAAAACAACTGCTCCCACGAATGGGAGTTGAAACAGACAACAGTACAGTATCTATTCAACATCTGGGGAACACCAGTGTTGGACCTGTTTGCAACAATGCAATACAAGAAATGCCAATGCTTTGCCTCGAGGTTTCCACACCACCTGTCAAAGGGAAATGCGCTTTCACTCAATTGGTCACAGACATTTGTTTACGCTTTTCCACCAATACCCCTGATGCAAAGAGTGCTACAAAAAGCAAAGGAACCAGGAACAAATATGATTCTCATTGCTCCTCATTGGCCAAGGCAAACATGGTACTCAACTCTTCTAGAACTATCCAAAGGAGAAATGGTCAGGATCAAAGCAGAAAAAGACCTGCTGACAATGCAGCAGGGCCAGATTTTTCACCCGGAACCAGCAACGCCACAACTAGCAGCCTGGCGCCTGAATACATAGAATTTGGGCATCTCAATCTACCGATAAGAACCATGGAAATTCTAAAAGAAGCAAGAAAACAGTCAACAAGAAAATGCTATACAGCAAAATGGATGCAAAATACCACATGGTGCACCGCTAACAACAACACTAGTTCAATTAATACACAAGAAACAGTTATTACATATCTTACTTACCTCTTGGACAGCAACATCAATTTTTCCAGCCTTAAAGTGCACCTTGCTGCCATAGTGGCATACACAAGAGGAAAATCATGCAAAAGCTTTTTTACAAGACCAGTCATCAAAAGGTTCTTAGAAGGAGCAAAAAGAATAGCTCCACCAAGAGTTTCTCCTGTACCAACATGGAGCTTAAATACAGTACTTTCTCAACTGATAACAAAACCCTTTGAGCCCATGCATGCAGCTGACCTACAACATATTACTCTAAAGACAGCCTTTCTCATTACTATAACATCACTACGAAGAGTAAGTGAACTGCAAGCTTTAACCGTACAAGAACCCTACTTGCAAATCCACAAGGATAAAGTAATCTTAAAGACTAACCCACAATTTTTGCCAAAAGTGGTATCTAAGTATCACTTAAATCAAAACATTCTCCTGCCAGGTTTCTTCCAGAACCCAAAAACTAAAGCAGAGAGAAACCTCCATACCCTGGATGTAAGGAGGGCTTTACTGTATTATTTGCAGAAAACAGAACAAATCAGGAAAACAAAGCAATTGTTTGTTGATTACGCACATACCAACACAGGAACAGCTGTCACAAAAGCAACTATTGCGAGATGGATAGTACAAGCTATCCAATTATGTTACGCCAATGCCAAAAAGGAACTAACAATGCAACCAACAGCTCACTCCACTAGAAAGAAAGGAGCAACGCTGGCATTTATGGCCAATGTACCCATTGATTCCATTTGCGCAGCAGCAACATGGGCATCACCACACACCTTTACAAAGCATTATTGTGTGGACATACAAATGAATAAGGAAGCTCAAATTGGACAGAGGCTGCTTCAACACCTGTTTGCAAGGGCTTCCTTTCACCACAGCCTCCCAAACACGGGAGAAACCGCTACATAATCTGATGCACAGCATGTGAATCCAGAAAAGGATTCACGCTGCAAAACGAAATGGTTACTTACCAGTAGGAGTAGTTTTGCAGCTTGAAGAATTTTCTGGATTCACATGCGACCCACCCGGCCTCCCCTATAAGGAAAACAAACAGGTGGGGAAGCAAAGGACTGCATCAGTATTTTTCAAAATCATCTCAAGGATTACAAAACATAAGAAAGACAGAAAAAAGAATCCGAAGATGGCCACCACGCACGTCACACAGGGGACGTACCTGGCACCAAATGGTGGTTGACTGCGACCAAAAAAACAAAGACAATTCTGGACCCAACCACTAGATGGTGGAATGATGCACAGCATGTGAATCCAGAAAATTCTTCAAGCAGCAAAACTACTCGCACTGGTAAGTAACCATTTCGTTATTGACTTGAAAGTTCGAAACAAAAAGTTCAAGTTAAAAAGTTTGTAGTCCTTAATTCTCACACTGCAGATCTCATCGGGTATTGATGTGGCTGCTGAAACGGTGGTGCACTTGGATGTTCGATTGTCAACCTATTAAATAAGAACTACGTTCATTAGTTAGTTTAGTGAAAAGTGTATAATTACACGCGTCGTCATTTTCCTTTGGTGTCCCTGTGCCTTCCTTTTTAAGGGTGCTTTCTCCACACTGTATTCATGCAATTTTTAGTGAGGCCCCAGTTAGGGTATCTATTTTTGAAAGTGTGTTATTGTTCATGGGATGCAGTAATTTGTATGGGTTGTTGGCCTCCCTCCTCTCCATACCTAGCTGGTAGTTTAGACTGGTGCAAGATTTTTACAGTGGTAATCTCGTGCCCTTGGTGTGGTATTAATTTTAGCTAGGGTTCTATGGGTGTCACCAGCCCCTCTCACCAATGTATACATGGGGGGTTCTTTCGGTGTGGGTTGTGACTTTTGACCTACACATGCACGGGCAGTGTATAAAGAGGGGTTGTGTCACAATAGAATGTCATTGCCGATCACAACGTTCCCTGAGGTCAAGTGTATACCCCTCTAGTCCTGATATGCGATGTGCAACATGACCTTCCCTAGTGGCGCCAGGTATCTTGACTATGCACATTTTCTAGAACCTTTTTTTTTAGGCTTCTTTTTACCTGTCTTTTCGGCTCTCTCCCTAGGTCTCATGTGATCTGTTATTCTATTTTATCAGGGAAAACAATGGAGATGGTCGGAAGGCTGTCCCGCTACCTCCGTGTGATTCTGATATTGTAGTATCTGAGATTGGGTTAACTGATTCCATAAAATAGTGTGTGTAAGGACTGGTGTATATGGCTGATCGATAGGCCTGATATGAGGGTGAGCACATTTTTGTGTATGGATCTCACACGGAACTCTGATGCAATTAAGTACTCCCTTTTCCCCGGCACCCCCTCTCCCTTGGACCATGTCTTTTAACCAGCATCACATTTTTTGTCGTTATTCTGGAGGCCATGACACAACTAACAGGATTTGGATACTTGGATAACTTTGAGGGAGAAGGGAGAGAATCATTGCTGAAGAACGCATCGAAATATGTCTAATGAAGGTGCTAACTGGGACAGTTAGTTATCCGGGCAGACCTCCCATCCCGACTAACTCGGTACCATGTGGCGCTTCGCTACCTATCGGAACTTGTGCACTGGAGCTTATGGGGTCTTCGCTATCCCAAGCGTATGGGAAACCTGGCTCCTGACACTGGAGGACAGTTTCGCTTTGGAACTAAAAAGGGGTCCTCTATTGGCTTGAGGCCACTTGATTTTTGGGGGCGCTGTTGGGACCATGCGCCATGAATGAATTTTGGTCCTGGGCTGGGGGCCTCGAGAATGGAGTTCTTTCCATTTGGTAATTGGAACCCGTCCCAATTGACTTGTAAGGTCGGGGACCTGGGTGACTGCTTTTAAGGACTGGACGGGGAGAAGCCTTGACCCCTCACCAGCCTGCCCTCTTCACCAAGGTGTGGTCAACCAGCCTTGCCCTGGAGGATCAACAGCAGAGTGGGGCTCACCCAGGCACCCTGAATGGCAGACTCTAGTGCAAATTCCCGATTGAAACAAATCACATCCAGCAGCCCTGAATTCCTCAACGCAAGTAAAGCCTTGAATTCCTAATTTTGTCTCATTGGTCCTTCTTTTGAGTCTTCGTACAGTGAATTGTGAGGTGCGCATTAAATGGATGCTTCGTATTGGGGGTTTTGACTCACTGCGCATTTGGGTTCTGGGTTTGTGTGAAGGCATTGCCTCCCCAGCTCGTTACCTCTCCCTGCAGCGGCTGTGGCCCCGGTCCCTTTTGTGCTGGGTTTCCTGTCTATTGTTGCTGTTGCCACACATTTGTCCAACTACCTGATCTATGTTGTGGTGGTGCAGTAGCCGACTGACTTCACTGAGGCTGTGTGTAGGGTGCATTCGGGTCTTCCTCTGCTTGGTTTTGTGGATGGAGGTTTTGCAGGGACTGCTTCAGGTTTATCAACCTCTGTTCTTGTTAGGCTTTTAGCCGGCATCGGTCGGCCTTGTGGCCTATTCTTTGGCAATAGTAGCATTCTCTAAGGTTTGGCTACTGCCAACCTCCCTGACTTCTGCTGTTATAGTTAGGTTGAAACCTTTTGGGGCTTTGTGGTAGAATCTTCCTAGTGGGCCGCTGTGTGGGGGGTGCCTGTGACTGCCTGCCCATCTTGCACTCAGCTTCCCTTCCTGCGTGGTCAGCGGGGACACTTCCTTGCGGTGGTTTTCTATTTAACTTATGTGCTGTATTTCCTATAGTGGGTACACGTTTGGTTACCCTATCTGACAGCAGAAGGGTGGCTTCAGGCATAGGGAATGCACCACATAGTGCCAGCCAGCCATCCTGCACTCCTTCCCTGTGCATGGAGGTGCGAAGGTGGTGGCAGAGGTTGAATTCGGAGGCCCTAGAGGCACGTATGTTCCGACTGTTGCTGCTATTGCCAACTGTGTGCCTTAGCCCTGCTTCCAGCCTTACCTCGGGGGACCCAGCAGGTGTGTTCATGTCGTGTTCCCGACTTTCTTCCTCCTTCTGTATCTTATTGCCTATCATGTCTTTGTCTTTTTGGCTGTCTCAACTAAGAAGCGGTGTGCGTGGCATGCCCACTGTCGAGCAAATTCGCATAATTTAAAGAAATTTTCCATACATTCCAAGACCGCCTCAGCAAAGGAGGTCTGATTGGTAGAGATTGCCTCGCCTGTGTACATGCGATGCGGTAGTGTTTTGATGGTGCGGGCTCTAGGAAAGGAGATCCTAGGGAGGAGAAGGCTATAGTTCCATCATCGGCAAATCAGATGGACATTTTGGGTTTGGTGATCAAGTCTCGTCCTAGTATATTAGCCGGGGATGAGGGAAAGAATAATAACTGTTCCCTCATCTTATTCCCCCCTACCCTTTAACTCAAGAGGTTCCGTGACAGGGATCCCTGTCACCGTGGCCCAGAGCCCTTGTACAACTGCGGTATTTCTTGATAAGGGGACTATCGCTTCCCTCAGGCATGACCTTGTCACCCCTGTGTCTATTATGAAACAGTACGGGGTCTATCTCTGATCGGTCTAGTGTGAAAAGTAGGATGTGGGTGTGTTTGGGAGCCTTTTCTGCTTCTGGCATTGATTCCCAATTTTCCCCATGGTTACCTGGTCCAATCCTGTCGCCTTATTCTCGCCATCGGATCCAGGAGGACTGGGGCCCTCACCCTCGCTTGTATCACTGTCCAGACCTGCTATGAATCTTGCTGTGACTCGAACATGTTCACCTGACCCGGTGGGAGTGCATGTTCTCCATGCCACTGGGGTTTGATGGGCTGAATGCAAAGGATGGGGGTCAAACTTTGGGTATCTCTAGCACTAGACTGGGGTGGTGCTGGGATTGCCTGGGCTAGTTAGATTCTCATGCTTGGACCTAAAAGTTCATTGTTCAGTAGGGGACCCTCAGTCTCCTTCAACTCGTGGGTTGGTATATCCTAATGCAGGGATAGCTGCCATCGGGAAGAACACCTCCATACCTCCATATGGTGGGAGAGGTGCGGACACTTTGATTATTGTCTGTAAGATAGGATTGTCGGTCTGGGCCTCTTGAAGATGACCCACAGCTCTAATAGCGCCTCTCTCCTGTCCTTTTCCTGTCCTGCATATTTGGTTCGTATGTGTGTCCTCATGTGTTCAATTATGTTGGTGTCAAAGGTTCCCTCCTTTGGCCAGGGGAACGCGTGTACCTTAGTGTGTGCATGCCATTCATGGCATTACTAGTGAAGTGTTTTAGCTTGTGTGGGGAACCTGGTTTGCTTGTGTTTTAGGGGCGATTCCATGATAAGTTTTGCTGTGGTTGTGGGGAAATATTGTACACGGGATTGCTGGGTCTAACTACTTACTATAATCCCAGTTTAGACCCAGCGATAAGCAAATCAGACATGGGTCCCGGGCTCATCGTGCCACTGGCTTCAAGCTAGCCTGGCTGATGAGAGGTGATACCCTGAAACTGGTCCCAGGATGCTTGTTTCTGGTACGGGGAGGACCGCTTTGCAGTTCGGGCTGGACTGTTCCCATGATGAGCAGGGTCAAGACTGATTTGCATATGACTGGGTCTAAACTGGGGTGGCATGGTGAGCAAAAGAACGATGGATTTAACCCAGATCTCTTGACCGGGGGTGATTGTTTGATTTGTTCCGCATTTCATCCATCATTTGCGTGTCTTTTGCTTTCTCGCCCTAAGTGCGCTAGGTATTCCCAGATGTGGGTCCCCGGGCTCACGGTGCCACTAGATTCAAGTTAGCCTGGCTGATGAGGGGTGATACCCTGAAACTGGTCCCAGGATGCTTGTTTCTGGTCCGGGGAGGACCTGGCCCGGCAGTTCTGGCTGGACTGTTCCCATGAGGAGCAGGGTCAAGACTGATTTGCATATGGATGGGTCTAAACTGGAGTGGCATGATGAGCAAAAGAACAATGGATTTAATCCAGATCTCTTGACTGGGGGTGAATGTTTGATTTGTTCCACATTCTGTCCATCATTTGTGTGTCTTTTGGATTTCTGTCAGTGGCAGGGCACTCAGGAAAAATTTCTGCTCTTCTTCCTAGTTTGCCATTCTCCAAATGCTGGGGACAAAGGATCTGATATGGCCTCTTACCCTCTGATGGCGGCTTCAGCGGAGCCCTTCACCTGGGGATTCAGTATAACTTTCTATCAATTGCAGCATCTGCTCACCTTCCTTGCTGCCTTACTGCACAGATGTGAATCCGTCCGGGTGGGGTCCCTTTCCTTCAGCTGCAGTCAAGTCCAAAGTACCAATCTCTCCTAACTGGCTCACTAACATGTGGCTCGAATATGAATTTACCTTGAAGAAATAAAAGACAAGAGGCGTTTGGCAAAACAGGAACACTTCCGCAGGGAGCACAGTTGCAGAAGCGGGTCTCTGGACTGTCTCAAAGTACAATCAGTCTGAAAAAATCTTTATACAGTTTTTGTGTGTCATAAAGTACTTCTGGGAAACCTTTTTTGGCAAAAGAATGCCGCCTTGTCTGTGGACTCATAAATAAAGGCCCTGCTAGCAAATGCAGGTTGGCCTCAACCTAGCGTGGACACAACGGGGGCCAGTGGGTAATGTGTCCAGATGTTCGGCATGAGGGGCGTGTGATCACTGCTTGTACTGTGTGTGCTGTGTCTTGATTAGCTATGTATTCCTAACTTTATATGGCATCTGACTTTATGATGTTTTGGGAAGGCGCTCACCCCTCTGGCCATGTGTGCTTTATTTGGGGCCAATCTCCCTTGACCATTATGGTGTTGCTGTGCTTATCTGGGGATTACCCTGAGTTTCCTGTTTGCGCATTTGTCTGCCGGCTACGTGCCACCCCACCTGTGACCTGTCAATCTGTAACCTCAGGCCTAGGTCGTGGAGCCTGCCTAATCACGTATTTCTGAGTCGGAGTTGATGGAGAGTTCATGACGGGCGAGCTTGTTAATAGTGATGCGATTTCGCTCGTATATGCAAGTGTATCATTCTGAACATTGCCATCAATTTTATCAATATTAACATCTTTATATACAGATCTCTGGTTTAAAATCATTAGAATGAAACACCACAAAACTCATTTGAGAATTTTATGGAAATGCATAATATTAAAAGCACTTTACATACCAATTGAACAAGTTCAAGCCTATATTAGCCTATACATATATGATTTTCTTGCAGAATTGCACACAATAAAACATATACAAGAATGCATAGTATTCATACCAAATACATATTCAGATTTTAGGCTTCATAATCCATTAAGAAGACAAACAAAGTACCTCACACCTATTTAGTCAGAACATGAAGCATGTTATGTAAATGCCCAACAGATATAAAAAATCATATTGACCTAAACAGATACAATTTTCTTTAGAAGTATTCATGTGCTACAGTTTAATTTAGCTGTTCTAAACTGAATCCTGCTCATCTCTGTATTATTACACATCAGTATCACCTCCCTGCAGAAATTATTGATATGCCTCAAAAATTGCTTTCAGCAAATGCCTCTTCTGCATTACTTAACGAGGACAAAACAATGAGAAACATTTTAATTCATTTTCATCATATAAATGGAAGAACAGTAAACAGAGGTAGCTGTAGCTCAGTTTGATATAAAGTCTCTTAACAGCAAGGTTCTCAATATGAACTTCATACAGAGGTATGAGGCCATTTGATGTAAGTACCTCTGTCAGCCTTTACAATGCCATCTGTAGCATATATTTTTGCCCAAGCCGCATATTCTAAACAACATTTGTAGTTAGACAATGATAGTGGTGCCAGTATTGTCCTTAATGACAGCTATAATAGATCAAGTTATGTTAGCGGGTTCAGCCCACACTTAATTAATTCCAACGCTAGCATATGTGCTATCCCAGTCAGCGGCAACTCATACTAAAAAGATCAAAGTTATTTTAGACTCCTAGGAGTGAAACAGCAGCAAGGTTTTTCCAAACTATGACCCAATAGCCAGGCCCTATAAGAGTGGTCAATTTGGGCAGTCAAGAACTTTTCCCGAAAAAAATGAATTTGTGGTGGGCTGTTCTGGCTACCTCTAGACAGCCTCACAGCTCTGCTCTGTGCCGTGGTCCCTCTTGAGATTTGGCCCAAAAACTCAGATACCGCTCCACCCCATACCATGTTATTGTTAACACAAAAGACATTTTCCAAATGCAAGAGCTAAAAGCTAGTTGGTCAGAGATTTTCCTTCATATTAATAAGATATGTCAATTACTAATTGCAACTTTATACTGTTTAGATTAAAGGTTTTATGGAGATCATATGTCGTACTGACTACTCATATTAAACCAACTATTATTTCAATAGATGGTGTAAAGATTTTCCGGTCCTCGCCATAAGAACTGCATCATCTGCAGGCAACACATCAGAACCCTGCTTGAGGCCTGCCTGATAAATTACAGAATATGCATTTTATCCAATGGTACTTGAACACTATGGGCCAATAACTTACTAAAGAGTTAATCATGTCCCAGCTGTAAAGAAAGTATGCATTACTTAGATAGGATTTTTCCTGGTCCTCTGGGCTGCTTTATGCTTGATCACTGTAGTTAGACCTCCAGCGCTGGGACACTTCGGTCGAAGTAGCTGTGTGCTATATAAAACCTTTTATTATTATTATTTTATTATTATTATAAGCATCATCAAACAGAAAGATTGTTGAATAGTTCCATGAGAACATACGGCCTCCCTTTTTGAAGGTCTGTACAATTGTGAAATTAAGCTAGTTCAGGAACAACTGTCAAGCTATCTTGAATCCCGTCATCTTTTTCACGATTCCCAGTCCGGGTTTAGATCCGGCTACAGTACTGAGACTGCCCTCCTTGAAGTCTCTGAGACCGTTCGCTAATGCGTGGATTCAGGCAAAGCAGCCATGCTAGTGCTTCTTGACCTGTCTGCGGCATTCGACACGGTCTCTCATTCCATCTTGCTAGAGAGACTTTACAACCTTGGGATCCAAGGCACCCCCTTGTCCTGGATTCGGTCCTACCTTAGCGGCCAAACTCAACAAGTCTCTCTCCAGATTTTGTCTCCGAGGAGAAACCCTTGAGTTGTGGGGTTCCCCAGGGCTCTGCCCTGAGCCCTCGCTTCTTCAATGTTTACCTTTCCCCCTTGGCAGCACTGGTAGAATCCTGTGGGGTAAGAGTGATCTACGCCGATGACACACAACTGGTGTTCTCATTTGATGATCACTCCGAAGCGACATTTGCAAATTTCAGACACTGCCTGTGCAATATCTCCACTTGGATGTCACTGAATGCGCTTAAGCTCAACTCAGACAAAACCGAGGTTCTGTTCTTTAGTCAAAAAATCCCCCCTCTTCCATCGCTTTGGTGGCCATCCGAGCTGAATCCCCCTCCTAAACCTGTGGACTCGGCTAGGAACCTTGGGTTCCGGTTTGACAATGAGCTGTCCTGCAAATCCCAAATTAGTCAGGTCTCCGCTGCCTGCTTTGGTAAACTTCACATGCTCCGCACAATCCTTCACTTCCTCCCCTGGAGTCCCGTCGGACCATTGTTCATGCCTTGATCACCTCACATCTCGACTATGCAAATAGTCTTTATCTGGGGGCACCAGCATATTTGATTAGACGCCTGCAGATCGTTCAAAACGCGGCGGCTAGGCTGATATGCAAAATCCCATATCGCCATTCGATCACACCCCATTTGAGGAAGCTCCATTGGCTTCCCGTGATCAAACGTATTCAGTTCAAGTCTCTCGTCCTGGCTTTCAGGGCTTTTCAGGGACGTGGTCCTGCTTATCTGAGAGCTCGACTCAAGCACTCCCAGTAAAGCTGTACCCTTAGATCGAATCATCTTCCGCCGGTCTAGAATGGGTGGCAGAGCCTTTGCAGTGCTCACTGCCAAATGCTGGAACAGCCTGCCACTCTCTCTGCGTACTATCGAGTCTGAAACTATCTTCCGACGTATCCTAAAGACCTGGCTGTTTTCCAGCCCCTAGACCCTTCCTGGTACCTACTTCTGCCGTCTGTCAGAGCGCCAGGACACCCCCGTTGGGGGTAGCTGAGCGCTTTATAAACTTCTAAATAAATAAATAAATGGCAGAACAGCGTGCAATTGGAGAATCTTGTGAAACAACGCAGCTATATAGGATCTCCATAAATTTAGCGCCAGCACCATCCACTCTTTTGATTATTTATTTACAATTGGACCTATTTTGAAGTAAGTTTTTTCTTTCATAAAGACAAATAAGGGGTAGCTCTAGTCACATAATAGTAAATTGATCTCAAATGGTGCTGTGCCCAGACCCTTAACATATGGACATATGAAAGAATGTCTGGATGAGATCAAGAATGTATTGCTCTGCTCAATATTACATTATGTTCTATAATTCTTCCGTTAGTTAGTGTTCTAGACCAAATTATTATTTTTACAAAAGCTGGACTGACCTTAAAATTTGCTTTATCATACTGTACCTCCACTGGTTAGTAAGATGCAGTATACCAAATCACAGAATCATAGTGAGCAATCCTGGACAGTGCACAAAGGAAGCATCAGTCTGCATCTTTACCAGCTCTCAGCTTAAATCATTGTTTTTATATATTTGGAATGTATTATACAACATTGAAATTAAATATGATGAGCTATTGGTGGGATAGCACCCAGTACTCCTCCAAGACAAAAAAGGAATTGCTATTTCACTCTAATGGACAATCTTTACACATAGACCAACACAGGAAAAATGCAAGTAGGAATGACATAGCAGGGACCACCCTAAATAAGGCAGCCCATTTGATGGTATCAGTGTTGAGTCCACTAACAGGGTTTTCCTAACAGCAGAAATGGGGGTGGCTCTGCCCACGACAAACACTGTACATGTGGAAGGGCGTTTGAGAGAGGTGCATTACAACAGCTAGTTGTCTGGAAGGAGAGAATTAAAATATTGCAAAAAGAAAATAGGGGGGAAATAAAGTGTGTAAAAAGCAAAAACTTAGAGGAAAGACAAAATGGAGAGTTAATCATTATGGACACATAGTTTGAGGATAAAAACAGGAGAACAGGAGAAAGTACATGTGAGAGCAAGAGACCTAGAAGTATTGGCCATAGATTACATAGTACAATTTAAAACATTATTTTCCCGATTGCAGGTTGAGCAAAGAGGAATTACATTCCACTCGATCATGTGTGGGCCTTTGTTCCCTCACCTAGAATTAAGAAGTATCGGAACAATGGACCCAATTTTACTGGATGGAAAATTGACTGGTAAATTTGCGTGGGGAATAGACTGCAATAAAGCTCAGTCACATTCCCTGGCTCTGCCCTCCCTCTTCCAAGGGGTACAAGAAAAGGATGTAATAATGCTCCCCCGCCACGCAATGCCCACGCCTTCCATCTCCCACCTCCTTACCCACTAGCCTGAACCGTTTAACAGAGCAGTTGGGAAATATGAGCATTTGTCCCCTCGTAACAGTGAATGCAGTGTGGAATTCTGTCTGGTAAAACCAGGCATACACAGCTATTCTACATTTCAGCGGGATTAACTCATATTTGCACAGGACTGTCGGGGTGTTACAGCACAGTATCTGTTTTTACAGGTGCAGAGTTACCAAACCATCATTATTGGGCAACTCGGAATCTAAGCCTAAATGTTAAAGAAAAATAAGAGGAAGAATAGCTGATGTAACTGCGAATCTGACAGACATGTTGGAGAACTTGTGGCCTATAGTTCACAAAAGAGAAATAAGTCACAAATACCAAAAGGTAATCAATCAGTTCTACATCAAAGAAGGAAAGTCCAATGCTATCCTATGTTACTCTGAGCATATTTATGTTAGAAGTATTTCTCTAAGATGACTGAGAAGTATTCTTTAAAGGCACCCATCTTTTAAAAGCTCACTACAGAGAAAGCCATTAGTCTAGAACAGTGCTTCCCAAAACCTTTTAGAACCATGACCCAATTTTTGAACTGCAAACTTTTGCGACCCGCCTAGGTTTAACAGACATGTGGCGGTGCAGTTTTTTAATGTAATAGTAGACATGCTTTTAAAATGCTGTGAATTACGGAACTAACATACTATTTAAAATGTGTGGTTTCCTCTCCAACAGCAATTCTTTGTAAATGTCACAACCTTGACCATGCCCTTTGATATGTGTTTATCAGACTGTGGCTAAGACATCGATCTGCCCATAAAAGTGGCAGATAGTGAATTGCACTGGAGCTGGAAAACTATTCAGATTGGGGACTTGAACTTGGCTGCCCAGATCCAGAGTCAGCAGTTCTGGCCATTAGGCCACATCCATATTTCTCAATTTGTGTATTAAGTGGGATGACTGGGTACGATTATGTATAGTGAGCATATTCCCTGTTGAAATGACTTTGTGAAGTAAAAACACTGGAACGTTCAACCAGAGTCTGCCTTGGGAATACTTGCAAGAGTTTGTTTTAAAACAGAACTTAGGGTCATAGTTCAGCACCTTTGTGGCATTGAAACTGTAAACATTTTCAGAGTGAGGGTGCTAACATCAATGTTACATCGCTGGAGTCATAGTTATTGTGAATAATTCTAGCTTCACACAAAGTGTAGCAAATATATTCAGCAGGAGAGTTGTAAGGGTGTTGTATGTCACAGTTGGTGCATTTTGCAGCACACTGTTGCAAATATATCACTAAAGTATCATTCAGAAGTATACAACATTTGCACAGACATACATCTTTACTGCTATAACTATATAGCATACAAATGATAATGTGTGGAAATCGGTTTTCAGTGAATATTTATCATTTGCTCATCACCAAATAAAAGATCTTTATTTGCTTGATCCTGTTAAAATCTTTGTTTCCATCCCACTTCAAAATTACAAAAAAAGTGTGCCATTCTTTCCTTCCTAACTGCTGATATATTCTAAAATGAAGTTAATTTAGAGTTATTTTCATTTTGTATTGTGTGGTTCTTAAATATACATTCTACACCCTTCCACTCACACTCCATGTACCCCAGTAAGATTGTCACATAGTTCGCATAACAATTCCTTTCACTTTGAAGTCAGAGAAAGAAAAGTGAACACCATGTTAAAAGAATATGTATTATTTTGTCAGACATTATAGCCTGATATTTGAACTGTCTTTGAAGCTTAGCAAATGTGGCAAGATAAAGACAAAATCTAAAGGTGTCTTTATTTATAGTTATTTCATGACCCACCAGCAATTGACTGAATTACAGCACATTTTTACAGGTGTGCCCTGTTAGGTCTATGAAGACAGCTTACTGGGAAAGCCCAGTGAAAGGCACTGCATGCAAGACTGGTATTAAATACTAAAACAACCTCTAAGTACAACCCCGTCCCAACAGTTCTAACCAACTAGAAAATAATGGGTTGTCTCGACTATGCTTTTCAAAATACATTCATATTTTTATGAAGAAGCTCCTCTCTTAGGTGATACAAATGGTATGTGGCCTTACACAATTGGGCAGTGGCTTAGAGGGAAGCATGCTTATCCTTTTACAATTGGCCCACTGTTTCATCTGAAGGGATTTGAAGAAGTTACAGATCTGATTTATTTCAATGAAACAGATAGGGGATATTGTTTTAAGTTATGTCTAATGCTAAATAGGACAAAATGAGTGTTATGACACTCAAGATGGTCCTAAACCAAGTATACACAGTAATGAAATAAAAATATAATTTGGACCTTTGGAAAAAATCAGGAGCATGGCCAAATCCTCAATAAGAGATTATTAAAAATAAATGGAAGGATGTATCATTCAGGCTACTAAAACTAACTTTAATGCATAGGTAAATATTACTATCAATATCCATAAGTGTGCTAGGGAACTAAGGTCTGTTCATTGAAATAGAAAATGCTTTTTAGTATATATTAGTCATTGAAAAACGTCAGGACTGGCAGTCTAATGTTTTTGTTAGAGTTGCACGCTGGCAGAGGGTACGTTAAGATATGTTCTGGTTGTGGTCTAAGGTTTATGGATTCTGGAAAAACGTGAATGGAAGAATAGAAATGATTATGAATAAGTAAAGTTAGATACATGGTTAGCTATGATAGGATGCACATGTAAATTCTTGAGACTGGCAAAAGATGAGAAAGTGAGAGTGCTGAGAGCAGTGACATGCAAAGAGGGACGTTTTTATGCACTATCGTCCTGAAGTCAATTATAAAACATGTGATAGAAATACAGCTGAAGGAATGTCTCATATGACAACCCCCAAGAAGGAGTTTTAGAGAGTTGAACATAATACGGAGAAGTGAGCATAGTTGGTTCAGCTTTCTGAAATTAAATGTTTTCAACTGAACTTCCAGTACTGGCTTTATTATGATGTATGGTCAACATCCTCTACTCCCTTCCTTTCCATCTTATCATTTTTAGCCCATCTTCATTTCTAGTGCTTATGGGACTCCTTTCCTCAGAAGACCCTTCTTTAAGTAGCTTATGTGAAATGGAAAAATGTATGCACAAATTTATGTTTGATATTTTGTCGGAATAGCCAATATAATAAAAATATAAGTTGTTTAAAATTATATAAAGCATCTACATTGCTGCTCTGTACAATGACATTGATGTTAGTATTGTATTAAATTAAAAAGATAAAAGCTGGGATGAAAGAGGATATTCGGTGATAAGCTAAGCATGGGGTAAAATGATCAATAGTGGTCAAGTAATCAAAGAGGAAAAAATGGTGCAGAAACAATCATGAGGTAGTTTGAATACGAAACAGTGAGAAGTGTAGACTAGATTTCAACAATAAACATCAATATACAGATGACACAGTTCTGGGAGAGAATATTAATAACGTGATTTAGCATGGCCACAGAGAAGGCAAAGTTAAATGAATGATGTGGGCAAAAGCAATTATTAGGGAAAAAGTAATGAAAAGGTTGAGGGGTAACAACTAAATAAGTATAAGGAGAAGAGCAAAAACAGAAGGAAGATGACTATTTCATAAAAGCCAGGCCCTGTAGTATCCTTAACTGTGTTGGTATTCTTTGGTCCTTATAGCTACAATTCTCCAATGTTGTCATGATAATTGGAAAGACCTCTTGAGCTTGTCTACAAAGAGGACCAGAGTGTGCCAGTGACACGGAAGCCATACTGTATTTTATGGTCCTGATGCATCTCCCCTGCCTCCATGTCTAAAAGCCCTCTTTAATATCTAGTGATATTTTTCTTTTGGGAATCTCAACCTGCACATAATGGTTTGAGGATGGCTCTCATTGGGCCCAGATTCCTGAGTGCCTCAAGAGAGCTGTGCTATGGAGTGAGTTAGCTACTTCCAAAGCACTTACTGATTACATCATATGAGAAATGTTAGTGATTGCTAATGGCTAGCTATGCAATGCTAAGTGACTGCAAGCTCTTTGTTCTTCAATTCTTCTGTTTTCAATTCATTGCAATACGGTTAAAGCTATGAGTTAGTATTGTAGAGCTACAAAGCCCTAAGATTAATCCATCTTTATTATGTACCCAAAATATGTCTTGTAAATCTTTGAATTTATCAATATATACACATAGATTCAAAAATTCTTCATGAAATGTAGCAATACAATAATTAATGTACCGAAATCTAAAAATGAAATATGTATTTTTATTTTCAGATTCCACAACATACGCACACTTTCTTTTTAATGCCTTTGATATGGCTCAGAGTGGAACTGTGAGCTTCGAGGTATGTTGAGTATTGTGTTATTACTGAAAATTCATTTTGTGGCATAGTGATATCTTCCTGTTAAATCATAATGGACTTCATGTCAGTTTTCTAAAGAACTATGGTAATTTTAGTAAATAGAATATTTTGCTTTATTCAATCCAAGGTTGTAGTAAAGCGCACATGTTTGAATGATAATCACCTACTCTAACAAATTGTTAACCCTGCAGATAACAGTACAATTTAAACAGTTTGCAAAGTTGCATAATGCAACATCTGCTCAAATAGCAGTGTTAGCATACATTTAATGCTTCACATCGATAACCAGAGAATGTGTAATGTTCATGGTAACTTATCCTATTTGCAACAGTCACATTCATGCATGTTCCGTTATGTTATATTATGGTATGTTATGTTCTGTTATGTTATGTTAATGGCATTTAGTATAGCGCAACGACTCACCCCCGAAGGAGTATCTCGCGCTTAGCAGAGTCAGGACAGAATGGCAAGTTATAAACAGGCAGGTTTTAAGATGTTTTATAAAACTTATAAATTTATCTCAAGAGCGAATGTATAAGGGAAGCATGTACCAATGGTAAGGGGCAAGGTACAAAAAGGATCGACCGCTGTATCTGGACATACGGATGCGCTGGGGACACAGTCAAAGTTTGTCTTTAGTTCTCAAGTTTCTGCTAGGAGAATAGTAAGTGAGTTTCTCTTGTAGGTGAGGGAAATTACTTTTAAACTAAAAATTTGACTCACAGTGCATGGTAGAATTGCACTTTAGAATACGTTTAAACTGCTATAGAAATATTTTCAAATAGAAAATGACACGCAGAAAAATTGTGCCTGTTTTGGTACAATGAAAGAATCATATTCAAATGTATTATTAATTTAGTAAATTATTCGTAGACTAATCATATATAGGAGAAATATGTAGTACTAATATGTATGCGAAATAATATAGAAGACTTTTTTTTGTACGAAGCTAATATTCTTAAATGTGCCTAAAGGCCTTTCCTTTCAACTCTTTCTCATAGCTTATGACATATTATTTAGAACATGTTTGCCTAGCCCCAGCATCTTGCTTGAGAATGTGCTGACTTCAAATCTCTGTTTCTTTAACTCCCTCGCACCATGATTAGGTCACTTTTTTTAATACAATGAGCTGCTTTGACTACTTGAATGAATAATGATTTAGATATATTTTATGAATGTCTTACAGAATATTATTGCTAATTTTGCTTTATCATATTCAACTTGCTTGGAATTCAGAATGGACATACAGCGCATCTTTTAGCTTTGGTAAGAAGGTTCTCATGAGGACTTTCCTCCATGTAACAAAGTCTTGAAACAATGTTTTACACAATATTGATGCACATGTTTACCGTGGGAATTGAGAGGAGAAGCACCGGGAGCTGATGACACCAACGGACGAGCGGTTTCCATTGGAGGAGGAGAGTTAACTTCTAACTATTATCGATACATTATTATGCGGTTTTATATTAATGAGTGTTCCTAGCTAGTTAGGAGAGAAGGGATGAGGGAAAGAAGAAGAATCAGATGAGAAGAAGACTCTGACCCAGATTTCTTTATCCTGCCTGTGTGACTCTTCTACTGAAGAGTGGCTTCCTTACTTTTGTTACCAACAGCTACTGCTAAAGGAACCTGCTATGTAGGCATACTAATACCAAAGATGTATCATGTTACAAGTATAGAAGCTTTAAAGTTGGCACCATCACATAGGCAAAAACGCAATGCAGAAACAGGAGCTGCTTTGGTAGGAGACATATTTGGGGCAGTGATACTACCAGTCAGAATCATATTAAATAATGAGAAGATTCAGAAAGCTAGCTACCATAGTTGACAAAATGGCGACAAGCACTATTGGAGTTTTACTCCTAATTAATACCGAATTAATTGCTGTAAGGTGTATGGTTTTGCAAGACCGTCTTGCTTTAGACATATTGCTCGCTGAAAAGGGCGGAGTCTGTCACATGCTGAAATTAACTCACTGCTGTGCATTCACACTGGACGAAAGTAGGCAGATAGAGAGCTATGCGGGGAACATATCAGGATTAGAACATGAATTACATGAATTGGAAACACCAAGTTAGTGCGAGAATTTTGGGAAAGGGTTGAGTACCATCGGAAATTGGTTTTCAACAGCTGGGAAGGGTATGTTGAAAGCTATACTAATGCCAATACTGATAATAGGACTTTGCTGATTATTTCTTCACATCCTATTTCTGAGCTGTAAATACTGCATGTGTAAAAGACAGAAAGATTTCAAGGGAAAATGTACAAGAGGGCGGCGAAAAAGTCGGGGAACATGGTGGCCGGCTAAGGAGTTGGCTGTGAGCTCTTGTCTCTCCAGCACTCCATTCTCTCAAATCGGACATAATACATAAAGCTTTTGGACTCCGGAACACCGGGAAAACCCAGGAAACACGTACCTGCGTTTTTTTCCTTCCTTGCGGGGCTGTTTTTCTTTTTCCGCCTGCTTTCTCCCTTGCGGCCGCGGGCATGGCTGGCCGGTGGCTGCGGCTGGAGGCGCCACGGGCAAGCAGGTTTTGGCCTGGCTGGTGGCTTAGGCTTCTGTGGGCGGGCCCTGTTTTCCTTCCTGTGGTGCCTTTGCCCTACGGCGGCCGGATGGGCTGCCTGGGGTGCTGTCACCGTGTTTCGGGGTGCTGGGCTTATTGCGGGACTTCGTGCTTGTGCGGCTCCTGCCTGACGCGAACCGGACCTCTTCCTCAGGTTGCTTCCTCCCCCCGCAGTAGCGGCGTGGCTGCTAGAGACACTGACACCAGAAGCATCACATACGGTGCGGCCAGCCACATACGAGGCCCGTGGTTTCTGGCCACCTTCCAGCTCAGTCGGGCAGGAGGGCAGTTGCACGAATCTCTCTGCGGGGGCAAAGTGGCGGGCCAGCACATGTGTGCAGCCGTGATATTTTCTTGCACAAGTACCATTAGATGTGCTGGAGCCTGGCTTGTCTTGGCACATGAGCCCCAAAAGAGTGCCTGTGATGGGAAAAGAGCTGAAGGCATCTGGGAAACAGGGTTCCAACGCCAAATCATCACAGAGGAGGAAATTGGAGGGCAAGCAGCCAGCAACATCTGTGGAGCCAAAAGCACAACAAACTAACAGATACACATTGAGAAACCAATGTATAGATGTTGCTGAAACTCATTTAGTGCAAAAAGTGTCTCCACCAGTTATCTCCCCTTTACTCCAGTCCCCTGGCACCGTGATAGTAGCACCTCCTAAAGGCTGCACCTCCAAACAATCCATAGGAAAAAACGAGGTGCCAATATTTCAGCTCCAGCAGGGAGGGGGGTCTAGAATTAAAATAACGCCTTCACTAAGATCCTTTTTTAAGGTTAGTGGGAGTGTTTTTTTTTTTCTCCCCTTTTTCCCTTCTGTGCCCCTCGCTGCCCCATTTGTACTGTGCCCGTATTTGTGTCTGTTTTCTCTCCCCATTTTCCCTTCTGTGCCCCTCGCTGCCCCATTTGTACTGTGCCCGTATTTGTGTCTGTTTTCTCTCCCCATTTTCCCTTCTGTGCCCCTCGCTGCCCCATTTGTACTGTGCCCGTATTTCTGTCTGTTTTTTTCTCCCCTTTTTCCCTTCTGTGCCCCTCGCTGCCCCATTTGTACTGTGCCCGTATTTCTGTCTGTTTTTCTCCCCTTTTTTCCTTCTGTGCCCCCGCTGCCTCTCGCCATTCCCGCCGCTGCGTCCCCTGCGGCCCCGCCCCCCTGACTGCCCATTCGCTGCCCCTGCCTCCCGCCTCCCAGCTGCTCCTCCCTCCCACCTCCCCATAAATGGCGGACGTGCTCGGCCGCGCCTAAGGCAAGCCCGTCTGCGCCCGTCCGCGACTGGACCGCGCCCAGCGCCAGAACCCCTGGACCGCGCGCCCCCCGCTCCAGCCTCGAGGACCGACGCCGATACGATGCCACCACACTCCACGCTCTCAACCCCGGACGGACGCACAACTGCTTCAAGGCCGCCCCGAAACGCACCCACGGTCCCTTCACCTGCCGGAATTGCAGCTACACCAGCCTCAGAGCCACCGAGGCGCCCGCCAAGAAGGACCTCAACCACCTCCGGTTGTCAAGGTTTTACTCCAAACTCCCAGGATCGGTGCGTTGCTCAAATGGGTCCACCTCTCAATCGCTCCACTCTCTGATGCTATAACAGCGCAGAGAGTAGGAAGGATTAAGCGAGGGAAGGAAAGGATGGGGACAGCGGGGAGGGAGACCTACAACACAAGAAACACAAATAAATGTCTATTCCTCTTCTTCTAACGCACGTATTAATAAGCACAACACATACGGGGCAATAACTACCTGTAAAGAAAATAAAGAACGTGCTGTCCTGTAGATCAGTTTTTTGATGAAGGTATCATATCCTAGGGAGGCTCTTTATATGCAAATGAGAATAATACACAAGAATAAGTTTCAACAACCGAAATGCTCATAACACTCACACATGCTCACTCACACAGACTGTACCCACCAAATTGAATGTGGACACTTGCATCACAGAGGGGGTTGAGCATGACTCACACCACAGTCCCTGCTAGGAAGAAAGATCACAAAAAGCCCCATGATTCTTTAGCAATACGCATCATCATAAAATGAATTTAAACGGTGTTGGCATTAATCTTTCATGCCAATACACTATTGGCTGTTTGAATCACAGCAACTTAAAGTATCAGCAATACTCCTCTTTAACCACCTTGAATCATTAGTTCATGAATAAACATTTCATGAGCGATTTAGCAGCTCCTTATATTTAAGTCAAGGTCCAAACGCTAAGGCAAGGAGCCTAATAGCAGTCACTTGTTTCTTTTCTCAGAGTGGTGACCAAGTCACCCTTACCGCCCTGTATGGCTTAGTTCCAAGCCCCTGGGATATCGTCAGCGTGGGAATCCTGCCTCCGGCGTTTTAACAGATCGGAATTCGCAGCACCGCTTCACCGCCGCCCTCCCGCATATGTAGCTACCGGGCAGGCGCGCCATCAACATGCGCGTGCGCCTACCCGGAAACAGGATGTCTGGGAATTGTAGTTCTTTGCGGGGGGAGGGGGGCGGTAGCGAACGCTGCTATCGTTCGCCGTGCTTCCTGCAATGATGATTACCCCGACATCAGGTGAGTGTGACAGTACATTCCTCTCCCTAGAGGGGTCGACGAAGACGGGGTTTACCAGGAAATTGCATATGGAACGCACAAATCAACCGAGGTGCATGAACACTCCTCGCTGGTTCCCAAGAATTCTCTTCCGCGCTATAACCCTTCCATGCAATTAGATACCATAAAGAGGAACCCCTCATCCTGGAGTCTAAGATCCTGGACACCTCATATTCGGGCTCACCGTCCACCCACACGGGAGAGGCTCCTTTCTTCACCGGTGTGTAGGAAGGTTTCAGCAACGAGACATGGAACACAGGGTGTATTTTCATGGTTTTTGGCAATGCTAACCGTACTGAGACTGGGTTGATGCATTTTATCACCTTGTAAGGCCCTATGTAGCGAGGGTTAAAAATGCTGTATCTGCGAAACTTAATGTTCTTAGTGGATAACCAGACCACATCGCCTGGCAGGTATGGGGGACCCTCCCTACGATGTGCATCGGCGTGCCTTTTGTATCGTGTCTTGGCCCTTTGAAGGTTCAACCTTGTCCTTTTTATAGTATGTTGTATATGTTTCACTCTGTCCTGTACTGCAGGCAGATTAAGATCCATCCCTGGGTGGACTAACGGCAAGAATCTAGGATGAAACCCATAATTGCTGTAGAAAGGGGTGTGATTAGTGGACTGGTGGATCGCACTGTTGTACGCTGTTTCTGCCACCCACAACAGGTCCATCCACTCATCCGTGTTTTCTTTCACGTAACAACGTAAATACTGCTTTAACGTTTGGTTCAAACGCTCAGTTTGCCCATCGGTTTGTGGATGGAAACTTGTGGATTTTGCTGATTGTATTTGCAGGGCCTCACACCACACTTTCCAAAAATGAGCCGTGAATTGGGATCCACGATCTGAGACAATAGTAGACGGCACTCCATGTAAACGTACTACCTGACTCAGGAGTATTTTGGCTAACTGCCCAGACGTAGGTAGTGATTTACAAGCTATGAAATGTCCCATTTTCGTGAGGCTATCAACCACTACCAGAATTACTGTGTGACCTTGATCCTTAGGCAACCCTACTATGAAATCAATGGATATAGTAGACCATGGAACCGCGGGTGTGGGTAGCGGTTGCAGCAACCCCTGAGCCTTTCTGTGATCTGATTTTGCTTTTGCACATGTTTCGCATTGCTTTACAAACAATACCACATCTGTTTTCACTGAAGGCCACCAAAAATACCTCAGGATCCTGTCTAGTGTTTTGTCGATGCCGTTGTGTCCTGCGCTGGGATCCGTATGACACCAATGAAACACCCTCTCTTGCAAAGCCTTTAAGGGGATTAACATCTGTCGGTTTTTTATTGGTACCCCTTGTCTCATTTTCCATTGTGGATGTACCTTAAGCCATTTCCTCCATTTGGGAGTGATGCTTGCATGAGCCACAGAGCGTAAGAACTGCTCAGAGTGTACCACACCTATGACTTGATCAGGGGCCAAAATAGATAGCGCTTGATCTTTTACCGAACTACGTGCTGTATCTTGTCTGGTGAGAGCATCCGCCTTCCGATTCTCTGCACCTGGTCTGTAGGTGACGATGTAATCGAATTCAGAGAAAAACAACATCCAACGCATTTGCCTAGGGGATAGCAGACGGGCAGATCTCATAAATTGTAAATTACGGTGATCGGTATATACTGTGATCACATGCTTGGCTCCCATTAAATGATGTCTCCAGGTAGTGAACGCATCCTTGATGGCCATTAACTCTTTTTCCGCTATGGTGTATCTTATTTCAGCCTCATTTAGCTTGCGAGACATGTAGGCTACAGGATGTAGCTGTCCGGTTTTCTCGCTCCTTTGTGATAGAATTGCCCCCACTGCCATATCTGATGCATCAGCTTCCACTACAAACGGCTTTTCAGGATCTGGGTGGGCCAAAACAGGGGCTGAGGTAAAGGCTCTTTTCAGCTGAGAAAAGGAGGCTTCGGTTTCGGTAGTCCATTTGAATGTAACGTTTTTCCGTAACAACCTTGTTATTGGTGTAACCACCCTTGAGAACTGAGGAATAAATCTTCGGTAAAAATTGGCGAAGCCTAAAAAACATTGAACCTCCTTCACATTGACTGGTTGTGGCCAGTCCGTTACAGCTTTTATTTTCCGATCAGACATTTCCAAACCTTGTGGTGAAATAATTACTCCTAAAAACTCCACCCTCTGAACACTGAATTCACATTTAGTGAGTTTACAAAACAGACCATTGTCTCGCAAGGCTTGTAAGACCAGACACACATGTAGATAATGCTGGCTCACTGAAGTAGAATATATTAAGATATCGTCTATATAAACTACTGTGAAGACATCCAGATACTCCCGCAACACATCGTTCAAAAAGAACTGAAAGGCAGCGGGGCGTTACACAGCCCATAGGGCATCACTGTATACTCGAATAACCCAAAACGAGTGCGAAATGCGGTCTTCCACTCATCTCCCTCCCTCACCCTGACTAGGTGATAAGCGCCTTTTAAGTCCAATCGAGTATATATTTGAGCAGTTTTCACCTGGTCCAGTAGGACCGGAATCAGAGGTAGGGGGTACCTGTTCTTAACGGTAATGTGGTTTAAGGCCCTAAAATCGATGCAGGCACGTTTTTCCCCATTCGCCTTTGGTATGAAAAACAAAGGGGAAGCTGCAGGGGACTTAGATGGCCTTATGAAGCCATTCGCCAAATACTGGTCCAGATAAGATTTGAGATGCTCGTTTTCTTTATCCGTGAGAGCATAGATCCTACTACATGGAATTACAGCACCTGGCACTAGATCAATCTGACAGTCGTAAGACCTATGAGGAGGTAACACATTGGCTTGTTGCTCATTGAACACGTCCTTGTAACTTTCGTACTCCTCGGGTATGGTTATATCTTGTTCGGCTGTGGTAGCAATGTGTAGGAGTGTGGCTAAAGCTTTTACCGGCAGGTCCCTATTCTCCTGACTGCAATGTTCCTTGCATTCCGGGCTGTTAAAAAGTACAGTTTTGGCCACCCAATCTATGGAAGGATTGTGCTTAGTCAACCAAGGTAACCCCAAAATGATGCCATACTGAGGTGCTCGTATGATATTAAAGCTTAAGGACTCTACATGACCAGGAGCACAGCGTACTAATAATTCTCTTGTGGAGAACCCTATTGGTCCCGTGATCAATTCCCTCCCATCAATTGCCAAAACCGGTTCAGGCACTTCCTTCTTAAGTAATGACAACTGCAATACTGTAGCTAATGCTTCATCCATAAACAGCCCGGTGGCCCCTGAATCTATCATAGCTTCCAGATCTCTCCACCCTTCTGGTAAGTGGATTTGGATAGGGATTCTAAAATGTCCTGCTGTGTTTACCTGTATGTTCAGAATTGAAGGGATTACTTTGCCGCTCAAAAAGCCCCCTCCTGTTACCTTTGAGCTTTCTAGTTTTCCGACTTGGGGAGGACGAGAGCCCTCACACCACCAAACCCGGGTTTATTCTTGGGTTTAGCTAGGCAATCTCTTACAAAATGGCCTTTCTTACCACAATACAAACATAGCCCGTTCTTACGTCTTTGTTCACGCTCCTCTTGCGATAAAGGAGCCCTTACAGTTCCTATTTCCATGGGTTCTGGCTCACCAGCCGTGCTAGATTTAGGAAACCTTGGTTTTTCATACCTAGTAAAAGCCCGATCAGATCTTCTCCTGTCGGTTCGGCGATCGTTCATTCTACCGTCTAATCTCAATGCCAGATTAATGAGATCAGTGCACGTGGCTGGTTGAGGATCTACCTGGGCTATCATATCTTTGAGCTCATCTCGTAATCCTTGGTGAAATAAGGCAGCCCTTTTATCTTCAGGCCATCTCGTTTCTGATATCAACCTTTGAAAAGAATTGAGATATACCACTAGGTCTTTATTCCCTTGTCTTAGTTCCAATAGTTCCCTATCGGCTGAGAAACTATGGGATCTCCTATCGAAGATATTTTCAAACTCTCTTCTAAAACCGTCCCAATCATGTAACAGAGGATCATCATTACGAACCAACGGGACGGCCCACAAGGCGGCATCTCCCGCCAAATAAGAAATAAGGAAAGCAACCCTCGCTTGATTAGTAGGAAATGCCCTAGGTTTGCACGTAAAGTGCAACAACACCTGAGTCATAAATACCTGTACCTTGCTCTCATCCCCTGTAAACCTTTCAGGGGCCGCCAACGGTATAGGCGTGGGAAATTCCACCGACAATGGGGGTGCTGCTCCTGCAAAGGTACCTGAGGACCAAGTAGCACCACTGCCTCTTCCTGCACTCACATCAAACGGGTTCCTCTGTAATTTATCAACCCGGTCTTGTAAGGCCGCTGTTTCTGCCCTAGAGGCAGCTAATTCCTGTTGCACCAAAACCAAGGCCGCCATTACATCATCTAAGGTGGCCATCATCAACCAAACACCGATCAGGAGAGAATAAATTCTTGGGCTGCGAATTCTGTCAAGGTTTTACTCCAAACTCCCAGGATCGGTGCGTTGCTCAAATGGGTCCACCTCTCAATCGCTCCACTCTCTGATGCTATAACAGCGCAGAGAGTAGGAAGGATTAAGCGAGGGAAGGAAAGGATGGGGACAGCGGGGAGGGAGACCTACAACACAAGAAACACAAATAAATGTCTATTCCTCTTCTTCTAACGCACGTATTAATAAGCACAACACATACGGGGCAATAACTACCTGTAAAGAAAATAAAGAACGTGCTGTCCTGTAGATCAGTTTTTTGATGAAGGTATCATATCCTAGGGAGGCTCTTTATATGCAAATGAGAATAATACACAAGAATACGTTTCAACAACCGAAATGCTCATAACACTCACACATGCTCACTCACACAGACTGTACCCACCAAATTGAATGTGGACACTTGCATCACAGAGGGGGTTGAGCATGACTCACACCACAGTCCCTGCTAGGAAGAAAGATCACAAAAAGCCCCATGATTCTTTAGCAATACGCATCATCATAAAATAAATTTAAACGGTGTTGGCATTAATCTTTCATGCCAATACACTATTGGCTGTTTGAATCACAGCAACTTAAAGTATCAGCAATACTCCTCTTTAACCACCTTGAATCATTAGTTTATGAATAAACATTTCATGAGCGATTTAGCAGCTCCTTATATTTAAGTCAAGGTCCAAACGCTAAGGCAAGGAGCCTAATAGCAGTCACTTGTTTCTTTTCTCAGAGTGGTGACCACGTCACCCTTACCGCCCTGTATGGCTTAGTTCCAAGCCCCTGGGATATCGTCAGCGTGGGAATCCTGCCTCCGGCGTTTTAACAGATCGGAATTCGCAGCACCGCTTCACCGCCGCCCTCCCGCATATGTAGCTACTGGGCAGGCGCGCCATCAACATGCGCGTGCGCCTACCCGGAAACAGGATGTCTGGGAATTGTAGTTCTTTGCGGGGGGGAGGGGGCGGTAGCGAACGCTGCTATCGTTCGCCGTGCTTCCTGCAATGATGATTACCCCGACATCAGGTGAGTGTGACACCGGTGCATCCTGCTGAACACCCGCTCCGCCCGCAAACACGCCGTCGAGCTCTGGGACCTGCTCGACACATCATCACCAGACGTCGCCTTCCTGACAGAGACCTGGATGAACGACTCCTCCGCACCCGACATCGCCATAGCCATCCCAGACGGCTATAAGATCACCCGCAGAGACCGCGTCAACGCAGTAGGAGGGGGAATCGCCATCGTCCACAAGAACACCATCAGGGTCTCGACCAGCACCGACGACACTCTCAGCACCGCCGAACACATGCACTTCCAGATCCACACGGACCCCAACACCACCCTTAGAGGCACCCTTGTCTACAGACCCCCTGGGCCCCGACCCCAGTTCAGCGACTCCATCGCCGACTTCATCAGCACGCACGCCCTGACCTCTACCGACTACATCCTCCTCGGAGACCTGAACTTTCACCTGGAGAACAACAACGACAGCAACTCCACCACCCTGATCGACAGCCTCGCCAACCTCGGCCTGAGCCAGCTCGTCACAACACCGACCCACTGCGCCGGCCACACGCTTGACCCCATCTTCTCCTCAAGCTCCCACTTCTCCTTCAGCGACACCACGGAACTCCTCTGGACCGACCACCGCTGCATCCATTTCACCTTCCAGAAACCCACCACACACCACCGCACCCAACAGATCCCACGCCGCTGCTGGAGCAAAGTCACCGAAGACCAACTCCAGGCAACCCTCGCTCTCAGCCCTCCCTCCGACCCATCCAACACCGACGACGCTGCCTGCAACCTCAGACGATGGATGGACGACTGTGCCAACACTCTCGCCCCGCTGAAAAGCTCACCTACAGCGACACCACCAAAAGAGCCAGCTGGTTCACCTCGGAACTCCTAGCTTCCAAGCGCACCTGCCGGAAACTAGAGAAGAAATGGCACAGCGATAAGACACCGGACAGCCACACAGCCCACAAAGACGCCATCCGTAACCACCACCACCTCATCAGGTCCGCCAAGAGAATCTCCTTCAAAGACCGCCTCGACAACAACGCACACAACAGCAAGGAGCTTTTCAACATCGTGAAGGAACTCTCCAACCCCAGCTCCAACACCAACGACATCCCGCCGTCGCAACCCCTGTGCGATTCCCTCGCCACCTTCTTTCACCGCAAGATCGCCGACATCCACGACAGCTTCGACACCCAGACAACCCCAACTAAGATCGACCCACCACACACCATCGACCACGACCCCCTGCCAGCCTGGGCCAGCGTGAACATCGAGGACACCATCAAGACCATGAGCACAATACACTCCGGCTCCCCGTCAGACCCTTTCCCGCACCACATCTTCAACAAAGCCAGCAGCTCCATCGCACCCCACCTGTGCAACATCATCAACCTCTCCTTCGAGACCGCGACCTTCCCAGAGAGCTGGAAACACGCAGAGATCAACGCCCTACTCAAAAAACCCAAGGCGGACCCGAGAGACCTCAAGAACTTCCGGCCCATCTCTCTGCTTCCGTTCCCAGCCAAGGTCATCGAGAAGATCGTCAACAAACAGCTAACCCGATACCTCGAAGAAAACAGCATCCTGGACCCATCCCAATCAAGGTTCCGCAGCAACCACAGCACTGAGACTGCCCTCATCGCCGCCACCGACGACATCAGGATCCTGCTGGACAATGGTGAGACCGCAGCCCTCATCCTGCTGGACCTCTCCGCCGCCTTCAACACTGTCTGCCATCGCACTCTACGCGCACGCCTCCACGACGCAGGGATCCGAGACAAGGCCCTGGAATGGACCATCTCCTTCCTCGACGGCAGAACCCAGAGAGTCCGCCTCCCACCCTTCCGATCCGAAGCCTCCGAGATCATCTGCGGCGTACCCCAGGGATCGTCCCTCAGCCCAACACTGTTCAACATCTACATGGCCCCGCTCGCACGCATCGCCAGACAACACGACCTCAACATTATCTCCTACGCCGACGACACTCAACTGATCCTCTCCCTCACCAAGGACCCCTCGCCGCCAAACTCCATGAAGGAATGAAGGCCGTCGCCGATTGGATGAAGATCAGCCGACTAAAGCTGAACACGGACAAAACGGAGGTCCTCATCCTCGGCTCCAACACCTCAGCCTGGGACGACTCCTGGTGGCCAACGACGCTGGGAGCAGCCCCGACACCCACCGACTACGCACGCAACCTGGGAGTCATCCTCGACTCAACGCTCTCCATGACCAAGCAAGTCAACGCAGTCTCCTCCTCCTGCTTCAACACCCTCCGCATGCTTCGCAAGATCTACAGGTGGATCCCGACAGACACAAGAAGAACAGTCACCCAGGCCCTCGTCAGTAGCAGACTGGACTATGGGAACGCCCTCTACGCGGGAGCCCCGGCCAAGCTCATCAAGCGACTGCAATGCATACAAAACGCCTCTGCACGACTGATCCTCGACGTACCACGCCACAGCCACATCACCCCCCACTTGAGGAACCTGCACTGGCTCCCCGTCGACAGGAGGATCACCTTCAAACTCCTCACCCACGCACACAAGGCACTCCACAAAACTGGCCCAGCCTACCTCAACAGACGGCTCTTCTTCTACGTCCCCAACCGCCAGCTCCGCTCCGCCGACCTCTCCCTCGCCACCGTCCCCCGCATTCGAAGAACAACCACCAGCGGCAGATCCTTCTCACACCTCGCCGCCAAGACCTGGAACACCCTTCCACTAAGCCTACGAAAGACCCAAGACCTGCTGACCTTCAGGAGGCTACTCAAGACCTGGCTGTTCGACCAGTAGCAGCATCCCCCCCCTTCCCTCTCCCCAGCGCCTTGAGACCCTCGCGGGTAAGTAGTGCGCTCTACAAATTCTGTGATTGATTGATTGATTGAGTGTTAACCTACCTGCTACTGTTGCGAGGGTATTAGACCCCCCCGGGTGGCACCAACTCTATGAGTCAACAAACGGTTGGAGAGTCTCAGCAAACGTCCTGTTTACCCTTGGCCAACAGGTGCCAAGCCCTGGAGGTGGACACTTCACCCTTCGAAACTGCACCTCTCAACCAGAATGAGAACGAACCTATACCATCTGTGCCCCTGTCAGTTGAGGGGCACCCACACAAATCCCGAGGCAGGAGAATACTGGGGAACTATTGCAAACATTATCTGAGGAAATTAAAAATAGATTTGTAATGTCAGAAGCGAATCAAGCCAAAATTTGCGATGCCTGTGAGAATCTTGAAAAGAAACTTACAGATTTGACTGATAGGATTAGGAACCTTGAAACCTCCTCAGAGGATATGAGAAGGGAGGTCGCTGATAATTGCAAGGAGATTCAACACTGTAAGGAAAAGGAAAAAGCACTCCAAGAGAAAATTGAAATCCTAGAGAATAACTCGAGAAGAAATAATTTAAGGCTTCTCAATGTGCCGGAGGGGAAAGAGGGCGAGGACTTGAAAGGGTTCTTCATAAACTTGATTAAAGAAACAATACCAGAAGCTAGGGAATTAGATCTTTCCCAGGATATCCAATGAATTCACAGAGATCCCTTCAGGCGGAATCCCAACAGAGATAAACCTAGGAAAATACTTATTAATTTCAACACTTATTGAGTTAAGGAAAAAATACTTTCGGAGGCACTAAAAGTGGGATCATACACTAGAGACGGATGGTCATTCCACATTCGTTCGGACCTAGCAAAAGAAACCCAAACACATCAGTGGGAGCTGGGTAGGTAAATACAGGAGCTTAAATCTTTAGAAGCCACCGCTCAGATTAAGTTTCCTGCCACACTAAAAATAATGTGGAATAATAAAATGTATACTTTTAAAGACCCTGAGGAAGTGGAAAGCTTTGTCGAACAGATAAAATCATAAATAGTCTAAGTCCACATACACATTTAAGTTACAAAATCTGGAGAGACGAGGGCAGCTGGGCAGCTTCTGTGCCCATTTTGGTCAAAGGGAGGGTTCCCCTGGGAGGGTGGGAGGGGAGTAGTAAGATCGGGGTAAGGAAGTTCTGCACATGTTATGTAAATAGCACGCGGGGATGGGAGCATTGGGAGAAAAAACAAAAAAATATAAGGTCCTCATATGCGAAAATTAAACAGACAGTAGGAAACCACGGGAAGCATGCTGCTGTAAGAAGATGGCTAACTTAGATAATAATCACATCATGAGGATACTAAACTGGAACATAAATGGGTTGAGAGTAGCAGACAGGCGAAGGCGAATTCTCCAATTTCTTAGACAATCCAAGAGCCATATAATAATGTTGCAAGAGACGCACCTGCGGTGACCATCAGAAGACATCCACTCGGGGGAGAACATGGCGGCAGCAAGTTGAGCTGCCGCTGCACCTGGAGGCCCCGCCTTTCCCCACGCCATGGAAGTCCGTGTTTAGCGCGGAGTACTGAGAGGTTTTACGGCGTTAAAGTAAGATAGGCTAACTTTTGATCGGAATATTCTTTTTTTTGTTGTTTCCCTCTTTTCGGGTGGCTGCCGGGTGATTTGTCTGGGCTCTGATCCGGGTTCCGTTTTTGCTTGTCCCGGCGGCCGGATTTCGGCGGATGTGTGTTGGGGGTGGTGCGGCTTACGGTCCCGGCCCGACTTCCGCTCTTTCCGCCCCTCCCTGCCTAACGCGGTGGGAGTCGGCGGCGCTGGAGCTAAGAAGGAGTCGGAGAGTTGCGGCCCGTGGTCTCCTCAGGGGCAGCACCAGGGGGATAGCGGCCAAACTGGAGAGCATTGAGAGCGACGAGCGTGCTGAGGGGAGCGGCAAGCACAGCTGTGAGGAGGGTGCTGGCAACGTAGGAGAAGTTGGAGCCCCGGCGGAGCAGCCTCAGGATTGTGGTGGTTTGTTGGTTGGCGGGGCGCCCCACAATCAGGTAGGACGTACTCCAGCTGCTTTGGATTCCCCCGTTTCGGCTTTTGCTTCTGCTTTTACTTCTACCTCTCCCTTGGGCAATAGTAAGTGGATTAAGAAGGGCAAAAGACGCAGGGGAGGAGGAGGAGGGCTTGCAAGGGCAAAGTTTGCTGGGAAGGACATTGCCCAGGCGCACCTGTATGGTCAGGAGGGCAGTCTGGAAACTGCTGGCAATATCACGAGTAACAGCTCTGGGGAAGGTTACGGTAATAGCAGCACTAAGAAAAGGTCAAAGACCGAAAAGAAAAATACTTCTACCTTGTTATCTGGGGAAGTAAAAAAAAAAGAATACTAAAATAACTAGGTCTAAGGGCATTTTTCTAGAAGTTAAGCCCAAAATCACTCCTTCCCTAAGGTCGTACTTTAAGGTCCTACCGGAAGTCCTGTGCCTGGGGAGACAGGGAGAAGCTGGAAAGCTGGGAACAAGGATCATAACTGAGCAGGAACCTGGATTTGCGGGACCTATTAACCTGGATGGCTCAAAAGTAGAAAACGTAAAGCCGGGGGGCCATACACTCGTTGGGGGTTTGGCTTTGCTTGATATTGAAAGTTTTGCTTTGGTGGGGAGAGACAACGAGATGGAGGTAGGGAAAAAGTGGAGGATCAGACACCTCAAGTTGAGTCTCCAGATACCCCCCAGGTCTTACCTAAGGGTCCGGTTTTGGAGAATGGAAGCTCGGACAGAGCAGCGTCAGCTCCAAATTCAGGGGTTTCCAATTCAGAGGCTCCAAATTCAGAGGTGCATTCAATTTCTTCCTTGGAGCTTCTTATGGCCTCATTATCAGTTGATATAAAAAAAAAGGGTTTGAGGTCTCTGCCGCTAACCAAGGGGAGATCAGGAGTTTTTGCGAGTCGTTGGATAAGAAAGTGGACCTCCTGAATACAAGGACGGAGACATTAGAATCTAATGTGGGGGCATTAACAGAACAGCTGGATGTTCTGAAAGGCGACCTAGTAGCTCTTAAAAGAGATGAGGGGGCCCTGCGAGACAGGCTGGAAACATTAGAAAATAATTCTCGTAGGAATAATTTGCGAATATTGAATGTTCCAGAGGGGAGTGAAGGCGATGATCTTAAACTCTTTATGATCACTCTCTTAAAAGAATCACTTGATCTAGAGATCTCGGAGGATGAATTGGGCCGGGACATTCAGAGAATTCATCGAGACCCCTTCAGAAGAAATCCGAATCGATCTAAACCGAGGAAAATCCTTACAAATTTCCATACCTACTCATTGAAAGAGAAGATTTTTTTTTTTAAATCCTCATTTTCGCCACCTTGGTACGTTCAACTCTAGAGTAATGATTAAGGGTGTAGGTAGTGGGGGGATTTGTCCACAGGTGTTGAAGGCGCTGAAGTTGACATCCCTTACTTCGACTCTGGGAGACAAGGGGTATTTGGAGCCACCATGAGTTCCTTCCAGATTCTTTCCTGGAATGTCAATGGCCTGCGCACTAGACCAAGGAGAGATAAGATCTTGCAATATTTAAGGGACTCTTCTGCGCAGGTCATTGTCCTCCAGGAAACTCATTTATTAGAGGAAGAAATGATCTCCTTGTTAAAGTCTCAAAGTTGGGTAGGCTCCCATGTAGATACAAGTCAGTCAGCAAATATTAGAGGGGTGTCAATTATTTTTTAAAAAACAGCCAGGGCCCATATATTATCCCAGATAAAAGACCCAAATGGTAGATGGGTCATCGTAAAAGTTATAATAATGGAGACCTTACTTACTTTAATTGGATATTACGGTCCCAATCATGATGACCCAACTAGTTTGAAATCTATTTTCTCTCATTTATTGGACTTCCCGGAACCGATGGTTCTGGCAGGGGATTTCAATATTGTCTTGAACCCGGCATTGGATAAAACTCCAACTAATAGAGCTGTGGTTTTTTCTAAATCTCGGGAGTATCTGCTTGGGGCCATGAGACAGTTCACCTTATCGGATATTTGGAGAGACAGATCAGGGCAGCAGTTAGGGGTGTCATATCGAAACTATAAATATAGGCACCAGTCAAGAATTGACTTTGCTCTGGTCAGTTATTCATTAAGGAGCCTGGTTAAGAGCATTGTATACTTGGCACCCCATCTTTCGGACCATTCTGGGGTCCTTCTGGCACTGAAATGCCCAATCCCTAGTTCAACTAGGACCTGGTCCTTTAGTCGAGCCTTACTCTTGGAGGAGGAAGAAGTTTTCTTTCTCTCACAAGAAGTGGAATGGTTTTTGGAGGTGAACGTTGGTTCAGCTTCAATAACTTCAGTATGGGACTCTTTGAAAGCCTTTTTACGCGGCCAAATTACTAGCAGGTCCTGTTATAGGGACAAAAAATATAAGGAAGAGATCATGAATATTGAAGCTAGGCTGAAAGACGCAGAGGTAGATCTCTCAGGCTCAGTACCCCCGGAAATCTCGCAAAAGAAGCATGATAAGGTCAGCGGATTAAAAGCCCAGCTTGAAAATATTTTGAACATCAGGCTTACTCGAAGATGGGAAGCCAGTAAGATCTCCCACTTCGAGTATGGAGAAGGAGCGGGCAAACTCCTTGCTTGGAAGAGTAAATCGGACCGAGCAAGGAGTTATGTTAAGGAGATCAGAAATGAGAAGGGCACTTTAGTTACTGATGAGGAAATTCGGGATGCCTTTCAGGCCTTTTTTCAATCGATTTACCAGGAGGATGGCAGCGTAGATAACCACAGTGCTCGGACGTGGCTTGGGGATATTCCGCTCCCTTCCCTCAGTCTAGAACAACAGCAATATCTAGATAGGGCCTTTACCTGTGTTGAGGTAAGGGATGCTATCTTTAACGGTAACAATGGGAAGGCCGCAGGGCCGGATGGGTTACCAGTTGAGATTTACAGGGTAATAGTGGATCAAGTTATCTCTACCATGATTAACCTTTTTAACCAGATCTTGCAAGGAGGACTGATCCCGTCAGATTCATGGAACGATGCCACCATAGTTCTGATCTTAAAACCAGGGAAAGCGGCATCTAATTGTGGGTCTTATAGACCCATATCTTTACTGAATGCCGACTATAAAATCTTTACCTCTATACTGGCAGCAAGATTGGGTATAGTGGCAGGGGACATTCTGCACTCAGACCAGAAGGGCTTCGTTAAAGGCCGCGAGCTCTCGCACTTAACAAATGATCTAATTGGGGCGATTGATCTGGCCTCCACATATTCCATCCCCCTAGCAGCTATGACCTTAGACGCTACCAAGGCCTTCGACAGGGTGAATTGGATATACCTGTCGGAGGTCTTGGAAAAATTCAATCTTGGGGAGAAGTTTCGTCGTACAATACAATCTATCTACAGGAGACCTTTGGCGAGACTCTTGGTAAATGGCAGTATTATGGAGCCCTTTAACATATCTAGAGGCACTAGGCAGGGCTGCCCACTCTCCCCTCTCCTTTTTGATATATATATTGAGCCATTCGCTCAACGGCTTAGAGAGGATTCCAACATTCAGCCTTTCAAGTATGGAGAGTGGGAGAGGAAGGTAGCCCTATATGCCGATGATATTTTAATTTTTACTGCAGATTTAGATATGGCATTTCCAGCTGTTATTAGCCAAGCCCAGGAGTTTGGACTCGTTTCGGGCTACGAAATTAATGCTGCTAAGACTGAGATAATGGTTTGGAATCAGGCGGCAAATAGATTTCGGTGCCAGATCAGTCCCAGAATGAGATACCTGGGGGTAACCTTTGTGCAAGATATAGCTAAGATAGCAGAAACTAATTTGACTATGGTGGCGAAGGAGTGCATGAAGTTAATGAAAACCTGGGCTTCGCTCCCCTCTCCATCATAGGTAGAGTCAACTTAGTTAAAATGACAATCCTCCCGAAGATTACCTTTTTTTTAATTGTATCCCTCTTCATTTTGAGAAATCACAAATTGATACACTTCAGAGGGTTATAAACTCTTTTGTTTGGGGATACAAATTTTCGAGAATAGCTTGGAAAAAGCTAAGACGTAGGAGGGAGAAGGGAGGCCTTGCCTTGCCTGATATCCAGCTTTATGCTTGGGCCTTCCAATTTTCTCATGCACGTATGTTATTGAAAATGCCAGTCAACACTGGAGCAGGAGGGATGTTTTTAGCCATGCTTCAGGGGGGACATTTACCGGTGGAGGGTTTTTTGTTTAAATTTGGGGATACTAATTTTTAAAAAAAAGTTAGGCTTAAGGTTCTGCAGGGCTTGGATAAAACATGGGCAGATTTGAGGAGGTCGGTCGCTCTTGGATACTTCTCTAGTATGGCACCCTTATGGGATTCTCCTGGGGGTCCAGAGTGTCTGAGAGATAGCTTGGCGGCTCCTTTGAGGGAATCCGGGTTGGCAGTTTGGGGGGATTTGATCTCAGACGGTACCCTAGTAACATGGGAACAACTTAGGTAAAGGGTTGGGGCCGGCCTTTCTAAATTTAAATATCTTCAGTTGGCCAGTTGGGCTCAGTCGTACTTACAAACAACTTATGGAAGTTTATTAGGGGGAGGCAACAATCTGGAATATAATCTTGTGACTAGACCCCGAGGGAAGAAGGAAGTGTCCTTTTGGTATCAGGCAATCTTGGAGGAAGTGGATGGTGATTTTAAACTTGCCAAGGAATTGTGGGGAAGCTCTTTACCAGCTCAAGACTGTGACACATTGTGGCAGTGTTCGTGTAAACTCCTATATGAAATTGTAAAACCGGCGTGGTTAAAAAGGAACCATCTTTTCACCATCCATAGGGCTTATTTTACTTCACTGAGGCTTTCCAAAATCAATAAAGAGTCGCCTGTATGCTGTAAGAAATGTGGACTGGCCTCGGCTTCCGACATTCATATGTTTCAAGAGTGTCCAGCTCTGACTTCCTTTTGGGATAGTATTGGGAAATTTTTGTTGGACACAATAGGAAGCCCTGTTATTATTGACTTGCCCTTGGTTATTTTTGGTTTACAGGATAATATCAAAGGCCCTGCAAGGTCGTTACTTTTTTATGCCATGCTCCTAGCCAGGAGACAGATATGTATAAAATGGACAGAATTTATTCCTCCTTCCTTTTTTGACTGGCAATCTTCTGTTCTGGCGACTTCCAAGTTGGACTTATTGAGAACAGGCAGCAAAAAGAAGAGAACATTTTGGGATATACTGAAAACGAGATGGGTCCCGGAGTTGATTGTGTAGTTTTTTTTTTGTTTTTTTTTCCGGGTCCTATGATTATGCTGCCTCAATACTCTATGGGCCAGGTCGGAGATTCCTAGTATAAAGCTGGAATTCTTAAGACAAAGGCCATCTAGCTCTTGGAGCTCGTAAATAGAGTTATCTTAGTTGGTGTCTTCGCGTACACATAAGCAAGTCTAGGTGCTGGTAGGCGTGCTTTTCAATCTTTAGCCGTCTACGCCTCTCAGTTCACTGAGTGTGGGTATGGACTGCTTGAGTATGTACTCGAAGTGAGATTGGTGGCGAATGAGGACAAAAAAAAAAAAATAATAATAATAATAAAAAACAAAAAAAAATAGAAAAAGAAAAAAAAAAAGAGACGCAGCTGCGACAAAAAGAATGGGAGTCAATACTTAAGGGGCATAATTGGATTCAGCAGTTTGCATGCACCAATCAGAACTGTAACGTTAAAGGGGGTGCCGTTCTGATTAAGAATTCGGCTCATGCAAAAATAATAAAAGTAATTTCGGATCCTAAAGGAAGATGGGTCATCGTTACAGTTAGGATTCATAGCATAAAATATTCCATGATAAGTTACTATGGCCCAAATATAGACGACCCATCATCATTACATGATCTGCTTCAACAAATACTGAATGATGATAACCCCATTATAATCGTGGGAGATTTTAATACTTTGCTGGATCTCGAATTGGATAAATCCACCCCTAGGCTGACAGTTAACGCCCCGAAAAGCAAGCTTTTATACAGAACATCATGAAGAATTTGGGACTAATAGATCCCTGGAGGCAGAAAACCATCAGAAAGAAAGAATTTACACATCAAAATAAAAAATATGGTCATGCATCTCGTATAGATTATTATCTCATTGACTCGAGACTAAGCAATAAGGTTAAGGCAGTTTTTCACCACCCTGCCCATCTGTCTGACCACTCAGCGGTTAGCCTTGAGCTACTCCTAGAATAAGAGGTGCCTGAATTTAGATGGAGAATGGACAGATCCCTCTTAAGAGAACTGGAGATACAAAAAAACCTGAAATAAGATACCCAAGAATATTTTGAACTGAATGCCGGCTCCTCCTCCTTACGGGTTATGTGGGATGCATATAAAGCATACATTAGAGGGAGAATAATTAGCTATACCGCACACAGGAAGAAAGAAAATGATAAAAAATTGAGAAGATAGAGAAGAAAATAATCTCCTGGCAAAAAGATCTTTATGTCGCAGGTGATTCAGCAGCAATCAATAAGATAAAAGCACAAATTGATGAGGGGAAGAAAGATCTAGTGGAACATTTGGAAGGTATAGTAAAGAAAAAATGGTTCGCTAGTAAGCTTGCGCACTACGAATATGGCGAGGAATGTGGGAAGTTATTGGCATGGAAGACCAAGGGAGACTTAGTAAGGAATTCAATAAAAGAGGTAGTCTTGGAGGGGTCGGGTGTAAGTTGCTACGATGATAAAGACATTGGGACCGCTTTCACTGACTTCTTCCTTAATTTATACAAGGAAGCGATATCATTGTCGGATGAACAGTTATCTACCTGGTTCTTAGATGACCCTTTACCAAAACTCTCGCCGGACAAGAAATCCTTACTTAATAACCCAATTACATCCGAAGAGGTATCCTTAGCAATAAAAAACTTGAAAAGTGGGAAAGCCCACGGACCTGATGGAATCCCCAGCGAAGTTTATAAGGTTCTAGAAGATTAAATAATTCCCTGTTCCGGACTCTTGGAATGCTGCCACGATAACCCTTATATTGAAACCAAATAAAAATGCAAAAAATGTGAGTCTTATCGGCCAATATCCTTACTTAACAATGATTATAAGATATTCACGAGTATATTGGCAAAAAGGTTAGACAAAGTATTAGGAGATTTGTAGCGGGGTGGGGGAATGATGGACTGGACCAGGTCTAGATAGTGAAGGCTTTATTTTACAGGTAAATGTCCTTCTTCGTGAAGCCAGAGTTACGGTCCAGGGTGTCGGTATGGTTTCCGGGTTTGTCTGGGTGTCTCGCTCTTTTCCCGGTCTTCTGGGACGGCCTCTCCCTTGCCTGCTCACAGTCGGCTGGAACTCAGCGGCAGATGCAAAGTAAGCGGAAAGGGGAGAGTGTATAAATGCCCTGACGATAAGTTTGCAGTGTGGGAAGGGAGTGAGGGATACACACTCGTGTCACACGTCTACCAGAAAGTATGTGAAGTGCACGGGAAAGGGGAAGGAGATGGGGAAATAGGAAAGGACGTCTATTTCTCTATTTAGAGCTGTCTCTCTTTCCTGCCCAGCCCACAAAACGATCGCGTACCTGATTTAGCCACACTCCTCCGGGGGCGTGGCTGGGCGCAGCGTGTTGTCGTTGGCCTCCAGGCTTGTCCAGCAATCGGCTTGGCTCCAAGGCAGGCTCCTTCTCCTCTTCTTCGTACGGTGGGGAATTCGCTTCTCGGGTCTTCTCCGTCTCCGACACTCCAGTCTCTCTCCCTCCGGTGAATACACACCCGCCAGTTCCGGGTGCCTCGTCTCTTATTGGCCAGCAGGGACTGACGTGGTCGATATGGGAGGAGTGCTCCGATGTGGCGGGTTCTTTAAAGGACCCGCGTTGATTGTCCTTGTAGGTTTCATACATGGTACTCGGAGGGCAATACCAGTCATCCTGCTGTGGGGACACAAAAGGGCTGTTGACAGGGGTTACGGACCACCAGTCTTCCTCCCATGTCCGAGTGGCCCCGTGACACACCTCCCCCCCAGGATTCTCCCGTTCGGGGAGAGGGAACACCCTGGAGAGGTAATCCGCGCTTCCATTATCGGTGCCTTTTTGGTGCTTCACTTCAAAAGTGAAAGGCTGCAGGGATAAAAACCACCGTAGGACTCTGGGGTTCTGCGTCATGTTCCTACTCATCCACTGGCGGGGTGCATGATCAGTGTAAAGGGTGAAGGGGTGGCCCTCTAGATAGTATCTTAGTTTATCCACCGCCCACTTCACCGCCAGACATTCTTTTTCTACAGTAGGATACTTCAACTCCCTGGGGAACAATTTCCTACTGATATAGAGAATGGGATGTTCCACCCCCTCAGACGACACCTGTGAAAGAACTGCCCCTATCCCATGATTGGAGGCATCCGTGTGTAGAAGGAAAGGTTTGGTAAAGTCGGGGAAGACTAACACCGGGCTAGTGGTGATGGTTGTCTTTAGTGACTGGAAGGCTTTCAGCATCGCATCTCTCGGGTTTCTTCTACCCCTTCCCTCTCCCAGGCCTCTTTGGTTATCTCAAGAAGAGACCGTGGTTGACGCCCATAAAGCATCTCGAAGGATGAGCACCCCAAACTGCTCTGCACCTGTCCTCTCAGTACGTACAGGGCAAGCGGAAGGAGGTGGTCCCACTCCTTGCCTTCAACCGCAAGCATCTTCTTTAGAGTCGATTTCAAGGAGCCGTTGTACCTTTCGACTAAACCGTCGGTTTGTGGGTGATACACAGAGGTTCGGAGATGTCGGAGGTTCAGGGTTTTACAGACCTCCCCCATAAGTCGGGACACAAAGGGGGTACCTTGGTCGGTCAGGATTTCTTTGGGGAACCCCACCCTTGAGAACAACTCCACCAACTTCTCCGCTATGTTATGTGTGGTTGGGGCTCTCAGGGGAAACGCCTCAGGATAGCGTGTGGCATAGTCGACTATCACTAGGGCGTATTGGTTTCCTTTTTTTGTTTTGGGCAGGGGCCCAATCAGGTCCATCCCTACTCTTTCGAACGGGGTGCCGATTATAGGAAGGGGCTGTAGTGGTACCTGTGAAGGACGATGTGTGTTTTTCTTTTGGCAGACATCACAGCTTTGGCAATACATCTTGATGTCCCGATAGACCCCTGGCCAATAAAAATGCCTCAGGACGCTTTGAGTGGTTTTCTCGGCCCCCGTGTGCCCCGCTATGAGATGTGAATGAGAGAAATACAATATTTGTTCCCTAAAGGAGGAAGGGACAAGGAGCTGAGTAGGCTCATCCTTGGAGCTCTTTCTATATAACAAACCCTCATTAACAAGGAAGAGGGGGTAAGAGGGAGGGTCTCTGTTCTTAGCATCGTTGGCGCTTTCCCAGGCGTTTCTTAAGGTGGGATCATTACCCTGAGCAAACCGGAAGCTTTTGTCCAGCAACCAGGGCTCTGGAGTAATGAGGGCGGTTTTCGGTGGTTCCTCTGTCAGGGCCCGTTTCTCTGGTTTTCCCTGTAATTTTATATTCCCCAAAAATAGATCCAGGAACCCCGGGTTGTCTGTCCCTATGATCAGATCCTCGGGCAATCCCTCAAGCACTCCTACCTTTACTTGATGCGGGGACCCTTGGTGGGGCTTCAGTGTGAGTGTGGCGAGCGGGTAAGGCTTCACGTCTCCGTGGACGCATCTTATGTGTACTAGTGTACCTGGAATGCACTGGCTCTTCTGTACATGGATCCCCCTGATAACAGACTGTTTGCATCCTGAATCTAGCAGGGCTTTCACGGACCTCCCGTTCACTTACGTAAAATGCGCTCCCCATTTCAGCGGTGTACATGACAGAACGAGGGGCGTAGCCTACTTCCATGGGTTCGTCAGTGTGTTTTTTTGTAGGACAGACCCGGGCAATGTGTCCCCAGTCACCGCATTCAAAACACTGTGGACCCTTGAACGATGGTAACTCTGGTTTTTGGGGTCTGGGTTTCAGAGTCTCGGAGGGGAATCGATTTCTTCTCTCCAACTTTAGGGCCCCGGCCTTTGGGTGCTTATCTGCTTCCCCAAGGGTGTTCTTGGGTTGTGCTCGTGCAAAGGTCGTGACCATCTCCACCGCCTGTTCCGTAGTCAGGTGGGTGTGTTGTCGTAGCCACCTTTGCGTGTTGAATGGCAGAGCGTCGAGATATTGTTCTAGGTAGATACGGTCCATTATCTCCTCCTTGGTGCTCCGATGGGGTGTCAACCATTTGTCGGCAGCGGCCTTCAGTCGATAGAACAGAGTCTTGGGACATTCACCCGGCATTCCTCTCTCTCTTCGGAAGCGGATACGGTATGCCTCTGCATCTAATCCCAGGTGGCCCAGTATCATGTTTTTAATTTCGGCGTAGGGTGTTGTTCCGTCGGCGTTGGCCACTTGGTACGCCGCCTGGGCCTCTCCCGTGAGGAGAGGAGCCAAAAAGAAGGGCCATTTCTCCGGGGGCCACCCACAGGCTCTGGCTGCCCTTTCAAAGTTCATCAGGAACGCATCCGTGTCATCTCCTGTAGTATATTTCTGCAACGAGACCCCTGAAGGGGCAGGGATCGGGGATCTCAGATCCCTATTTGGAACCGTCGGGGCCTCGGACTGCATTCTCTGTAGCCCGTCCATCTGGGCGGTGATTGTGTCCTTGAAGACCTCCCGGTCGGCCTGGGCCGATGCCATTTGCCGTTCCACGGCCCATTCCAGCTTCTCCTGTCCTTTAATGAGGTGTTGGATTAGGGTCTCCATTGCGTTATGTTCAATGGATGGGGCTATGCCCGCGTTCTCCACCAGTTGTAGCGGGGTGGGGGAATGATGGACTGGACCAGGTCTAGATAGTGAAGGCTTTATTTTACAGGTAAATGTCCTTCTTCGTGAAGCCAGAGTTACGGTCCAGGGTGTCGGTATGGTTTCCGGGTTTGTCTGGGTGTCTCGCTCTTTTCCCGGTCTTCTGGGACGGCCTCTCCCTCGTCTGCTCACAGTCGGCTGGAACTCAGCGGCAGATGCAAAGTAAGCGGAAAGGGGATAGTGTATAAATGCCCTGACGATAGGTTTGCAGTGTGGGAAGGGAGTGAGGGATACACACTCGTGTCACACGTCTACCAGAAAGTATGTGAAGTGCACGGGAAAGGGGAAGGAGATGGGGAAATAGGAAAGGACGTCTATTTCTCTATTTAGAGCTGTCTCTCTTTCCTGCCCAGCCCGCAAAACGATCGCGTACCTGATTTAGCCACGCTCCTCCGGGGGCGTGGCTGGGCGCAGCGTGTTGTCGTTGGCCTCCAGTCTTGTTCAGCAATCGGCTTGGCTCCACGGCAGGCTCCTTCTCCTCTTCTTCGTACGGTGGGGAATTCGCTTCTCGGCTCTTCTCCGTCTCCGACACTCCAGTCTCTCTCCCTCCGGTGAATACACACCCGCCAGTTCCGGGTGCCTCGTCTCTTATTGGCCAGCAGGGACTGACGTGGTTGATATGGGAGGAGTGCTCCGATGTGGCGGGTTCTTTAAAGGACCCGCGTTGATTGTCCTTGTAGGTTTCATACGTGGTACTCGGAGGGCAATACCAGTCATCCTGCTGTGGGGACACAAAAGGGCTGTTGACAGGGGTTACGGACCACCAGTCATCCTCCCATGTCCGAGTGGCCCCGTGACAAGATTTAATTGGGATCTCTCAAAAAGGGTTTATGAAAGGCAGACAGCTAAATGACCTTACTCATGACTTGGTTTGCGCCATAGACTTGGCCACAGACAGAAATCTCCCACTAGCTGTTCTGACTGTTGACGCAGCCAAGGCATTTGATAGGGTTAGCTGGCCTTTCATTTATACTGTTTTGTCTCATAACAAGTTACGGAGTAATTTCGAGGGCGCAATAAAAAACATCTACACATGCCCTTCCGCAAGGAACCTAATCAATGGTTCACTTACTCAACAATTAAGAATAGGTAGAGGCACACGCAAGGCTGTCCCTTATCCCCTCCATTGTTTAATCTGTACATCGAGCCCTTAGCTAGGAGGATTAGGAAAGAACAGTGGATTCAGCCTTTCCAACATCAAGGTTGGGCTAAGAAAGAGGCTCTTTATGCCGATGATTTAATTATATATACACAAAATCCCATAGAATCATTTCTGATTATAATATGTATATTAAAAGACTTTGGTAAGGTCGCTGGATACCAGGTAAATGAAGAAAAAATTGAGATATTGGCTTTGAACATACAACTTGGTGCCACCCTGGGCAAAAACGTGAAGAAAGAGATAAGATATCTAGGAGTTCAGGTGGTCAAAACTCTGGAAGAAATGGCCCAGATACATTTTCTGAAGCTCATGAAAGAAACCAAGAGGCTTTTGCAAACGTGGTCTACCTTACCTTTATCGTTCATTAGTAGGATTAAACTGATAAAAATGATGATTCTTCCTAAATTCACCTTTATATTTAATGCTTTACCACTACATTTTGAGTCAAAGCGGTTAAAGAAATTACAAGGTGATTTGGCAAGTTTTATTTGGGCCAGTAATAATCCAAGAATTGCCTGGAAAAAGCTCTGAAAAAAAAAAGATAGAATGTGGGCTTGCCTTACCAGACTTCCAGCTATATTGTTGGGCTTTTCAGTTAAAAAATCTTAGAACACTACTAACTAAACACGCCCAATCAGTTCGACCATGTTATGGAGCATTAGTTAACGATTTTGCTGAACAAGGTAGCTACTTCCTGTTCAAGTATGGGCATCCCAAATTTTTCAAAAAAGTCCGTTTGAAGGTCCTGAGCAGGCATGTAGGCTTTGGATTCAGGTCAGGAGAATATTGAATTTACCCTATTATAGTCAGCTAGCCCAAATTTGGAAATCACCTGGGACTTCTCCATGTTTACAAGACTCATTATCTAGACCACTTATGGATGCCGAAATTGAAAAATGGGGCCAATTAATGGACGAGCAGAACTATTGGGACTACTTGGGACTATCTATCGAAGAAAACTAACAACCACATGTCTAGATTTAAATATCTGCAATTAACAAGCTGGGCTCAAAGCCAAGCATCTGTAGAAGACTCGAATAAGTGGGAGACAGCACTATGTGGTAACCCCGCACAGAAAAAAGAGACTGCTAAATGGTATTGGATGTTAGTCCAGGAGGAAGATTCCCACAATACGCCACTGGGGGAAAAATGGAAAGAGGCCCTACCAGACGCCGACTTAACAACTCTTTGGCAAGTATCTATGAATGCACTTTGTTCATTTGTCAAATACGCTCCATTAAGGAAGAATCTATTTACTTTACATAGGGTATATTGGTCCCCAAAGAAGCTGTCCAGAATAATAGGGGAAACAAGGTGCTGCCTGAAATATGGATTGCCAAAAGCAGATGACGTGCATATGTTCTGGCAATGCTTTGGAGTGTATGCTTATTGGCTATATGTGGGTAAGATATTAACGGCTATCCTGAAAAAGAACATAGAGGTAAACTTATCTCTGATTATTTTTGGGATCTTGTATAATGTTGGTTTTATTGGGAAGAACAGGAAACTGCTTGAGCAGCTGTTATTAATTTTGATCATCATTGGCTACAGGGAAATATGTATCAATTGGACCTCCAAAAGCCCGCCCTCTTGTGCAGCTTGGTTAATGGCAGCTAGACGATTTGGTTGGTTAGATTGTATAAATGCCTCTGAGAAGAGAGTCAGCACATGGGAACCCATCATCAGGGCCAGGGAACATCCGGCAGGATATGACTGCATGCTTCGTTTCCATCCCTGAACGCAAAATAAACACCTTTTCTGGATTGTCGCATATGAGGACCAAAAAAAAAAAAAAAGAGGGATTATGAATGATGACTACATAAAATCAACAAGGGAATTAAAAGAAAAAGATGAGACTCATCTGAAGATGAAAGTGTTCTCTAGACTTCAATTCGAATGTGAAACCACAAATTTGTGATTGTTAAAATCATCAAAAGGGAGGGATTTTAGGGAAATTACTTTTAAACTAAAAATTTGACTCACAGACCCCAGTAGAATTGCACTTTAGAATGCGTTTAAACTGCTGTAGAAATGTTTTCAAATGGAAAATGACACACAAAAACCTTGTGCCTGTTTGAGTATGTGATAGAATCATATTCATATATATTATCAATTTATTAAATGATTCCTAGACTAACCATATGTAGGGAAAATGAGTAGCATTTAAATGTATGCAAAATAATATAAAATAATTTTTTGGTACCAAGCTATCATTCTGAAATGTACCTCTTTAGCAGGGCTTAAAGGCCTTTCCTTTCGACTCTTGCTCATAGCTTAATACACGTTATTTAGAATATGTTTGCATAGCACCAGCATTTTGCTTGAGAATGTGCTGACTTCAAAACCCTGTTTCTTTAGTTTCCTCACACCATGATTAGGTCACTGTTCTTAATACAGTGAGTTGCTGTGACTACTTGAATGAATAATGATTTAGATATATTCTATGAATGCCTTACAGAATATTATTGCTAGTTTTGCGTTATCATTTTCGACTTACTTTGTATTCACAATGGACATACAGCGCAACTTTTAGCTTAGGTAAGAAGGTTCTCATGAGAACTTTCTTCAATGTAACAAAGTCTTGAAACAATGTTTTGCACTACATCGACAAGAATGTTTTCCGTGCGAATCGAGAGGAGAAGCATTGGGCGTTGACGACACCATTGGACGAACGGTTTCCATTGGAGGAGGAGAGTCATCCCCTAACCATTATCGATACATTATTTTGTGGTTTTATATTAATGAGTGTTCCTAGCTAGTTAGGAGAGTAGGTAAGAGGGGAAGAAGAACAATCAGATGAGAAGAAGAATCTGACCCAGATCTCTTTATCCTGCCTGTGCAACTCTTCTACTGAAGAGTGGCTTCCTTAATGTTGTTATCAACAGCTACTGCTAAAGGTGACTTTATTCTTCCTTCATCAAAAACTCTCTTTGATCAAGGCTACTGCAAAGATCACTCTTTTAAATGGTTGCTGCTGCAGCATTAAGGGACTTGGCTGAGTTTCTAGAACCACTCTTGATGGGTAGTTCTTTTCATGTTCTAAATCTAGCTCTTTTCCGAAAATAACTCTTCATGGTTTCTGCTTAGGGTGGATTAGGCTCCTTAGCTAGTGTAGTGACAGTTCCCTTTATGGAACACTTTGTATTGATTTATGCTGTCACTAATTAAGTTTTATTGGCATTTCTGTAAACTGACTAATCTGAATAAAGACAACAAAAATAATGCTAGTCCTTTATGATAAATAAAGGTGTTGAAAACTTCACCAACCTCTCATCATTGACTGAACATTAATCCAACTGTTGATCATGTATGCAAAGTTCCTGTTTTGGATAAGCTCTATTCTAAGACAGTGGTAAAGGTCCATCGAGCCATCAGGATTTCCCAAGGGGCGGGATCTGTAAATTGGGTGTTTAGACATGAATTCTATACTTGGTTAATCCTCAGGCTCCCACATAGGTATGCTGGATCCTTGCCAGTCAGGGACTTCTAAGTCAGACAGAGAAGTTTGAACAAGGATCTTTTCCTGATTGGGAGCCAGTAGAGAGCTATGAGCGAAGGAGCAGATGGCAAGCCTGGCGGAAGTTAATTGACCAAGCAAACAGCGGTGTTCTGAGCGACCTGTATTTTAGAAGGAAGGGACTCATGGGCCGCTAGCAGTAAGGTGTTTCCATAGTTAAGGTGACAGATTATTAAACCCCGAGTAAGAGTTCTCCTAGATCTAAATGGAAGCCACTGAAATACTTTCCTGAGTAGGTGCATAGTGCCAAAGCAGTCACCACATGTGGACATAACCTGATCCTTCATGGACAGGTTCTTAGCAAGAAGGACACCAAGATTTCTAGCCAACTAACTAGGAGATGACACAGGTCCTAGCTCAGAAGGCCATCAGTCATCTTGCCAATATGTCTGAGCTTTTCCAAACAACAGGATCTCTGTTTTGTCTCCATTTAGCTGAAGACAGTTTTTCTCATGTAAACGATGAATCTCTGTTTGACATTTTCTGTGCTATGCCCAAAGGAGATGATTAGTTGGGTATCATCTGCATAAGAAAGTATTACAGAATCACAGGAATTGACTATCTGGGCAAGAGGCCCAAAAAGATATTAAAAAGAGTAGTGCTCAAGGAAGATCCCTAAAGGACACCCTTGCCCAGAGGAAGGGTCTTTGAATGAAAGGTGTCAGAAGAGACCATTTGGGTCCTGTTGTTCAGAAAGTCTTTAAGGCAGTCTAGGCTTTCTGCTGGATACCTATATCGTAAAGTCATTGGATCAAGATGGATGTGAGACAGCATCAAAAGCCGCCAACAGGTCAAGAAGGAACAGCATAGCCAGCGTTTAGCATCTAAAAATAGTCTGATAGAAACGACTACTGCCTACAGGGAGGTTTCAGTGCTATGAAAGGTTCAAAAGCCAGACTGTGAGGGGCTCAGAAGATGATGATCCTCCAGGTCAGAAGAGAGTTGTTTGTTCACATATGATTCAAGAACTTTGCCTAACAAAGGAAAGAGTAAGATAGGTTGGTAATTGGCAGGCTGCTTTCGATTGGCATCAGGATTCTTTAAGATGGGTATAACATATGCAGATTTCCACTCCTGGGGCACAGCGGCTAAGGTTAACGATAAATTGCATAGTGATGTAATGGTAGGAGTGAGAAGAGTAGACAAGGCAGTCATTATTTACTGAGGACAGAGATCAGAAGGAGAACCTGATTTGACTTTGAACAATAGTTCTAACATCTGCAAGTGAGTGATAGGCTAAAACCTCTCAAGCACCACTAGAGTATCTCTAGTGAGAGGACTTTTTAATAGACAATTTAGTGAAGGATGAGGAGGTGGTACAAAATTTCTGATATATTTTCTTGATTTTTGATTCAAGATGATTCGTCAGGGCATCACATAACGCTTGAGAGGCTGGAATAACTGAGGTGCAGGCAAGAGGCTTGGTAAATTCATTTAGCACCTTAAACAGTTCTTTAGCAAAGGTTCCAGCTTGGTCAATCATGATGATCGTGTTCAGTCTCCACACGATTTTGCTATGATAGGCTTCTAAGGCTAATTTATATCTCTTTTTATCTGCAGCAGATTTCAAGGCACACGATTTACGTTCTAGTCTTCTCGTCTTTTCAAGCCTCAGTTCAGTTGAGTACCAAGGGGCATTATGTCTGATAGCCTTAGGAGTGCGCTCTGTTTATAAGGGGCAACTAAATCTAGTGCTAGGGAGAGAGAGTCTTGAAACATGGCTAAGGCAGAGTTAATGTCCTGAGGGGCATATTTATGAGAGGCTTGCCATGCAACGTGGTACATGCATGACGCAAACCTCTAAGTCAGATTTTCAAAGCCACGCAAAGTCACTTTGCGTTGCTGTGACTGGCTTCAAAAAGCTGGAGCAATGCAATGCAGTGCAAATTGCTGAACTGCGTTCCATGGACATTGTGCGATTGTTGCCACACAACTCCCGCGGATTTGGACTCATTACCTTAATTTCAAGAACTTGTAAACCTGGGAATGCGCCAAAATCTTAAACCTTTCTAGGGAAGTAGTAACAAAGAGAAATATCTCTATGTTTCTTCGTTTCTTCCTCTTTCTATGTGTGCTGCATTGTTCAGCACACATAGAAAGAAGAATATGCCTTCCAGGATTGGGTTTGTGCTTGAAGGTGACCCTTTGAACATCTCCATCGCCAAGCTGGAAATTCAGGAGACTTAAAAAAAACACACACTAACAGGCTTTCTCTGCATATTGGCCGTGTCTCTGGAACAACGTACCAAACAACAAACAAAAGTAAGCAACGACTCCCCATGTCAGAATTCCTATGGCCTGTGAGACTTAGGATGCCAACATTGCAACTGATATGGGGCTTCTCTTAGGCTGCTGCAATCTTGGTATTGGTAACTTCTAGAACTCGTTTCATCTGAATGGTGGGTCCTCTGCCCTCTTTTGCAAAAGAATGCACATTTTTCAATGTTCCCCACAGAATTCTGAGGCTGTCCTTTAGCCCTGGCTCTCTTTTTCTAAAGCAGCTTTGAATCATGAGCAGAAATGCTTATTCTTTTTATTTAGTTTTTTTGCACTCTCTACCACTCCTTCCTAGGGTATCTGTCCCCACGGAGGCACCGACAATGTTTTCTGTTGCAGGCTGTGAGACAGCCCCAAAAGCCCATTGTTCCAGCTTCACCCATGCTCAGCATGGCTTTTGAAAAGCTGGTGCGGGAGCCTGCTCTGCTGTTCTCTCCCTCCCTGTATCTGACAGTAGGTGAGGGCTGTTCCATTTGATGCTTCAGGCTCATCCCAGACACAGAGACTGGCTGTGGCTCCCAGAGATGCTCTCACGGTTCTAGCGTGCCCCAAGAACCTTCAATTTTGGAGCATAAGGACACTCACTGGGCACTGTGACCCTACAAGACAATTTTCTTAATACAGGGGGAAATGATGTGTGCTCCCCGGCAATCCTTTTCCAGGACCTTAGCCTCCCCAGGGAGTCTTAAACTCCTGGGAGGTGGATGCCACTCGTGTCCCAAAATGGTCGGTTCCCCAGGGTGACTACGCTCTTCTAAGTTTGCTGAGGTCTCTGGGAGGCATGTTCATTCACTTTCTTCAGCCCAAGAAAAAGAGCAAAGCTCCCCTAAGCCAGTCTTAATGATTTTTGGCTTGTTTGCTTCTGCTAGCATACTCCAGCCAGAGGAATGTTTGCATCAGGCCTCTTGCCCTCTACATTTTTCATAGCTTTGAGAGGCTTAATATTTGCACTGCTCTTCCTCGAATAAGAGAGAGCTCAGGGCCTGCCCTCTGACACCTAACTCCCTGGCCAGGACCTGTCCTCTGTCTGTATTCCAGGTTTTCTCTTTAAGCCAATGTCTCCTAGAGCAACACCCCACATCCCTCAAGCATAGTATTCGCCCTGAAAACTCACAAAAGATACATCCTGCTAAAAAAGGGGGGTTGTGTGCTAGGTGCAAGGGGAGAGAATCCTTTTTAAGGACGAGAACCCTCACTCACCCAAAGGTGACATGATTCATCATTGGGCTCCCTCCGCACATCGGGCCGCAAGGTCCCGGATGTGGGCTACAACTCTCCACCTAATACATTGGGTGGAGAGGAGCTGAGGTGTTTTCAAACAAGGGGATGCCACAAAGCAGAATAGGTGAGTGAGGGGCAGAGTGCAGTGAAAAGTGTGCGTGATAGGTTAAAACTATCTCAAGGGCTCAATTTATTTATTCAGTAGTGTCCTTGGATAGGAGTAAAAACTAAGAGGACTGGAGGTTCAAAACAAATATACCACCTTAGAGGTCAACATATTTCTGCCTTTGTTAGACTCCAAACGGAGTTCATAGGCATTCTTCAGGACCAAATATTAGTACAAGTCACTCTGTAAATATATACCACACTCGTGTAAAACAAGATGGCTATACTGGCCGTATTCATATGTAGACACCAGAAATGTGGGTAGTTAATACACCATCTCCATCTGTAACAAAAGAAAGAGCATGATACGGTGTGTCCTGAAGCACAATCACAATCCCCTCATAGGCATTTCATAAAACACAGGGTGTATTAGTGAGCAAAAAGGCGGGATCATGGTTACCTGCTAGAAGAGGCAGACTTAGGCTCTCTGCAGCCACAAGGTACCCCACAGACAATTCGGCTCACAAAACTACAAAGAAATGAATTAAAAAACAATGGCAGTATGGAGAAAAGCATTCAACATCATAATCTATTGTGTATTGAAAGTTTATCTGCTTCTGAATACTTGGAGGAAGATGGACAGCGAGATCCTATCTACTGAACAACAAATGCAAAGACAGAGGAGGACAGAGATGGGCCGCTGCTGAAATGAGGGAAAAGTTCTAGTACAAGACCAACAAGGCCCCTCTAGTAGGTGTAAATATGAATGTATGTCTCCTTGCAAAAAATGAAGGAGGCAGCCGTAATAAAAATCCATACAGCTGTAATACGATTAATGCACAGAGGGGAGACATCAATTCACCCTCGTGAAATGCCCTAACCCTCTGAAAAGGGGTGCGAGGAGCGTGTCGAGCGTGAGGAGCTCGGTAAGACGGCACAGGATTAGGGCCATGGGACGGTCCCAGAGAGAGCCAGAAAAGAATCACAGGTACGGCACCTTTCTCTCTCTCTGCGGTCCGAGTGCGAAGCTGGAGAGTAAGAACTCAATCCGGTCTCGCACCCGAACAGAGTCAAATTACTCTGTCTAAACTAATTCCATATAAACACAGAGGCTCCAATATAAAACGCACTTACCAGTCCTGAGCCGAGTGTACTGTGTAATGCGGGATCCTGGCGATAGGAAGGATCGCCATGGTGCTGCCGTATTTCTGTGGCCAGGAGGAAGCATCGGGCGGACCTGACGAATGACGTCACGTCCGGTGACAGTGCTCAGGCATTATGGGAAACGAATCCTGGCATAGGTTATACTAACACATATTCATGTCAGATTTAAGCCACTGGCTAGAATAACAATCCAGAAAAGGGGAGAAAGGAATCCCACTACCACCATGAATGGTGGTGGTCAAAACCAACCGCGTGTAGAGAAATGATAAAGACGGCATCAACTGTCGTCTCACGCATGGTTTCACGATTGGCATCATGGGAGGTGTAGTCCTCCTCAGAGTCAATCAACTTGTATGTGTCTCCCTGAAAACCAGGACGCGCGCATCTAGACCTGGTGCATAGTGCCTACACAAGGCTACATAATCGAAGATAAAAATCAAAAAGCATGTTGTAAAAAATCTCCCAGACCAGGGCGATGGTTGTTAAACACTGGTCGAGCGGGTGGCACACCATCTTGCAGGACCCGTTGCCAAATAGTGCAGAGACTTGAGTTATAACACTCCATGGACTGTTCACAGAGGTCAGGTTGAGAGGACCGATATTGCCACAGAATCGAAGGCAAGCCCTTATGAATAGGACAAGAGCGTGTCCTTTGTGTTGTGCTGGCACCACCCCAGGTAAGGCGGTATCCCTATCATTCAGTGAGGGTGTGAATTCATATAGTAGAGTGTTGGATGACACATTGTGAGTCAAGCCACAGAAGTCTAGCCCGAATGTGGTGTCAGCGGTGTCAGCCCTTTGAACGGGGGGGAACACACATTGGGTCAGGTGATATTTCTAAGGATAGACATCAAATATACAGGTCCATTGCGGGGGCAATCTCCAAGGGCTCATCTACCTAGACTATGCCAAGGTATCTCGTCATTAAGACCCTGGGTATCACATCTAAGCCTATATATCCACCTTTGTTCCCTGCGGAACAAAACCAATTCATGCGGACCCATCGCTTTTACATATCTCAGTCTGTCAATGATTGTCCAGTAGATATCGTTCTCAGAGTGGCCTAGATTCAAAAAGTGCCTTGTCAATTTCGTGTTATCCTTTCTACATCGCATAGAGCTGCGGTGTTCCCCTATCCTCACTTTTACATTGCATGTGGTCATCCCTATATAGAGAAGATTACATGGACACAGCAAGAGATAGATCACCCCCTCCGTGTTGCAGTTTGTCAGGGAGTTTAGCTGCCACGGGGTGGACAGACCCAGATCTATTGTGAGTAGTCTCGATGTGAAAGTGCAGACTGAGCAGGAGCCGCAAGGGTAATGTCCCTTGGCAGGGGCAGTTGGCCAGAAAGTATGTTGCCTTGTCATCGGTGTGGCACTACGTGGGCGTGTGTGTACTATCTTGTCCTTAATGTTCTGACTCCGTTTCAATGCGAAAAGTGGCCTCGGGAGCAGTGCAGAGTCAGTATTGAGGATATGCCAATTCTTGTTGATGGACTTTTTTTACGATGTCTGTCAGATGGCTAAAAGTGCTAACACAGACCAGCCGGTTCATGAGGTTCTTGGTTATTGTGTCCAGTAGGGTATCCTGATTGTTGTTTCTTGCTCGTTTTTGTGATCCACATATGACACCAGTAGGATATGCACGTTGTTGTAGATGTGAGCTCAATGTTCGTGCATGTTCCTTAAATTTACTTATTTCTGTGCAGTTGCGTCACAGTCTTACGAATTGGCCCACTGGCAAGTTGTTCCTTAGCGAATGGGGGTGGAAGCTGGTGAACTTCAAGAGTGAATTCCGAGCCAAGGTTTGGTATATAATTCGGAATAAATGCTTCCATCCTTTGGGTACAACAATAAGTCTAGAAATGGTAGGGAGACATTACTTGACTCATGAGTGAATTTTAGGTGGGGATTCCTGGAATTTAACCAATTGGAGAAAGAGTCCAGGGTGGCTGAAGGACCCTCCCATATAATCAAAATGTCGTCGATATATCTCTTCCAAACCTTAAGGTTGGAAGAGTAGGGGTTCTCAGCAGGGTAGATATGCTTGGTCTCAAAGTCATGCATGTATAAATTTGCCATACTGGGGGCAAAAGTGCTGCCCATCGAGTTCCAGTGACCTGTAGATATAAATGTTCATCATATTGAAAGAAATACTCCTTCATGGCCAATGTCGCACATTTAAGGACAAAGGAGGTGGGTGTCAGATCTTATCGTTCCCGTCCATCCAGTAGAGACCTTATTGTATTGAGGGATTCATCCTGAGGGATGTTTGTATAGAGAGATTCCACACCAAAGGTTGCTAGGATGTGAATCTCTGGGTCAAATGGTATATCCGTCAAGGTGTTCAATAAGTGCTTCGTGTCCAGCAGGTACGATGGCATCTCTGCAACCAGGGTATGTAGAAACCAGTCCACAAACTGGGATAGGGGTTCTAATAATGAACCTATCCCGGAGACAATGGGTCTCCCCAGTGGTGGTCTCGTCAGTTTGTGTACTTTGGGTAGCACATAAAAGTAAGGTGTCGTAGGTTGCGTATTGACCAGAAATTCTGCTTCTCCCTTCGTAATCCAATCAGACTCCAAAGCATGTGTCATCATTGTCTTGATCTTTCTGGACACACGTGGTGTGGGGTCGAGATTCACGCGGCGATAATACTTTTCATTGCTCAGTTGGCAAAGGCATTCCGAATGGTAAGTGTCCTCATCCATAACAATGTTTGCACCGCCCTTGTCCGCCGGTTTTATTTTTATCTCCGGGTCTGTGCCCAGGGTGCGGAGACAATCTTGTTCCTTCTTGGATATATTGAAGAACGGAATCTTTGCTGAAGGTCTGAGTTTCTCAAAGTCCTTAATAACCGCTTTCTCAAAAGTGGCAACCTCAGCTGGCATAAGGTGGAGAGGTGGATTAAAGGCTGATCAGGGTTTGGGTACAGTGTTGACTTTTTGATCTCGACTTACATCTGTCTTATCCTGGAAGAACAAGTTCAGTCGTATCTTGCTGAAAAATTGTGCTAGCTCCGTCCGGGTAGCAAAATCATCGCCCAGATGTGTGGGTACAAAACCCAGACCCTTATTCTGGACCCCAAGTTCCAAATCGGTTAGAGAGCGAGAGCTCAGATTAATGACCAAGTCATTTATGTGCTCGGTGACGGGTCCCGTGTCATGCTCCGTGTTGTCCTCTGTTCCATCGCGGGATCCCATTGTACCCTCTGTATGTCTTGGTAGTTGTTGTTTCTGGCTCCTCTTCTCCTGCGTCCTCTGCCCCCTTTGTTTTGCCCTAAAAAAGGAAACATTGGTGCTCCATAGGGCATCGGATGAAACTGGGGCGGTGGACAACCCCATGGTTGTGGTGGCCACCAAGGACCTGGTGGAAATTGTGCTGGGGGCCTATCATAACCACCTCTGTACTGGCGATTCCTTGAAGAAGATGGCATGTTGGAATTACTTGAGTCGGAATCCCGTGAGGTGCTCCATTCATCAGAATTTGAGGTCCACTCATCTGTGCCTTGCCTCCATCCTCTCATGCCTCTTTGATTATTGTTTTTGTTGGATGCCGGGGTGTAGTCATCTTTAGTATAAAGATACACCTTCTCATGCGTAAAACGATCCAAATCTTTCTTCAATTTATTGATCTTGTATTTTAAGATCCCTTCCCTAGTTTCCGCCAATAGTTTATTTACTTCCTCTAACTTTTTCTTGTAGGCAGAGATCTGTACCGTCACCTTGATCTGAGATTCTAATTTCTGTATCTCCACCAACAGCAGATCTGCAACCTCTTTTGCTGTATTAATCAGAAGGATCAACCAATCTCGTGTGCACTTCCACGAGATTAGTGACCATTTCTTAGTGAAGACCTTGTTGTCAAGAAATAGACGGGGGACATTGGTAACGTTCAAGCCTTGTGGTGGTATGTTGCCTCTCAGGTATTCAGTGAGGATTGCCACATGCATAGCAGTCCTCAGTTATTGTTTCTTCAAGTTAGAGAGTTTGTTCCATTCCTCAGTCTGATTAGTGTTAGTTGTCAGTGTGGAATCTAAAAGACTAGGGGTCTGTAATATAGCATGGACCCTCTCCTCATCGAATGCCAATCCCAACCATTCTGCCATGTTTGCCTCACAAAGAAGCAAGAGAAGTGAGGGGAAAAACAATGATGATTTGAATTAACACGTCGGGGAATTATAACTACGGATCCACTGTCAGTTGACTGTTCAATACAACAATACCACACTTGTCCTCTAAGGTGGTATATTTGTTTTGAACCTCCAGTCCTCTTAGTTTTTACTCATATCCAAGGACACTACTGAATAAATAAATTGAGCCCTTGAGATAATTTTAACCTATCACGCACACTTTTCACTGTACTTTGCCCCTCACTCACCTGTACTGCTTTGTGGCATCCCCTTGTTTGAAAACACCTCAGCTCCTCTCCACCCACTGCATTAGGTGGAGAGTCGTAGCCCACATCCGGGACCTTGCGGCCTCGATGTGCGGAGGGAGCCCAATGATGAAGCATATCACCCTTTGGTGAGTGGGGGTTCTTGTCCTTAAAAAGGATTCTCTCCCTTTGCACCTAGTACACAACCCCCCTTTTTTAGCAGGACGCATCTTTTCTGAGTTTTTATATTCAGATAAGGGGCAATATGTTCTCTGGTGGGAGTTACTCCCATGGATCCCAAGTGTGGTATTATAGTATTCACCCTGCCTGCACTCCTAATACTTCACAGCTTCCTAGCAACTTACAGATCACCTGTGTGTAGGCAGGAATATGGGGACTACAGGTCCAGTCCACAGAAGATCCTCAAAGCAGCCCCATCCCGCTAATGTCCTTCAAAGGGTGGGGGGCAACAACACTGGCCCAGGACACAAATCCTAATCCCTGGATGCCAGCTAAAGTCGGAAGCACTTGCATTCTCTTTTCCATGTGGAGTCAGATGTTGTTGAGTCTATCTCTGCAGTAGGAGCCAAGATTCCTTGAGTGCCATTCAGCAGGAGTCAGTCGTCATCTTTCTTCCAGATAGTCATCCATTGTAGTTTCTCCAGGTCCAGATTGTTCTCAAATGTCTTTCATGTGTGCAGAGATTCACGTGGTGGGTGGAAAGTTCCAGAAGGTTGGAATTTCTACCCATTGCTAAGAGGACACATCGTCACCCACCCTGTGCCAATCCTTCTGCACAGCATTTTGGGGCTTTTCGCAAGAACAACCTTAAGTGTTCCATTGAAAGAGCTATCTGAGAGCTTTAATTCATGCCCTTAGCTACCTCAGCAGCATGCTCCATACCTCTATACCTTCAAAGGGCCTTCCTGTGATTGGCTCCAGAGGTCAAGCTCCTCTCTATTGTTTCTGTGAGGTTGAGCCTTTCCAGGCAAGGTGCAGTGTGAAAATATCGTTAGTATATGCAGATTCTGTCTCCATCCTTTCCTTCACCAGGAACAGACTCAATCACTATCCAATGGCCCTATTTTGTAGTGATGGCATACATCTCCCAGCTGGCAAGCAGAGTAATTAACTTGGCACATCTGGGTGATAAAAAGCCAGAGTCTAATTAAGGGGCACACTAAGAGAATTAGGAAAAACACGAAGTATCAGAAGGAGGGAAGGTATGTGGAAACTGGTGTCCTATTTCAACCCAGTACCCTTGTTTGCTTGGGGAATTCTGTGCGTTAGATGCACACATAATTAGCCCAACTAATGCAAAACTGTACCTTAGTGCAGCGTTCGCCCATAGTGTGTAATGCAGTCAAATACTCTGTATCATTCTGTGAAGCACTACAGATGTACGATCGCACTATGAATGTACAGGCCAACATCAACGTATTAAAGGTCCATCCAGTTACAGTCTATCTGTGTGTAGATACCAGGCCTAGTTAGGCTGTACTCTCACTCGCTCAACCCGCACATCTGTGTACCACGTGTACGAATGTGTTCACATGCAACCAGCCCAGAGCCTCTTATCCCAGCTATACAGCAGTGGATCTTTTCTCAAAAGGCATACGCTGGCAGTTAGAAATCCCAATATATTTAAAAAAAGCTTGCAGTGAGTGAGACTAGCTCAAAGCAGAGGTTCAACTAGGTGGTCCAAAAAGCGAAAAAACTAGGGGAACTTAACAGGTTGGAGCCCATTGTCTCACACCAATCTCACTTCAGTCGTACAAACATTGGGCTAAGTGCATGTAAATGGGGGGCATGTTTACTATTCTAACTCCAGTCCTACAAGCATTGGAGTTTTGGATATAATTTGGGGAAGGATGAAATACATAACATTCTAACTCCAGTCCAACAAACATTAAGGTAACTGCATATAATTGGGGGTGGATGAAATCTGTTATTGTCCCTGTAATCCTACAAACGTTGAGGCATGTGCATATAACTGGTGAAGTACCTATTTACTATTCTAACTCCAGTCCTACAAACAGAGGGGTCAGTGCACATGATTGGGGCAGGGGTGCATTTACTATTACAACTTCATTCAAAAACGCTTTAAGGTGTGTGTGTGTGTAATTGTGAGGGGAAAATGTACTATTCTAACTTTAGTTCGACAAATATTAAGGTAATTGCATGATTCTAACTGGATTCCTACAAACATTGGAGTAAGTGCACATAATTCTCGGGCACGTTTTCTTTCCAAACTCCATCCCATCAAACACTGGTGTAAGAACATATAATTGTATATGTATATTTACTATTTTTGACCTTGGGTTAAATGTGTATAATTGGGGGAGCACATTTCTGATTCTAACTCCAGTCCAACAAGCATTGGGGTAGGTGCATTTAAGCTGGGGGGGATGGGGCTTATTTACTATACTAACTCCATATCAAAAACATTGGTGTCAGTACATATATTTGTAATGAGCATATTTACTATTTCAATTTCTGTTCCTGGAAACAATGGGTTAAACACATTTATCTGGGGGGAGCAAATTTGCTATTGTAACTAAGGTCCAACAAATATGAGGCCAAGGGCATGTATTTGGGGATGTCCCAATAATAAAAAAAACTAATATGACCAAAACATTATTTTTATAAAACATATTTTAAACCTCTAATTTATAAATTCAAAATTCACTGTTACACACTTTTAAAAATGTGAACTTATTTGAAAATATAAACCATGTATTGAGAAATATTCAATATTTTAACTTTTCAAATAGTATTTACAAATAAACACAAAGATTTAAATATTTTTATTTTAAAACCTTAAGAACACTATTCCTCAATTAAACTAAAAAGATAAAAACTTAACTGCTTGAAGCTCAACTCCGACAACAAGGAAGCACTGGTCTTCAGAAACAAGACCTCCCCATGGGATGCTACCTGGTGGCCGACAGAGCTAGGACCAACTCCAACACCCTTCGACCACACCAGGAATCTGGAGATCATCCTGGACAACAAGCTCAACATGACAGCACAAGTCAACGCAGTCAGCGCCATCTGCTTCCACATGCTGCGTATGCTACGAAGAATCATCAAGTGGCTGCCAAAGAACACCAAATGTACCATCATGCAAGCACTCATCAATAGCAGGCTCAACTACAGCAATGCACTCAATGCCGACATCTCCAAGCAGCTCCTAGACAGACTCCAGACCATCCAGTATACCATGGCAAGACTCATACTCAAACTCCCATGACAAACCCACATCTCACCTCACCTCAGAGAGTTCCCCTGGCTGCCCACCGACAAACACAGCCAATTCAAACTCCTCACGCACACAAACAAAGCCTTACACAACACTGGTCCAGCATACTTCAACAACAGCAAACACTTTCACCAACCTAACAGACACCTACGCTCAGTCTCACTCTCACTCACACTCATTTCCCACATTCACAGGAGGAGAACAGGAGACTGTTCATTGTCATACATCGCTCCAAAAATATAGAACGCAAATCCACAACACATCAGAGCGTCCTCCTCACTTCTTGAGTTCTGCAAGAAGCTGAAGACCTGGCTCTTCAAATTACTTTAGGGGGCACTGACCTACGCACCTGCTCAAGTGCCTGGATACCCTCACGTGTGCTTAGTGCACTATACGAATAGACATAACATAACTATATAATAGTTGCAAACTTTAATAGATAAATATAATTTAAAATAATCAAACATCAGAATACGGCAAAAGAAAACACATTTTGTAAAACACTTTGTACCCAATACCCCGTTCAAACTCATCCCCCAAAAAGAAACTTTTAAAAGTTACTTTTTTATATTTTATTTTACAATATTGGTAACAATCTACCTTTAGAAACAAATTAAGTAAATACTGTACAAAAATGGCATTTAATACCACAATATTTAAGTAGTCAATATTTGAAATTTCTACATTAATGTAGAAAAACATAAGCCTCGATATACTTATCCTCAATAGATTTATATTCACAATATTTTAGCTCCATTGATACTTTGGTGTTGATATTCAGGATCTCCACCAAACACACGCAACCAACATTTTTCCAAGCGATTATTATATAAGACAAGGTGCAGATCATTGGCAGGCCATTTCATTCAACCTAGTTTTATCGCAGGGCCACACTTATTTGTCCCATCACACAAAAACACCGAATCAGGAAGAGATCACTGCCCACTGCACAACAGAAACAAAAGCATAGTTAAAAGGACTTTTATTTGAGCCATAGAAATCATTCAAACAGACCAATCTACTCTTCCAAAACTATAGATATAATATATTTGCTAACATTTATTAACAAAAATTCATAAAACGCTGGATTTATCAACTGGCACTTATAACCATCCACGTTTGGCAGCATTTGCTTAGGTTCAATTGCCTCCTCCTTCCTCCTGCTACAACACCCATCAAAACCATCAGAAAAAAACAACAGACTGTTTCAACATGGTTTAGTTAGTCTCTGTTAGACCTGGCATCCTTGCTGAGCTTCTCCCCTAACGTTTTGCCTTCAACCCTCCTGTTTTACTGACTTTGTTTTTGCTAGCTTTAGGACTCTTCCCACTTTACCACTGCTAACCAATGCTAAAGTGCTTGTGCTCTCTCCTTAAAACATAGTAGAAAGATGGCATTTGTTTTGCTCTTAGCCCTTTATGCCTGCATGCAGCGGTAAACAACCTTGACCCCGCATCTGTCACCCCGCATGTTGTTACAACGCGGTCGTTACAACGACCGCGTTGTAACAGCGCATACCATTACCCCGCAAGTCGTAACAACGACTTGCGGAGGGGGGAGAAGGTGTTGGATTTAAAATCCAACACCTTCCCTACTGTCCGCACAGACTGGAGTTGGAATAGTAAATTATACTATTCCAACATCCAGCGCCCCCCTCTGCAAGTCGTTGTTACGACTTGCGGGGTAATGGTATGCGTTGTTACAACGCGGTCGTTGTAACGACCACGTTGTAACAACATGCGGGGTAACGGGATGCGGGGTCAAGAGGCATATTCGCATGCAGCCTGTCTCCCATACACATCTGGGGTGGGTGACAGCTGTACTTTTTGCATTCCCTCTAGACAGCCACACACAAATGGAACTTAGGTGTGAGTTGATGGGTCTTCCTGGGAGGATGGGAGGGAGGAGCTGGGCACAGCCTCACAGCTGAAAAGGCTGTGTCCTGTCCCCGCACAAAGGACTGCTTAACCCCCTGTAGAAAGTCTGGAGCCAAGGCAAGAAGGGAGGACCTCTTTGCACATCAAAGTCCTTCCTTGAAGACTCCCCCACTTCAAAGGCACCACTGGGTATAAGAACTGGATTCTGACCCTACCACTTCAGTACACTTCTGGACCTGTGGATACTCTGCGAGGAAGAAGGACTCCTTTGCTGCTGAAGGACTGCTATTCTGCTGGACTGCTTTTTGGGAAGAACTCCTTTCCTGCTGTGTTGACCTTCTGCCTGCTGCTCTCCTTGCCTGGGTGAGAAAGATTGGACCCACATCACTTGAACCCAGAAAGAGAGTGGCTCCAAGGGCTTGCTGGCTTTCCTCCTGATTGAAGTGTCAGGGACATAAAAGACTTCCAACCACTCTGCTGCAGCTCCTGGACTCGGTCATCTGTGTGTCTTGCCCTGCCAAGTGGTGCCAATCCAGTCCTGGGCCCTTGGAAGTGGGTATAAAGAGCTGACCTAGCAGAAACATAACATAACATGTGTATTTGTAAAGCGCACGTTCACCCGCAGGTCTCTATGCGCTGAATAACAGATGTTTAATGTTACCCAACTCAATGGTACTCATTTTATCAACCTCTGATGGTTGAAAGGCTGAGTGGACCCGCCGGGATTTGAACCTGTAACCATGAGGTCGAACCCAGGCCTCTGCAATGGACGCATTAGTCCACTGAGCCACTAGACCTGGCCAAACCCACACATCAACACTGTTGCGCCACTCAGAACCGGTGCATCTCCCTCGACGATAACGCATCACAGCTGCCGTGAGGATTGAGAACATCACATTGCCGCTGCTGTGAGGATCGAGTGCATCGCGTCACCAATTGTGCGGGGCATTGCCTCCATCTCCGACGCATTTCTGACTTTGAGCGACCTGGAGTCGACACATCGCCTCAATCCTAGGGATGGACAACAACTCATCTCCTCACCTGCTCCTTTCATCTCCCTCATTGTCGACGCAAACAAGGTATTTTGCAGTGGACCAAGGCGGGTCCTTGTATCTGACCCTTGCTCTATCGCGGTGGGCCGGAACGTTTGCATTTGACCCGGTCTAGTGAGACCAGATAGCCCCGGTTGGTGCTTTATGTTTTTAACCACTACAGTTCAGTTTATTTTTTTTAAATTCCTAGCTCTGGTCCTACTTACTGGATTTTTGTTGTTTTGGTCTTGTTTTTACTCATGCGAATATTCACTATTTTTCTAACCTGGTGTTGAGTCTTTTTGTGGATTTTTCACTTTTACTGTTTGAAGTGTTGCACATTGCCTCTTAAGTTAAGACTGCTCTGTGCCAACCTACTAGAGGGTGAGCACAGGGTAATTTAGGGTGTGTTGTGACTTGCTTTGACAAGGATTGTGGTTCCTGCTTGACCAGGGTGCATACCTCTGCCAACCAGAAACCCAGTTTCTAACAGCGGGCCTAACTGTCCATCGCAGTCAGCCTTAACTTGTGACTTTGTCCGTGTCTAGTGTGACCAGATATGGACAGTTGATGCTTTGTGTTTTTTGGTGCTGTTTTCCCTTAAATATTTAAAATTGCATATCTTCCGTTATACCCATTGGATTTTTGTCGTTCTGGTCTTGATTTATTGGTTACAATGTACTCTATTTTTCCAAATTGGTGTGGGATTTTCCTTGTGTTCTGTTTTCATTCTATTAATGTTTGGAGTGCTGCATAAATACTTTACACATTGCCTCTAAGTTAAGACTGACTGCTCGGTGCCAAGCAGCCAGAGGGCTGAGCACAGGTTAATAGGGGTTTGCTTGTTAACCCTGATAAGAATTGTGGTTGCTGCTTGAGTAGAGTTTCACCCTCCTCAACCAGTAACCCAATTTCTTACAGTCTCTATCTGAACTCTCAATCACTATCTCCATTTTTGTACAGAATCATTATTTTGATTTTTGAATCTAAATTTGAAGTTAAGTGGCCTCTGTTACTATTCTATTTATTTTCTATGTATGAACAGTAAGGAGCACAATGAAAACCAAAATTATAAAACATATCACAGATAGCTAAAAAAATACAAAAAATCCCACTATACAATAAAATATGCAGAAATTAAACTAAAGGGGTAACAACACACATACCTTACATACGTACTAATATACAGACATGACACACATATAACATAACTAACACACAGAACTAACAATACACCCTTGCAGGAAATGATAGAATGAAAGTGGGACACGCATAATAATAAGAATGATGCAGAAGACTCCATAATAAATCCATGTAAGAGATTCTAATACTTTGATGTATAAATAATTCCACAAATGGCTTTAAAAAATATGCATTATGTCTATTTCGATATACAGTTCCTTTCTAATCCCCCCTAAAGTTCACATATCGAGGATGCAATCGCCAGTACTTGACAGATAATCACCCTTCCTGTTCAGTGGGTTTTTTGTTTTAGCCACCATTAATTCCCTCCCTATAAATGGTCTCTAAGCAATACTTGGGAAACAATATGGTTATGGAAGATTAAATATGCTTATTGTTTTGATGTATTGATGTAGAATCCTAAAACCAGTAAGTCCAAAGAGAATCGGTCTCTATTACATTTTTCCTGTAAATTGTTGGTGGTAGCAAATGCTGTTTGGTGGGTAAATCCTAATGCTGAATCAATATTGACACAGAAGTTCGTCTTGAGCATGTTTTTTCAAAGTACCTCATTTAAACCATTGCCCATGAGCCTTTTAACCTAGAAAATGTCTTTGACTGTGAACTTGACGTTATATATGTGTAAACATTTGATGCAAGCGTCTTAGATATTTGCAAGTGTTTAAGAAAGGGAGGCATATTTCGCTACATCATATTCAATTCCTATTTGTGTAGACATTGGTTGAATCTCATCAAAATATCATATCTCTTTTTTTCTATTTTTCCTCTTATTCTACATGTGATCTAATCAAAATATAACGTTAAACCATGCTTCAAAAATTGCCAAAGCAATAATTTTTTCTTGCACAAAGAATTTTCATAAATCACTATTCTTTACATAGGGGCAGAGGTCCTCCTATAAATTGGAGTCCCCCACAACTCTAGCAGGGCATTTTCAGAGCAAATAAGATGACCAACAATTTGTTACATTTTACTGAAACAGACTCTCAGAGCAGTGTGATTGTTTCTGCAAAACAAGATAGTAATACTGTAACACCAGAGTTGGAATCTCATGTTAAACAGGGCTGCCCGGCTGGCAAAGGGTTTCTGAAGGCAGTGCCAACTTAGACTTTTAGAGACAAGGCAAGGGAACCACACAGTGGGCAGTTGGCAGCCAGCAATCTGAGTTCACAACATCATTGGCAGTTAAGTGACTTAGAGCTATAGCCCCAATTTGCTTCCAATCATAAGAGCCGTTTTAAGACATGGGCAAAGTGGGCTTTTGCCCAGAGCTCCCACCATCAAAGGGGCCCCCGTTAAAATGATTGGGAAAATATCATCATTAAATTAAATTAATTATGTGGTCTCTGTGGCCTCTTTGCCTTTAGTCCAAGAGAAACTCAGACAGAAGCACATAAATACCCAGATAACATGAAAGGGTGAGGGCCTAGCAATTCTATAGAAACCACAGACACCAAAAGAGAGAGAGTACAGGAGAAATCAATAAATTTAACAGAAAAGCATAAATTAGAGGGGTAGCAAACAGAAAGTGTGCAAGAAAGAGAGGAAGAGAAAAACAAAATCTACAGCAATAAATAAGGAGAGATGATAAAAACAATGATATGAAGGAGAAATTAAGGAAATAAGGGTGTAAAAGGGAAGAAAGACAGAAATGAGAAGTTTTGAAAGATGAAAACGAAAGTGGAAACCTAGGAACATGAAAGAAGGAATTAAATGTAAAGATAAAAGAAAGTTAACAAAGAAAGGTAGAAAACCAAGACTGAAGGAAAGGAAGATGAAAAGAAAGATAAAAAAAGAAATGAAAAAAGAACTAGGGGAGAAAAGACGTAACATAAATGGAAGCAAAGTAAAAAAAAGGAAAGAAAAATCCCAAGCCTTTCTGAGGCATGTATTTTTCCTGCTGTCCACTTTACCTGCTATTGCCTGTTGTCCCCAATTGCACCACAGTTTTATTTGCTGTGGTCTTGAAGTGGGAGCTAGAACTGTGGGTTTATCACCAAAGGAGATGCTTGAGGAAAGCCAAGGGGCTTAGGGACTTGAAACGGCACAAGACAGTCTCTGACATCACCTATTGGAAATGACCATGTACACCTTTACTATATATCTACTATCTGACCCGAGGAGTGTGAAATCCCTGACTATTATATGACGTTATTTTTATCTTGTTGTGCATTTTGGCGAATGGTGCTTTTTAATCCTTACTCCTCCACACTTTGTACGTAGAACTTCTGTGATCTTGGAGCTGGGCTAGAACTATGGGTTGAGCACCAAGGGGAACACTCTGACAGAGACCAGGGTGTTTATGGCCTTGGATTCAGCACAAAGAGTCACCGATACCACTCACATGGAAAGATCATGCCCACTTCTGCTATAAAAATGAGTTAGAGCTCTTCAGCTTATGTAACAATGTCTTCCTTGCCTCTCTCTCCACTCCTTCCATTTCTTTGTACATCACTTTTCTCTACTTCACAACTCTCTTACTACTTCTCTATATTTTGTACCTCTCTTTCTCTCCTTCACCAATCACTAATTCTCAACTTTGTCTCTACCACAATATCCTATCCATCCCTCTCACTGACTAAGGGCCTGATTAAGAGTTTGAATGTGCGGGAGCGGGACCGGACCCCCTCCGGCACCGTCAAACCTGCGGTTCGCCCGCCAGATTTGGAGTTTTCTCCTGGTCTGGCAGGCGGTTCTTTGGCGTTCCCATGGTGGTGCCTATGAAATAGACACCGTAATGGGAATGCCAAAATCAGTCCCTGCACAGCATGGACTGCTGCAGTCCAGGCCATGTAGGTACTGGGGTGCATGCACACAGGGGGCACAACATGTAGGGCCTCCTTTGTTCCTCGCTATCATGGTTTTCATGGCAGTGGAACCGCCATGACAACCGCAGTGGAGAGGAAACTTGTAATATGCTTAGTGGGACCGCGGTGGTCCTACCAAGTGTATTGCAGCCTCAAGACCGCTGCGCCATCACCAGGGATCCCTGATTTCTGGCGGTTGCAGCGGCCTCAGGGTGGCCTGACCGCCTGGTTGTAATAGGGCGGTCAGAAGACCACCACCACCGGGATCCTGCAACTCTGTCGTGCCATGGACCGCCAGACTCTTAATTAGCCCCAAAGTGTATGTCACCTCTACACCTCTCATTGTAACCCTCTCTCTCTCTTTCTCTTCCTCATCTCTCTGTCTGTCTACTGGCACATCTTTTTCCTTACTTCACCTCACATCTTTCATCTGTCTTTAATCCTCTCTGCATACTTACCTCTATATCTCCATACTAGCCCTGTTCTCTTGATCTCTTTTCTTCACTACCGCATATATCGCCACGACCATGAAGAACACTCACTCAGGAGCCCCTGTTGGACTGAAAATGCATCTAGCTGACTCCTTCTAGCATTTTGCGAGTTAAGTTAGCATTTGCGGCGCCATTTTGTCTCTAGGCGCCATTTTGTACTGTGATCGAGAGTAAGACTTAGTCACATTACTTGCCTGCCTCAGCGAAAAAGGCAGCTTCGAGTTATTTCTCTTTATCATATTCAAGGCTGTATCCTAATGTAATGAATGGTTTATTCTGCCCTCGCATGCCTTTCCCCTCTTGTATCCCTGTGCCCACGTTGGAGAGCACTGAGCTCAAGCAAGGCAACTTTGAGAATGTGATAAGATGTACACGTTCTGCAGGTGGCAGATCATCTCTCTGTGCCTCCTTTGTTCATCAGTGCCCGAACTGGAATTTTCCAGCCTGGGCGTGTTCTTAGGGATCTGGAAATGTATAATATCTGATGTTATGTTATGTTGGGGGGAGTCAGTCCCTCGACCGTCATCTCAGGAGACTGGTCAGACTGGACTCCGCTGCAGCGCATTACTAATAAAATTGCTTGGTTTGTATTCTCTACTGTTTTCCCGACTCTTCATTTCTTGGAAGGCAGAGAGGTGGTCACTAGTGACCCGGGTGGCCCGATTCGGGTCACTTCCTTCAGTTGGCGCCCAAACAGGGACTCCACCAGGTGACCCATCTTTGCCCGCAGACGGGTGGGGAGGACGGGGTTGCGTCCGGTCGGATGGGCGGATCAGGGATCCCCACACGATAGAGCTTAGTTCTCGCAGCTGCTCCGCCTGTCTGATCGGGTGGTGCCTCGCCCAGCGGTCATCCCGGCTGGGGTCCGGAAAGGTGAAACCCTTGGATCTGACAGTTTGGTCCGAAGAGTCGGCAGTGGAGAATAACTTTGTTTGACCTGCGTGCACCAGGTGAGTTTGTCTTGACTCTTGGTAAATATGGCGCCATCTTGACCATGGAGACCATTTATTGGCTTGCTTGAACTTGTTTGGTCTGCGGACCGTTTAGATACAGAGGGTCTGCGGACACTCTGCCAGGCAATAGTGAATTTGGCTTACTCTTGAAAATGCCTGGGGCTTGGGCCTGTCTCTCTGGTGCAGTCTGAGGACTGACTTGTGGTTGCCTTTGTTTGGGGTGGTCTGAGGACCAAATTTCTTTTGTTAGTCGTCTGGTACAAATATTGAACGTGTCTTATATTAAGATGCCTTGTCTGAGCAAAATGTGGTGTTTGGGGTGCCGTTGTTGTTCTACTGATGCCCGACTGGAGGAAAGTCAACCTGCACCTCCAGAAGGCACCCCGAATTTTGACATGTACGTGAAGCACAGTATTGGCCCTATTATGTTTAGTACATTATGGCACAAATATACGAGGGACAATGCCGAGCTCCAGTGGCCATTAACAGGTACCTTTGATGAACAAAAATTGAATTTCTTGCAGTATAAATTGTTTGCAAAACGGAGTAGACAGTCGATGTTTGATTCCCTTCAGGTATGGCAAAAGGAAGCTAGGCAGAGGCGCATAAGAGCAGAAAAAGAGGCTAGGCGAGGGAAGATGCAGGCAGTGACTCATAAAGCAGTAGCGCATGATAGAGAGAAAATAGAAAAAGGGATAGAATGCGCTGATAGAAAATTTCGATTGCAATGTGACAAATCCTATTTTGCTCGAGAGGAGGGTGATACATTAGTGGAGGAGCTATTAGACTCTCGACCTCCTCCTCCCTATGCCCCGCAGAGAATATACCCTGTTGTCCCGACGCCTTCGTCTTCTGCCCCTCCTGTTTCCATCGCGGGTTCTCCTGCCCCTGACCTGGCTGCTTTGGCCACAGCACACCCTGTTCTTTCTCTAGCTTCACATGCTACAGATGCCATAACTGCGAGTCTCACTGCTATGCCTATAGTTTCCGCTTATGCTCTCTCTCCATCACTCACACCCTCAACACAGCCATTGTTAGCTCTTGTGTCTGCCCCTCCATCTATTGTGTCTTCCTCGAATGTCTCCTCCCTGGTATTGTTGAACATTGGGTCGCCGGTGCGTGGATCGAATGAGGGTGATTGGGCAGCAGCTCGAGAACGAATGGGGCGGGTGCTGATTTGATCCGATGTGGGAAATGAGGAGAAGAAGATGGTGGCGGACCAGGCCGCACAGTGGGCCCGGAGTACGATTTATAGTGTGGAGTGTGATGAAAGATTATGAGCAGTTCGTGCAGCAGCACGCCCTCAAGCATATGTCGGCCACATTAATAGGGTTGTGGGAACAGTGTTTTAATGGTGTTGCACCTCAAATAATTTATGACATCCAGGACCGTGTGTATGCCGCTGACCTGGCTCCTAATGACGTATTTAGTAATGTTGCCACATTGGTTGGTTATCGAGGTAGGCTGCACCAGAAAATGCCAACGACAGGGTCTCAGTTTCCGATGAGGAAAGTACATCCTATTTTTCACCCCGAGATACCGGAGCTACGTAATCAGCAGAACGCTGTTGTCAGGCAGCGAGTAGAGGCCCGTTTTCAAGAACAATGGGTTTACACTCCATGGAAAAGGAGTGAGGTTTTATCTCTAAAGAGCCAGTTGCCCGACCCTAGAAAAAATCTGACTGCATATTACAAGGAATTGACAGAGGCTGCCTCATCGACAGAGATGACGCTGGCAGACATTGAGATGTTTTTCGGATTGTTGATACCGGTGGGCATTTGGAGACAGGTGCATACGCAGGACCACGTTGTGGAGCTGGGTGGCACTTGGGATGAGATTAGGGCATGGGATAAGGAGAGGAAACCTGGTGAGAAGCCTAGGGCTGAGATACTGGCTTTGCCGAATCGTATTATTACCTATATCCATGCCCTAATACCACTGAGGCGGGTCGATTGGGATAAGTTAACAGCATGTCGTCAGAAGAGAGATGAAAGTGTGTCTGATTTTTTCACCAGGTTTGAGGGGGTATTTTTGGATTTCAGTGGGCAGGATTTGTCAATGGAAGGAGGTGTCCGATTGTTCGTTAATAGATTTGTTACAAATTTGCTTCCAGAGATCGCTGCCCGGTTGCAGGCTTCGGAGAGCACGTGGACCACCTCCTCCCCTTCGGTGATATTGAGCATGGCGCAGTACTATGAGCACAGGGAAAATGAGGAGAAGGAAAAGGTGGAAAGGAAAAACAAAGAATTGAAAACAAAGGTGTTGATGCAGCAGGCGGCTAGGGGAAACGGTAGAGGACGCGGCACCGGTTCGACCCAACAGTTGCCTCGCACTAATCGGAATAGCACACCTGTGGGGCTGAACCTGTGTGAATATTGCAAAAAGGAGGGGCATTGGCAAAATGAGTGCCCGGAATTGTTGCAGAAAGTTGAGGCCCCGAGAGGACGGGGCTCTAGGGGATGGGGTCGTGGTGGAGGTGGTCGTGATGGGGTTCAGGCAGATGAGTCTTCACAGAGTCGTTCTGACCAAAACTATTTTGATGACCCTCGAGGAAAGCAGTACTACCTTGATGACTATGATATGGATGAGGTGACAGGGATGTCCTATAGCTAGGGCAGCCAGGGACAGGGTGAGGGACCAGTCCAGATACCTGTAGATCAGCGTGGTCCTTATGTCACAGCGGATTTGCATGGCTCGGATAAAACATTTCTGGTGGATACGGGTGCATTGAATAGCTCTGTTTCTCGTTCACTGGTCCTGTCTGGCCAAAATAACGTGTCGGTAGGTTTTTTAGGCGTACCGGTCGTGAGCCCCATCTCCAAATCCCTTGCTTTGACTATTGGCCCCTTTACCGTAGATTCGCCATTTTTGTGACAGCAAATTGTGGAGAGAATTTAATGGGATTAGATCTGTTGAAGAAATTGCATGCTACCATTTCTTGTTCCCCGGATGGTGTCTTAATGATGATAGGACCGAATGTGACTAGTACCAAACAGTGTTTTTCCAAAGTTGTGCCGCTTCCCGCTGAATTCAAGGACGTGCCGCCCACGTTGTGGTCCACAGGTGATACAGATGTGGGATTGTTGCAGATACCTCTGGTCTCTATTAAGGTAAAGGACAATGCTGTGTTGCCTTGTATTCCCCAGTACAAAATACCACAGGCGGGGGAGCGAGCTTTGTTACAGATTATACAGGATTTGGTTAAGTCAGGGGTTGTTGAGGAGACAGCAGCGAATGTGTGTAACAGCCCTATTCTCCCCATCTTTAAGAAGGCACCCTCGGACTCCCCTGATGCCCATCCTGATGTCTATCGTTTTGTGATTGATTTGCGAGAAGTTAATAAAATAAAATAGTGGTCACTGACATTATTGCCCTCCTGACCATGATTCCCTCCACTGCAAAATTAATTTCTGTGATTGATTTGAAAAATGCTTTCTTTAGCATCCCCATTCACCCAGATATCCAGCATCTTTTTGGGTTCACTCTGGCCGGTAGAAGCTTTTGATTCTGTCGCGTTCCTCAGAGGTATACTGAAAGTCCTAGCATGTATAGTCAAGCTTTAAAAGGCCAATTGGATTCCCTAACACTTCCCTCGGGTAATGTATTGCTACAGTACGTCGATGACCTACTGATAGCTTCTGACACTGAAGAAGGTTGCAAAGACGCAGCGGGTAAATTATTGCTGCATTTGGCACATCACGGGCATAAAGTATCCCTTTCAAAATTCCAATATTGTCGACAGGAGGTCACCTACTTAGGTCATCTACTGTCGAAGGAGGGTAGGAGACTAACACCTGAGCGTATTAATGCTGTTGCTAAAATGCCCATCCCCAAGACGCAGCGGGATGTGCGTGCCTTTATAGGTATTACCTCGTATTGTCGCCACTGGATTCCTAACTATTCCCTACTAATGAAACCCCTACTACAATTAACCACTAAGGATGTGCATGAACCTTTGCCTTGGACGCATGAATGCCAGCAAGCTTTTGAGCAACTAAAAACAGCGCTTTGCTCTGCGCCTGTGCTTGGCACGCCAGACTACCAGAAGCCGTTCGTGTTGTATATACACAAAGTGGCTGGCTGTGCACTCTCTGTTTTAACACAAGCCTTTGGAGGTAAGCAAAGGCCGTGTGCCTATTTCTCTGTGCTTTTGGATAACGTTGCCAGTGCCCTCCCGAGCTGTCTTAGAGCGGTCTCGGCCTTGGCTGTCTCAATCCGACAATCGGCAGGGCTCGTCCTTGATACTGATCTCACAGTCATGGTACCTCATGCTGTGGACACACTGTGGACACACTTCTGAACAGAACAAAGACGCAGGACCTCACGCAGGACCTCACCAATGCGCGTCTGACTGGCTATGAATTGACCCTGTTTGCACCACACATCACCATCAAAAGATGTGCCACTCTGAACCCAGCCACGTTACTACTCCTCCCTTCTGAGAGTGAGGACGCGGACGTGCATGATTGCATTTTCCGCACTGAAGAAGAGACGAAGGGACGGGTAGACCTCACTGATGTTCCCTTGTCCGAGCCCCAAGGGGAACTATATGTCGATGGCTCTTGTTTCAAACTACCAGATGGCACAACAACTGCGGTGTACTCTATCACTACTTTACACACTGTAGTCGAGACATCACGAGTCCCTTATCATTCGGCCCAAGCTGCAGAATTGGTTGCCCTCCTTCACGCCTGTGAGTTGAGTGAGGGACTGGCTGTCAATATTTACACCGACAGTCAGTACGCATTTGGAGTCGCTCATAACTTCGAGCGGCTCTGGGCAGAGAGAGGCTTCCTGACTTCACACGGGTTAAAATTCCAAAACGGCCCACTGATTCACAGGCTTTTGTCAGCCCTGACACTTCCCAAAAAGTTAGCAGTGGTAAAGTGTAGTGACCACAAGACAATTACTGATGATGTGGGGAGGGGAAATGCGTTTGCAGACCAGACAGCTAAGGAGACATCCCAATCAAAAATGAAGAGAATGTTTGTGGCGGGTCCTGCTAGATGGGGACCCGATAATGTAATGTTTGAAGATACATTGGAAAATGTGAAGGAAATTCAGAGCGAGCCAACAATTGAAGAGCTAGCAATGTGGCAGGAGAGAACAGGATGGCTAGACGATGAGGGGTGCTGGACGAACAAATCAGAGAAGCAGAGATGGATGTTACCAGATGCATATGTACTCCCAGTAGTCACTATGGCGCATGGGCCAGCCCACATTAGTGTGAAGGGAATATGTAGACTATTGGACCCTGTGTGGCAGAATGATAACATTCCTAGGGTAGCTGCTCATCTGGTGAAGTATCATATGGTCTGTATGATACATAACCCTGGAAAAGGTACCCCTACACCTTCTGGTAACTTTGCACCACCCTCTTTCCCTTTCGAAGTTCTCCAGATGGATTTCATCAAAATCGAACGAGTCAACAACCTGAAATATGTACTGGTGGTTGTTTGTGCATTCAGCAAATGGATCAAGGCTTATCCCACTAAAGAGAACACAGCCATAGCAACGGCGAAGGCCCTTTTAAAAGAGTTCTTCCCGTGCTTCAGCTTGGCCCGTTTGATTTGGAGTGATAACGGAAGTCACTTCAACTCAAAGGTTATTCAGCTGGTGTGCGATGGTCTGCACATCCAGCAGAAGGTTCATGCAGCAAACCATCCCCAGTCAGCAGGTTTTGTTGAGAAGTACAATGGTACTCTCAAGCTGAAGTTGGCAAAGATCAAGGAGAGCACAGGATTGCAATGGCCAGATGCATTACCCCTAGCCCTGTTGTCCACAAGGGCGACGGCCCACTCTAGAACAGGATTGTCCCCATATGAGGTTGTTTTCGGCCGTCCTGCAAATGTTTGGGGCTTCCCACGGCCTGCCACTTTTCCGAAATTGAATACCCATTGCTTGTGGACTATTTATGTGAGTTGACTAAAAGTTTGCGTTCTAATTCATCAACAGATCCATGAGGTGTTGCCGCCAATACCTGAGGGGCCAGAGCACAGCATTCAACCCCGTGATTTTGTCCTGATTCGCAACTTCCAGAGGAAGGGGTGCTAGGAGCCACGGTGGAAGGGACCCCTGTGGGGCCTTCTCGCTACCCGGACGGCGGTAAAGGTGGACGGCCGGAATCATTGGATCCACTCATCGCATTGCCGGCGAATCCCGCTGCCTCTCCCCTACGACCGGTGGGTCCTGGATGGCATAGGGAACCACGAAACGGAGAAGGTGCCGCGTTTTGTTCCTTTTTCTGATGCTCGACTGACATGGGCCCAGACGGAGGAGGAGAATGAAGATGCTCTGAATGAGGCGGTCCCCCCCAGAAATAAAGGCTGCCCAGGATCCCTCTCTATCTGGCCCATGGGAGCTTGAGTCTCAATCCCTTGCCCCCTCTGAGTTTAAGATTCTTTTCCGTGACAACACAGTGCCTGGAGTGGTTAGGTACAATTTTTGTCCGCAGCAGAGGGACAGTGCACCAAAGGAAAAGTCAGATTAGTAGGGATGGACTTCATGGATGAAGGATAGGGTGTATGCGCCTTGTTTGCGGTGCCAACGATAGATTAGGGAAAGGGTGATTGGTGCATTGTCCGAGACACTGGACAGGATAAGTCGGGGTGTCTTCCCAGGAGGGAGAGTGCCCTATACTGAGCGAAGAGACAGAAAGGGTTGTGACCACACAGCCCCACCGAGAAGTGCTCAATAGCACCATCGTTGATGAACAATAGGAGTCTACCAGTGTGGTTCGAACGGACACTGGACTGTGTGCCTTTTCACAATTCTTGGCTCCCTAGTACGAACTTTCCTCTGGTAGTTTTGATACTTATTAAAAAAAAACATGTACCCATTCGGCCGTCTCGTTATGGATGAAGAACAGCCCTTAGCAACGCCCCGTTTTGAGCAAAATAGTCCCAGTTGGTTGAGTTGGTCTACCAAAACTAAGGCAGTTTTTATAATAATTGTTTTGATAGTCGCGTTTGGGATCATATGGTTCCTTGAAGAGAAACATCCTGTGCATTCCTTGATTGGTACTACTCCTGTTCCCCCTTAGCATGTATTTGTTACTTTGGCCACTCACAAGGAGAGGCATAGACAGACGTATGTTGATAATGGTTTCTTGCAGATGCTTCATCAGGCGCATCATACCACTAATGTTACTGACTGCTGGGTTTTGTGGCCTGCTCCCTTATGTAATGCACAAAAATGATTTATGAATGTCCCTACCTTTCTCTTATTTAGGGAGCTGCGAGGCCTGGTTCCAGTTGTTTACCGTGGTCTATATCCATTACCATGCTGATGCAATGAACATAACGTACAAAGATTATGATACTGTGTTAAAGTATATTAGTGTACACCAAGGGTTTACTCCCGGAGAACAGGGAACCCCTGATACCTTGCATCCAGATGCTTGTAAGAATGTATTTGAAGTCAAAAAGAATATTACGTGGCTCTAGAATGAGATGATGGATTTCCACGACTTCAATGTTACTGAATATTTTAGATCCTTCCACACGCGTAATATTACTCAGGACAAAACGATGCCTGTGCCAATAGTTAACACAACAGCTAGTTTCTGTGTCCAAGGTTTTGGAAATGTTAAAGTGGGAAAGAGTGTTTCCAATTATACTTATGACTTGAACACGACCAATAGTCCGCCTTTACTTCCACCCCACAATGTTTATTTTGTTTGCGGGTCTCAGGCTTATGTATGGCTTCCCAGGGGATGGTCCGGCATCTGTTATGTTTCTTTCCTCCTTCCCCCAGTATATATAGCACCGTCCACTTATCACAGAGACCATCGACTGTACCGTAGAAGTTTATCCTTGTCCAGAGTTAGAAGGGTTATTAACACTGAAGACATTGATCAGATAGTCACCACTCTGCAGCAGTTCACTAATGCCATGAAAGGTATTCTGCCTTTCTGGGGTTCTATGTCGAATAGTCTTAACATTCGCAGACTCACAAGATTTGTAGAGGGAGTTATTAACACAACGGCAGGAATACTGACAAATATCACAGCTGAGCTTCAGGCTACGAGAATTGTTGTCCTTGAAAACAGGATGGTGTTAGACGTCATCCTTGCTGATCGGAGTGGGGCATGTTGCGTCATCGGTAGTACTTGCTGTGTGTACATACCGGACCATGCTCCGAATGTCTATGCAGCAATACAGAAGCTACACTGACTTGCATCTGATATTCATCAAGAGAATGGCACTTGGTCTCTTTCTGGTTGGGTCTGGGGTGTGATAGCATCCTGGGGTTGGGAAATACTCCTTTTTCTAGTAGCCATTGCAGGAGTTGTATTAATTGTCTCCCAACATGCTGTACATATTGTGTTAGAGAGTTAACACCTGCACCCCAGGCCCCAAGGCAAGATACAAAGCCCTCAGTTATGATGATGTAAACTGTCCATGACTTCATGAATATCGACGAGGGTATTTTTGAATATTAGTATGCATATGTATCACCTTGCAATTACTGATCTTCCTGTCATGTTAGTATAGACAAAATTGTTAGCAAATGCTAAAAGGAGGGTCTGTTGGACTGAAAATGCGTCTAGCTGACTCCTTCTAGCATTTTGCCAGTTAAGTTAGCATTTGCGGTGCCATTTTGTCTCTAGGCACCATTTTGTACTGTGATCGAGAGTAAGACTTTGTCACATTACTTGCCTGCCTCAGCGAAAAAGGCAGCTTCGAGTTATTTCTCTTTATCATATTCAAGGCTGTATCCTAATGTATTAATGTATGGTTTATTCTGCCCTCGCATGCCTTTCCCCTCTCGTATCCCTGTTCCCACGTTGGAGAGCGCTGAGCTCAAGCAAGGCAACCTTGAGAATGTGATAAGATGTACCCGTTCTGAAGGTGGGAGCTCATCTCTCTGTGCCTCCTTTGTTCATCAGTGCCCGAACTGGAATTTTCCAGCCTGGGCGTGTTCTTAGGGATCTGGAAATGTATAATATCTGATGTTATGTTGGGGGGAGTCAGTCCCTCGACCGTCATCTCAGGAGACTGGTCAGACTGGGCTCCGCTGCAGCGCATTACTAATAAAATGTCTTGGTTTGTATTCTCTACTGTTTTCCCGACTCTTCATTTCTTGGAAGAACAGAGAGGTGGTCACTAGTGACCCGGGTAGCCTGATTCGGGTCACTTCCTTCACCCCTACGGACCCCTGCCCGCTGCACATTTTCCACAGAACCGCCGCCGCCATAGCACCCGAGCTGCGACGCACCATCAACGCCACCTTCGAATCTGGCACCTTCCCCGACGGCTGGAAACACACAGAAGTCAACCCCTCCTCAAGAAACCCTCTGCAGACCCGAGGTACCTGAAAAACTACCGACCCATCTCTTTCCTTCCCTTTGCGGCCAAAGTCACTGAGAAGATCGTCAAGGCCCAGCTGACCAACTTCATCGAGGAGAGCATCATCCTCGACCCTTCCCAATCCAGATTCCGCAGCAATCACAGCACCAAGACCGCCCTCCTCGCTGCCACAGATGACATCCGCACGCTCCTCAACCAAGGCCACACCTTGGCCCTCATCCTTCTAGACCTCTCCGCAGCCTTCAACACCGTCTCCCACCGCACCCTCACCACCAGACTCCACGAAGCCGGCATACGGCCCTCAATTGGCTCTGCTCATTCCTCACCGGCAGAACCCAAAGAATCAGACTCCCGCCCTTCCTCTCCTAACCCACAGAGATCAACTGCAGAGTACCCCAAGGATCATCGCTCAGTCCCACGCTCTTCAACATCTACATGGCCCCCCTCGCTGACATCGTCAGACAGCATGGCCTCAGCATAGTATCCTACGCCAACAACACCCAGCTCATCCTCTCCCTCATGAAGGAACCCGACACCACCAGACTCAGCTTCCAGGAAGGAATGAAAGACGTTGCATCATGGATCTAAAGCTCAACTCGGAGAAGACAGAAGTCCTCATCCTCAGGCACACCCCCTCAGCTTGGTACAACACCTGGTGGCCCACTGCCCTCGGAAACCCCCCCCCCGGACCACACCCAGAACCTCAGCATTATACTCGACTCCACCCTCACCATGAACCGCCAGATCAACGGCATTGCTTCCACTTGCTTCATCACCCTCTGCATCCTTCCCAAGACCTTCAAATGGATCCCCCGAATCCAGAAAGACCATCACCCATGCACTCATAAATAGCAGACTGGACTACTGAAACGCCCTCTACGCTGGAATGAACAAATCCCTGCTACGCAAACTCCAGACCATCCAGAACACCGCGGCCAAACTCGTCCTCGGCATCCCACGGCATGAACACATCACCCAACACCTGCGAGACCTCCACTGGCTCCCCATCGAGAAGAGAGTAACTTTCAAGCTACTCTCCCACGCCTACAAATCCCTCCACAACCCCGGACCCAAATACCTCAACGACAGAGTCTCCTTCCACGTACCCAAGAGAAACCTCCACACCGCCGACCTCGCACTCGCCAAAACCCTGCGCATCCACAGAACAAGAGTGGATGGAAGAGCCTTCTCCTACATCACACCAAAGACCTGGAACGAGCTCCCGATCAACATCAGACGCTCCCCCACTCTGTGCACCTTCAGAAAGAGCGTCAAAACCTGGCTCTTTGGCTGACTCAGAGCTGCACCCCTCCTCCCCCAGCGCCTTGAGACGCTCACGGGTGAGTAGCGCGCTTCACAATTCCCTGATTGATTGATTATCTCATCTCTCTCACTACCCCCCATTTCCAACTACTTGTTCGCTACCTTACTGTTCTAGCTCCACTCTCTCTCTCTTTCTACCTCTGTTCATTCTACCTCATGTCTAACTACATTACATCTTTCTTGCTGCCTCTGTTAACCTTTCACTACCTCTTTTTTCTCTATCTTTACCTTGTCTCCCTTTTCTCTCAACTCTCAGTACCTCCTTCTGTATTTCAACCTACCTCCTCTCCCCCTCTCTACCTCGCAGCTCTCTCGCAACCTCACCCCTCGAAATACCCCACACCTCTCCCTCTCCCTACATTTCATTATCCCTATCTCTAGCTTTACCACTCTACCTCACACTAAAACCTTACATTTCTATCGATTTTTCTTTATGCACTGCCTTTTCTTTCTACATATCTGCGTCTTTCTTTATTGCTACCTCACCTCTCACTCTTTACCTTATGTCTCCCCCTAACTCTGGTTGCTGTTTACCTCAACTCCATCTCTATCTTTCTCTCATTACTTCTCCTCTCTCAATATACTGTTCTTTTTGCCTCTCACTCCTAATTATGTCCCTAGCCCAAATCCATTTCCCTTACTCAACACAGTCTGAGCTCCCTGTTTAACTAGGGAATTGATCAGAAAAAGGGGGAGGAGGAGGATTGGGCTAGGTTCACCCTCCTGTGTGATCAGAATACATCAAAAAGAATCCGTAGGTGACGGATCAAAAGAACCTAGCCAAGAAACAAGGGCGGGTTCACCAAATTGGGGTGAAGGCCACCTCTACTGGTAGAAAAGAAAAATTTCTTTTCTTGTGTCCCCTCACTCACCCAGGGTTGCCCCTAGGTGACATGCTTCATCATTGGGGCCATCCCAAACATCTACTGATTGGGGCGTGCTGCGACTTGCGGATTTACGTAGGAGCACTTACCTTGTGAGGCTATGTGTCGTGCAGTGTAGGGGGGAGTGGTGTAAGTGATGTTTTAAAAAATTACCTAACTAGTGAGCTATTGTTTTATTCCTGCTCCTAGTTGGTAGGGATAAAAAGGGGGTTAATAAAAGGGAAATGTAACTGTTATGTAATTATAAACCCTTGTATTATGTCAACATGTTTCAAGGTGTCCCCTAAACCTTTTCTTCAGGACAACAAAGGGACCAGCCCTTTGTGTACCACTCCGTGCCGGACCTATAATAAAGTGAAGTGAAAAATTATTAATGCACACCTATTGTGTGAGCATTGGGAAAAATATATACATACGGTTGCTTCTGAACACGTAGTAACTGTCATTGGGAAGAAAAAGCAAAATGCAAATGAATACATACTGCCTGCCCACTGTTCTTGTGGGCAGGTAAAGGCGTTATGCTGCGCGTAAAAGAAGGTACTTCATACTATGGTGTAAGTGCCCTTGAAAGCAAACTTAGTTAGTGCTCAGATCTTGTGTGGGTACTACTACACATGATACCTTAATTGTGAGCAGGCAAGGTTGAAAAGACATAATTTAAAAACACTTGTAGTCAAGGACAAAAAAACGGACAAAAAAACAGGACACACACAACATGTAACATAAAATCAATTTCTTTTTGAAACATACTTATTTTTTGGCAAAAGTGCGCCTCATGGTCTGTCTGGGTGGAGGGGCCTGTAGAAACCCTATATTATAATAATAGACAAAGGAATGAGATAATGAGGATTTGTTATAAGCCACTCATTGCTTGTGCCTTCCTATGACTGGTTTAGAAAGAGCAAATGGAATTTAGTGAAAAAGGCAAGTAAAGTTATGTAAATTCCTGTAGAGAGAAAAAAATTGATGATGTCCTGTAGGGAGAAAAAAGTCTTACTGTGCTCAGCAACCCTCCGTCAATACGACCTATTCAGTCCCAAGGCAGACCGCATCTTAGCGTGTCTTTGCCTTAGTGCCGGTATAAGTAGTCTGAAAAACAGCCGAGTCATTCCCTCGTGCTGTTAGAGACTAGAGCGTGTAAAGCGTAGTCTCGTATTGTGGTGTAAACGGTCCACCATGTTGTTGGTATTTTATGAAATGGGGGTGTGATTTTTGAAAGTCTAAATTACTAATTAGAGTGCAGGAGTACCTTATACGAAAAAAGAAGGACGCCCGGTATTTTGTCAAAATAGGTTGGGGTCAGTATCGAACCCTGGTCACAGGGAGACTGTGAGTTTCTTAAATGGCGGCCATATTGGAATGGTCAAAAAAACAATAAACAGAAAAGGAAAGGAAAAAGGCTAGGGATGTTTTGTCATACTGCCTTCAATTTTATCAAAAAACGAGGTAGAGGATTTCATTGCCTTTGTTCTTGATTTAGATTTTCATAAAATGCCGTTAAGAAACATGCCAGGCGGGTTTTTTAATTTTTTTATTTATTTATTCTCAGATATCGGGGTTAATTTATCTAGTGAAATGGCCCGATGGTATATTCTCGTTCGAACCTCTAATTTGATGAAAAAGGGGTTGTGATTTTAGAAAGTCTAAATTAATAATTTGAGTGCAAGAGTACCTCGTACTAGAATAAGAGGACGCCCGGTATTTTGTCAAAAATAGGTTGGGTCAGTATCGAACCCTGTTCAAAGGGACACCATGAGTTTCTTAAATGGCGGCCATATTGGAATGGTCAAAAAAACCAATAAACAGAAAAGGAAAAAGGAAAAAGTGAAAAGGCTAGGGATGTTTCTTGTCATACTGCCTTCAATTTTATCAAAAAAACACGGGGTAGAGGATTTCAGTGCCTTTGTTCTTGATTTTGATTTTCATAACATGCCGTTAAAAAACATGCCAGGTGGGGTTTCCAGATATCAGGGTTAATTTATCTAGTGAATTGGCCCCATGGTATATTCTCGTTCAAACCTCTAATATCCGTGCGTAATTTGAAAACCCATCTTTGCTCTTTCTCTAGTAGTATCTGTTCTAAATTTTCACAGGGTTTTATATGTTCCAACACTACCCACCGCATGTCATTTGGGGTGTGTTGTTTCTCGTTGAAGTGTGCCGTCATTCTGGTACTTGCTCTGTGGCATCGGATGTTGCTCCGATGTTCGCAGATTCTTGTGCTCACCTTCCTGGTGGTCATACCCACATAATGTAGGTCACAGTGGCACGTAATTAGATACACAACTCCTATAGTGTTGCAAGTGGTGAATTTTCGCAAATCCCATGATTTTCCTGTATTGAAAATGACCCTTTTGGTGGTTGTTGTGAGATGGCACACACTGCAGTTACCACACGGGTGGTGGCCCGTTGGTAAAGTACTGAGTATTTGTTGGCTACTTTTGTCTTGGGGCTTCGGGCGGGTGTGTACCAGTATATCCTTCAAATTTTTACCCCTCTTATGTGAGAACATCGGTGTTGGTATGTTCAAGGTACCACTGTTTAAAATCCGCCAATGTTTCTTCACTACCTTTGCGACTTTGTCTGATGCTACACTGAAAGTTGTAATACAGATGGGTCTTTTCTCTTTCTCATTCTCCTGTCTTTCATACGTTTCTAGAAGGGCATCTCTATGATTATTTCGTGCTCTTTTCTTTGCCTTTGCAATGATTTTAGAAGGGTATTTCCGTTTTTTCAGTTTCTCTGCTAGGTCTTTTGCCTGCTTGTCATAATCCGATGTTTCCGTGCAGTTTCTCCTAAGTCTAAGAAACTGTCCAAATGGTAAATTTTCTTTCAGATGTCGTGGGTGGAAACTATCGTACAGTAAGAGGCAGTTTTTTGCAGTTGGTTTAAAATGTGTTGTGGTTTTGAGTGTGCCATCTACTGCATAGATGTTGAGGTCAAGGAAGACTAACTCAGACCTGCTCATTGTGTGGGTGAATTTAAGGAAAGGGTCCTGTAGGTTGAGCCATTCCAGGAAGATGTTAGCCTCTGTTTCGTCACCTTTCCATATCACCAAGATATCGTCGATGTATCTCTTCCATATCACAATCTTTTGGCGATGTGGGTTTTGGTCTGATAGGATCTTTTGTTCCTCTAAATGATGAACGTACAAACCTGCCACACTCGGCGCGAAAGTACTGCCCATGCTGGTACCGTGTTGTTGTTGGAAAAGGGATTCTTCAAAACGGAAGTAGTTCTCTGTTAGAGCCCATTTACAACATTCTAGGACCACATGTTGTGGTGTGTGGTAGGGCCATGCTGATCCATATAGAACTTCCTCTAGAATGTCCATAGTTGCTTTGTGTGGTAAGCTTGTATAAAGGCTTTCCACATCTAGGCCAATCAGGATGTTGCATGTAGGATCAAAATGAAGATCTCTCAGTAGGCAGAGTACTGCCTTGGTGTCCTTCAGGTAGGTGTTAGTGTTCTGTATCAGTGGACGTAGGAAGGCATCTGCAAATTTAGAAAGTGGTTCCAGGATGGATCCGATCCCGGAAACAATGGGTCGTCCTGGTGGTTTTACTACTGACTTATGAATCTTCGGGATTGTGTAGAAGTAGGGTACTGTCGGGTGGGTGTTGATCATAAATTCCCCTTCCTTCTTGGTTACCCAATCATGGGCGAGTGCTTCCTCTATCATGCTTGTAATTCCAATCCTGATCCGTTCTGTAGGATCCTCTCTGATGCGTCTGTAGTTTCTTTCATCCGACAGGAGTCTGAGGCATTCTTGGCGGTATGCTCCTGTACTCTGTAAGACAATCCCTCCGCCCTTGTCTGCCGGTTTTATGGTTATGTCCTTATTGTTGGCCAGAATTTTAATGGCTTCCTGTTCCTCTTTCGTCGTATTATGGAATGTTCTCATGGTGGTTGGGTCCATCTCTCCAACTTCCCTCAAGACCGCCTTCTCAAAAGCCAGTAATTCCACTGGTAGGGTGGCCGAAGGTGGTGTGAATGTTGACTTTCGGTATAGGCCAGTGTCTCCTTTTTGTATATCACTTGTTTCTTTATTTTCGAAAAAAAACCGCAATTTTATTTTCCTGATGAATTCGTTCAGCTCACAGTTTAGTAGGAATTTGTCCAATGTTGGGGTAGGCACGAAACCCAATCCTTTCTCCAAAACAGCTAGTTGTATTGTAGATAGAGTGGTTCCTGATAAGTTTACAACTATACTCGGTTGTTGCTGGTGCTCGGTAGAGTCGGTGGGCCCATACTCCTCGTGTGACTCCGTGCTGACTCCAAAGGTTGTGCCCATTGTACCTGCTGCCCTCTTTTCGTCTTGCTTCTTTGAGCCCCTCTGCCTCGTCCTAAAAAAGGAACCGGTGAATATTCTGCTTGGGGGGCTGTCTCCCAGTAGGAATACGGTTGTGGTTGGTATTGTGGAGGGCCGTAGAAGTAAGGTGGTGCTGGGAAAGGTGGTGGTTGGTAGGGGGGCCAACCGTAGCCTCCTTGTCCTCCTCTATTTCTCAACCTCCCTCTGAAATTTCGGCGGCCTCTTGTGTTGTTTCTATGCCCATAACTACTGTCAGAGTCATTTGAGCTAGTGTCCGACCCATCTGTGTCTGTGTTATATCCAGGGTTCCTCCCTGACAGGTGATAGTCATCCCTGATGTAAGGGTAGGCCTTCTCGTGGCTGAAGTTTTTACCATCTTTCTTAAACTTTTCATATTTGGTCTCTTTCAGTGTCATCTCAAATTCTGTCATGGTCTTGTTAAGCTCATCTAATCGTTTTTTAATTCTGCTGGTGTCTGGAAAGTCTTAAGTTTGACCTCTAAGGTGTGTATTTCTTCCTTCATGTCTTGTGCCAGGCGTGTTGCGGTTTTTATAATAAGAACCAGCCAATCTCTTGTGCAATGCCAAGAGATCAGCGACCAATCTTTTTGAAAGCCTTATCCGTTTGAAAAATAAATGGCTCATTACGCACGATCAATCCCCTTGGCGCTGCATTTATCCTTAGGTACTCGGTCATCATGACTCCATGGATGATCGTTTTTACCTGATTTCTTTTGAGTTCTGTTAACTCATCCCAACATTGGGCTGCTTCATTACTGTCTCTGTTTGGTATATCAACAAGAGGGGTCATAGAGGCTATAATCCTTTCCACTTCCTCCTCCGTGAATGTCAGGCCAGTTACTTCTGCCATGGTGTTATATGTATGTGTTGTCCAGTTGTACAAGTGTAAACGCGTTTTTGAGAGAAACTCCCACAGCTTGCGCTGTTAGATATCAATCAGAAAAAGGGGGAGGAGGAGGATTGGGCTAGGTTCACCCTCCTGTGTGATCAGAATACATCAAAAAGAATCCGTAGGTGACGGATCAAAAGAACCTAGCCAAGAAACAAGGGCGGGTTCACCAATTGGGGTGAAGGCCACCTCTACTGGTAGAAAAGAAAAATTTCTTTTCTTGTGTCCCCTCACTCACCCAGGGTTGCCCCTAGGTGACATGCTTCATCATTGGGGCCATCCCAAACATCTACTGATTGGGGCGTGCTGCGACTTGCGGATTTACGTAGGAGCACTTACCTTGTGAGGCTATGTGTCGTGCAGTGTAGGGGGAGTGGTGTAAGTGATGTTTTAAAAAATTACCTAACTAGTGAGCTATTGTTTTATTCCTGCTCCTAGTTGGTAGGGATAAAAAGGGGGTTAATAAAAGGGAAATGTAACTGTTATGTAATTATAATCCCTTGTATTATGTCAACATGTTTCAAGGTATCCCCTAAACCTTTTCTTCAGGACAACAAAGGGACCAGCCCTTTGTGTACCACTCCGTGCCGGACCTATAATAAAGTGAAGTGAAAAATTATTAATGCACACCTATTGTGTGAGCATTGGGAAAAATATATACATACGGTTGCTTCTGAACACGTAGTAACTGTCATTGGGAAGAAAAAGCAAAATGCAAATTAATACATACTGCCTGCCCACTGTTCTTGTGGGCAGGTAAAGGCGTTACGCTGCGCGTAAAAGAAGGTACTTCATACTATGGTGTAAGTGCCCTTGAAAGCAAACTTAGTTAGTGCTCAGATCTTGTGTGGGTAATACTACACATGATACCTTAATTGTGAGCAGGCAAGGTTGAAAAGACATAATTTAAAAACACTTGTAGTCAAGGACAAAAAAACAGGACACACACAACATGTAACATAAAATCAATTTCTTTTTGAAACATACTTATTTTTTGGCAAAAGTGCGCCTCATGGTCTGTCTGGGTGGAGGGGCCTGTAGAAACCCTATATTATAATAATAGACAAAGGAATGAGATAATGAGGATTTGTTATAAGCCACTCATTGCTTGTGCCTTCCTATGACTGGTTTAGAAAGAGCAAATGGAATTTAGTGAAAAAGGCAAGTAAAGTTATGTAAATTCCTGTAGAGAGAAAAAAATTGATGATGTCCTGTAGGGAGAAAAAAGTCTTACTGTGCTCAGCAACCCTCCGTCAATACGACCTATTCAGTCCCAAGGCAGACCGCATCTTAGCGTGTCTTTGCCTTAGTGCCGGTATAAGTAGTCTGAAAAACAGCCGAGTCATTCCCTCGTGCTGTTAGAGACTAGAGCGTGTAAAGCGTAGTCTCGTATTGTGGTGTAAACGGTCCACCATGTTGTTGGTATTTTATGAAATGGGGGTGTGATTTTTGAAAGTCTAAATTACTAATTAGAGTGCAGGAGTACCTTATACGAAAAAAGAAGGACGCCCGGTATTTTGTCAAAATAGGTTGGGGTCAGTATCGAACCCTGGTCACAGGGACACTGTGAGTTTCTTAAATGGCGGCCATATTGGAATGGTCAAAAAAACAATAAACAGAAAAGGAAAAGGAAAAAGGCTAGGGATGTTTTGTCATACTGCCTTCAATTTTATCAAAAAACGAGGTAGAGGATTTCATTGCCTTTGTTCTTGATTTAGATTTTCATAAAATGCCGTTAAGAAACATGCCAGGCGGGTTTTTTAATTTATTGATTTATTCTCAGATATCGGGGTTAATTTATCTAGTGAAATGGCCCGATGGTATATTCTCGTTCGAACCTCTAATTTGATGAAAAAGGGGTTGTGATTTTAGAAAGTCTAAATTAATAATTTGAGTGCAAGAGTACCTCGTACTAGAATAAGAGGACGCCCGGTATTTTGTCAAAAATAGGTTGGGTCAGTATCGAACCCTGTTCAAAGGGACACCATGAGTTTCTTAAATGGCGGCCATATTGGAATGGTCAAAAAAACCAATAAACAGAAAAGGAAAAAAGTGAAAAGGCTAGGGATGTTTCTTGTCATACTGCCTTCAATTTTATCAAAAAAACACGGGGTAGAGGATTTCAGTGCCTTTGTTCTTGATTTTGATTTTCATAACATGCCGTTAAAAAACATGCCAGGTGGGGTTTCCAGATATCAGGGTTAATTTATCTAGTGAATTGGCCCCATGGTATATTCTCGTTCAAACCTCTAATATCCGTGCGTAATTTGAAAACCCATCTTTGCTCTTTCTCTAGTAGTATCTGTTCTAAATTTTCACAGGGTTTTATATGTTCCAACACTACCCACCGCATGTCATTTGGGGTGTGTTGTTTCTCGTTGAAGTGTGCCGTCATTCTGGTACTTGCTCTGTGGCATCGGATGTTGCTCCGATGTTCGCAGATTCTTGTGCTCACCTTCCTGGTGGTCATACCCACATAATGTAGGTCACAGTGGCACGTAATTAGATACACAACTCCTATAGTGTTGCAAGTGGTGAATTTTCGCAAATCCCATGATTTTCCTGTATTGAAAATGACCCTTTTGGTGGTTGTTGTGAGATGGCACACACTGCAGTTACCACACGGGTGGTGGCCCGTTGGTAAAGTACTGAGTATTTGTTGGCTACTTTTGTCTTGGGGCTTCGGGCGGGTGTGTACCAGTATATCCTTCAAATTTTTACCCCTCTTATGTGAGAACATCGGTGTTGGTATGTTCAAGGTACCACTGTTTAAAATCCGCCAATGTTTCTTCACTACCTTTGCGACTTTGTCTGATGCTACACTGAAAGTTGTAATACAGATGGGTCTTTTCTCTTTCTCATTCTCCTGTCTTTCATACGTTTCTAGAAGGGCATCTCTATGATTATTTCGTGCTCTTTTCTTTGCCTTTGCAATGATTTTAGAAGGGTATTTCCGTTTTTTCAGTTTCTCTGCTAGGTCTTTTGCCTGCTTGTCATAATCCGATGTTTCCGTGCAGTTTCTCCTAAGTCTAAGAAACTGTCCAAATGGTAAATTTTCTTTCAGATGTCGTGGGTGGAAACTATCGTACAGTAAGAGGCAGTTTTTTGCAGTTGGTTTAAAATGTGTTGTGGTTTTGAGTGTGCCATCTACTGCATAGATGTTGAGGTCAAGGAAGACTAACTCAGACCTGCTCATTGTGTGGGTGAATTTAAGGAAAGGGTCCTGTAGGTTGAGCCATTCCAGGAAGATGTTAGCCTCTGTTTCGTCACCTTTCCATATCACCAAGATATCGTCGATGTATCTCTTCCATATCACAATCTTTTGGCGATGTGGGTTTTGGTCTGATAGGATCTTTTGTTCCTCTAAATGATGAACGTACAAACCTGCCACACTCGGCGTGAAAGTACTGCCCATGCTGGTACCGTGTTGTTGTTGGAAAAGCGATTCTTAAAAACGGAAGTAGTTCTCTGTTAGAGCCCATTTACAACATTCTAGGACCACATGTTGTGGTGTGTGGTAGGGCCATGCTGATCCATATAGAACTTCCTCTAGAATGTCCATAGTTGCTTTGTGTGGTAAGCTTGTATAAAGGCTTTCCACATCTAGGCCAATCAGGATGTTGCATGTAGGATCAAAATGAAGATCTCTCAGTAGGCAGAGTACTGCCTTGGTGTCCTTCAGGTAGGTGTTAGTGTTCTGTATCAGTGGACGTAGGAAGGCATCTGCAAATTTAGAAAGTGGTTCCAGGATGGATCCGATCCCGGAAACAATGGGTCGTCCTGGTGGTTTTACTACTGACTTATGAATCTTCGGGATTGTGTAGAAGTAGGGTACTGTCGGGTGGGTGTTGATCATAAATTCCCCTTCCTTCTTGGTTACCCAATCATGGGCGAGTGCTTCCTCTATCATGCTTGTAATTCCAATCCTGATCCGTTCTGTAGGATCCTCTCTGATGCGTCTGTAGTTTCTTTCATCCGACAGGAGTCTGAGGCATTCTTGGCGGTATGCTCCTGTACTCTGTAAGACAATCCCTCCGCCCTTGTCTGCCGGTTTTATGGTTATGTCCTTATTGTTGGCCAGAATTTTAATGGCTTCCTGTTCCTCTTTCGTCGTATTATGGAATGTTCTCATGGTGGTTGGGTCCATCTCTCCAACTTCCCTCAAGACCGCCTTCTCAAAAGCCAGTAATTCCACTGGTAGGGTGGCCGAAGGTGGTGTGAATGTTGACTTTCGGTATAGGCCAGTGTCTCCTTTTTGTATATCACTTGTTTCTTTATTTTCGAAAAAAACGCAATTTTATTTTCCTGATGAATTCGTTCAGCTCACAGTTTAGTAGGAATTTGTCCAATGTTGGGGTAGGCACGAAACCCAATCCTTTCTCCAAAACAGCTAGTTGTATTGTAGATAGAGTGGTTCCTGATAAGTTTACAACTATACTCGGTTGTTGCTGGTGCTCGGTAGAGTCGGTGGGCCCATACTCCTCGTGTGACTCCGTGCTGACTCCAAAGGTTGTGCCCATTGTACCTGCTGCCCTCTTTTCGTCTTGCTTCTTTGAGCCCCTCTGCCTCGTCCTAAAAAAGGAACCGGTGAATATTCTGCTTGGGGGCTGTCTCCCAGTAGGAATACGGTTGTGGTTGGTATTGTGGAGGGCCGTAGAAGTAAGGTGGTGCTGGGAAAGGTGGTGGTTGGTAGGGGGGCCAACCGTAGCCTCCTTGTCCTCCTCTGATTTCTCAACCTCCCTCTGAAATTTCGGCGGCCTCTTGTGTTGTTTCTATGCCCATAACTACTGTCAGAGTCATTTGAGCTAGTGTCCGACCCATCTGTGTCTGTGTTATATCCAGGGTTCCTCCCTGACAGGTGATAGTCATCCCTGATGTAAGGGTAGGCCTTCTCGTGGCTGAAGTTTTTACCATCTTTCTTAAACTTTTCATATTTGGTCTCTTTCAGTGTCATCTCAAATTCTGTCATGGTCTTGTTAAGCTCATCTAATCGTTTTTTAATTCTGCTGGTGTCTGGAAAGTCTTAAGTTTGACCTCTAAGGTGTGTATTTCTTCCTTCATGTCTTGTGCCAGGCGTGTTGCGGTTTTTATAATAAGAACCAGCCAATCTCTTGTGCAATGCCAAGAGATCAGCGACCAATCTTTTTGAAAGCCTTATCCGTTTGAAAAATAAATGGCTCATTACGCACGATCAATCCCCTTGGCGCTGCATTTATCCTTAGGTACTCGGTCATCATGACTCCATGGATGATCGTTTTTACCTGATTTCTTTTGAGTTCTGTTAACTCATCCCAACATTGGGCTGCTTCATTACTGTCTCTGTTTGGTATATCAACAAGAGGGGTCATAGAGGCTATAATCCTTTCCACTTCCTCCTCCGTGAATGTCAGGCCAGTTACTTCTGCCATGGTGTTATATGTATGTGTTGTCCAGTTGTACAAGTGTAAACGCGTTTTTGAGAGAAACTCCCACAGCTTGCGCTGTTAGATATCAATCAGAAAAAGGGGGAGGAGGAGGATTGGGCTAGGTTCACCCTCCTGTGTGATCAGAATACAACAAAAAGAATCCGTAGGTGACGGATCAAAAGAACCTAGCCAAGAAACAAGGGCGGGTTCACCAAATTGGGGTGAAGGCCACCTCTACTGGTAGAAAAGAAAAATTTCTTTTCTTGTGTCCCCTCACTCACCCAGGGTTGCCCCTAGGTGACATGCTTCATCATTGGGGCCATCCCAAACATCTACTGATTGGGGCGTGCTGCGACTTGCGGATTTACGTAGGAGCACTTACCTTGTGAGGCTATGTGTCGTGCAGTGTAGGGGGAGTGGTGTAAGTGATGTTTTAAAAAATTACCTAACTAGTGAGCTATTGTTTTATTCCTGCTCCTAGTTGGTAGGGATAAAAAGGGGTTAATAAAGGGAAATGTAACTGTTATGTAATTATAATCCCTTGTATTATGTCAACATGTTTCAAGGTATCCCCTAAACCTTTTCTTCAGGACAACAAAGGGACCAGCCCTTTGTGTACCACTCCGTGCCGGACCTATAATAAAGTGAAAGTGAAAAATTATTAATGCACACCTATTGTGTGAGCATTGGGAAAAATATATACATACGGTTGCTTCTGAACACGTAGTAACTGTCATTGGGAAGAAAAAGCAAAATGCAAATTAATACATACTGCCTGCCCACCGTTCTTGTGGGCAGGTAAAGGCGTTATGCTGCGCGTAAAAGAAGGTACTTCATACTATGGTGTAAGTGCCCTTGAAAGCAAACTTAGTTAGTGCTCAGATCTTGTGTGGGTAATACTACACATGATACCTTAATTGTGAGCAGGCAAGGTTGAAAAGACATAATTTAAAAACACTTGTAGTCAAGGACAAAACGGACAAAACAGGACACACACAACATGTAACATAAAATCAATTTCTTTTTGAAACATACTTATTTTTTGGCAAAAGTGCGCCTCATGGTCTGTCTGGGTGGAGGGGCCTGTAGAAACCCTATATTATAATAATAGACAAAGGAATGAGATAATGAGGATTTGTTATAAGCCACTCATTGCTTGTGCCTTCCTATGACTGGTTTAGAAAGAGCAAATGGAATTTAGTGAAAAGGCAAGTAAAGTTATGTAAATTCCTGTAGAGAGAAAAAAATTGATGATGTCCTGTAGGGAGAAAAAAGTCTTACTGTGCTCAGCAACCCTCCGTCAATACGACCTATTCAGTCCCAAGGCAGACCGCATCTTAGCGTGTCTTTGCCTTAGTGCCGGTATAAGTAGTCTGAAAAACAGCCGAGTCATTCCCTCGTGCTGTTAGAGACTAGAGCGTGTAAAGCGTAGTCTCGTATTGTGGTGTAAACGGTCCACCATGTTGTTGGTATTTTATGAAATGGGGGTGTGATTTTTGAAAGTCTAAATTACTAATTAGAGTGCAGGAGTACCTTATACGAAAAAAGAAGGACGCCCGGTATTTTGTCAAAATAGGTTGGGGTCAGTATCGAACCCTGGTCACAGGGACACCGTGAGTTTCTTAAATAGCGGCCATATTGGAATGGTCAAAAAAACAATAAACAGAAAAGGAAAAGGAAAAAGGCTAGGGATGTTTTGTCATACTGCCTTCAATTTTATCAAAAACGAGGTAGAGGATTTCATTGCCTTTGTTCTTGATTTAGATTTTCATAAAATGCCGTTAAGAAACATGCCAGGCAGGTTTTAATTTTTTATTTATTTATTCTCAGATATCGGGGTTAATTTATCTAGTGAAATGGCCCGATGGTATATTCTCGTTCGAACCTCTAATTTTATGAAAAAGGGGTTGTGATTTTAGAAAGTCTAAATTAATAATTTGAGTGCAAGAGTACCTCGTACTAGAATAAGAGGACGCCCGGTATTTTGTCAAAAATAGGTTGGGTCAGTATCGAACCCTGTTCAAAGGGACACCATGAGTTTCTTAAATGGCGGCCATATTGGAATGGTCAAAAAAACCAATAAACAGAAAAGGAAAAAGGAAAAAGTGAAAAGGCTAGGGATGTTTCTTGTCATACTGCCTTCAATTTTATCAAAAAACACAGGGTAGAGGATTTCAGTGCCTTTGTTCTTGATTTTGATTTTCATAACATGCCATTAAAAAACATGCCAGGTGGGGTTTCCAGATATCAGGGTTAATTTATCTAGTGAATTGGCCCCATGGTATATTCTCGTTCAAACCTCTAATATCCGTGCGTAATTTGAAAACCCATCTTTGCTCTTTCTCTAGTAGTATCTGTTCTAAATTTTCACAGGGTTTTATATGTTCCAACACTACCCACCGCATGTCATTTGGGGTGTGTTGTTTCTCGTTGAAGTGTGCCGTCATTCTGGTACTTGCTCTGTGGCATCGGATGTTGCTCCGATGTTCGCAGATTCTTGTGCTCACCTTCCTGGTGGTCATACCCACATAATGTAGGTCACAGTGGCACGTAATTAGATACACAACTCCTATAGTGTTGCAAGTGGTGAATTTTCGCAAATCCCATGATTTTCCTGTATTGAAAATCACCCTTTTGGTGGTTGTTGTGAGATGGCACACACTGCAGTTACCACACGGGTGGTGGCCCGTTGGTAAAGTACTGAGTATTTGTTGGCTACTTTTGTCTTGGGGCTTCGGGCGGTGTGTACCAGTATATCCTTCAAATTTTTACCCCTCTTATGTGAGAACATTGGTGTTGGTATGTTCAAGGTACCACTGTTTAAAATCCGCCAATGTTTCTTCACTACCTTTGCGACTTTGTCTGATGCTACACTGAAAGTTGTAATACAGATGGGTCTTTTCTCTTTCTCATTCTCCTGTCTTTCATACGTTTCTAGAAGGGCATCTCTATGATTATTTCGTGCTCTTTTCTTTGCCTTTGCAATGATTTTAGAAGGGTATTTCCGTTTTTTCAGTTTCTCTGCTAGGTCTTTTGCCTGCTTGTCATAATCCGATGTTTCCGTGCAGTTTCTCCTAAGTCTAAGAAACTGTCCAAATGGTAAATTTTCTTTCAGATGTCGTGGGTGGAAACTATCGTACAGTAAGAGGCAGTTTTTGCAGTTGGTTTAAAATGTGTTGTGGTTTTGAGTGTGCCATCTACTGCATAGATGTTGAGGTCAAGGAAGACTAACTCAGACCTGCTCATTGTGTGGGTGAATTTAAGGAAAGGGTCCTGTAGGTTGAGCCATTCCAGGAAGATGTTAGCCTCTATATGGATCAGCATGGCCCTACCACACACCACACCATGTGGTCCTAGAATGTTGTAAATGGGCTCTAACAGAGAACTACTTCCGTTTTGAAGAATCCCTTTTCCAACAACAACACGGTACCAGCAGGGGCAGTACTTTCGCGCCGAGTGTGGCAGGTTTGTACGTTCATCATTTAGAGGAACAAAAGATCCTATCAGACCAAAACCCACATCGCCAAAAGATTGTGATATGGAAGAGATACATCGACGATATCTTGGTGATATGGAAAGGTGACGAAACAGAGGCTAACATCTTCCTGGAATGGCTCAACGTACAGGACCCTTTCCTTAAATTCACCCACACAATGAGCAGGTCTGAGTTAGTCTTCCTTGACCTCAACATCTATGCAGTAGATGGCACACTCAAAACCACAACACATTTTAAACCAACTGCAAAAACTGCCTCTTACTGTACGATAGTTTCCACCCACGACATCTGAAAGAAAATTTACCATTTGGACAGTTTCTTAGACTTAGGAGAAACTGCACAGAAACATCGGATTATAACAAGCAGGCAAAAGACCTAGCAGAGAAACTGAAAAAACGGAAATACCCTTCTAAAATCATTGCAAAGGCAAAGAAAAGAGCACGAAATAATCATAGAGATGCCCTTCTAGAAACGTATGAAAGACAGGAGAATGAGAAAGAGAAAAGACCCATCTGTATTACAACTTTCAGTGTAGCATCAGACAAAGTCGCAAAGGTAGTGAAGAAACATTGGCGGATTTTAAACAGTGGTACCTTGAACATACCAACACCGATGTTCTCACATAAGAGGGGTAAAAATTTGAAGGATATACTGGTACACACCCGCCCGAAGCCCCAAGACAAAAGTAGCCAACAAATACTCAGTACTTTACCAACGGGCCACCACCCGTGTGGTAACTGCAGTGTGTGCCATCTCACAACAACCACCAAAAGGGTGATTTTCAATACAGGAAAATCATGGGATTTGCGAAAATTCACCACTTGCAACACTATAGGAGTTGTGTATCTAATTACGTGCCACTGTGACCTACATTATGTGGGTATGACCACCAGGAAGGTGAGCACAAGAATCTGCGAACATCGGAGCAACATCCGATGCCACAGAGCAAGTACCAGAATGACGGCACACTTCAACGAGAAACAACACACCCCAAATGACATGCGGTGGGTAGTGTTGGAACATATAAAACCCTGTGAAAATTTAGAACAGATACTACTAGAGAAAGAGCAAAGATGGGTTTTCAAATTACGCACGGATATTAGAGGTTTGAACGAGAATATACCATGGGGCCAATTCACTAGATAAATTAACCCTGATATCTGGAAACCCCACCTGGCATGTTTTTTAACGGCATGTTATGAAAATCAAAATCAAGAACAAAGGCACTGAAATCCTCTACCTCGTGTTTTTTGATAAAATTGAAGGCAGTATGACAAGAAACATCCCTAGCCTTTTCACTTTTCCTTTTTCCTTTTCTGTTTATTGGTTTTTTTGACCATTCCAATATGGCCGCCATTTAAGAAACTCATGGTGTCCCTTTGAACAGGGTTCGATACTGACCCAACCTATTTTTGACAAAATACCGGGCGTCCTCTTATTCTAGTACGAGGTACTCTTGCACTCAAATTATTAATTTAGACTTTCTAAAATCACAACCCCTTTTTCATAAAATTAGAGGTTCGAACGTGAATATACCATCGGGCCATTTCACTAGATAAATTAACCCCGATATCTGAGAATAAATAAATAAAAAAATCACGCCTGGCATGTTTCTTAACGGCATTTTATGAAAATCTAAATCAAGAACAAAGGCAATGAAATCCTCTACCTCGTTTTTTGATAAAATTGAAGGCAGTATGACAAAACATCCCTAGCCTTTTTCCTTTTCTTTTTCTGTTTATTGTTTTTTTGACCATTCCAATATGGCCGCTATTTAAGAAACTCACAGTCTCCCTGTGACCAGGGTTCGCTACTGACCCCAACCTATTTTGACAAAATACCGGGCGTCCTTCTTTTTTCGTATAAGGTACTCCTGCACTCTAATTAGTAATTTAGACTTTCAAAAATCACACCCCATTTCATAAAATACCAACAACATGGTGGACCATTTACACCACAATACGAGACTACGCTTTACACGCTCTAGTCTCTAACAGCACGAGGGAATGACTCGGCTGTTTTTCAGACTACTTATACCGGCACTAAGGCAAAGACACGCTAAGATGCGGTCTGCCTTGGGACTGAATAGGTCGTATTGACGGAGGGTTGCTGAGCACAGTAAGACTTTTTCTCCCTACAGGACATCATCAATTTTTTTCTCTCTACAGGAATTTACATAACTTTACTTGCCTTTTTCACTAAATTCCATTTGCTCTTTCTAAACCAGTCATAGGAAGGCACAAGCAATGAGTGGCTTATAACAAATCCTCATTATCTCATTCCTTTGTCTATTATTATAATATAGGGTTTCTACAGGCCCCTCCACCCAGACAGACCATGAGGCGCACTTTTGCCAAAAAATAAGTATGTTTCAAAAGAAATTGATTTTATGTTACATGTTGTGTGTGTCCTGTTTTTGTCCGTTTTTGTCCTTGACTACAAGTGTTTTTAAATTATGTCTTTTCAACCTTGCCTGCTCACAATTAAGGTATCATGTGTAGTAGTACCCACACAAGATCTGAGCACTAACTAAGTTTGCTTTCAAGGGCACTTACACCATAGTATGAAGTACCTTCTTTTACGCGCAGCATAATCGCGCTTTACCTGCCCACAAGAACAGTGGGCAGGCAGTATGTATTAATTTGCATTTTGCTTTTTCTTCCCAATGACAGTTACTACGTGTTCAGAAGCAACCGTATGTATATATTTTTCCCAATGCTCACACAATAGGTGTGCATTAATAATTTTTCACTTCACTTTATTATAGGTCCGGCACGGAGTGGTACACAAAGGGCTGGTCCCTTTGTTGTCCTGAAGAAAAGGTTTAGGGGACACCTTGAAACATGTTGACATAATACAAGGGATTATAATTACATAACAGTTACATTTCCCTTTTATTAACCCCCTTTTTATCCCTACCAACTAGGAGCAGGAATAAAACAATAGCTCACTAGTTAGGTAATTTTTTAAAACATCACTTACACCACTCCCCCTACACTGCACGACACATAGCCTCACAAGGTAAGTGCTCCTACGTAAATCCGCAAGTCGCAGCACGCCCCAATCAGTAGATGTTTGGGATGGCCCCAATGATGAAGCATGTCACCTAGGGGCAACCCTGGGTGAGTGAGGGGACACAAGAAAAGAAATTTTTCTTTTCTACCAGTAGAGGTGGCCTTCACCCCAATTTGGTGAACCCGCCCTTGTTTCTTGGCTAGGTTCTTTTGATCCGTCACCTACGGATTCTTTTTGATGTATAACTAGGGAATTGTTCACATTGGAAAAGGAGATTACAGACAAGACAGCAAAAGAGGAGGAGAAAAATGTCAGGATTTCACAACGTGGAATGGTCATAATCTTTCAAGCAGTGCATTAATTTTCTCTTTTGCTGTGAGAATGCCAATTGTGAAGGGGTGTTAATTTGTGGTTACAACTTTCAAGTAACAAGCGTGATACAAAATTTCCAAAATTATGTGAATTACATTAATGTAATTAAATTTTGCCCAGGCCTATAATTTAGATACTTGTGATTGATTTTGGATATGTCTATTTTTCTTTTACAGAGGAAGCCTCCTCTGATAACTCAAAATCATATTTGTTTTAAGCTGCTTTGAAAGACAAAGATGTATTGTTCCTATGTCCAAAGTTGGTAAATCTTATTGTGACATAACATCTTTACACACAAACACATACACTCACACACACACACACACAAAGGTAGAAAAAAGTGATCTCCTTGTGCCAGGCATCTTGGCAGAGAGGTGTTTGGTGCTTTGTCAATAGTATTCCCACAAAGTATGGCTAAGAAACTTATCTTAAGTGGGCTAGTCTGTCTCTTTTTTATTGTATATATTCTAATATTCTTACACTGTGCGTACCAGACTCAAAGATGGCAGAATACATTACATAGTAGTTAGAACTTAGGGTTACTCACCCTGGAGGTAATTGTTGAAGATGCTAACCCGATACCTCGAAGAAAACAGCATCCTGGACCCATCCCAATCAGGGTTCCGCAGCAACCACAGCACTGAGACTGCCCTCATCGCCGCCACCGACGACATCAGGATCCTGCTGGACAATGGTGAGACCGCAGCCCTCATCCTGCTGGACCTCTCCGCCGCCTTCGACACTGTCTGCCACCGCACTCTACGCGCACGCCTCCACGACGCAGGGATCCGAGACAAGGCCCTGGAATGGACCACCTCCTTCCTCGACGGCAGAACCCAGAGAGTCCGCCTCCCACCTTTCCGATCCGAAGCCTCCGAGATCATCTGCGGCGTACCCCAGGGATCATCCCTCAGCCCAACACTGTTCAACATCTACATGGCCCCGCTCGCACGCATCGCCAGACAACACGACCTCAACATTATCTCCTACGCCGACGACACTCAACTGATCCTCTCCTCACCAAGGACCCCCTCGCCGCCAAAGCCAATCTCCATGAAGGAATGAAGGCCGTCGCCGATTGGATGAAGATCAGCCGACTAAAGCTGAACACGGACAAAACGGAGGTCCTCATCCTCGGCTCCAACCCCTCAGCCTGGGACGACTCCTGGTGGCCAACGACGCTGGGAGCAGCCCCCGACACCCACCGACCACGCACGCAACCTGGGAGTCATCCCCGACTCAACGCTCTCCATGGCTAAGCAAGTCAACGCAGTCTCCTCCTCCTGCTTCAACACTCCTCCGCATGCTTCGCAAGATCTACAGGTGGATCCCGACAGACACAAGAAGAACAGTCACCCAGGCCCTCGTCAGTAGCAGACTGGACTATGGGAACGCCTCACGCGGGAGCCCCGGCCAAGCTCATCAAGCGACTGCAACGCATACAAAACGCCTCCGCACGCCTGATCCTCGACGTACCACGCCACAGCCACATCACCCCCCACTTGAGGAACCTGCACTGGCTCCCCGTCGACAGGAGGATCACCTTCAAACTCCTCATCCACGCACACAAGGCACTCCACAAAACTGGCCCAGCCTACCTCAACAGACGACTCTTCTTCTACGTCCCGAACCGCCAGCTCCGCTCCGCCGACCTCTCCTCGCCACCGTCCCTCGCATTCGAAGAACAACGACCGGCGGCAGATCCTTCTCACACCTCGCCGCCAAGACCTGGAACACCCGTCCACTAAGCCTACGACAGACCCAAGACCTGCTGACCTTCAGGAGGCTACTCAAGACCTGGCTGTTCGACCAGTAGCAGCATCCCCCCCCCTTCCCTCTCCCCAGCGCCTTGAGACCCTCGCAGGTAAGTAGTGCGCTCTACAAATTCTGTGATTGATTGATTGATTGATGTGGCGGAGCCCCTCACGCTCCATTTCTTGAGAAGGGGTCAAAGGTCACCAAGCTTAAAAAGCCATAACTTGGGCCCAGTTGGGCTGATTTGGATGATCTTTGGCTCATTTTACTGCTGGTGGTCAGCTCTAGCAAACAGCGCAGTTTTAGCAGGCATTCTCACCTCTGAGGTGGACTGTGTCACAGGGAGATGTCTCACTAGCTCCCTGTGCTAACTCTTCTCCTGGTCTTTGTCTCTGTGTGCAGAAGTCCAGAGCTTTCCCACAACAAGTCCTCGGGAGGTCTAAGGGTGCCAGCCCCATTGGCCCTTGGAGAGACTCATTGGTCCTGGGATCAACTGTGACAGACTCCTTGGCCCTTTCGGACATCAAGGGGTTTCTCCTTCCAGTTGTCCATGACTGTTGCAGTCCCAGGGTCCAGCAGCAAAAAGAACAAAAGAATCAACAGCCCTCTATCTCCCTTGAGCAAGACTTTTTTTAAAGGGGGTGGAAGGTTCTAGAAACCAGGAACCCTTGGCCAATACTAGGGTGCCACATCATCTCTCCACCCGTGTCCCATCCCTCTTGCACAGCATGCTGGGACAGTTCAAGATGGCATCATCCAGGAGTTACTGGTCACATCTGCTCGTGGGGTCTCAATTCCGCCCCACGCTGACATCACTGCCAGGGGCTTTCCCACCAAAACTTCAAAGAGAAGCCCCCTCCTGTGTTGGATCCAGTTTTCTGGCCTTTCTCCTTTGCTCAGTGGGCCTGGGTTGTCCCCAGCCCTGGTACAGTGTGACAGGTAATGAACAGATGCAGATTTTCATTCAAAACCCTTCCTGCTCAAGAGCTGAAGGAAGCACTGTTAATTACTCCTTTTCTGTGGGGCGGCCTTTGTTTCCTATGCTTGGGAGAAATGTAATTAATTTAGTTCAGCAGTGTGACAAAAGGCATGGGCTCTGATCCAGAGCTGAGCCTGAGAAATATGACCATTGTGGATGACCCATAAGTTGTACTGATACCTTCTTGGAATTTGCAGATTTTATTTTGGTGCACAGTTTCTATCCCATTTTGATATGTAACTGGACTTTCTAGGCCAAAGGGAACTGAAACTGCATTCTATGGCAGTTTCCCCACGTGTTTATACAAAGGTGTCACTGCAGAGAAAATACTAAAACACACTGACTTTCCCTATGAGTGGACACTAACATTATAAGGCCTATCCCAGGTCAATATCTAATCCTGAAAAGTAACCTCTGCACCAGGCTACCTGTGTGCATTTATGGGGCAGTGCACAGCTGTAGTCTCACAAGCACAGCCCGCATATGTGTGAACATGCGTATGTGCGTGTGCATGTGTTCACGTGCAAGCAGTCAAATGCCCTTACCCGAGCTGCGTCTCCTTATCTTAAAAGGCAGATACTAGCCGTAAACACGGCAGTCCATTCACAGTGCGATTACCATGGGCGAGACACGTGTAGTGAACTTACCCACGGTAAAAAGTCCAAAACCGAGTGACCTAAATACCAAAACATCTGTGCATAATAAATGGGTGGTACCCATTTTGCAACAATGATCAAATCTGCATTCAATATTACAAGAACATAAACATTCTAAAAAATTTAAATATAAACTACAACAAATGGAAAATGGGGTGGCAACTATTTGGCAGCTATTTGGCAACTGGAGTCACAGATGTCTTGATGACTGTCTTACCAAAGGGGATGATGGACGGAGCGTTAGAGCAAATCAAACACTCACCCCCAGTCAACTGATCTGGGTTTAATCCATCATCATTCTTTAGCTCACCTCCACCACCCCAGTTCAGACATGGCCATATGCAAATCGAGTCTGACCCTGTGCCTCATGGGAACAGTCCAGCCCGAACTGCCAAGCCATGTCTTCCTGGACCGGAAACAAGCATCCTGGGACCGGCTTCGGGTTCAAAACCCTCATCAGCCAGGCTATCTTGAATCCAGTGGCAAAGTGAGCAAGGGACCCACGTCTGGGCATACCCTGCCAACTTAGGGCGAACAAAGCGATACCAAAGGGGATGATGGACGGAGCGTTAGAGCAAATCAAACACTCACCCCCAGTCAACTGATCTGGGTTTAATCCATCATCATTCTTTAGCTCACTCCACCACCCCAGTTCAGACATGGCCATATGCAAATCAGTCTGACCCTGTGCCTCATGGGAACAGTCCAGCCCGAACTGACTGTCTTGGCTGCTGAAGTGGCAATTTTCTTGGGTGTTGAGGAAATACCTATGATGGTTTTAGTACCTTTAGGTGCCTTCTTGGCCCCAATCGGGGTCATAGTGGAGGCCCCTTTTGATGTGCTAGAGGTAGGCACAGAGAATGTGCTGTGGCCTATGCAGACATGTCTTGTGTTGATGGGTCCTCCTCTGCACCTGGCTCTTGAGGGGAGAAAACCTACAAGTGGAAATATGTATGAGCAATTTGGGCATTTAGGAGGAGGCTAAATTAACCTTCTGAGGCACCGTGGTCAGACATGGCTATTGAACTTTCGAAAAGTAGGCAATGTAAAGATGAACAGTGAAGAATGATGGCTGGAAATTACTCACAAACCATATAGGGGACGAGAGGAGTAGGCTGTCAAAAGATCATATCTTCCCTGTAGAATTTCATTTTCTGCATGGTTTCTCCAGATATTTTCTTGCCTTTATCTTGTCCCTATTTTTGCTGGACCTAGAACTTTGTGCACTTTTACCCCTGCCAATCAGGGCCTTTGCTTTCCCTTGAAACATGGTTACATTGGATTCTATGTCAGGACCGGAGGCTCAGATTATGCTATTTCCTTCTTCGCTTTATTAACATTAAATTCATTAGCAGCCAGAAAAACACGAATTTAAAGATCTTTGCATCATAAACCGATGTGAACAAAGAAAAACATCAACTCCCATAACACTCAGGGAGATATACAACATCATAGTCCTTCCATAGTGTCCATAGCTGTATCCGGCATATAGTCACTTTACTGTGTTTGTCTCTCCTCCTTCTTCGCTGCTTCGCAGCCAGTCAAGTCGTTTTTCTCTACTCTCTTGTTTGTGAATGACTCATAATTATTTTGCTTGGATTTTTCTGATCTGTGGTGACACGCATGTTGTGTTTTCTTTAATGCGGGTTACGTGATCTTTTATTTTGGAAATGCCTTAACTTTGCTTCCACAGATTCCTACCTGGCAGCGGGAGCGTTTCGTGCTCCTCACGCGGCCGGTTCCCTTGTCATCTGCGGTGCTTGATAGGACCGCTAGGGGGACTCGCTCGTCTCGCTGATCCTGCGCTGCGGCTCCTCACAGAGAGACCGCGCTGCAGGAGATGAGTGTGTATGAGCCTGTCCCCGCTGCCTTCTACTACGCCCGGCCCGGGTCTGTATTTATCCCACATTTTTCACTAATTGACGCCCCAGCAGGGGTCCGTATTGTGGGCTACTTCCGCGTTGACGCCTCTGGGCGAATTTCTGCACTTTTGAATTCCGCTAAATGAGCGCGCTGAGAGGCAGCTGAGTCCGGTCAGTGTCATCTGAGGACTCTAGTGCACTGGGGCTTGTGCAGGACATATCGCAGTCCTCCGGTCTGCCCACATAACAGCAGTCCTTTGGTCTGCCTATTTAATTTTGTCTGGGTAACTCAGCTATACAGTATTAGCGCACTGCGCCTTGAAAGGTCCCTGTCTTCTCTGACCTGGTTAAAGGGATTGAGATTATCTCATTGGTCATGGCACAACACAGTACCTATGAGGAAGAAGAGTCCCAAGAATACATGCCTTGGGATGAGGATTTCTACGAGGCAGTAGATTCCTCTATATACCGAGTGGTCAACGAGGTTGTGGGGCCTATGGAACAATGCCTGTCAGACAGGATTGTTCAAGAATGCGCAAAGTTGGTGCAGGCTCGCAATGTTCCGCCCGCGGCCCTTTCTGACCCTTCAACAGGGGAGACCCCTCCACCTTCTAAGAAAAAGTGTTCCAAAGGGGTAGACAAAGACGCGTTTGCGTGCCTTAAAACTGCTTTTCTGGCGCAAGCAGTTCCACCATCCCCGGCCCCTCCACCGGTGTCCGATCCCCAGGAGACTTCGAGTCCGGCCTCCCCGGAGCCAGATGAGGAGTTCCTGGGGGACTCGGAGGACGAAGCAGGCCCTTCCCGTCTGTGGCGCCTCCTCCCTCCCTCAGCCCCAGAGGAGGATTCGGGTATGTTGGACCCGGATGAAATTATACATCCCCGGTCAGCGGCTTGGACACCTGGCGACAAGGTAGCCAAGTTCGTAGTGGGTCGACTTCGCAAACCCTTAGAAAAGGAGGCTCGGGGTTGCCTTAAAGCAGAATGCCCGAGACCTACTCTAGAGGGGAAAGTTGCTTTCACCCCGGAGTTAGACTCTTAGATGGCCACCTTCCTAGCCAAGTATATGAAGGACCCCCGTAAGGGTATAGACAGGTCCTGACGTTCATGCCAGGATAAGCTTCTCGACGCCATTGGCCCTATGACAAAAATTTTAGACATGGCGGAGGAAGTTAAGGTTTCAGGCTCCCCTATTTCACCGGAGGTGTTATCAAACTGGGCCCAGCGAGCCATTATTTTTATGGGCAATGCGAACTGTGCCCTGTCAACAGAGCGGCGTCGCTCTTTGTTGATTAAGTTGGATCCCGAGCTTGGGGATTTAGCCTCCTCAGAAGCGGGCGCAGTGGCATAGGGGGGTCTCTTTGGGGACCCTTTTGTGAAAGAATTGGGAAAATTTGTGGCTACATTTACCTCTTTAGATAAAGCCCAATCTGACATAAAGAGGGTCTTCAACCCATGGGTTTTCCACGGGGCCGGCCGAGGCAGGGGCCGCTCGGTCGGCCGGGGTGTCCAGCAAAATCCCCCCAGGGGACAAGGCTCCAGTCGAGGACAATATAATTCCAGTGCGAACTACAACAATTTCTACCCAACCAGAGGCCAGCGCTTCAGGGGCCACGGAAATTTCAAGAACAACGCCGGAGGCGGCCATTCCAACGGCGAGTGTTTTATCGGCGGAACAGGTCCGTATTGGGGGTTGTTTGGCTCTTTTCCAAGACGCCTGGGCAGATATTATGTCAGACGCTCAAGGTTTTCATATCGAGTTTTTCGATAACCCTCAACAAGAGACTTATCCTCGTCCCATTTGCTTCACAGCTCGGGACGCACAGTTGATCGACGGGGAGGTCTCCGCACTGCTCCGCAAAGGGGCCATCTGTCGCTCAACTCTACATCCCGACGGTTTTCTAAGGAACATATTCTTGGTGGACAAGACCGATGGCGGTCGTCGTGCCGTTATCAACCTCAAGGAGCTCAACGGGTGGTTGGTGTTCCGCCATTTCAAGATGGAGGGGATTCACCTCCTTTGGGACGTCCTGCTTCCATCAGACTGGATGGTGAGACTGGATCTAAAGGATGCTTACCTTGCGATGCCAATTCACCCCCCTCACCGCCGGTTCCTTCAGTTTTGCTGGAGAGATCTGATCTACAAATTCACCGCCCTTTCCTTCGGCTTTTCCTTAGCGCCATGGTGTTTTACCAAAGTGCTTCACCCGGCAGTGGAGTTTCTCAGGGCCCAGGGCATACGCATGATAGTTTACCTGGACGACATACTCCTCATGGCGCAATGTCCCAGAATCCTATCTGGACAGCTCCAACAGACCGTCTTCCTTCTGCAAGGACTGGGGTTCGTCATCAATGCAGAAAAGTCAATCCTCACTCCTTCCCAGAAGGTGATTTTTCTCGGGTTTGTAGTAGACTTCATCCAATCGTCCTTGAGCCTTCCGTCCCGGAAGATGACCAAGATCCGACATGAGTTGCGTCAAACCATTGCAAAAACACATACTTCCCTCCGACAGATTGCCCGGTTGGTGGGCCTTCTTTCCTCTTCCATCCAGGCAATCTTTCCGGGGCCCTTGCATTACCGAGCCCTCCAGAGCCTGAAAGCTCACCACCTCAGGAGAGGTCTGTCATATGCCCAGTCATTTCCGCTCTCTACGGAGGCGAGGGAAGAGATAACGTGGTGGCTGACCCACATGGAAGCGTGGACTGGCCAAGCAATTTTCGGATCTTCTCCAGACTTGATCATAGAGTCCGACGCCAGCAGATTAGGCTGGGGCGCCC